>JAMJFZ010002611.1:0-662500 GCA_026225945.1 Cricetomys ansorgei
GAAGTGAGCTTCATCATGGCATCACCGAGCATCCACATGCAGACGTCATGCAGGGTCACTGGTGTTTGAAAAAAGAGGGTAGATGTGCCCTGTTAGTGACCAGCAAAGCAAGAAAATTCCACAATATATTAGGGCAAATTTTTCACATTAAAATGATATACAGGGTGCATGCATTTTAGAATAAACATATTAAAAGGGGTAGGGATGAAGTTCAGCTGGTAAAGTGCTTGCTAGCACACACCAAGTCCTGGGTTCAATCCCTAGCATCTCACAAATCTGCTGCAGTCACACATACCTGTAACCTAGCACTGAGAAAGTGGAGATAGGAGGATCAGAAATTCAAGGTCCTTCTCAGCTACATAGTAAGTTCGAGGTCAGCCTGGGATCCTGACACCCTGCCTCAAACACTGCTTTCCAGTGCCTAAAGAATTACATACAAACATTTCATATTCCTCTTCTCAATTTGAATTGCTTCTGTGTTCAAATATTTAGAACTTATCTTTGACTAGGTTCAAATCAGTGTACTCTAAGATGGGGTCTACATACACCAGGCTGGCCTCAAACTCACAGAGATCCACATGCCTCTGCCCTCCCAAGTGCTAGTATTAAAAGCATCCACTGTCATGACCAGCCTAAAAAGGTGTACTCTTATTTCTTCTCAGTACTTCTGATCTGTAGTTTCTATTTTTACTAACAGACTCTGGATCTGGATCCCTTCCCCCACCTCTCTGCAGCAGGGGTTTTATCAACCTAGATGCTAAGCACCTTTCCTACAGAACTCACCTAATTTAACCTGGGTAATAAATAACAAATTAATGACTGTATTTTGGAGGGAAGGGGCCATGAATTAACATTGGAATTCTCACCTACAAGGCTTTTTCACCTTAAATTGAGGGCACTAGAGATGCAGGGGACCCTTTCAAAGACTTTTCAAGGTCACAGCCGGAACACAGTAGGAGTAGGAGTGCTATTAAGGATTTGGCAGACAGTCTTACACAATCACTGGAGCCCTGGCACGTTGTGGGATATTTTACTCCTGTGTGCTGTTTTTAGTCTGTAAAAGGGCTTCCTGATGCCTTGCAGCTATACTTCCTACACATTCACACCTCTGTGCTAGGCCGGCTCAGAGCTCCACAGGTAAAGAGTAACTGTTTACAGTTAAAGGTGACTCTGATCGCCCCCAGCTGAGTATGCTAAGATACCATTGTGTTGTAATGAAGGTCTGGACGTGGAGGGGGTGCTGGGGGAGGCAGGGGAGAATGGAGAAGCAGGGGAGCAGGAGAGAATGATGGAATGACGTCTCTGCCTAGTTGCCTGGTACTGAATTCCTTGAGATTTGGCATGGCTTGTAATTAATAAACAGCATTGGAAAACTCAACGACCAACTCTTATTAAGTGATTGAACATCTTTTAACAGTGGCACCTAGCACATAACTTGGTTCTGATCATTAATTTTTTTGGGGGGAGGGGCAGGAATTAATGCTTTGTCTTTGGCTGCCCTTGTGCAACTGAGAACAGATAGAGGAAAAGCTCACAAGTGGGTAGATAGGCTGTATGCTAATCATAGGCAGACCGACTACAGGGGTGCCCAAACACTATCCACAATCAATTCTGCTTTCTAGATCTGGGCTGTCCCCAGGGGTAGCTACTAGCCACATTAGACTACTGAGCACTTGAATGGGATAGGGCCAAACTGTAAAACTGTGAAACAGATGTTAGGTACTCTACTCACTGAGCAACATTCTCAGCGATACCTTGGCTTCTGACCTTTCAGGAGTCTGATTACGAGTCAGTTTCCCTATTTTCCTCCACATCCATCTTGTTACAGCACATTTAATTACTATTTTTTGTGTTGTTTGTGTTTTTGCAACTGCTGAGCTCTTTCTCTGCCCCCAGATGAGTGGTTTTTGCCATGGGCAGAGGCCCCATCAGTAACAATTACAGACACCCTTCCTGAACCTTGATCTTAATTTTTTTTTAAAGGTTTACTGTGGGGTGGCGGTGACGCAGGCCTTTAATCCCAGGACTAGGGAGGCAGAGGAGATGGCTGAATTTAAGGTCAGCCTGGTCGAGAGAGAGAGAGAGAGAGAGAGAGAGATGAGAGAGAGAGAGAGAGAGAGGAGAGTTAGTTAGTTCCAGGACAGTTAGAAACACTATCTAAAAAAACAAACAAAAAAAAAAAAAAAACAAAAAAAGATTATTGTGTTTTGTATGAAGGTTTTGCCTGCATGTTTGTGTGTGCACCGTGTGTCTGCTGAGTGCTCATGGAAGTCTCTAGAACTGGAGTTATAGATGGTTATGATCCACTATGTAGATCTGAATGCTGGAAGACGGGCTGGGTCTTCGCACAAGCAAAAAGTGCTCTTATCCGCTGAACCATCTCTCCACACCCTTGAGGAACTAGAGAGGTTTATGCAGAAGAGCTTATTTATCCTCACTAAATGCACAGGAGAATGGGTGTGGAATGGGGAAGCTGGTAATTCGAACTCGGGGGTCCTAATGCTTGTTCCTCAAATTTTCTTATTTGCTGAGCCATCGCCTTAACGTGAATAATTTTGTCTGTTATTCTTCAGATAAAATCAACATACTTCCACACCTCCAGGGCCTTCAGTCCCTAATGACAAGGTCTAGACCATGCTTCTCATTTCTGTCTGGTTTTAGACCACTTGGCATCCTGTCCTTGGAAAGCACTATGCTCTGACGTCCTCCGGGTGATCTAGAGACGCTTCCTCACAACCAGCCTCAGTGTACAAACCATTTTCTCTATAGTGCACTCACTGACGCCTAACTGGACTCCTAACTGGGTCCCACGCTCCCTTCTGCATACAAACTTCCCCAACAGTCGGCAGCTTCCCGAGACGCTCTGTTCAAAGCCGAGACGTTCTCCCCCTCATCTAACGAGCGGAAATGCACTTATCCCCACTTCCGGCCCCACCTGCGCTCCGCTACCACCCCTGGGCTGTAACTGAACCCGCTCTGCCCCAGGGCCGCGACCCGAGGAGTCGGACTGGAAGATCCCGCAGGCCGCGGCCTGGGTTTCCCGCACCACCGGCAGCGAGGAACGGGCAGATCGTCTCAGGCCGCGGCCTCGCGCGGGACGAGCCCGCACCGCCGCTCCCCGCCACACTTGCCAGCCAGAAAACTCAAACAACGAAAGCTCGTACAACCTACCCGAGAAAAAGTAGGCCCTCGTCTTCCAACCCGGAAGTGTTGCGAGGCGGAAGTACTGTACTGACTTCCGGCCTGCTCCGCATCCGGCTGTCATAGTAACATGGCCGCGCACAGAATTAGACGCATGCGCAGTTGCCTGTGTATGGTCTTGACACAGGGACGTATAAGCGTGCTCCTCTGCAGGCCAGGCAGATCCCAACCCTCCAGAAGCAGAGGCAGGTATATGTGAGTTCGAAGCAAGCATGATCTACGTAGCGAGTTTGAGTTTGAGGCTACACAGTGAGACCCTCTCTCAGAAAAAGAAAAAAAGAAAAGAAAAAAAAACCCCATAGCTTCTAAGAAAAAGCAGATCTGTAATTGGACCATAAAATCAGGGCCATTATCTGTACCACTCGAACTTTTAGCTTTTTGTGTGGGGAATATAAAAGCTGGAAGGTTTTTCTCTTGTTTCTGTTTGTTTGAGACAGGGTCTCCTGTAGCCTAGGGTGGCTTCAAACTCCCCAGGTAGCTGATGATGACCTTGAACTTTTCATTCCCCTCCCCTTCGGTACTGGAATAACAGGCATACCAGGTTTTAGTAAAAACAAACAAACAAAAACAAACAAAAAACTAGTGCTGGGGATTGATCCCAAAGATCTGGTGCATGCTGAAAAAGCATTCTACCACCTAAGCTACATACCAACCTAAAAGTTGCAAGTTTCTTCATTTTTTTTTTTCTTTTTGTTTTTTCAAGACAGCGTTTCTTTGTGTAGCCCTGGCTGTCCTGGAACTCACTCTGTAGACCAGACTGGCCTCGAACTCACAGAGATCCATCTGCCTCTGCCTCCCGAGTGCTGGAGTTAAAGGTGTGTAACACCACCACCCAGCTAAAATTTTTTTAAAAAGCACAATTTCTCAGGTGTAGTCACAGATGCCTGTAATCCCAGCACTTGGAAGGCTGAGGAAGGAGATCACAGGTTTGGTTTACGTAGTGAAGCAGTCTGGAAAACAACAACAACAGAAAAAAAAAAAGTAAGTACACACACTGCCCCACGGCGGGTCTGTGCCAGGCCTTGCCTGAGCAGCTGGATGTCTGTGTTGTCTGCTTTGGTAGTTGATAGTGTCCGCTGCTGGTATGTAGAGCCTTGAAGTTCAGATTGCTTGTCAGTGCAGCTTGCTCCATGGTGAGCTCGGGATTGCGGAAGTGAATATTTTCACATTTAATAGAGATGCTGAAGCTGGACCAATGAACTCGCAAAAGATTGGTACTGGCAGAGAGACTAGACTTTATCCAGGTTAGTGGTCCCAAATCACCTGGGAAGCTGGAGAGATGGCTCAGCGGTTAAGAGCATTGATTGCTTTTCCCAAGGATTCAGTTTCCATTCTCAGCATCCGCCTGACAGATCGCAAGGATATGAAACTCCAGTTCCAGGATATCTGATGCCCTTTTTTTGGTCTGTGTGTACTGCATGTATGTGGTGCAAGTTTGTAGGCAAAGCACTCATAAACATGAAATAAAATAGTTTACAAGAATTCCTAGCTTTGCATATGGGCTGCATATTAGATACCATTACTGTACCACATTAAAAATCCATGGACATGGAGCTGGAGAGATGACCTAGTGGTTAAAAACACTTGTTGCCCTTGCAGAGGACCCAGCACCCATATGGTGGCTCTCGACCATCCATAACCCCAGTTCTAGGAGATCTAACATCCTCTCCTGACTCCTACAGGCATCAGACATGCATTGGGAGAGAACCGTGAGTAGAGGAGGGTGTGTAGAGTGAAAGCCAAGGATAAATGGCCCTCTAAAACCTCTTCGCTTTCCACACAACCTAGATTTGATTCTTGGATTTTCCTATGTCAACTTGAGAAAAATTCTAAAATGTCTCTTTGGTTGCCAAGAATTTCAGGAAAGGGAACCGGAAGCTCCTGAGCTGTTGGCGTCCCGTTGCTAAGGAGACAGGCCATTCCATTTCTCCGCAAGAGGTAGTCTAGATACGCTTACCTCTGTCAGTCGGTAGCGAGGTGCCTAAATCACTCCAAAGAACTGGCGGGGCTTACGCGCTCGGCCGGGGCTCCGCAGGCGGACACGCTCCGCTTCTGAGCCTGCCTGGCTGCGGGGTGCATCCCAGGGTCCCTTTAGTACAGCTCGGAGCGAGCGCGAGATGGGCGGGGGTGTTCAGACAGGGCAGAACAACTCTGTGGGCTTGCAGCCAGGGTGTAATCCCGAAAGTCCTAGGAGGCCTGGTGTGGGAAAACCCCGGCAAGACATCACGCGATGGAAGAAGAAGAAGCAGCCCGTGCGCCGCACGGTCAGCCAGATCTGCCCGCCTCCCCGACGGCCGCTGGTGGTGGCCGACATCCGCCCCGGCATGGAGAACGAGAGGCTGGGGGTCGTGCGTGACTCCATGTTCCAGAACCCGCTCATCGTCAAGGTGAGCGCCGGGCGCGCTCGTCCCCTCCCCGGGACCGACGCTGCCGATGGGTTCCAGCTGCTGAGCCCTCTGGCCTCAGGGCCTGGGGTCCGAGAGTAGTGTGGGAAACCAGCTCAGCAGCCACCGCCAATCCCTGAGCCTCAGTGTCCTCAAGTGGCACATTTTAGCGGGAGTGACCGGGAAAGACTATGGATAGAGCTATCTCTGCGGGGTTCGATGAACCCACAGGGTGACAGACAGGTCGCAGGCACCCAACTAGGCCCTTGCCACCCCAAGAACCACCTTCCCCAGCTCCTCTGGTCCTCTGTGCAGCAGGTGCTCGCGGGCTCTCCTGGAAGCATCGCATTACAACCCTAAGTGGGGAGAGGTGCAAAATCCTCCAGGAGGCCTGGCGTGCGAGCTTGGGTTTGTAGCTAGCTCACCTTCCCTTTCAGTGCCCGCCCTCCGCACTTTAGTCTGTTTTCCCCGCCAGGCTGAGATCTCTACGTGGGCATGGCTCTGCCTCTCTCAGACTGGAAAAGTCAAGTTGAAGTTTAGTTGCCTAGGTAGTTGTGAAGCAAATTTACCTTGTGCCACTGGAGGGCAGTGTGCTTCTAAGAATGCTCTAGGTTTCCCAGGTTCCGAGTGCGAAGGGCGACGCGCACGCTGAGGGTAACCGCGGGTTCAGTAATCATTTCTCTGACTGATTAGAACCCAGAGTAGTGGTGTTTGATATTTTTCCCTCCCTCCTTCCCTTCCTCCCTTCCTCCCTCCCTTCCTTCCTCCCTCCCTCCCTCCCTCCCTCTCTTTTTCCCTCTCCTCCAACTCCCTTCGTCTTTCTTTTGTGAAGGGAACCTGGGTCTCCTTGACTGTGCTAGAACTGGCTGAATTCTTTGACTCCTGGAAAACAGTGGACCTTTCTTGGCTAACTAATGTTCCCAGGAGGTACAGTGAAGGCTGCAGCAGTAGCTTTAGCACAGGTCCCTCTGAAGTGCCTCCACAGTGGAACAGGTCCTTTGCTTGTTTCTTGGAGAGAATTGTTGATCTCAGCAGGCACTTGGGACAGACTGTCATAGGCCAAGAAGAGATCAAGAATCAAGTATCAGTGACTGCTCTGATGTTCCAACATTGCTTTAATCAGGTGTCAGTATTGTGCAGCTCCTTCCCACTTAAATATGAGTTGAAGGACATTATAAGGTCATTTCCACAATAAATTCTTGTGTAATGTTCGTTCCAAGTGACACATGTATATGTATATCTGCACGCATATGCTTTATAACATGCACATAATATTTACATGCGTTACACATGTACAGCACACTACATGTTTAGCATACTACATGTTTAGCATTTGTACATATATGTGTAAACTACAATGTGTATAAATACAATATATGAATCACCACCCCCTTTCCCCCTTTCCCCTTGATTATATCCAGGACAACATTTGGCCTGTAGGTGGCACTAGCTTATCAGCCTTCAGAATGAATTCCATCCTTGCTTCTGGACCTGGAGTTTAGGAATGATCATTTTCTTAAAGTATAGGTGATGACTGATCCACCGATGGGGTTCTGTTTTCAGGCTGTCCTGGTCCCCGGTGACCACCATCGGCAGGGGCCACATCCTGCTGCTCCTTGGTGACTGGGCCAGGGGTACTCTTGTACAAGCAGCAGCAGGCGACAGTCTTCGCCTCTAACTGTCCTTGGTTTTTGAAGCACCGGCAGCAGTTAGGATGATGATGTCCACATTCAATATTTACCCCTTCCTGTAAGATGTTCCGTCAAAATCCGGCCTGCATAAAAGTTGGCTGAGAGAGAATGTGAAACAGAAGCTGGGCTACGCCCTGTTTCAGAAAGCACCTTATAAACCAGTGCATGGGGAAATATCTGCAAGGCTTTGACTTGAGGTTCTGGTAGAGCTGGCTTAAAAGCCACATCACTGAGTCCCAGCTCAGCTTTCTCTACATACAGAAAATTTGAATTCTGAAACATTGGAGGTTTGGGCTTTAAAGAAAATGGAAATGTTAAAAGTATTTAGGATTCTAGAACATTAAAAAAATACAGTTCTGTTATTTCTATTGAGCTTGACTTGTATATTCCATGAGGACAGTAGCCAGTCTTTCTGGCCCCAGTGTGGGAGTGGAGACCTCCTCATCATGCAAATGCCCTTGGTTCTGGGTGTTTGGGGGGGAATAATGGGAACTGAGGTGTATTTTAGCTTTATTTGTTCCTGAGCCTGAAAAAGTGTATCTCTATCAGAGGAATACAGCACCCTGGAAATATCTATTCCACCATATGGAGAGACTGTCATTCACATCATTTCTCTTCATGGATAGACTTAACATTTTTGTTTCTTTCCTTCCTTCTTTCCTTTCTTTTTTTCCCTTCCTTCCTTCCTTCCTTCTTTCTTTTTTCCTTCCTTCCTTTACTTCAAATGGAGAGACACTGACTGAAAAAACCCAACCCCGGTATTTCCCACCCATGGAATTTACAAGAATGTTTCTGCATCTTTTGTTCAAAAACATGTCTTTAAGACACCACAGCAACCAGGGGAAAAATGAAAACCTCAGATTTGCAAGCAGGTGTTTTATCTATAAACACCTTGCTGATAACTCAGCAACTACTTATTTAATGGCAGTTAATTGAGTCCAGATGGTGTTTTATGCAACCACAAAAATAATGTAAATAGTTTTCATTGGCAGGGGTTTCTCTATTGTCAAGTAATGTGCAGCCAGCTTTCCTTCCAGTGTGGCTCTCTGGGAAGCATAAAATTAAATTGAGAAGGAACCCAGCTCTACCCTGCTTGATTCTCGTTTCCCTGGAATCCAGAGACTCAACATAGACTCCTGCCACAGTAGCCTTCGAGGCTGCCTCGCAAACCTGTCAGGTGTACCCTTCCCACCACAGCAACTTGGCTGATAGCCTGTCAATACAATTACAAGGAGAGACTGCACAGTTTGCTCCACTGACAGCTTTGAGTCTTCTGCCGCCCCAGAGAGGCGGGCTACAGTACAGGGGTGGGATTGATTGAATCCAGCACCCTCAGAAATGATCAGGGTACCTGATTTTTTTTTTCATAATTTATAACTGACTTTGTTCCCCCCCCCCCCCGTGGATGTGTATGTCACAAATAAGAAGAGCACACATTTGTAAAATAAAGTCATAGAATCAAGCATTTGAGACTAGAAGGAAGTTTGCAGACATCAAATGTTTCTCCTTTTGGGAAGCTTAGGGAGGCCTCCAACCAGGGAAGACACTCACCTTGGGGTGTTACTGTGACCTAGTATCAGAAATGGGAGGAGGCTCCAGATTTACAACCTCATGCTGTTTTGGCCACAAACCATGACTAATTAATCAAGGGCAACCCAGGTTTGTCACATCACGTATAACAGGCAGTTGAAGTGTTCACAAATGAATCTGGTCCCAGCATTATTTCACTCAAAGTTCCTGTAGAAGTGAGCAATACTGATTTCTTTGGACTTGACAACAGTCAAGAAATAATTTCCTGAATGTTTGTTGGGTGCCTAGGACCTTCATAAGCTGGAGTGGGAAGCATAGAAACAGGTTCAGAGGAGGCAGAGGCAAATGGATCTCTGTTGAGTTTGAGGCCAGCCTGGTCTACAGAGTGAGTTCCAGGACAGCCAGAGTTACAACAGAGAACCCCTGTCTCAAAAAAAAAAAGAAAACGAAAGAATAGGAAGGAAGAAGAGAAAGAAAGAAAGAGAAAGAAAGGAAGAGAAAGAAAGAAAGAAAGAAAGAAAGAAAGAAAGAAAGAAAGAAAGAAAGAAAGAAAGAAAAGTTCAGAATTCAGCCTTTGCCCACAGGGACTTGTCTAATTAGGGTTTAGCTGGAAAGATCACACTCACACACACACACACACACACACACACAGAATCATACATACAGGCAGATAGGTACACATAAGTACAAACATGGACATATATACACAGACATAAAAACACAGGCACACATACAAAATAAGTCAGGTAATGTCACAGGTCGTGTTCTGTGAGTTTTCCAGGGGACCACAAACTCAGAGTATTCAGTTTTGGGCAGAGGGCACCCTGGGTAGGTCCAAGTCAGGACAGAGAAAGCCAGCCCTCCATGGAAAGTGAGTCCAACCTTCCTTAGATTCCAAGCATTAGGGGCTGTTCCCTCCAACTCTAGTTCATAAGACTCAGTGCTGCACGGAGTTGTTATCATTACCAGCACGAGGAAGCATTTATCCAGAGCAAGTGTGTTCAAATTGGATGCTCTACAAAGCCAGGCAAGCACACCATGCCCACTAATAGCCCAACGTCTCTAATAAATATTAATGTTGGTGAACATAAACACAGAGACAGAGATGGGCATTAAGAAGGCAGGCTGTCCAAAGCTCAGTTGCACAAAGATACCAATGTTTTCATTACATGGTGGGAAAATATTGTGTGTGGTTTGTCTGCTGAAGAGAATACGGTTGTGATTGCTCAGGTCCTTTACATTCAATTACACAGTAATAGGAGGAAATGAAATGTTAGAGAGGAATTAAAACCCATCCTTGTGGTAAAGTCTGGACTGGATGCACTGCTGTGGGTTTATCCATCCTGTTCTCTCAGTTTCTTCCTCATCCTCCCCTTCCTGTTCTCTCCTTTTCCCAGTCCTCTCCCTCTCTCCCTCTCCTTTGTCACATCCTCTTTTCCTCCTCCTCCTCCTCCTCCTCCTCCTCCTCCTCCTCCTCCTCCTCCTCCTCCTCCTCCTCCTCCTCCTCTTTAGTTTTTCAAGATAGGGTTTCTCTGTTGCAATTCTGGCTATTCTGGAACTCACTCTGTAGACCAGGCTGGCCTCAACCTCACAGAGATCCGCTTGTCTCTGCCTCCTGGGTGCTGGGATTAAAGGTGTGCGCCACCACCATCCAACCTCTTCCTTTTTTTTAAACCAAAGCCTCCTTCTGGCTATGCCCTGCTTCATCTTTCAAGAAGTAACGGAGGAAGCAGTGAACAAATCCCACTGCCTGGATGAGTGACCATCCCAAAGAGAAGAGCTGCCCCCTCCACTGGCTTCTCTCTGCAGTCCCTGGGGCAGCTACCCCAGCCAGGCTGCAGAGCCACCTTCCTCTTTTGTTCTTGGGCATAGGGGGTGCATGAATGAAGATAAGACCTCAGAACTGGGGTTCTTCCTACTGAACCTAGCCACCCTTTGATTAGGTGACCCTTGGAACACTGCTGGGGCTTGAAGGGAAGGCTGTTCCTTCAGTGAGAACTCCCAGACCTCAGTACGAGTCAGGGCTCATTCTCTTTACCTTTCAGAACGTTCTGGACTCAAGTGTTAATCACTACATAAGTCATGTTCTTCTGTCTTGTACTTATCTATATGGTGATCAGAGGACACCTTGCAGGAGCCAGGGGTTCCAGAGATAGAACTCAGGTTACCTTGTCTGCACAGTAAGAGCTTTAACCAGCTGATCCATCTCTCTGACTTCAAACCATGTTTTCTGTTGCATGGTTTTCAAACCATTCTAGGATTTCAGAGGCTTTGGAGCTCTCATAAGAGGACTGATTCTATTTTCAAAAATGCATCTAGACTGGGAATGTAGAGCTGTACCTAGTGGGTGTGAATCCCTATACTCTATTGCCAGTACCACAAAATAAATAGATACCAATCCATCACTCAAAGGAGCCATATTTTAAAAGCTTAAGAAGAAAGCCAATATCATTAAATACATCCTGCATAAAACACCAGTATGTTAGCTGTGCTTTGAGGTCTAGCTCTAGACTGTTAGCTTTGCATTCCTGTTAGGGAGACTTATAAATGTGTCTCACCTAGGAAAGGTTGGGCCTTCCCCAGTCTGAGACTTTCTGTTCTTGCAGGAAAGTGCCAGAGAACTTTGTCCTAGCCCTTGAGACCTGGACCTGTTAAAATGGGCCTGCTGGACTCTCCCTCCTGCCTGGCAACCTTCAGGGTGGCTGCACAAAACCAAGGGAGCACAGCCCTTAGACTGTACAGCCTCTGGCAGGTCTTAGCAAATACAGTAACTGTGATAAATCTCTCATTATTTGCTGCAAACAAATATCAAGGAAACTAACCTTCCAAGCATCTGTTGGCCACTGGTAACAATTCAACTTCAAATGCAAAAGTCCCCCTGGTTCCTCTTTCAAGTTCTCCCATCAGTGCAAATGAGGACTGTTGGGACTATTCCAGCTTGGCTGCACAGATATGAAACTGCAGCTCCCTCATGGAGAGAAAGGCAGGCAGAGCTGTTCTGGAACCACCAGGTCCCAACCAGTGACTTCTGTGGCAGCCACTTGCTTACTCTACCACTTGGGGGTCAGGGTATTATTTCTAAGACTCAGTTTCTTCCTTCAGTGAGACAAGAGTTGGTACCTGGGATCTCTAGGCCTTGGCTAACCATGGGTGTCGCCAAAAGGCACTTTAAAAGCAAGTGCTTTTGGTTTTCTATGCTTCCGATCGCACATACTTATTTTCCTTAAGACAACCCTTGTATTATCAGCTGTTGATATTGAGTGAATGTTAAGGGCTGGAGAGATGGCTCAATGGTTAAGAGCACTCACTGGGAACTTGCAGAGAACCAAGGTTGGGTTCCCAGCACTCATATGGGGTGACCAATCACCTGTAGCTTTAGCTCCGGGGGATCTGACTCCCCTTCTGATCTCCTCAGGCATTTGAACACATGTGGTATACATAAACTCACACGGGCATACACATGTGCTCACATATGTTTTCTTTTTTCTAATCTAAAAAAATTGTTGAGTCTAGCACAGTGAACTTAAACTGAGACGTGCCTACCTGGGGCTCATGCTTATCTCACTGGGTGCTATAATTGAGCAATACCACCACTCAACCCATCCTTCTCACCCCAGTACCCCAGAGGGGACAGTGCACCCGGGTAAGCCTGCTGTAAACCACTACTGGGACTTACCTTAACCACGTGACCAGGCTCTAATGAAGACTGGTTTACATGGGACGCTATATCATAGAAAAGATGGAAACCCTTGAATGACACTGATGGCTCTTCACTGAGGGGGGGGCAGTTTTACTCTGTGATACATACTTTGGAGATCAGTGGACTCCAAGGAACTTACTTCTGGAGACATTTTTATTTTTTTCGGTTAGTGAAGCTGGGGAGGAGACGCGGCTGGCCCCTCCTTAGTGGGCAGAGGTTGCAGGTGCTGCACAATTTGTTATAATGTGAAACCAGCCCCTCCCACCTGCGACAAGGAATCCGTCTGCAAATATCGACACTTTGAGGCTGGAAGGCCTTGAACTGGAAGCCATAAACAGCTAGGGGGACTGTCCACAGCTCACCACCGCCTCTTGAAAACCTAGTGTAAGCTCACAGAAAACCTAGTGTAAGCTCACAGAAACCAAACAGCTGAACTGCGTCTCTCATTGCTTGCTTCTCCTGTCCTCATCAATGGTCTATGATATTTTAAATTTCTCCCTATAATCTATTTTCTTCCTCTTTGCGATGCTTTTGTCTGCAGCTTGTCTGCCTCGATCCCTGCCCACGTTGCAATTTAAGAAAAAAAATTTTTTTGCATCCATCTTACAATGTGGCTCAATAACTCAATTAAGTAACCTCATTAGCAGAGAGGCTGGTTTATTGAGCAATCATTGACCAGTGTATGAGCTTTGTGTCCCTCCTCTACCAACTCCCAGATCCTGTTTCACTCTTCACAAGCTAAGTTAAAGTTTAAAATGTAGAGCTGATGCAGGGTAGCAGAAATTAAGTCCATAGTGCGCTGGCATCCCGTGGTAGGCACTAAATACCACATTTCAGGGGAACAGGTAACGAGCTTTATAAGGAAAACAGCTGTAGTGGTCCACCCAATAATTTTAAGGCACACCAAGGGTGGGTCAAGAAACAGACACGGGTCAGTGATCCCAAAGGTCAGCACAGGCAACACCCAGAAGGGGGAAGGTTCCCTCAAAAGGATTGTAGAAAATACGTAATGACCCGAAAAGAGGGAGTGTTGATCTTTTATAGGAACCAAACAATGGGTATCTGGGAGGCCAGTGAACTCAGAAGCATGCAAGCTAAGTTTCTCTGTTGACCAGCAACCTTTGTGTTTTGTCTAAGAGAATAAAAGCACACCCTTCGAAGCTCTTTGATTTCAAGGTATACATAGCCCCAACTGAAGGCCACACTGCTGCCAGGTGGCTGGACATTTGTACGTGACCATAGAGTATCCAAACTGGATCACTGCATCAGAGAAAATGTCCGAGTTTGCTGGTGCTTGGATGTCACAGCCTGTCACAAATCTGGGATGCCCAAAGAGCATGGGGAGAGGATTGGCATTACTGGCGAATGAATAGAATGTTTGCCACTGGCTTTATTGGTTCATTTTAGTGGACCAGAATGAATTAGGCCATGTCACCACCTTAAAATGTCATTGTTTTAATTTTGTACAATTGTGTTTTTATTTTCCCTCTGCTTCCTAGCAGATCTTATAAGAATACAGAAGCTGGGGCCTGGGCTATAGCTCAGTGTTTGAACAGTGCATAGCTTGAGAGACCTCAGGTTCCACTCCTAGCACTGCAAAAATAAAACAAAACAAAACAACAGAAGAGGGTAGTTTTTTTGTTGTTGTGGTGGTGGTTTGGTTTGGTTTCGGTGGGCATTTGAGATTGCTAATGAACATATCAGTCAGCAAGCAAACGTTTATTATCCTGCAGATGTAGAGGCATGGCTGGAAATACAAGGGGTTTAAAGTTTTGTGTCCAGTGAGCTGACGGTCTTGATTGGGGAATCACCAGACTTTGAAGATTGGAACCAAGCTATTAAGGGTGGAAGGAAAGAAGCGAGAGATCCAGGCATCATATTCAGAAGTAGAGGCTGGGGTAGAAAGTACTGTACAGCTGGGCCGGGGTTGTCAAGTGAGTTGGACTTTAGGAGTTCGGATAGGAGAAGGGGACACCTGGGAGAGTCTGGCCTGGGCGAAGGTAGTCGGAGTGGCTCAGGTGTTCCCAGCAAGAAGGACGGAACCTCCACTCCGCTCCTGTGAGCACTATAAAGGAAGTGGTAGAAAAGGATACATTCATTCATCCACTGCTTTAGCCAACGCTTCCTTTCTGAGCGTGCCTTATGCGTCTGGTGCAGGGCTGGGTACGGGATCTGGGCACTGCTCTCATGGAGCTCACAACCCAGCAGGCAGAAGTCAGACAAAAGGCAACAGGAAAGGCTTACAGTAGTGGTGGTCAGGACAGGGATCCTGCTCAGGACTGTGGGCAGTAGAAATAGAAGGCAAGTTCTTACAGGAAGATTAGAAGGTATGCACAGGGAGCTGAAGAGATGAAAACAGAAGCCGATTCTGAAGCCTAGGCAGTTTTGCGATCCCTCATTAAAAAAAATTTTTTTTTGCGATGGTCTGATGTATCCAAGACTAGTCTTGAACTCACTGTGTAGTCAAGGATGGCTTTGAATTCCTGATTCCCTTGCCTCTGCCTCCTGAGTGCTGAATTACGGGCATGTGCTGCAAAGTTTGGTTTCCTTTGTGTGGGGATTGAACTTGGGTGTTGTGCATGCTAGGCAAGCTTTCTACAAACAGAGCCACATTGCCGGAATACAAAATGATAGTTTCAGAAATCAGGTTCAGGAGCTCGGCCAAGGCCTTGTGCTAGTGAGTGAGTCTGAAGCTACTGCTTCAGTAGCTGCCGAGTAAGTCAAGTTTTGACTTGGGGAGGAAAGTGTTCCAGGAGAGGGGATAGTATGTGTGGTGTGAGATAGTGCACTGGATATCTACACTTGGGAGTCCTTCATTCCTCTCCTGCCTATGTGTCATTCATTTATTCGTTCACTCATTCATTTACTAAGTGTCACACACCTCCTCTGAATTAGGTGTGCCCAGCCCTGGGACCACAGTGATGAGCTCATGGTCTACTTGGTGCATCCCTTGCTGTCTGCAGTCTTGTTTCCTCCCCTGGCTGCCACCCTGAGCCCACACTAACTTTGCATGTTCAGCCATTTGCCGAATGTTTTGGAGAGCCGTCTGTGCCTAACTGTCTGTCCTCCAGGGGCACCTTATGCAACAAGATAACTGTTGTTCCTGCAGCCCACGAGGCCCTGGAGAACAGGCAGAAAGCTCAGCATTCCCCGGGACAAGGCTGCAAAGGAGTCCAGGCTGCCAAGGGACCTGCTACCAGAAGCTAGACCCACTTCTAGGCTTTTAAGCCTGACCTGAGAAGAGTGAAGTGTCCGTGTTGTGTTTGGTGGGAGGGGATCATTCGAGGCAAAGGAAGAGGTTCCATGAAAGCATTTCAAGGGTTATCTGGAGTCCTGGAGAAGGAGGGCAGGGTGGCCACCATGAGCCCCTGGGGACAGGAAGGGCTAAGAAGAGGCTGTGCAGGAAGATCCAAGTCTGGGAAGGCTTGCAGAGTCCAAAGCTAAGGAATAAAGGAGACAGAATCCAAAGGCCTCAGAGATCAACAACAGCCCCAGCCACTGTGCCTCGCTCCAGCACTGAAGGGGATTGGCCAGCTAGTGACTGACGGGCATGCAGACCTGCAGGACACCACGTGACTGTTGAAGTGGGTGTGTTGATTGCATCCTGATCTCTTTTCAGGCTGGATGTAGGGAGCCAGATGATGGCAGGACAGGTGCCCCGCTGATAGCTTAGGGTTAGAATCTTTGATTTGTTTACTTTTTGCAAGTTCAACAAACCCCAGTCTGAAGAGCACCAAATGTCACCAGCTGTTTGAGAGAACCTTCAGGAGAGGTTCTGAGAGCCCCTTTGGGCTGAGCGCTAGGGTCGCTTCCAAAGGCCTTATAAACTGTCAATGAAGACTTTGCCTGCTCTGGAGGCACCCAGTGGCTTCAGAGGCTTAAGTGTATCTTTTAAGAATTCTTCCAAAAGGGAAGCAAGCGTCTGCCCTATGTTCCCGAGAGGCCCATGTTTTCTTCAGCAGCCCTTGTGGCAGGATGCTCCTGGGTTTAGCTTCTTCCAGAATGGGCATTCGAGGAAGAGGCTGAGCCCAGAGCCCTGAGCTCTTGGCTGGAGACCCATTGGACCTGCTAACAGCAGCTGCTGCTGGTAGAATACTCCATGCTGAGCCAAAGGCCCTTCTGACACATCATGTCCCTTGTGCCTTTGCAACAATAGTAGAAGGTAGCAGTACTAGTGGTGGCGGTGGTACATGTCTTTGTTCCCAGCAGGCTGATGGGTCTCTGTGAGTTCTAGGCCAGACAAAGTGAGTTCCAGGACAGCCTGGGCTATTAAAGAGAAACCCTGTCTCAAAAAACCAAAAAGACAGGAAAGAAGGAAGGAAGGAAGGAATGAAGGAATGAAGGAAGGAAGGAAGGAAGGAAGGAGGCAATGTTACTGTTTCCATTTTATACATGGGAAGGTGAGGCTTACAGAGTTCACACAACTTGCTTAAAGTCAGAGGAGCCAGGCTTCAAGCCAAAGTGGTGACTGAAGCACCAGGCCACAACCAATGTACAAACCAAACCAGAAGAATTTAGTGACAGCAATGGCTGCCATTTATCAAGAGCCTCTCAAGTGGCAAACCATCCCCTCTGTCCCTCCCTCTCTCCCTTCCTTCCTTCCTTTCTTCTTTCCTGCCTGCCTGCCTGCCTGCCTGCCTGCCTTGCTTGTTAAGATTTTGAGGGGTATCACCAAGGGCTATTGAGATGGTGCAGTGGGTAAAGGGTTCTTGCCATCAAGCCTGGCAGCCTAAGTACGTGCCCTAGGTCCCACATGGTAGAAAGAGAACTGATTCCCTCAAGTTGTCTCTGACCTTCACACACATGCATGCACATGTATACTCTCTCTCTCTCTCTCTCTCACACACACACACACACACACACACACACACACACACACACACACACAAGCAAGCATATATTGCTATTAAAGGCAGAGTACCAACATAATGCTAGCATCTCTTTCCTAGGTGGCTGCACACTTCCGGATTCTTTATGTGTGTTTCCTATCCAAATGTACCCAAACTCATGGCTTCCCCTCCTTTTTCTTCTTTCCACACACTGGGAACAGAGCTCGCTGACCCCTCAGTACCATATCTTTCATATACATCGTCTCAGCTCGGTGAGGTCCACATTTTGAGCTCAGAAAGGGTAGTAGCATCCCCAAGGTCACACACAGAGGGCAAGTGGTGGGGTCGATAGCTGTGGCTTGTCAGGCTCTGTGTTACTGCTCAGTACCTGAGGAGACCCTTTGTTGTGATGGGTCAGAAGGATTCAGCAAGTTCGCTTGTGTCGTCTAGGTCTGGATCTGTCTACAGAGGCAGCCCCATCTATGAAGGCCCTTTCTGCTCTCAGAAGAGATGGATCTAGTGGGCAGATAGGCAGTACTAGCACATATGAATACCTCTGGGGTGGCCGCACAGGTTTGAAGCTTGAGTTTGAGGTTTGGCCTAGATTCGAGAGTTAGGAAGAGGGAGAAGGCTGGTACCCTGGGGCTGTCCAGAAGGGACTACTAGGATGTCTGAGAGGAAGAGGAAGGCCATTTTCTATAGTAAATGTGGCCAAACAAGAGGAGAAGCTAGGTTTCATGAGCACGGACACCCTGGGGAGGGAAACACGCTATAACTAAAGCACCAGAGGGCAGTCACCTGGGCAGAGGACATTGGGATCAGGTTAGGACCTCCTTCAGAGTCTGCACTGGCAGTGACACCACTTATATTTTAAGGGGAGACTCAATATCACCGAAAACCGTGGTTTCCCATGGAAGCCTGGGCTTGAGGGGGGGGTCATTTGAAGAGTGTGTGTGTCTGCTGGCCCCCGGAGCTGGGCTGTCTCTAGCAACAGCTCTATCCAGGCCACCAGGATTGGTCTAAACCTTTCAAGAGAAGGTGCCCTGATTCTCTTCTCCCACACAGGGTCCCTTCTTCTCTCTACCTCCCTAATCAGAGAGAGCAAATTGTTATCAGATTAGTCCCAGCAATGAAAAGCGGAGCTGGCCCTTGTGGTTAGTTTCCATTTAGATAGACTGGGCCTGGCCACACAATAGGCATCAAAGCCTGTCTCTGGGCAGCGGGAGGGATTAATTTCTTTAACCAACAGGCCTGATCTGGCCTAACTCATTACCCTGCCTTGTCAGTGTGGATGTTCGATGCGATTGAAGATTATACCATTTAGGCCTCTCCCTTGTCTTCTGCGCAAACTGGGGCTATTGAATTGCACATTCTTGCGAAGCTCCCCCGTCAATACTCGGGCAGCCTAAGGTTCTAATTCTGCTTCATTTAAACTTCATCAACTTTTCCAATCAAGTGGAAGGATCCGAAATAGATTCTGTAGGCGCAAAGGCAGGATCCCTTTGTCAGATAAATTTATTCCGGCTTCTCCCCTCCCTGGCTCTCTTTCTCTCTCCAGCCTCGCTCCCCAATCCCTTCTCGGCACTCCCCCCTCCCCTTATCCCTGGGATGAAAATGAGATTACAGTATTTAAATGACTATGGTAATCAACCTGGGGACCCTGAGCTGAGATTGAGGTTAATTTTTCTTAGCAGAACAAAGAAGCGTGGTGCCTTTGGGGACTGGAGGTACAATCTGGGGTTCTTGCTTGTGGGTTTTTTTTTTTCCCTCTGAAATTGCAGTTTTAGGAGTCTTTTCTTGTTACTAACTAGACACCGAATGTGATTTTTTTTTTTTAAAGGCTACAGCCCCTAAGAGAACAGAAATGTAATTTTGGGATGATAAACAGCTAACAGCCTTCAATCAACGATTTTAATAGGGGGGAAAAGTCACTGACATGAGATGAGCACCAATCTAATGAAAAGGTGA
This sequence comes from Cricetomys ansorgei, assembly GCA_026225945.1. NCBI lineage: Eukaryota > Metazoa > Chordata > Mammalia > Rodentia > Nesomyidae > Cricetomys > Cricetomys ansorgei. The sequence goes on from JAMJFZ010002611.1 coordinate 19,304, forward strand.
TCATTTACCTTGTTTATTTTTAAATACGCTCAGACTTCTCTCCCACTGTGTAAGAACTCATAATTACAGCCTCTGTGGGCACCTGCAAACTTTTGAATGAAGAGCCTTGTCACTTGGGTGATCTTCTCCCTGGAAGCTTTTACTGCTGTAAAAGTTGAGATTTTTGTCATGTTTTGGGTAATTAGAAGCAGGGTCATTATATCATCGAAAAGTCTACATGAAAGTGGCTTGTTCTGTTGCTATCTGGAACATCTGCAAGCTGGCCAGTCATTCTGCCAAGGACCCCCCCCCCCCACCCCAGCTTCTAAAGCAGAATCAAAATCTGTATATTTCTTTGTCTCTCTTTGCTACCTTGTCAGGGCTGTTTTACATGCTTGCCAGCCAGTGTTGTCTTTTATTTGTGTCAGGAGAAAGGATTGTGACAAGTTCCATATACAATGTTCATTTGGCAAAAGCAGATTCTTCATAGAGCTTTTGAGCTGGGAAATGAAACTATCTTTCAGTACAATGAGCTACATTGTCTCTGGACAGACTCACTGTGAGAGAGTATCGCGGAACTTTATTTCCCGAAACAGTCCTGGAAAGTCTTAATGGGCTTTTGTAAAAAGTAAAATTTGGTTCCTGCATGGAAGCCTAGTTGGGGAAATGTGGGAAACAGCCATAATGGCTTCAAGTGGGGAATGCCTGAAATGCACCCCCCCCCTCTCGGCTTCCCACAAGTTATTAAAAGGCTGGAATAAATTCTTGCTCTTCTGTATTGTAATGACTTTGTTTCAGGCCCTTTAAACTGCGGTTGAGTTCCCGACAGTCATCTACATTTGCAAAGCAAAATATTTAATAACCTCAGTCCTTTCCACATCTGTGTTTGTTCAAGTGTCTCCCCCCTCATCTCCACTCCACCCCACCCCCATCCTCCTATGGCTCTCCATTGCTGTTTGCCGAAAAAAAGAAAAAAAAAAAAGCCTCACCCTTTCCGCTACCAAATTCATTGGGGGCAGTGGTTTATGGTGACATTTTTCTTTCTTAAAGTAAATATTGACTCACCATGGGGAAATTAAAACTCCATTAGGCATCGCTACACTGTACAGAGGGCTGCGTTGGAGCAGTCAAGCTGCTATTAATTGGTTTCTTCTTCGGGAATAATTCCAGGAGGGCAGAGGGAAAGGGGAAACAGGAGATGGATGAGACCCATAATTTCTTAAAATGACGCCATCTAAATCAGCAAAGGTGATCATTACATGGTTATTAATCTAAATAGAAACAAGGTGTCTGCTAACAATGGGGGAATTCATCGATATAAAAAGCCTGCCGCAGAGCTATCTCCAGGCTACAGAGGATACGTTGGAGAACACAGGTGGGCCAGCCTCAGCCAGGTCGCGTTTCTCAGAGGTAGCATCTTGGAGTATCAGGGGCCCTGTGCTTCTGTCTGTTGCAAGGACTTTTTCTTTCCTGAGATGAGGTAGCTAGACCTCCTTTCTCATTGTTCACTGTTCTAAACACACACACACACACACACACACACACAGAACCTGTTTTTGCGTTTTGTGTGGTGCATGTTCATGTGTGTATATGTGTGTATGCCTGCTTGCATGTGTGTGGGTGTGCTAGTGGATGCGAATGTTGATACTGGGTGTCTCCCTCCTTCACTCTCCACTGTGCTTATTGCAGTAGGATCTCTTGCTGAACCCAGAGTCCATTTCTGCCAGTCTAGCTAGCTAGCTAGCCTCCTGGTGTGGTTAGCTTCCCAGGGGTGCTGGGACCACAGATGGCTGCCATGCCTCCTCCCCATGTACCTGGGTGCTGTGGATCCAGACCCAGCCCTCGTGCTTGTGTGGCAAGTCCTGTACCCACTGAGCCATCTCCCCAGCTCCCATCGCTCCCTTTTCAATAGGCCATCTCTGTGTTTTAGTCGGTGCCTGCTCTCCTTTCTCCACCCACCTCTGCCTGTTGTTGCCAGCCCAGCCCCAATCCCATCTGCTCTGTTAAGACTTCCCTGGGCACTCCTGGCTACCATCAAGAAAACAAACAGGAACAACAGATGGCTCAGCAGTTCAGAATGCCGGTTTCTCTTCCAGAGGACCTGGATTCAGTTCCCAGCACCTACATGTCCACTCAAAACCACCTGTAACTCCAGTGCCAAGGGATCTGATGCCCCATTCTGGCCTCCTTGGGCACTTGGCATGCACTTGATACATAAGCATACATGCAGGCAAAACACTCACACACATATATTTTCTTTTAATTAAGAAAGACATGGAAAATTTGCGACAAATATTTAATAGGAGGCAGGGAAAGGGGAATCCTTATATGCTGCTAGTGGAAATATAAACCATAGCAAATCATACTGAAAATCAGTGTGGAAGTTCCTCAAATTAATTAATAAATACTAAATAAATAAATAAATAAATATAGGACTATCATATCTCAGGACTACCACTCCTGAGAATATTCCCAAAGACATCCAAGTCAGCATCCTGCTTCAGCATCCTGTACTCCCATTTCCATTAGGCCAGCCAGCCACAAACAGCCTACTTATGGAATCAGCCTGGGTGACCAATAGCAGATGAGCAGAAGAAAATGTGGTACATATACATCACGGAATATTACTCGGCCAGAAGGAAGAATGAAATCTACTGGCAAGAAAATGGATGAACCAGAAAGCAGTATAACAGGCAAAATAAGATAGTTGTTTAAGGAATAATGACAAGAAAAAGATGTCTACGTCTGTTCACAGCAGGCCCTAATATTTTCTATCAGTGAGTGGTTAAATCTGTAGCTACAGAACTTGTGGATAGAAGGGGCAGAGTTCATTCTCTTTCCAGAACTCCCTGTTGCAGGACTCCCCCCCACCCCATAATAAGAGTGGGCACCTAGTTGTCATGAGCTAGTGGCCTGCCAGTGGGCAAGCTGCTGCCCCTGCCTAATGTGGCTTCTCTACCCACCACTGTGTTCTCCTAGGGTTCATGGTGCCATTCTTCAGCCATCCTATACAAGCTGTCTCTAAGTCCTCTCTTCTGGAAGTCTTTTGGAACCCCACCCTGCTCTGAGATGTTCTATGCACCCCTGACATCCACAGCCAAAATACTATAACCTGTATTTCTCTCATTGCCCTCCCCACTACATTAAAAGTCTACTTTTGGGGGTTCCTTGTGGGCAGAAGCTAGGTCCTCTTGGTCTTTGCAACCCCCAGTGCCCACAGTGCTTGGCATAAAGTAGGTGCTCAAAAAATGCAGAATGAGTGAATAAAGAAACGGTTTAATGAGTACCTGGGAGACTGTTTCCTAGTAAACTGTAGCCTTGGCATAACTACAAATGTCTAGACTTATTTTCAACTCAAACTTAAGGTCCTTTCATTTTAAGACTTAGAGATAGGTTCTCCGTGAAGGAAGGCACGGTTCTGCACACAGATGGGTAGAAGCTATGCATTGCATTCGGCCTCACCGAGACACGTATATTCTATGCCAGTGACACACAGTTCATGTGAAGGACAGTGTGCTCCTCAGGCCCTCAGCTCCTGGGAGCAGTGGAGGTGCATATGGGCAGGAGCCGGCTCTGCTGGTAGAGCATTTAACAAGGAAATCCAAATGAAGACTTTGAAACCATGATCACAGTCACGCATCAGGCGCTGGCTCTGCCTAAACAGTCCATGGCCCAAAAGGAAAATCAAGAAGACACAAAGCCAGTCTCAAGCTAGAATGGGCTGTTTAGTGTCAGGATAGTGGGCTGTTTGATAAAGCCCAGTATTGCGTGTTAATCAGACTTGAATACCCAGAGAAAGAACAGCGATGAAGGTGCTTAACATAGACTGGGAAGGACCCTGCCTCTGCAGCCTCCCAGCTGCTACCTCTGGCTGTGATGCTCTGTCATTGTACTGAGAAGCCAGGGTAATCCTGGAAACAGCAGGAGAGGTGGCCACCAGTGCAGGACTTTTCAACCCCGCTAATTAAAACAATCCTTCCTCTCCTGGTGAAGGCTAATGAGACATAAAGTGAGTGGGCTAATGAAAATGTCTGCCGTCCACCCACTTGTCTTATTATTCACTTAATGTCATAATTTCCATGGTGGGGGTCCTGATAGAAAAGTTTCAAGAATTTATTAGAAGCTTGCTCTCCTTCACAGCACAAGCTAAACACTAAGCTTATCACTAGTGAACCAAGTTGTATCATCACTTGTCAATAACAGCAGTTGTAGGAGTTCCTGAACCAAATAAAAGCCATCTGAGTCCTTTTCCAGTACCCATTTCCCAAACCCAAGAGGCCCGATTACTTTTGAAGGCCCTGTTCCCCTCATGGGTGGCCCATCAAATCAGAATGCCTGTTTACCGGAAGGAGACTGGCAAGATGGGAGAATCCTTTCAGCATTCGGCTCTGACAAGAATGATGGGGAGAGTTCAGTTAATAATGGAGTTTAACATAGTCTTGCATGACCTCTTCCTTCAATCCCGTGAGTGGAATCCAGAGTCTCATTTCAACTCCTTACCTTGCCCTAAAATTCTGAGTCTTCAGATGACTTCAGGATGACTTCAGCTAATGATGTCATCACCACCCACTATACACTGAACAAGAGAAAGAAGCAAGGAGTGGATTTGTACACACACCACCACCAACAACAACAACAAAAGAAGAAGCTGTATGAATCTGAAAGGTTGTAGGGGGACATGGGATTTGGAAAGGGAGGGGAAATGAATGCACCCAGCAAAGACATAGCCTAATTCACTTCACACCCTTGGTTTGCCTTGGGAAAACATCTGCTGGCCCCAATATGCCTGTGACACAAATGTCCTCTAATGAGGTTTGACTGTGGAATACTCTCCACAGGCCTGAGTATCTGAACACATGACCCCAGCTAGTGGTACTGTTTTGAAAGGTTGTGGAACATTTAGGAGGTGGAGCCTTGCTGAAGGAAATGAATCACTAGGGATGGGCCTTGAGTTTTGATAGCCATCCCCACATTCTGCCCATTCTCTGCCCTGCTTCCTGTCTACCCTGCCTCACTCCCTGTTAGTGTTTCCTGACTGTGGCTGGGCTGTGATCAGCTGCCTCTTGTCTTGCTGTCATGCCTTCCTCTGTGTGAGGGACTGTATCTTCACAAACTGTGAGCCAAAATAAATCCTTCCCTCTTAAGTTACCACTTGCCAAGTATTTGGTCATAGCAACAAGAAGAGTAACACACCATCCAGACCCCAGAATACTCTTACCCTCAGAAGAACCCTGCCAGGGGAACCTACACAAATCCACCCCTCCTTCCTTTCCTGCGTCCATTTCATAGTGGGTGGTGGTGACATCACTAGCTGAAGTCATCCAGGGTTCTAGGGCAAGGTCAGGGATTGAAACAATACAGAAGATCCTGGGCCTTGTCCCTGGAGAAATCTTAAATCTTCTCTCGGCGGCCATTAAATGCCTGTAGCTCTTTATCTATGGGTGGGGCCTTGTGAGATTTTTCCCTGTCCACCCTGGCATGTCAACAGAAATCTACAACTGGTAAAAATGCCAAGAACAGCTGACCATGGGGTGCCCAGCTCTTATTGACACATCTACAGCACAACCCATACACCAAAGGCTCAGGGAACACTGCAGATGAGGGGGCAGAGAGATCTGAAAAGCCAGAGGACCAGGACGTCTGCTGGGAGGCAGGGATACAGGAGGGAAGGTGTACCTATGAAATCTCAACAGTGCGTTTGCCTAAACAAGACCTGCGGGAGGAGAAGAGCCTAAGAGTAATTCTTAAGCCTACATCTTGAGCCGGCAGGTGTGTGGACTGCGCGTTGTCATAAACACCTCCTGGGGTCTGGGCCATTCTTCCTTAGCAAATATATCCCATGGGTTGTACTTTTTTTGCTGCAACCCCTGTGTGTTCAAAATAGCTGTTGAATGACAGTCCAGTCTCCACTGTTTGAAACTTGCAGAGACCTCTGTTTCATCACTTTGTCTCTTTCCCCCCCCCCCTTGCATCCAAACCACACAAGACCAAGGGTGGTGGGACAGCCTACCTTTGTTTTCAAAGTGAACTGTTGCGAAGCAGAACCTCCCTCCACCTGTCATCTGCATATGGTTTCTTTGGGAGTGTGGAGAAAGGTGGTTGCGGGCCTAGATATTTCCATGCAGTTCTGCTCATTATTTACGTAGTCTAGGAGATATTTCAGTAAAAATGCGCTGGGCTCTGAGTGACAAGGTATCTCTCTGCAGTGCAGGGTTCAGGGAAATTGTAGTGAAGTTGACAGCTTTTTAACGTACAGCCGCTATTCCACTGAAATACGGCGTGTTTTTATTTTGAAAGTACAAGATGACCTATTTATTAGCTGTGATTCGAGCCGAGTTTACACGCTCAGAAACACAAAGGGAGACGAAGAACGTGTTTCTTTGGGGGGCCACAGATTCCCTCTCCTCTCTCCTCCCGCCGCACAGAAGAAAACATCGAAAAATGGGAGTTCTGAATTGGAGTGGACGGCTTCTCCTTGAAATGACAGCTTACCTTGGAATCACGGGAAAAAATTGCCAATTACCTTAATCAGCCTTCTCCAAGAAACAACAAGGAAGAGCTTAGTCTCCTCCGTGGGAGGAGAGAGTGAGCAGAGACTTGGAGACAAACACCAGGTTCGAATGCTCAGAGTGATACTGGAAAGCAACTGTTTTTTTTGTTTTGTTTTGTTTTTTCTTAGAAAAAAAAAAAAAAGGCTGGAGGTGTTTGGCATGCCTGCCTGGTGTTTGCTCCTTCTAGGGTAGACATCGGACCAGTGGCTTACACACCCTGAACCCTATTAGAAACATGAAATCGCTGCCCACATCCAGCAAAGTCTCGGATGCATTCAAGTTCAGAAGCCCTGGGGCTGGCCCTGAGATCCTCTGCCTCTTCCCAGGTTTAATGACACCCAGTTGCTGGTAGCCATTTACCTATTTTACTTACTTCAGTAGATCTTAAAGTACACCTACTTTATTAGATCTTGGGAATTCCCAGGTACTAGGAATACAGGCAATAAGACCGATAAAGGCCATGCCTTCCCTCAGGGAGTCTGCAAGCCTACAGGAAAGCCATACAGTCAGGTGGTGTTCCTCATCTGGACAGAATGACATGAGTATCCTGGTGGCGTTTATCCAACAAGGAAAGCATATCTGGGTTGTCATCATCTACCCTGTATCATTTTCCAGTCACCTTATCTCATGGGTTGGGTTTTTAGTTTTTTAAGTAGGATCTTAAGCCTGGAACTCACTCCGTAGACCAGACTGACTTCGAACTCACAGAGACCCGCCCGCCTCTGCCTCCCGAGGGCTGGGATGAAAGGCGTGCGCCGTCAGGCCTGGACATCATAGTTACTTTATGCAGGAGGCTAATCCTGCCCAATTTATTAAACACCACACAATCAGCCACTTGTTTTGGGCTTTCCTTGCTCAGCACGGGCAGCGTGCATCAGTTCTTTCCTTTCTTCCTTCCCATTTCTCTCTCTCTCTCTCCTATTTTTTTTTCTAGATTTATTTATTTTATTTTATGCGTATGAGTGTTTTACCTGCACACGAATCTGTGTGCCATGCGTACGCCTGGTGCCTTCCAAGGCCTGAAGTAGGGATCAGATTCTCTGAAACTGGAGTTGTGGATAGTTGTGAGCAACCGTACGGGTGCAGGGAGCTGATCTCAGGTCCGCTGCAAGAGCAGCTGATGCTTATGACTGCCGAACCAGCTCTCCAGCCCTTTCTAAAGTTTTATTTTAATTTTACAATTTTGGGGGCTGCCGAGATGGCTCAACATGGAAAGGGGCTTGCCACCAGGTCTGATGACCTGAGTTCGATCCCTAGGACCTACGTGGTGGAAGGAGGGCAACTGACTCCACGCGTGCTGTGCCTTGTCCATGTGCGCGCACACACATACACACAACATAGAAAGGTGTTAAGAATTTTCTAGATGTAACACCATTTCCTCACTCATCAACAGAATTCCTACTCACTCAGTTCTGTTTCGGATTTAAATAGGTGTGACTGTCTCACGTGTGACATAGGCTGTCTTGGCAAACTGCCCCTTCATGAACTAGCAAGGCTCAGTTTAGACCACTGCATTGTCAAAGCGCCAGTTTTGTGGTATACATGTAGCAGTTTTCCTGTGTTCACCCAGAGCTCAGTGAGCACGTTTCTAGGAAGGGAGAAGCAGAGTGGCTGTGAGGCTTAAATCAGAGCGTCACCTTGAAAACACCTCCGAGCGTCACGCGCGAGCTCTCAGGCACACTTGAATAGTAGGTATTGGCACTCGAGAACGGCTCGTTTGGTTTGCAAAGCGTGCATTTTGTACCCGTACTGCTTCATGGAATCAGCAGCAGCTCGGGGCCGATTGCCCATTTCATCCAATCAACCGTTGAGTTCATTCACCAGCCATTTATTGTCAGCTTTGCACTGGGCTCTTGGGAAGTGGTGATGGGCCTCCAGGGCCTTGGACGCAGGTGCCTGGACCCCACCCCTAGCCCCCAGAGGTGAGAGCTGAGCAGCCATGAGGGTGAAGGCTCATCATGCCCCCTCCTCTGAAATCAGCCTTCCCCTTGCTGCTTCCTACCCAGGGGACCTTCCAGTGCAGAGGAAAGTGAGTTTGCCAGCGGAAGCCCTGGGCTTTAGCAGATGCAATGGAGGGAGGTATTTGTGGGGATGAGGCATCAGATGGAGCTTTCCAGCCAAGCAAACCTAGAGCCACCTGCAGCATTGCCAGGGAGACAAATGCCACATCTGGAAAGATCTGCATAATCCACAGCTTGTCATTTGGGCAGGAAGTACTCTGTCTCCTCTGGGATGCTGCCTAATTATGGGCTGGATCCTTGCCAGGAAAGAGAAGCAAGCAGAGTGAAGAAGCAGACGCACACTGGACTTGTCCATGTTGCAGCAAGCGTGGGATCTGTTTCCAGAGTTAGCATAGGTTCCAGGAGGACCCGGGGTCAGGTTCAGGAGAGATGACCAAGGTGAGGTGGTAAGGGTGAGGAGCCCTGTGGGCTGGCTCAGGACCTTGCCATCACTGGAAGTCTTGCAGGGTTCGTGTCAGTGCAGCTTCACTGCTGTTACTGTGGAGGGAATACTAGCTAGTTCCTTAGCTTATTGACTCCTCGCTTTCTTAAAAATCGTGTGTCCATGTGGATGTGTGTACTTGTACATGCAGTTGGGCATGGGTATGTGTGTGTGTGCTTGCACATGGTATGTGTGAGTGTGTGCATGTGTGAGTATGTGTGAGTGTGTATGAGTGTGTGTGTGTGTGTGTGTGTGTGTGAGTGTGTAATCCAGAACCCAGCATTGGGCATCTTCCTCCATTGCTCTCCATCTTATCTTTTGAAACAAGGTCTCTCCCTGAACCTGAAGCTCATTGATTTGGCTAGGCTGGCTGGTCAGGGAGCCCCAGGGAACCTCCTTTCTCTGCTCCCTAGTGCTGTGATTACAGGCATGAGCTGCCTCTGCCTTTTACAAAACATTTATTTATTTGTTTGCTTGCTTTACTTGGTCCCTGGGGATCCAAACCCAGGTCCTCATGCTTGTGGGAGAAGCACTTTACCAACCAAGCCAACTCCCCAGCTCCCTTTAATTTAAAAAAGAGTTGCAAAAACAATGCACTTGACATACAATCTGCTGTCATGTTGGACATGGTGGTATGTGTCTGTGTTTCCAGCCCTGGGGAGACGGAGGCAGGAGAATCCACAGTTCAAGGCCAGTCCCAGCCAAGGTTTTAGGGAGGGGCAGAGTCAGCGAAATAATAAGAATGAAACCACACCTTCTATGAATGGGACAAGCCTCTCTCTTTATTCCTGCTGTGCCTTCCTTTACTCCTACTTCTACTCCTGCTCTTCTGTTCCTTTCCTTCTACTCCTCCTTTTTTTGCTCCTTTGTCATCTGTTTTCCATGCATCTTATATGTTTTTAGACAGAGCCCCTCATGGGGAAAGACTGCATTACAACCACATCTTAATCATAAACTTAAATGTCACATGATTACAGGTTGTACATTTCAGTGATTGCAAGTTCCATATTTTTTAAAACAAGTCATCTTAAAACCCACACCTGAACGCCTAGTTTTCCATATGTATTTCCCCACAGTACATCTGTATCCTAGAAGCAATAGGTTTTCCACTATAAATTAAGAGTTTTAGCAAGCCAACTCATTTTACAGCCAGCTTCTATTGTAGCTGGTGGGTTGCTAGGGAACGAGTACACGTCATGGGTTGCTAGGGAACGAGTACACGTCATATAGTATCCTAACATACACAATTCTTATTTAGTTAACACAGTGAAACAAGTTTATTATAACTAGGAAACTTTAAGTCAGGGGTCTTTTTGCTTTTCTTAGGTAAGAGGAAAGTCTGCTGCACAGCTCTATATCCCCAAGGCACACACCCCATACTCATCAGTAAACTTTTGATTATAGAAACCAGAAAAGAATCAATTCTATTTGTGGTGGAGGAAGTTCAAGCCTAACAATGGGCACTGAAACTCATTTGTTATTTCTTGATCCTGGGCATTTTTTTCATAGGTGAAACTTGTGGGCTCTAGCAATTAAGATTTTTGTTGTTGTTCTAGTTTTCCTAACCCTGACCAAACAAGTCCCTGGCAAAAATATGTTTTCTTCTTAAGTTACTGATTCTAAGACAGCTGGCAAAACATCCTAATTTAACCCTGTAACTATATGTGAAAAACAACTACTGTTCTTAGCTATACATGTTCTTTCTGGAGTTTCAATAGAGTCACCAATTCAGCTGAGTGGCACTGCCTTGCCCAAGTGGCATTGCTTGAGGGAAAATCATCACCACTGTTATGTGTGCCAGCAACACTGCCCAGTGAGGGGTTAGACACTCCCATAGGACTTTCATAGCACAAGAGAGACAAGGAGACCATGGTAGCAACAAGCACAATAAGGCCCAGCAGTGGCAAAGGTCATTCAGGAGACAATCTCCTGGGAGGCCAAGGTAAAAACCTACTGCCGCTGGCTGCTTGCTGTTCCCCTGCACTGCTCTCAGCAGAAAGGATTTATTTTAGCTCACAACTCCAGGTTACAGTCATTGCAGGAACACCAAAGAAAGAACTTGAAGCAGCTGGTTACATCCATAGTCAAGAGTAGAGAGAGAATGAATGCATATTTGCTAGTGCTCAGCTCCCTCTCTACACTCACACAGTCCAGGATCCCTTGCCTAGGGAATGGCACCACCCACAGAGGGCTGAATCTTCCCACATCAATTATCATATTCAAAACAATATTCCATAGGCATGGCCACAAACCAACCTGATCTAGAAAATCCTTGACTTGACTCTCCCTGGGTAATTCTGGATTATGTCAAGTTGGCAGTTAAAACCATTGCAAGGCTGAATTGAATTTTCTTCATCACATTTATTTCTCTTAGCAAAATGTTGAAGCAAGTGACCTCCTCCTTTGCTAAGGCTGGCTGATGATGATCCCTGTGCGCACACACTGGATTCTTCATTCAATTAGTTGACTGACACTTAAGTTGCTTCAGCATCTTGGTGATATCTTTTAAGGATCATGGAAGCACAGGTGTCTCTGAGCTACCAATTTCATCTTGGAAAGATTCTGAGAGTGGGGTTCCTGGTGTAGTGGTTTGAATGAAAATGGTCCCCATAGGCTCCTAGGGAGCAGCACTATTTGAAAGGACTAGGACATGTGGCCTTGTTAGAGTAGGTGTGGCTTTGTTGGAGGAGGTGTGTCACTGGGAGTTTCAAGGTTTCAAATGCTCAAGCCAGACCTAGTGTCTTCCTCTTCCTGCTGTCTGCCAATCTAGATAAAGAACGCTCAGTTCCCTCTCCAGCACCATGTCTGCCTGCATGTTGCCATGCTTTCCACCATGATGATAATAGATGAAATCTCTGAAGCTGTAAGCCAGCCCCAATTGAATGTTTTCCTTTATAAAGAATTGCTGTGGTCACGGTGTTTCTTCACAGCAATCGGCTATTGACCATGACATTGGGTCATATGGTAGTAGCTCTATCTTTAATTTTCGGGCAACGAATGCAGTGTTTTCCTCAATGACTACATCACAATGTCAGAATTAGTAAGCCTTTCTTCCCCTCTTTTGTTCCTGTCCACAGTCCGTCCCTTTCTATGACAGCTTTTGCATTAAAGGTGTGGATTCTAAAAATTCAGAGGAAGTTGGGCTTCACATTCTCCATATTGTCCCATGTGTGTGGATGCGTGTGTAAGTGTGTGCGTGTGTAGGTAGAGGCTAGAGGACAGTCTCAGGTGCCATCTACCCTTTAAAATTTATTTTTATTTTTGAGGGGGGGGAGTTCTCTCACTGGCCTGAAGCTCATCAAATAGCCTGGGAATCTCGTGTCTATGCCTCCCTAGACTGGGATTAGAAGCATGTAGCACAATGCCTGGGTTGTATTATTAAATTGTACTTAAGTATGTGTGTCTGCATGTGGTTATGTACATGTGAGCGCAGGTATCCACCGAGTCCAGAGGCAAAGGATCCCCCAGAGTTGGAATTGGAGACAGTCATATACTTCAAGACAGGGAGGCTGGGAACCGAACTCAGGTACTCTGGAAGAGCACCAAGTGCCCTTAACCACTAGGCCTCTGATACCTGGATTTTTATATACATATTTTGGAGACTGAACCTGAGTCCTTGTGCTTGCAAGGCAAACACTTTACTAACTAAGCTATGCCCTCAGCTTGAAAAGGGCTATTCTAGACTGCCAGAAGGTAGAACACTCTGGAAAATCGGGTTGGTTAAAGAATCAACCTGTGGCTGCTTCTTGGACCTGCTCTAGACTAGTCCTCTATAAAGCCATGCGGCAGCATTCAAAGGTGACCTGCTGAAGGGGAGGCCCACTTAAGCATGCAGTTTGGTGTTTGCTTTGCAGCAAGCTGAGCTGCAGTGTTCTGCAGCAGGCGCTGTTGGGGGAGGTGACCGCCATTGACAGAAGTGGGGCTGTTATGTTATGTGCTTTGTCTGGGAGGTGGTGTGTGCACAGTGGTGATGGGCCTGGGCCGGAGACTAATTAGCTTTTGGTTTAATTTGGAAATGAGGAGAGAGGCTGTGGAGATGGAGAACAGACACACATGCACATGTACATACATGGCACGTGTATGTACATGTATGCCACACATCTTTACTTGTGTAATCCTGGGAAAGTTGTGGCCCCAGATGAACAGAGAGGGGAAAGGAGAGCTCCCGTGGCCCATTAGGTCCGGACAGTCGTCACTGTCATTCAAACTGGCAGACTGGTCCTTGCAGCACAGCCCCACTTCCAGCTGTCTGATGCTGACAGGCATTTATTTACCCTCTCCCCAGTCTTTTTTGGGTGCTGAGATGAATCCAGGGCCTTGTACCTGCCATTGTGCCCAAGCTTGAATTCTTTATATAAAGCTGGGATAGTAACCTGCATCTCTGGGGTGGCTGTGGGGAGCAAACGAGGAGCATACTTGGTGCCCTGTCAGCGAAGTCCCCTGGTTTATTGCTGTGGAGCTGAGGGGCTGTCTCTAGAACCACCAGGCCACTCCCCCAGCCCCACACACCTTGTGGAAAAGCTGTCGGTACAATCATATAACTGGGATGTAGCAAGGATGGGGCTGTCTGGAAGTGAGTCCGAAGCAGAGGAGTCCCAAGGAGCCAATCTGGAGTGAATTTCAAATGTCTCTCCCTCCTGGTTTAAGATACTATTTTCTTGCAAAAAAAAAAAAAAAATCCAGCCATAGTGAGGATATGGTTTGCTTAATTTGGGTAATTTTGTAAGCCCATGTCACCATATCAGATGACACAGAGCCACTTGCTGTTACTACAGCTTGGTCTCTGTTAGAACCTTCTATAGATGGAAACAGTGCATGTACAATCTTATGTTTGGATTCTTCCACTGGCGTTTGACAATATTAGTACTTTGTTCTTTTTTATTGCAGAGTAGCTCTCCTTGTACGGACATGCCACATCTGCTTTCCCATTTCCCAGGCAGTGGACGCCTGGCTTGCTCCCGCCCGGGCAGCTATGAACAATGCCTTGAAGACCTTCCCACATGGATATTTCCACATAGATATACAAGCACTTTTACATCTACTAGGTAAAGAGAGGGCAGGGAAGGTTGCTAGGTTACATGATAACTGTTGGTTTAAACACCACGCAGTTCCATCTTACTGTTTTTCAACATGGCTGCTTGTAGTGTGGGAACGGTCCCATTGCTTTACATGACCTCTAGTGCTTGTGATTGTCAGTCTTTTTAACTTTGGCGCTTGAGTTTTGGAGGATGACTAGTGGTGGGAAGGACGTTCCAGGCAAAGGAAATGTGGCATGGAGAAACGGGGGTGGGGGTGGGGCAGGAAGAATGCTCAGCTGGTGTGGGAACTCCAGGTGCATCTGCACTGCCCCTTCCCAGAGGGCGTAGGGGGGGGGGGGGGGGGAGGTGAGGACCCCGAGTAATAAAAACAGTGCGGGCAGCCAGGACCCAGGTTTCTACAGGCAGGCCCTCTGGTTACCTCCTTTTACAGATAGGAAAGCTGAGGCGTGGCTCAGTAACAGAAAAACACACTGACAGCGAGTGAGCAGAATAGCAGACAGTGAGCTGCAGCGGTCTGGCAGCCCATGAGTGCACCCAACACACCGCACACTCGCTCGGCCTTCTTGTTTAGACTCTGTGGATTGGGGGGTGCTTCTAGACGGGTTAGGGGTGTGTGAAATGAGCTGATGTGATGTTCTGCAGGACCCCATGGCTGCAGAGTGACTCTGATTGGAGACCTTGAGCCTGGGTGGCCGCTTGAGTAGCCTAGCCGGGCAGGGGGTGTTGAGGAAAGAGTGGAGAATGTACACCAGTATTTGGCTGAAGCAGCTGTGCTGATGGCAGCACAGAGGGGCAAAAGGGAGAATCCCACCCGGAGTCCGTCAGTGCAGACCAGGGTTCTGTGCTCCTGTGGACAGTGAGTGGGTCTACTGGGTCAGTTCTCTTGCTGGAGGCTTTGACAGTCAAATGGGAGAGTGAAGGTGTGTGCCTTTCAGTGAGTCATAGTTTTGTGGACAGATTTACATATTGTGCACTGTGAGGGGTGTGTGTATGCAAGCATGTGTGTATTGTTTGTATGTGTGATTGTGTGTGCATGTATATATGTGCATTATGTATGTGTGCATGTGTTTGGTGTGTATGCATGTGTGTATGTGCTTGTATGTGTGCATGTCTGCGTGTATGTGTGCATATGTGGGGTGCACTCAGGAATCACTTTCACTAGTGTGTGCCCCTCTGTGGTTCTCTCCTCCTGCCTTTTAGACCTTGTGCCTATCTCATTCCTCCCTGGAATGTCAGGACCTCTGCTCTGCCCCCAGGAATACTCATAATTGCTTCCTAGCTTATGTCTCTCCTGGCCCCAGCCACCATTCCCACACTCCACAGGAGTCACTTCACTTCAAACTCATCAGGGCCCCTCATGCCCTGGGAATGCTCATACATGCATGTCTCCTCCAGGCTGCTCTGAGCTACAGGGAAGGGACTGAGGCAAAACTCTCCTGAGGGTCTTCCTAAGGTAGACAAAACCTGCTCCCAAACAGCCACACAGTGGCGTGTGCTGGTGTGAGCTGGGGCATTTGGAACAGGCAGCATCAGCCCCTCTGTCCCTGTTATGTGAGGAGCACCCTGTTTGCACTCTGGGCGTCTAGAGTTATGGGGAGCTGATGTGATGGGGAGGGGAGGGGAGTACTGCAGAAGCCAGCTCAGGGTGTCCCAGGTCAAGGAGAAGGAAAGCCAGAGTTGAACCTGATCTGGAGTTTGTGTTTTTAGGAAACTACCTTCTAACCAGGCAGTGGTGGCACACGCCTTTAATCCCAGTACTCGGGAGGCAGAGGCAGGTGGATATCTGTGAGTTTGAGCCCAACCTGGTCTACAGAGTGAGTTTCCCCAGGACAGCCAGAGTTACAACAGAGAAACCCTGTCTTGAAAAAAACAAAAAAGGAGGAGAAGGAGAAAAAGGAGGAGGAGGAAGAGGAGGAGAAGAAGAAGAAGCTACCTTCTCTGTTTTGCTCCCCAAAGACCCATTTGTTCAGCTGCTACCAATACCAGGTCCTCCACCAGGTGTCAGGAGCATGCAGGGAGCTGAAGCTTGATGCTGGACTATTCAGGGAGGCAGAGTCCAGTTGGATATGCAGCAGAGATACTCATGCATGCGACATGCCCATTAGTAGGATGGATGCCTCATACCGTGCAAGGCTCAGGTCCAGAGCTGAGTCCAGCCCAGAGAGTCTTGGACGTCACAACGCTCACTGAGCCCAAGCAGAAGGAAGGTCAGATGTCCCACGGCTTTTATGCTTCCCACATTCTCGCACTATAAACGTTAGCTCTATTCCTGGTAAGAACACTTTTGCAAAGCACTTTGTGGCGCTGAGTCAGAGGCACAAGGTGAGCCACTCGGCCTCTCTCTGCCAAGCATCTTGGCCATGGAGTCTGGGAGGTTGCCTTGGCCTTGACCCAAACCCATCCTACACCACCTCAGCGTGTCTCATCTTCTTCTGTTGCAAAAATGAGGTAACTCATCACTCTTGAACCGTTCCCAAATGCAACTTTCATCTTCTAAAATACCAGTGCAATTCATATTTCAAACCGAAGGAGTTGCATTGTGTTGGGCCAAAATAGAGACAGAGAGTAATCGTCTAAAATGGCACAGGGTTTTGGGGTGGGGTGGCTCTGGTTAACAGTGCTTGTTCCTCTTGCAGAGGACCCCAGTTCAGTTCCTAGCACCCACGTCAAGAGGTTCACAGCTGCCCTGACACTCCAATTCCATATAATCCAACACTTTCTTCTGGCCTACAAAGGCGCACCTCCTCATTGCCCTCCCCCTAAAAAAACCCAATAAAAATAGAAATAAATCTTTAAAATTAGCACTGATAGGACCTTACCTTCATAGAAGGAATGCAGTCTAGGGGGTGGGGCCAGAAACATGAGGTACAGATCCCAATTTTATGTCTTCTCACCTGATGTTGTAGCAATTCTTGGTCTCTGTAGCAAGATTCGGAAAGCCTGGGTGATAGGTGTTTCCCTTTTAATTACCTTTTGGTGTTGATTTGTGAGCACAGCTTGTAGTTTATGGCAGTCTCTTTTGGAATGTTGTCCTTTCCTGATTCAGAGGAAGGAGGATGTTCCCGTTAATAGATTTGCATTTTGTCAGCCTTCGGATCTGCACCAGAACACAATAACTGTAAATTACACCCCAATCAGCAGGCTGTCCAGAAGGACGGTGGCAACACCCCAACAATTGATGCACATTCTTTGTAATTTAGGGGGCATCGTAATTTATCAGGGTTCATTTTTTTTTCCCTATCCAATTTGAGGAAAGGCATCTCTACTTTGTAAGCAATAATCTCTGCCATTGTATTTCTTGACTAAACAGAGAAAAACATTATTATAATATATATTTTGTGTGTATACCCTAGTTATTGCTGCAGAATCTAGTAGCTGCTTTATGGGAAAGAGTTTATCAATATTTCAATTATAAGCTCCAACTTTCAGGAGGTTTGTAATTTATCTTTTAAAAGTCAGATAAGACTCTGAACATGGCAAGGCAAGCCGTGTGTCCTCCCAGGACCCCAGGTGCTCTCTGCAATATTAAACCAATGGCATGACGGCTCTTCTCTTTCAACTTTCTGGGTGAAACTTTGGTTCTTTGGTTTGGTTTGGAAACTTCGGTTTCCTGTGTGAATAGAGTAGAATTAAGCTTTTCTTTCCATCAGATGCACTCAGGTACTGCCAGTTCCTGTCTGCAGCTGAAGGGGACAGCTGCTGGAGTCAGCATCTCTGAGTTTGTTCAGTGGCAAGTGTGTTCGGGAAAATCCACCAACAAATTCCATCGTCTATAGATTGAGTGATCGGCTGATAAGACACTCTTTGGAACGCTGCTGGAAGGCATATCTGTTTCTAGAAGTGGTGTGTGTGTGAGTGTGTGTGTGTGTGTGTGTGAGAGAGAGAGAGAGGGAGAGGGAGAGGGAGAGGGCGTGCGTGTATGTGTGTGTGTGTGTGTGTGAGAGAGAGAGGGAGAGGGAGAGGGAGAGGGCGTGCGTGTATGTGTGTGTGTGTGTGTGAGAGAGAGGGAGAGGGAGAGGGAGAGGGAGAGGGCGTGCGTGTATGTGTGTGTGTGTGTGTGTGAGAGAGAGAGGGAGAGGGAGAGGGAGAGGGCGTGCGTGTATGTGTGTGTGTGTGTGTGAGAGAGAGGGAGAGGGAGAGGGAGAGGGCGTGCGTGTATGTGTGTGTGTGTGTGTGTGAGAGAGAGAGAGGGAGAGGGAGAGGGAGAGGGCGTGCGTGTATGTGTGTGTGTGTGTGTGTGAGAGAGAGGAGAGGGAGAGGGAGAGGGAGAGGGCGTGCGTGTATGTGTGTGTGTGTGTGTGTGAGAGAGAGAGAGAGGGAGAGGGAGAGGGAGAGGGCGTGCGTGTATGTGTGTGTGTGTGTGTGTGAGAGAGAGGGAGAGGGAGAGGGAGAGGGCGTGCGTGTATGTGTGTGTGTGTGTGTGTGAGAGAGAGAGGGAGAGGGAGAGGGAGAGGGCGTGCGTGTATGTGTGTGTGTGTGTGTGTGTGAGAGAGAGAGAGAGAGGGAGAGGGAGAGGGAGAGGGCGTGCGTGTATGTGTGTGTGTGTGTGTGTGTGAGAGAGAGAGAGAGAGGGAGAGGGAGAGGGAGAGGGCGTGCGTGTATGTGTGTGTGTGTGTGTGTGAGAGAGAGAGGGAGAGGGAGAGGGAGAGGGCGTGCGTGTATGTGTGTGTGTGTGTGTGTGAGAGAGAGAGAGGGAGGGAGAGGCTGGAGAGGGAGAGGGCGTGCGTGTATGTGTGTGTGTGTGTGTGTGTGAGAGAGAGAGAGAGAGGGAGAGGGAGAGGGAGAGGGCGTGCGTGTATGTGTGTGTGTGTGTGTGTGAGAGAGAGAGAGAGGGAGAGGGAGAGGGAGAGGGCGTGCGTGTATGTGTGTGTGTGTGTGTGAGAGAGAGAGAGAGAGGGAGAGGGAGAGGGAGAGGGCGTGTGTGTGTGTGTGTGTGAGAGAGAGAGAGAGAGAGAGAGGGAGAGGGAGAGTGTGTTCCTCTGTATGCATGTGCATGCTTGCATATGGAGGCTAGAGGCAACATTGGGCATCATTTTGAGAGCAGTGTCTCTCACTGGGACCTGGAGCTTGCTGCTTAGGCTAGGCCAGCTGGCCAGCAAGCTCCAGAGATCTGCCCTTTTTATGTGGGTGCTGGTGATCAAACTTGGGTCCTTATTCATGCAAGGCTAACATTGTACTTGCTGAGTATCTCCCCAGCCCTGAAGACTTCAGCAAGGTAAATGAACATTCCTGATTCATAACCGACACGTTGCTCTTTAGGAAAGTGACAGAGTGTTGGCGGTGGTGGCGCACGCCTTTAATCCCAGCACTCGGGAGGCAGAGGCAGGCGGATCTCTGTGAGTTCGAGGCCAGCCTGGTCTACAGAGTGAGTTCCAGGACAGCCAGAGTTACAACAGAGAAACCCTGTCTCAACCCACACCCACACCAGAAAAGAAAGAAAGTGACAGCCTTTGGGACTAGAGAGATGGCTCAGCGGTTCAAAGCGCTTGCTGCCCTTGCAGAGGACCTGAGTTTGGTTCCCAGTACTCACACAGGCGGCTCACCACTGCCCATAACTCTAGCTGCAGGGGACGATACCCTTTTCGTGGGCACCCACATGTACGTGATGCCCTCCACACGCATGCACAGAAATAAAAAAAAGAAAAGAAAGTCTTTTAAAAAAGGAGAGAAAGTGACAAACCTATAGGTTCGACCAAGATTCACTGCTGCTTTTCCCACTGGGAGGACCAAGGTGGGCCAGCTGCTTGGTGGTCCTGCTTCAGTCCTTGAGCAGAGTTAGCTCCTGTCCCAGCCATGTGCCCTGGCTCGTCTCTTAAAGGCCCCTTGACTCAAAAGTGAGTGATCACCTCCAGCATCCCCGGGTCACCCAAAGTGAGGAGCCACAAAATGTCACAACCCTTCCATGCAAATTCTGCCTAGTTACAACCAGGTATAGATCTTGTCTTATTGGGCTGGCCTTTAAAAATGAAGCAGATAAATGAGACTGTTTAGAAAAAATCCATCGTGTGGTGTGGACTGGGGATGGCTGCAGCTGGAGCAGGCAGGCCGGCCTCTTCTCTCCTTGCAGGCTTGCTCAGGACTTTTGTTAGGTCTTATTATGGATGCGGCTTTGTTCCTGGTGATGTCTTCAGAGGGGAACCCATTAGTGCTTTGAAGTTCATGGGGCCACCATCCTAGAGCACCTGGGACGCTCTCCCCCAGTGCCTGAGTGCAGTTGTTCACATGAAGCACTAAGCTCTGGCTTTGGGACGCAGGGAGGCCCTCGGGTGTGATGGCCGGAGTGCTGGCTTTGAAGTCTACAGGCCTGACCTCATCCAGACTCACCTACTTTCTGTCTGTGGACCATGGGCAGGTTACCAACCCCCTTTGGTTTGTATATCTGTGAATGGGGCCAATCCAGTGCACCTCAGAGCATTGCTAAGGGGATTTTAAAAGGCAGGTGTGAGCATGGTACCTGGCGTGCATGCATGTGTCTCACTCACTGAGTTTCTGTCAAGCACCTACTGTATGTCAGGCACTATCTAGGTCTGGGGAATGGGATAAATGGGACAGACGGGACCTTTCTTGTGCTTACATTTTAATGAGGAGGGGAGAGAGAGACCGGATAAATTACTATCAAATAACTTACTTTTTATAGTGAACAGCTGGTCAGAAGCAGGGAAAGCCATCTCAAACAGGTTGCTAAGGAGTCTCTTAGCTTGATCATCCCAGTCTGATGTGCCCTCAGCATGGTCCTTCTTTCCTCTTTCTCAGCAAGCCCATACCTGAGGCTGACTCATTGACTCTGAAGATTCCCTAGGGAGCCTCTGTTCCAGTGTATCTGGCCAGGCTCCAGAGATGTGTTCCACCAACCCTCCCAAAGAAAACATTCACAGTCTTCTACCCCTGTGGGTGTGCAGAGCCCTGGCCCCGAGCTGTGTTCTCACACTCGGACCTGAGTTCCACCGGGCAGATTCCCATTAGGGCTTCTAGAGCAGGTCATTATTGGTGAACCCTGTTCACTCATGCCCTGAATCTACCTCTTCTTTCTCAGGTGTGTGTGTGTGTATCGGTGTGCGCGAATGATCATGTGTGTATGTCTGTATGTGTGCACGCTCGTGTGTCTGTGTATATACCTGTGGGCACGTGCGTGATGGGGCTGGAGGACAACCTCAGGTGTCCTTCCTCAGCACTGTCCATCTTATTTTTTGAGACAGGGTCTCTCAGTGGTCTGAACTCACCACGTAGGCCATGCTGACTGTGCAGCGAGCCCCGGGGATTTGCCTGTCTTTCCTCTACAGTGCAGGGATTACCAGTATGTGCCACCAAAAATGATTTTTTTTTTTTTGAGTTTTGAATTTTGAGCTCAGGCCCTTGCCCTTGCAAGGCACATACTTTACTGTCAGCCACACGTCTTACACAGGTCCCAGGCAGACCCTTACGAAGACCCCCTGCCTGGCCCCACTGTGAAGGCAACTATGGGCTTATGCCTTTGGGAGCTGATTAAGCTTTGCAACATGGGCCAGCTCTTCCCTGGTAAGTGAGGAAGATGGCACCAAGGCTGTGTGTGGCAGGACCCCCACCCCATGCTGAGCAGCGGGATCCTGTCCTGACGGCCTCGTTCCCACGCGTGCTCCCGAGCCGATACCAAACCCCAGCAGCTGACAGGAGGCCCCATCTTATGAAGGCAGAAAGAAAAAAGAATGGAAATCGAGCTTTTGCTGTGACTCCCTCTGATAGCAGCGCAGCGCGGAACGGCTGGACGCACCACTGCCTGGTTTTTCATTCGTGTTTTTTGTCTCATGCCTCAATATCTTCCTCCAGCTGCTCGTGTCGCCTTTTCTTTTCTCCTCACTTTGATCTATTCATTTTCCACAGAAATGGGGTTTATAAATCACTATAATGCAGCCTTGGGAAAGACGGTGCTTAGTGCAGGGGGAGATACATTGCTGCTAACAGCCCCGGCAGGGAGAAAAACTCCCGCCTCGTAGCCGGGTTCTGGCGACAGGTTACTGATGGTGTTTGCTTTTTATGTCTGTGCGCATGCCATCGGGGCAGGGCCGGAGGGAGCGTTCCGTGTGCCACCTTCGTCATATTTCAAGTCTCTTACAGCAGTCGAGAACAAACTGCTCCTGCTGGCTTCTCAAGGAAGCGAGGAGAAAAGGAAGGGAAGGCATTGGAGGGAGACCACCTAGAAATGTGTGTGTGTCTGTCTGTGTGTCTGTCTCTGTGCATGTGGTGTGTGTCTGTGTGTAGGGTGTGTGTCTGTGTGTCTGTGTGTGTGGTGTGTGTCTGTCTCTGTGTGTGTGGTGTGTGTATGTGTGTGTGTGTCTGTCTCTGTGTGTGGTGTGTGTGTGTGTGTGTCTGTCTCTGTGTGTGTGTGTGTGTGTGTGTGTGTGTGTGGTGTGTGTGTGTGTGGTGTGTGTGTAGTGTGTGGTGTGTGTGTAGTGTGTCTGTCTCTGTGTGTGCCTGTGTGTGTGTGTGTGTGTGTGTGTAGTGTGTGGTGTGTGTGTAGTGTGTCTGTCTCTGTGTGTGCCTGTGTGTGCCTGTGTGTGTGTATGTGTGTGTGTGTGTGTGGTGTGTGTGTAGTGTGTCTGTCTCTGTGTGTGCCTGTGTGTGTGTATGTGTGTGTGTTGGTGTATGTCTGTATGCACGTGTCTGTGTCTATATGTATGCATGTAGTGTGTCTGTATGTGTGTGCCTATGTGTATGTGGTGTATGTCTGTATGTGTGTGTATGTGGTGTGTGTCTGTATGTGTGTGTGCATGTACACATGCTTCTTTGGATAAAAACCAGCTCCTAAAACATCACTCTGCCTTCCCAGTGCCAGCCTGTGCCTTCAAGGTAGACCCAATTAATCTGGCATCCCAGACCACAGGCCTGCCTCTCACAGGCACAGTTAGAAGTCTTACAGCATCTCTCCTTCCCGAAAGCCCGCGCCTGCCTCTCTCATCATGTTTTATGGTCCCATTTTCTCTGTAGCTCAGAGCAGCTCAGAAACTTGAGATGAGTCTCCACCTGACTCAAGGCTGCATTGTCACCTTGTGTCTGTGACATCCAGGGTAAGGCCATGAAAATGCCATCAGCCCTAAATCAGAGAGCACAGAATGTTCCCTCTCATGGGAGCCATGCATAGCCTCAAAAACCTGACCCCAAGGAATCTGGAGTCACTCTCATGTGCTGTTGCAGAGATAAGCTTTTGAGTTCTTCCCTCCCACCAAACCTCTCTAGCTGTGTCTCCCTGCAGGGTGGGATAGGAGGCTCAAACGCTTCCCTCTTCCTTCCGTGTCACACCACCAAGAACTTCAACTCTGTCTCCCAGGCCTTCTGATCCTAACAATGATCTCTCTTTTAAAAGTGTGTGCGAGTGCGTGTGCGTGTATGTGCATGTGTGTATGTGCATGCGTGCATGTGCAGGTGCACGCACAGTCCAGAAGAGGGCATTGGATTCCTAGGAGCTGGTGTTACAGGCAGTTATAAACCACTTGATATAGATGCTGGGAACTGAACTCTGCTCCTCTGGAAGAGCAGCAAATGCTCTTAACTGCTGAGTCACCTCTCCAGCCCTACCCCACCCCAAACCAACAATGACCTCTGCTCAGCAGAAGGAGATTTTCTGGGTGGGTACTTTATTTCCTCTGCGTCAAGGGGACACCACGCAGGGGTACTGACTGAGCATGTGAAAGCTGGCTGGGAAGCATTGAAACTAAGTGGCCATCATGCTAAGTAGGACAGACATACTCAAGCCCTCTGGAAAAAAACGAAGAGGCAAATCTCTGTGCTATACCTTTTGTTAGCTTGGTAGCCAGTCTCTCCGGCAGCACAGGACAACAGGGGGTGTATATAGAAGATAAAAGCTAGGAGGAAAACCATGAAACACTTGAGCCCTTTTGAAGTCACACTGTCTCCCAAGTACAGCCAGGGGTGACAATTTGAGCAGACTTGATAACTAGACCAGTCCTGGGAAGGAGACTTCCCCAGGGCAAAAATTAGCGGATAGTCCATATAAATGTGCCTTCCTTTCCTTGTGGTTGTTCAGTTTACAAGCCAGAGCCACATAACTTATCCCTGTGTGTCTAATCCAGCCAAAGGGATAGGGCGAGTGTGTCAGCGTGTGTGTGAGGGGCCGTGTGCATGCACAGTATGGGTATGTGTGTGCATATATACACATACATATTTGTGAGACTGAGTATGTGTGTGTGTGTGAGTGTGTGCTGTAAGAGTGTACAAGCGTGTATACTTGTAAAAACCATCAAGAACTTTCTGACTTTCCAGGCCTTCTGATGTCCACCCTGTGTGAGCTTCATCCACCAGAGGTGTTCACTATCCCCACAGAAGTCACAGGATTCTCTGGCTGTGCCAGTGGGATGTGACAGAATGGTCCCTGTGCCCTTCCATGCTCTAGTTCCCCACTTGGCTGTGAGCCTAGCCCCTGCCCAGTCCCTGACAGCGCAGTGGTCAGTCTGCCTGAACACATTTGCTTCCTCTGATTTGTAGAGTCCTGGGGACTTGGGGGAAATGATGTGATTATCCAAAGCTTCCATGGAATGGAGAGGATAGTGGTAACCACCCTGAAGGGGCCGGATGTCTGCCTGCTGGACTGCACACACAGTGTGGTCCACCCAGAGTAAGGAACGCCTGGGGCAATGATCCACACCACAGCAAGAGTAAGCCTCAGAGACATCCCAACGAAAGCAAGAACACAAGAAGACAGACAAAGGGCCACGTGCGAGATGATGTCATTTGTAAGAAATATCTAGAAAGTAATCCCCCACTGAAAATAGACGAGCGGTTGCTGGGGCTCAGGGGATGGGTGACTGCTTGCTGTCCTAGGAAACTTTGAGGGTGATGGAAAAATAAAAGAAGTCTTGGCATTATAGAGATGTAATCATTGCGCAAAGCCATGAATGTCGTAAATGCCACTGAAGAGCGTACTTTGAAAGGGTTAGTTCTGAGGCTACGGAGATGTCTCAATCAGTAAAGGGCTTGCCTTGCAAACCTGAGAGCTTGAGTTCAATTCCTGGAATCCATGGAAAGGAAAAAAAACCCAAAAAACTGTGTATGGTGAATCATGCACATCAATCCCAGTGCTGGGGAGATGGAGACAGGCAGCCAGGGGGACACACACATTAGTTGGCTGGTCCTACCTGGCGAGCTCCACGGAGAGACCCTGTCTCAGAAACAAAACACAAGGTGGATGGTGCCTGAGGAGTTAGCTTCTTCCCAGGGGTTGTCCTCCGACCTCCACCGTCTCGAGCACGTGCATACCCCTTACGTGAACAGGCACGCTTGCACACATATACACATGGCTCAATTTTATATTTTACGGTTTCCTACCTAAATAAAACCGTTAATGAACTGAATAATATGAACATTCACTAACAGGAAGCCCTTGGCACAGTGCCTGGAACATTGTGGCAGGGACAACAATAGTACAGCATGCATCCTGTGGTCAGAGCGATCTTTGCTTCTGACTATGGTAATCTCCCATGATGTTCAGGCCCCACAGGTCTGCCTGGTGTTCAGACAGCTGCCAGGAGATGCTCGCAGATGGAACATGTGAGGAGGGACAGGCTTCCTGGTTACACAAAAACTCACGTCAGACACAATGTGTGTTCAAGGACAGGTGGGCACAAGGCTCTGCTCTCTCGTGCCACCACGATGGCACAGCCAGTGACACCAACTACTATTTGGATACATTGATTGCAACAGCCTCAGCAGGCTTCCTTTGGCTTGGGGACCACACTCTCCCTCCTGCCTTGTCCCCAGTAGCCAAGGGGGCAGGCCTTAGCAGCGGGAGCAGCTTGCTTCCTCAAGCCCAAGCAAGTTATAAATCTCAAGGTTTAATCATGACTTCATGATCATTCAGCAAAGAGCGACAGAGGATTCATCCTACCGGGAACTGCAAAGGGAGGACTGCAGGGGGCTGTTGTGGGGAATATTGGTTTAGCAGAGGCGGAACTGTTCCCCTGGGCCCTTCTGGGGACCGGCCGATGAACGATGACACCGACGGCTGTAACAAGGCAATTACTGGTGTGCACGGGCAATGCTTTGTTAAAGACAGACAGGCTTCCTGCATGTGCTGCTGGCCTTTGTTGTGAAGCTTCATCTGCCTAGCAGAGCAGAATGCCTGGGAACCCTCCCACGGCTGTGCTAGAGCCTGAGTCCTTGAGAATGCAGTAAGCATTTTTTAAAAGCCCCAAGGGTCCTTTCCAGTCTCCTCTGCAAATGTTAAAGAGGAAGAGAAATCAAGGAAACCCAGAGAGGACTCTGTGGTCCCTTCCACACGGCAGGTACCTAATATCTATTTACTGAACATCTTGGCTCCTTCATTTTATGGGAAAGAAGAAAGAGGCCCAGAGAGGGAGCGATTAGTAACTGTCACACAGCCGGCCTCCCAATTCCCAGTGTGAGCCCATGCATCAGTGTCTGTCCTTGTTTATAGAGCTTGGAGTTGGAGCCGCAGAAAGGGAGAGGGCTCCCCTGGGACAGAGGGAGGAAACCCAGCCCCATTTCCCAGGGGTGACTGGAGGGGGAGGTACTTTCTCAGTTACTCCAGAAAACTCTTAAGTATATGCAAGTGCTCCTATCTTCTTTACTGTTTATGTGTTTGCTTTATTTTTCTACAAGCTGTTAACTTGTCATAGCAGGTATATCTGTTCTTTGTGCTGTGTGTATGTGTATGTGTATGTGTATGTGTATGTGTATGTGTGTGTGTATGTGTGTGTGTATGTGTGTGTGTGTATGTGTGTGTGTATGTGTATGTGTGTGTATGTATATGTGTATGTGTATGTGTGTGTATGTGTGTGTGTATGTGTGTGTGTGTATGTGTGTGTGTGTATGTGTATGTGTGTGTATGTATATGTGTATGTGTATGTGTATGTGTGTGTACATGCATGTGGAGGCCAGAGGTTAACGTCTTTCTCTATTGCTCTCCACCTTCATTTTTGAGATCAAGTGTCTTGATAAACCTGGAGCTCATTGGTTAGGCAACATTGCCTGGCCAGAGAGCCCCAGGGCTCTCTTCCTAAGCTCCACATCCAGAGTGCTGGGATTACTGGGACTCGTCGCTGTGTCCAGCTTTGACATGCGTGCTGGAGAAGCCAAACTCAGGTCCTCATAATTACATAGAAAGTACTTTTTTCCTAGAGAGGATCTTGCTATGTATTCTGGTTGACCTCAAACTCCCCATCCTTCTGCCTTAACCTCCCAAGTGCTGAAATGACAGGTGGACCCAGTATGCCTAGTTCCCTCTTCATCCTTTTTAGATTTATTTATTTTGTTTTGTGTGTATAGTGTTTTGCCTGTATGTATGTTTGTGTACCACATGCATGTCTGGTGCCCATAGAGGTCAGAAGAGGATGTCAGAGCCTCTGGAGCTAGGGTTATGGATAGCTGTGAACCATCATGTGAGTGCTGGGAACTGAACTTGGGTCCACTGCAAGAGCAACCAGTGTTCTTAACTTCTGAGCCATTTCTCCAGTCCCTATTCGTCTTCTTTTTAGAATGGCTTTGACTCACCCCATTACCTGGATATACCTAAGATATTCTTCTATCCGATCCTCATGCAGCCTGGCCAATGGCCATTTATATCACTTTCAGGTCCTCAGCATGACAGCACTCCTTGCCAGAGCACATAAGCACATGTAGGTGATATCTCAACAGGGAGCCACTGGGAGCCACTGGCCACAGCGTACCCATGCTTTATGGTATGAAGGTATCGAGAACGACCCTTGGCACAAGTCAACTGACTTTCAATCCGGTGGCCACCTGCCATCCTACTCCAACCTTGTGCAGCCATCCTGTTTGTGTGTATCCTGCACCTGTGCTTCCCTTGTGTTCTCCTGCTTCCCCGTCTGTCCCCCAACTCAGGTCACTGGACCCAGGGAAGGTGCCCGCCAGCAATAAGCCAGTTAAGTATCCTTCACACATACACTAAGGCATCAGCTAAGGACCCTGCACACATGTACTACCTGCAGGCATCATACCTGATGCTGGGGTGAAAGACCAGGCCATCCTCACTTGCTTACATAAGAGCCTGGGGTGAAAAGCTGCCTGTCCCTCCAGGCCACCCAGATGGACATCTGAAGGAGGTGGGCTTCTCAGATGTCTATTGAAGTCACTCCCACTGCAGGGATAATCTGACCCTAGAAGACACCCCCCCAACACACACACATACACCCCAGTGACACAGAAAGAAAAGAAGCAACAAATAGCCTAGTTGATGGAAGCTGATAAGAGTGGCACAGGGGTAAAGATGTGCCCTGCTGGAGGCAGCACCCCCCACCGGCGTTCCCCACGCCTAGTGGTGGGAGTGGGGGCTTCTGGAAACAGGCCTGGACCCGGAGACAGGAGTTAAAATAGGCCTGTGACAGATGTCAGCCCCAGAGTGCCTGGCACCTGCAAACTGAGCTGCTAGGAGGGGAGCAGAAATCCGCTCCGTGTGATCTAGAAGACTCCAAACTCCTTTCTGGACACATTGGCATCATCAGCACCCGTTACTCTAATTCCAAGTTGGGAATGGCCTTGGGTTCCTGGCCTCAGTTGAAGCTGGGCAGGAGTCCTGGACAGAAACCAGCTCCCTGTGTGTTAGCTTAGCTACTCTACCTATCTTGAGCCTTTCCATATGCAAGACTAGTTTTTCATTTATTGTTGATAAAAGCAGCCTAGACTTCCTTAAGAAATGGTATCTAAAATGAGCACAAGCAGTCCATATTTTCATACGTAAAGGAAACAGGTAGCTGGGCGGTGGCGGCGCATGCCTTTCATCCTGGGGTGGGTTAAAGGGCTCCAGGTACAACCCAGGACAAGATGGCGCCAGAGGCTCAGCTCCGATGTGCCTGTCTTCAAGGCTGTCATACTCTTACTGCCCCCAGGAGGGGGTGGACAGCTCTGGAGGAAACTGAGTCACACAGGTGCCGTGAAATGTCCAAGGAAGAGAGAAACAGGTGACATTAATTTCCATAATGTTTAACTCATTATATCCAGAACTGCCCTTCTCCAGTGTGTGAGCAGCATCAAACTTTGACTTAGCACAGGGACTTGAGTTTGGTCTCCAAAACCCCCCTTTAAAAAAAAAAAGCCGGATGAGACGATGTGAGGAGACAGAGAAGACATCAGATGTCTGCTCTGTTACATTCCTTCTTATTCCTTTAGACGGGGTCTCTTAACTTGGACCTAGGCTGGTGGCCAGCAAACCCCAACAATTCTCCTGTCTTCACCCCACAGGGTGCGGCTTACAGGTGTACGCCTAACTTTTTTCATGGATGTTGAGGATTTGAACTCAGGTCCCTTTGTGATGTTTCTCCTGCTTACTGCTCGACCCCAGTACTCCCACGCAGACATACACTTGTGGTTCATGAACAAGCATCTGTATCACGCACAACACCGGTATGTTCATGTTGACCTCTCACCTGAATACACAAACCAAAGCAGCTTTTGTCAAATGAAGAATCAAAAATAGGGGAGCTAGTGAGATGTCTCAGTGATTAAGAGCACTGGCTGCTTTTGCAGAGGACCTGGGTCCCGTCCCAGGACCTACATGGCAGCTCACAGCCATCTGTAACTCCAGTTCTAAAGGATCTAACACCGTCTTCTCACTCTCTTCTAGCCTCCGTAGGCTCCTGCATGCACATGGTGCACATACATATATACGGATAAAACACTCATACTCATAAAATAAATACTTTTTTTTGAGACAGGGTTTCTCTGTGTAGTCTTGGTTGTCCTGGAACTCGTTCTGTAGACCAGGCTTGGCCTTGAACTCAGAGATCTGCCTGCCCCTGCCTCTGCCTCTACAGTGCTGGAATTAAAGGCATGGACTTACCACTGCCTGGTAAATAAATCTTTAAAAAAAAAAAAATCATCATAGGAACCTACAAGATGGCTCAGTGAATAGCAGTGTTTTCTGCCAAGCCTGATTTCCTGGGTTCTATTCCCTGGGCCCACAAGGCAGAAGGAGACTCCCAAGGGTTGTCTTCTGGCCTCCCTATGCAAAGCATGGCAGCTTATATACAAATAAATAAATAAATGTAATAACATATTTCATAATCCATTGTCTTTTTTGGTTCTCCAGTCCCTGGCCCCTTCCTCTACCATTATCTGTCTTGGCCCTCTGTTTTTTTCATTTGCTGTTGTTATTTATGATGCATGCATGTCTGTGTGAGAGCGTCTGATCCCCTGGAGCTGGAGTGACAGACAGTGTGAGCTGCCGTGTGGATGCTGGGAATTGAACCTGGGTCCTCTGGAAGAGCAGCCAGTGCTCTTACCCACTGAGCCATCTCACCAGCCCTACCCTCTTTTTAAAATAGGTACAAAAGTCTAAAAAGCCATCTCCTGCCCCCTAAAAAACAAAAACAAAAACAAAATGGTCTCACCTTTTGCTCAAGCTGACCTTGAGCTCCTGGGCTCACCTTCTACCTCTACCCCTCAGGTTGGCACGTGTCAGTGCCCAACTGACAGCACCAGCCCTTGCCACGTGCGTCTCCGCAGTGGAGCTGAGAGGCTTCCTAAGAGCAGAGTGGTCCTGTGCTAGCTGAAGTAGTCAAGGGATGCGCTCACAATCTCCGGGCCGGACGGAGCAGGGACACAGCCGCCAGAGGTGGGCTGGTGTGTGATCTGCCGTATCTGCGCACTCACCCCCAGCCACCAGGGCCTTACAAAAGAAGGTGAAGGCAAGATCGAAGCGCCCTCCATTCCCCCCTAATTTGTAGTTTTCTGGTGTTAGCAAGGCTTATAAGACACATGCTCCCAATTAGCTGCTGCTCTTAATTTAAATGCTTCATAAATTATCTCCTGCGCGTGTGGATTATCACTTCATAATGCGAGTTAGCATTTAAATAAATAGCGGTGCTGTAGGAAATTAGAGAGGTTTACTTCTGAGGCGCTGGCATAATGAAGGGAAATACCAAGGCAGACGAACGGGGGTTGGAGGGGGTGGGGGGGACGGAGGCTTATGGAGTTCCCAGAAGATACAAGTCATCTGCAAGTCCACACACCCTTTGCTGTATGCAGGGACTCTCACTGGCCCATCTTACCAAACAAACCAAACAAACAAAAGCCATGTTTTTCCAGTTTTGAAATAATTAGTGACTCTGATGAAATTCCAAAAACTGTAGCGAGAGGACTTGAGTGGCCTCCCTGAGTCACCCCAAGGGGTAACCTGCCAGGAGAATGACAGTGGTCCAGCCACAGGCCTGACTGAT
The DNA here is from genome assembly GCA_026225945.1 of Cricetomys ansorgei. Taxonomy (NCBI): domain Eukaryota; kingdom Metazoa; phylum Chordata; class Mammalia; order Rodentia; family Nesomyidae; genus Cricetomys; species Cricetomys ansorgei. The sequence goes on from JAMJFZ010002611.1 coordinate 50,498, forward strand.
TCTGCCATTGGCTCCATCATTTTAACGCAGATATTTCAGAGACATTCAGTGTTCTGGAACAATGATAGCCCGTGCCGTTTAGTGAGTACTAGGACACCCAGCAATGCGATTTCCTGTGCCCTGCTTGCAGACACTGGGGCTCTCTTACTCAGGTCCCCTGTTGGTAAGTGCTGGGAAGAGGTGTGGGGCTTGCTAGCCGAAGTGACCATCCGGAAGGTGGGTACCCAGTTATCCTTATATGTTTATGTTCCCCGTGTCCTATCTCTGTGAGATAGGTGAGATAGTGATCTGGAATCCCAGAGACTTGGTCTCTGTGAGAAAAAAACAAAAAACAAAAACAAGTAGGGGACAGAGACAAAAACCAGCTACTGGCCATGCTGTAATCCCAGCAGTAGGGAAGTGGAGGCAGGAGGATTAGCAGCTCTAGGAATTCATGGTTCTCTTTGGCATATTGAGGCCAGCCTGCACTATTGGAAATCTTGTCTCAAAAAGCCAAGAATAGGAGGAGGGAGAAGGCAAGGAGAAAGAGGAGAGGGAGAAGAGGAGGAGAGGGAGAAGAAGGAAGGGAGGAGGAGGAGAGAGAAAGGGGTATGACAGTGGCCATGGTAGCATGGGCCATTTCCCAGGTGACCACGCTTCAACCATTTGGCCAGGGTTGATAGACACACAAGCAGAGTCCAGAACAGTGGTCACCATCTCTGTTCTGTGGTCGCAGGTTTTCTTCTCTCTCCTTCAGAAAATTACAAGTTTTGGGGACCTGGGATCACATGTCTTGCTTCATTGTGCCTTTACTAGCGACAGGTGACCATGTCCTGAGGGCCCAGAGCAGACCTCTTCCTTGGGCAGTTGCTTGCCAGGCTTTGTTATGGGATGTAAAGGCCAGTCTGCAGCCCCGGTAACACGACAGGTGCCATAGTGACTTCAGATGGTAGGGTGACAGTGGTCACAGATGCCACCACGAGCATGGCAAGCACGGCTTATAGCAGCCTAGACTTTGCTTCGAGTCAGATACAGGGTAGACCAGACTTCTGCTGAACCGTAACAAAATTACCCCTAAATTCCGATTTGGACCCGTAAAATCAAGCTCATACTCAGCAGGCATTCTCTTGAAAACTCTCAGGGGTATTTTCTCTTTGGCATCCCTCATTTACTGTGACGTTGTCAAGGTTGTCCATCTGGGGAGGAACAGAGCCTCCACCCCTAGACCTGTGTCTTTGGTGTGAAGAGGAATGAGTCTGGTAAACGGCTTCCCTTGAAGAGCGTGGCTTTCCCCGCCTTTGTTCCCCTTGACTCTGTTTCCCAGTCAACACGCTCATGAAAGCCTGGTGCACCCAACTCCTTCACTCGCTCAGCCCCACTTCAGCTGTGGCCCAGGGTCCCTTCACCCCAGGGAGGATCCACACTGGAGTGAAAATGGGATAAACGTGGCCTGGCATTTCACGGCTGGTTCATGTCACTCGAGTATGCAGGGATCAAAGGCCGCCCCTGGAATGTTCCAAGTCCTTTGAAGCTGGTTACAAAGGCGTCTTAGAAAGTCCTAGCCTTAGAACCAGAGGGCTGTTCACAGATAAAGCTGCTGGGGTCCAGTTTGCAAAGGAAGAAGAGAGGGGTCCCAGCAGGAGATATTTCTGCACAGAGAGAATGGTTAGGGGGTTATCAAGCTTGTGACAAGTGGGGCTAACTCAGGCAAAACCAGCCTTGCAGCTCAGAGCAAGGTGGGCAAGGGTTACCAGAAATGGCAGGGACATTATCTCTGAATAGGCAAAACTGGGTGTGACTGCTTCTGCCTTTCCTGCCTGACCTTCTAATCACGCTCCTTCAACTGTTATATCCCTGACCCTTGTAAAAGGATCCTGTGGAAGGCATGTTCTAAGCTGCATTTTAATAAGTCAATAAGAAAGCTCAAAATTATTTAAAGCTTCTTAAAGAGGCTTATATTTGATTTCTTGTGGGAATTCTGAGCTGTAGAACAGTAAAATGCACAGACCTTTCCAGGTTGCTTCACATGAAGGCAGTGTCATTTTAGGGGGTGGAGGGGAAAGACTTTTAGCTCTTTTGTTGTTTGAAAACAGTTGACCTAGTAAGAAGGTTTTTGTCACCTGTGGGTGACATTGTTGGAGCCTGAGGTCCTCAAGGAGGAAGGAAGTAGTTTTTAGCTGTCTAGCAAAGTGGCATGGTCCTTGAAAGCCTTGTCCCTGGCCTTGAAAACAGTGTCCCAGGAACAGAAAAGGGCAGTCAGATCTGCAGGTGACTGCAGGGCAGGGAGGAATGGCTAGCATCTGGGAAACCAATCTGGGTCAGAGCTGTGGTTTCACTGTTGAGCTTAGGGCTGTGTCACCTCAGGCCCCACTACTGAGGCCACTCTGTATCAGAGAATGCAGGACCCCAGGCTCATTACAGCTCAAGGCCACACTATCCTGCCGAGGGGATTCTGGGAAGACCCTTTTTGCTGAGCAGATAACCCTGTCTGGATTGCCCTCAGTATTGTATGACCTGAGCGCCCCAGTCAAGGGGGACCCAGGAGCATGAGGCAGAGAGAAAGAGGAAGGGCACCTACAACCCAGGGTTAGGAAGACTCGTGAAGTCACATGAAACTGGCCTGGCAGCTTCTCTACAGGGAACCATTTTTGAGGACTAGAACCCAAAGTGGTTATGCATCTTGCATTGGCCACTGCACTGAGAGGATCCATGGAGTTGCTGTCCCTACTCAGACTGAAGCAACCTCTCCTGGAGTATACAGCCAGACTTGCAAGTCCCCCATCTCTTGATATCTCTTCCAGTTGCTTCTCTAAGTTTTTATGGAGGGTGTGTGCTTACATGTACGTGTGCTCGGTTGCACATACCTTTGCACGTCTGTGCAAAGGCCAGAGGATGACACACATCATGCTCTATCATGCTGCCCTATTTTCTAGAGACAGGTTTCTCACTGACCTGGAGCTTGCTGCTTTCTAGCTAGTTTGGTGGTCAGCAAGCCCAGTGGTAGTCCTGTCTCTGATCCCTCTAGCACTAGTATCATAGTCATGTGTGTCCATGCCTGTTTTTTTTTTTTTAATTTTTTATTTTTAACGTAAGCGCTGGGGGTCTGAACTGGGGTCCTCATACCTGCCCCGGGAGCACTCTGACTCACTGAGCCACCTCCACCTTTTTTTTTTTTTTTTTTAAGAGAACATCTTGGTGCTAAAGAGATGACTCAGTAATTGAAAGCACTGGCTGCTCTTCCCGAGAACCGGGTTTGATTCCCCAAATCCACAGAGCAGCTCACAACCGTCTGTCTCTATTCCAGGGGATCTGACACCTCTTCTGGTGTCAGATGTTGGACAGTCATGTAAGCTAAACACCCACACGCAAAAATAAGTATATAGAGAGAGGTCTTACCGTGTAGCCTAGGCTGGCCTTAAACCATTTCTCTGCCTTGGTTCCTGAGCAATAGGATTACGCATCATGGTGCCGTGTGGTTGGAGATGTGGGAGTTGAATAGTGTCCTCCCTAAAGATGTCTACGTCCTACTTCCAGTCTCTGTGGCAGTGATCTTATCCACAAGTGGGGTCTTGGCGGATGTAGTCGGTTGACGCTCTTAGGGTGCCACACTCCATCTAAGGCGACAGGTGTTTTGATAGGGAAAAGAGGGTGAGATTTGAGACACATTCTGGGATAGAGCTGTATAAGACAGGCAGACATTGGAGTGATGTGGCCAGAAGCAGAGAGCTGAGGGCTGCTGGCAGAGTGGCAAGAAGGCACCTTGAGGCTGCTGCCTTGGCTTCAGACTTCTGATTTCCAAGTACCATAGAGATGTTGGTGTATTTTTCCGTACAATGCTCCATGCCCTCTTTTGCCCCACATTCAGCTTAGGTCCCTGCTCCCAGCTCCCTCTCTAGGGCCCTTTGCTGGCCAGACAGTTGGGGGTAAAGCAAGAATGGTCCAAACAGAAAGAAAGGAGCCTTGGCACTGGGGATGGAGCTGTCAGTTGGTAGTGTTTTCTTAGCACGCATGAAGCTCCAATTCCACCCCACCAACGCATGAACCAGGAGTGGCGGTGCGTGCCTGCAATCCCAGCAGGTGCAGATGAGGCAAGAGGGTCAGATGTCCAGTGTGCCCAGTCTACCCGAAATCCTCTCTCAAAACAGAATAATGAGGAGGAAGGAGGATGAGGATGAGGGGGATGAGGAAGGACTGTGGACTGGGCAGGCTAGAGAGGGAACTTTGAATCTAACCTGATTATTACGAAGGAGCAGCTGTGGCCAAGCTGGGGCCAATACCACAGCCATCCACTATTACACAAGGTTAACTTGTCCTAGCTCAGAATGTGAAAAGGCCCAAACATTTGCACTTTTTCTTGAGAACAAAGAAAAACATTTGGATGGAGATGGGGTCAGGGTGAGGGCCCAGCCCAGTCAGCTCTGGCCTACTTCTATTCTCAGTTGAGGTGGTGTCAGACGTCGTGTGCTCTGTGGGCTAACCTAGTAGGCCTTCGTTGGCCGCACTCTGGACATTCCCAGTGTGCTCTGATCCTAGCCCAGCTCCTAGCTAGCCCAGCTCCTAGGTGATGACCTATAACCCCTCATCCTATCTAATTTAAAGATCTGCATTCCTACCAGTTGGTCCAGGCTAGGAGTGCAATTTGTAGTGGGGGCTCTGGACCACCCAATATCAGCTAACCTTTGGAAGACCCAGAATCAAACTTCAAACTCACTGATGGCCAGCCATGTCTGACTACTAGCTTTTAAATAAAAAGCCTGGATTCTGGGGCTGGAGAGATGGCTCAGTGGTTAAGAGCTCTTATTGTTCTTCAGAGGATCTGAGTTTGGTTCTCAGCACCCAGGTCAGGCAACTCACAACTGCCTGGAACTCCAGCTCCAGGGAACCTTGCACCTTCTGGCTTCCACGGGCACACCAAACAAGGCCAAGCTGGGGTCAGTACCACAGGCACCCACTCTCACGCTCATTTTACTTGTCCTAGTCCAGGTGATCTCCATGCGCACGTGCGCGAACACACACACACACACACACACACACACACACACACACGAATAAAAAGAAATACCTTTTTTTTTTTTTTAAAGATCTTTAGATCTTGGATTCTGAGGCTAAGAAAATGACTCCGTCATCAAAAGGCACGATGACCTGAATCCGTTCCTCGCACCTCTGTGCCGGCATCATGGTATGCACCTGCAATCCCACTACTGGGAAGGCGGAGGCATGAAGATCCCGAGCCTTCCTGGCCAGAAAAAATGCTGAATGGATGAGCTCCAGGTTCAGTGGGGCACCCTGTCTGAAAAAATAAGATGGAGAATGACAGAGGAAGACGCCTGATGTCAACCTCTGGCCTCCATATGTGTGTACCAATGTGTCCACACACATGCATGTGCTGCGTGAAAGTGTACCGCACATACAAAGATCCTGGAGTCCAAGACTCAGGTCGTCTTTCTTGCTGGGCAACACTGTGCATGCTGGGTGACATGCAAGCAGGAGACACTGCCCGGTGTTCCCTGGACGCTGCTGCCCCGTGCCTCTCCCTTTTGCCGAATCTTGTCTGTCTTTGTATGATACACTATAACTTCACGCGTAGTGGCCTTTTTGAGGTCAGTGGGTCGTTCTAGTGAGTTCTCGAAGCTGAAGATGGTCTTAGGTTTGAATGACAGCTCCCCCAACCCTGAACTTCAGCTCACCTTGATATTGTGGTATGGCTAAAGGGCTCCTGCCAGTATTTCGGTCTGGGTCTTGTAGTCTGTTGTCTCCAGTGAGATGAGGAGAACAGCCTAGGTCAGGTGACTAGTCAGAGATCAGATAAAGAAATGGGCACCCTAGAAGCCCCCAGGGAGCCCTAGTGACAGCTGGTCTCCCACCCAGAATGAGATGTGAGAGGGGACCTGGATTTCTCCAGTGATCCCTCCAGTGCCCATGGCTCTGGGTGTGTGCGGAGCCCTTTGGGACAGGGCAGATTCCTCTCAGTACCCAAGTCCCTGGATTCTGGTTCTTCGGGCAAAATGAAATTTACTGCTGAATAAGAGGAATCTCCCTGCCAGCCTTGCCAAGGTGAGGTGTCCTGTTGGAAAAGATACAAAAGGCGGGAACAAAAGCTCCAGATCCCACCAGGCAGGGCACCCAGCATGGAAAGACTTACAGCCTGCCTGATGGAGAAGCCAGGCTGCTCATCTCACTGGCCCTTTAAAACTCAAAGAAGGGCTTCATTTGCATTTAGATCTCCTCACTCCTGCTTTCATCTAAAGACAAATCCTCACAAAGGCTGCTTAATTAGACCAAATTAGATTTCCACTCAGCCGCTTGTCATTCATTACAAAACGCTGTCCTTTTTTCTATTTTGGTAATTACAGGCTGGTCTCCACCCGTTTGTAGCCACCACTCCAGCCAGCAAGTCTGACTAGCATCCCTGATTTGGTGCAGGGAAGAGGAAAATTATTCGGTGGCACCAACCCGTCTGTTTATAAGTTGGATCAAGGCCGCCACTGGAGTCTCTCACCATGATGGTGTGGATGGGGACTTCATTCTCAAGTCTTTATGGTTTAATTGTAGAGCAACACAGAGCCTGGTCATTTTCAGGGTGGAAAGCTATAGACGAACAGCTCCCTCACGGAACAGACAGGGTACACATTTGAAGTCTTTACCTCTGTTTTGTAACACCCTGCGAAGCCACTCACCAGGTTACCAGGCAGGGCAGCCCCTTGTCCTCAGTTCCTCTGGTTCTGAGCTTATTTGGGGAACTTGAGTCTTTTCTTGCAAGGTTTGTCTTTTTTTTTTCTCTAACCATGAAGGGCTGGCATCACCAGGTGTCGGCTGGAGTCACAGACATGACTATGTGGATCCATGACTATGTGGATCCGTGAGTAAGGGTCTGGACAGCCTGGACAATGCTTGCCAACTGAGAGGTCAGAGAGTTGCAACGGGACCCAGATCTGACCACTCACACTCTCCCACAGTGCAAACCAGAATGCCTGGAGAAGTGAAGCAGGTGATGTGGCTCAAGCTGATACAGACCCAGAGAAGGGGCTCTAGATCATGGGGTCCAGGCAAGCTCCAGAAAGGAAGCGACAGTGTAGCAGTATGTTGCTCGGCATCTCACCAAGAAGACAAGGAGGCATTTTCACAGCTGCCAGACGTCAGCAGAGGGAACCACCGTCATGGCCAATGGCATCCTTGACAGTGGAGCCGAGAGCCTCTGAGCTCAGGTGTTTTTATTTTTTCAGAGCTCCTCAGGTCTTTTACTGATAGCAAGTGCAGATCATTAGCAATTAAACATCCCTCACAGAAACCCAGCACCTGTAAACAATACAGAATGTCCTAGACAGCCCCTCACCCAACAGTGCATAAAACAATTATTTTATACATAACTGAAAATAAACTTCTGCAACATGACAGAGTCCATGAGGCCCTGGAGATCAGTGGGAAATTTTACATTTTATGATTTTACAGATGAAATCTGAGGCCAGAAGACAGGCGAAGGGGCCACGAAAATGCTTTCCTGAGCTGCACTTCCTATTAGCACACACACACACACACACACACACACACACACACACACACACACGCATACACACACTACCTACACTTATACAGCATTCTCACACACATCCTTACACAACTACACACACACAACACTCTCACACACTTAAACATAACATGTGCTTCCACAAACACACTTCCACACACATACACACATCCTTACACACACACGTGCACACACGCACACACACGCACATGCACGTACACACACGCACACACACGCACACACACGCACACACACGCACACACACGCGCGCACACACGCACACACGCACACACGCGCACACACACACACAGCCCTGTCAAGGTGAGAAGATGCCACCCTGCTCATTGTTTACTTAGAAACCTTTACTGTCCCTCAGGAGGCGGAGACAGGAGGACCAGGCATTTCAAGGCTACCACTGACTATACAGAGGCCAGCCTGTGCTATGTGAGACCCTGTGAAGCGAGAAGGGGAAGCAGGCTAGTGACCTGAAGAACACATCTCGTTTTAGAAGATCTGGGCCCAGAAGATGGTGGACTTTGTCCACTAGCTTCCAAAATCTTAGCCAATGTACTGTGCTCATCCCTCAGTCATGCCAGGACTCCAGGAATGCAGTTAAACATACCTACTATGTGCCAGGCTCTGGGACCCTGTAGAGGGGGAAATGGGCCTGCCCTGTACTCCATCCACAGCTGAGCCTGAGCTGCAGAAATTACCACCCAGGCAACTGGTGAGTGGGGCTCCTGGGGCATGACGTCATGGACTGGGATGTTCAAGCAGGGCAGAGTCCAGGGGCAACCCCTGCTGGTGGAGTCTAAAGTTTTTATTTTATGTTATTTTATTTTGTTTTATTTTTATGTGTATGAGTGTTTGCCTGCATGTGTATATGTGTACCACAAGAATACAGTGTCTGAAGTGGTCAGAAGAGGGAGTCAGTCCCCAAGAACTGGAGTTATGGATGGTTGTGAACAACTGTGTGTGAACTGAACCTGCAAGAGCAGTACTTTTAAAGGTTGAGCCATCTTTCCCTGGGTAGTGGCATTTGGGAGCCTCAGCGCCAAGCGAGTGGGGCAGACTTTACTTGGAGAGTAGTTCAAGCTTTCCAAAAAACTCAAAAAAAGGCATGGTTGGAGGGGAGCATGAGAGGGCGTAGCCAGGCTACAGCTAGGAGCGGAGTGGGGCTCCCTGAGCTCCCTCTGCACCACATGGTACCTCACTGTCTTTCGGTCCCACGTGGTTTATTCTTCACTGAGACTCAGTAGCTAAAAAGCCTGCAGGCACAAAACTCAAGTTTTTATACATTCTTATTTTAAAAGCTGCTCAAGCAAGCAGAATTTTAGCCATTCAGAAACCGCAGGCAAGTCTGCTATAAGAAGCTAGCATGGTAGGTAGAGCCCTGTGTGTAGGATAAAGCCCAGGTTTCTCCCCTCTCTCTCTCTCTCTCTCTCTCTCTCTCTCTCTCTGTAATTTTGCTTATTTGTTTATTTTATTTATTTTTCTGAGACAGAGTCTTATATAGCCCAGGCTAGCCTCAGAGTCATTATGTAGCTGAGGATGACCTTGAACTTCTGATCCTCTTGCCTTCACCTTCCAAGTGCGGGGAACACAGGTGTGCACCACCGTGTTGGTTTATGAAGAGCTAAGGATCAAACCCAGGGCCTCACGCACGCTAGGCAAGCTCTCTACCAACAGAGCTACAGCCTTAGCTCAACCCTCATCACTGTAAGGCCCTATCTACCAACACTCATGGGGACTCTGAGACCCCCACCACAACGGTAGATACACAGCCCCTCTCTGCACCCCAATCCCTGGGGTGTTTGCTCTTCTCCGTTAATACACAGAAGTTCCCTCCGTGCTCAGTGGTGTGAACTAGGAGAGGCTCTCCTCTCCCCCACCCCCTCCGCCGAGACCAAGCACAGTGACCTATGCTCTCTTTATGGCGGCTGCTACTGCCTCCATTACTCTTTAGGGCCATGCATCACCCCATAGGAGCCCATCATGAAACAGTCGCACAGGCTGCCAAGGGGGGTGCAGGCCAAGGGGGGTGCAGGCCTCTGTCCTCTGAGTCTCCCAGCCACCACGGATTCCCACGCGGTCTGCCCCTCCCCCGTCCCCACTGTCCCTGTCTTATTAACCGGCTTTGTGGCTCCCCTTCCTGAACTGCGCTGTACTCTGTGAACGGGTCAGCTGCCGTTTTGCGTTAAGCTCCTTCTCATTCATTACAATGCCACTTTTTTATTGACATGGAAATAAAACTTACAATCAATGAGCTCTTATGAAATATACATCAAAGCAGGAGGCAGCAGCGCTGGCGGTTTCATCTGTTCTGGGGAAGGAACAAGGGTTTGGGGGGGATGGCGGGGAACACCGAACATTTTCCTTCCCTATTACATGATGCGATTTTCAATGAATCTATAAAGAAAACGAAAACATAAATACAGTGTCCAAACAGGGTGATCCCTGCAGCTGTCAAAACTTAAAACAGCTCACTTTCCCTTTGATTTCTGTTTTAAGTTTTGAAATGTACATAGATCATTCTCGGCTTTTTTCTTTCTGTCTTTGCACACACACACACACATACGCACGCACGCACGCACGCACGCACACACACTTTCTTTTCACAGGGACTCTAAAATCTGATCTCTCCTGGATCTGCCAGCTTTGACTCTTGGTGGCCAAACTGACCAAATTCCAGGTACCCCAGGGGTTGCTCTCTCAGCTCTCATCCTGCCCATGCCTGCTCAGCAGAGCACTCCCTTACCACATTGCTCTAAAAAAAAAAAAAGCTGCCTCCAAGGGTTTCTCCCTTCTGTGAAAATAGTGTCACTTTGAAGTGGAAGGGCACCAAAGGGCCCCACCTGCTGGCTTCTGTGTACCTACTGTGTGCTGGCCTGGGTCGCACCTGAATGTCTCCACTACACTAGGAGGGGGGACTGCTTGTGTGTGTTAGGGTAACAGACATGAAGTCTGGAAGCTGCTCAGAGGTACACAGTAAAGAATGACGGGCTGGGAGGTGGCTCAGCTGTTAAGAGCACGCACTGCTCTTCCAGAGGACCTGATGTCAATTCCCAGTAACCATGTCGGGAGCTGTAACTCTGCCTGTAATAACTGCCTGTAACTCCAGCTCCAGGGAGATTCAACATCTCTGACCTCCTGGGATGCTGTCTTCAAGTGGACATAGCCACAACAGACACACCCACGTAAATTTTTAAAAAGTGACTATGGGTAGGGAAGTGATCCAGTCAGTAATATATTAGGCATGCACTTTACCTGCACTTCATCACCCATGTTAAAAAACTGGGCAAGGCGGCATGCACCAATATTCCCAGGTAAAAGTGAAATCCTCTGTCAAAAGAAGAAGAAGAAAAAGAAGGAGGAGGAGGAGAAGCTGCCACCAGGAAGGATGGTGTATTATTTAATCCCCACCTTTACTAGGGAGGCAGAACTAGGTGTATCTCTGGAGTACATGGCCAGCCTGGTCTATATAACATAGTGAGTTCTAGGACAGGGATACATTGAGAGATCCTGTCTCAAAAAGGAAGAAAGGAGGGAAGGGGGGAGGGGAGTGAAGACTGAGGACGACACCTGACATTGACCTCTGATCTACACACACACACACACACACACACACACACACACACACCGACTACAGCTTAGATTCTAGTTTCCTCGCCTGTCTGCTGGGCACTGGTGAGGGCTGTGGAGTTGAGGACTATTGGGCTTCTTTTCTTTTTTTTTTTTTTTGTCTTTTGAGACAGGGTCATTGATTATTCTGAAACTCACTCTATAGACCAGGCTGGCTTTAAACTCACAGAGATCTGCCTGCCTCTGCCTGTGCTGTGCTGGGATTAAGGGAGCACACCACTATGTCCCCTGCCTTGACTATCAGGCTTCTCTTCCTTTCTTTTCTCTTATTTCTCTTTCCTCTCTTTCCTCTCTTCCCTTCCCTTCCCTTTCCCTCCCCTTTGCTTCCCCTTCCTTCCCTTCTCTATAGTGGGGAAGAAAAGTAGAATCTTACACATGCCCAACAAGTGCTACCACTAGGCTCCATCCCCAGCCTGGCTTTCTAAGACAGGTCATCCCTATGTTTAAACTCACCACCCTCAGGCTCCTGAGTGCCAGGACTACAGGTCTGTGTCACCATGCTCAGATACATCCATTTATTTTGTCTGAAGGACTTCAAATAGAGTCTAGCGTGGAGACTATCATTTGCAAAGCACATCATGGAGCGTGTCTGGCTGAGTCAAGGTGAGGGGCTACCACCTCTCCCATGTCTTCATTCCCCTAAACTCCTCTGAGACGTGTGTGTGTGTGTGTGTGTGTGTGTATGTATTTTTTTTTAAAAGAGAAAAGAAGACAAACAGACAGTGCAGTGGCCCATGCCTTTAATCCCAGCACTCAGGAGGCAGAGGCAGGTGGATCTCTGAGTTCAAGGCCAGCCTGGTCTACAAATCGAGTTCCAGGACAGCCAGGGCTACACAGAGAAACCCTGTCTTGAAAAAAATAAGGAAGGAAAGAAGGAAGGAAGGAAGAAAACAGGCTTCTATGGGACAATAATAAAATACAAGCTAAAATAAAGGCTAACACATTGAAACTGGAAAAGCAAACAAAAAACAAAAATAAAAACAGAAGGACAGGAGCCCGAGAGAAGGCAAAGCAACAGAGACCCACTTGTTTGCACACTCAGGAATCCCATAAAAACACTGAACTGGAAGCCATAATATATACACAAAGGACCTGTAGGGCAAAAAGAAGATAGGAAAATATATTAATGAAATATAATAATAATAATAATAATAATAATAATAATAATTTAAAAGGAAGAGTGATATAATGAGACAAGGAACCCCCAAAGAAGCCCCTGAGCTCACTTTCTGCTGGCCATCTGCCGCTGGGCCTGCAGCCTGCCCTTAAGAGTAGTTTTTCCTCCAGTAAGACTGCCTCGGAGGAAACTAAATTTTCATTTCTAAGTGGTTTTTCTCAATTGGAGGTTGCTTCTGGGTGAGGGATGGAGGAGCGCGTCCCCTGCTCCTTTCAGCCCTAGGCCCCCAACTGGTGCAGCCCCGTGTAGAGCCTGTGCATGCTGCCTCAGTCTCTGTGAGTTCATGTGCGCATCGATCATGTTGATTTAGAGGGCCCTGTCTCCTTGGTGTCCTCTGTCCCCTCTGGCTCTTACACTCTTCCCACCTCCTTTTCTGCAGGGTTCCCTGGACCCCAAGGGGAAGGGTTTGATGGAGACATCTCATTTAGTACTGAGTGCTCCAAGGTTTCTCACTGTCTGCATAATGTCTGGCTGTGGTCTCTGTGTGTGTTCCCATCTTCAGGAATTAGCTTCTGTCTCTGATGATGGCCAAGAAAGGCACTGGTCTAGGAGAACAGCAGAATGGCATTAGGAGTCATTTTCTTTCCCCCTTCCTCCTCTTCCTCCTCCTCTTCCTCCTCTCCCTTCTCCTTTAGAACAGTAGTGTTTGGTTTTACACTTGGTCCCTGGGTTATCTAGCCTCAGGTTCTTGGTTACCCAGGCAATGCTGGGTGTGGGTTCTTGTGGAGCGTCGAATCAGACGTTGGTTGGTGACTCTCGCGAGCTTTGTGCCCCTGCACTAGCATATCCTGCAGGCAGGACACCACCAACCATGTTGTACAGGTCAGTGGTCGATGTGCCCTGCCTGCAGGATATGCTAGTGCATGGGGCACTGTGTCCACAGCACTGCACAGTCACCCGTCCCATTCGGTCCCCAGATACTTCCATGTGCCAGAGAGCCGCCACGCCGTTCCTTGACAGTCTGCTTCTTATCTCCTTGGATACACCTATCCTTCACTTTCCACCTAAACAGATTTGTGTGATACAAGGTCCTCGCTGTCTGCCTAGCTGCTTCCCCTGCATGTTTTCAGCATCCATCCAAACTGTAACCAGTTTCCATACTGCTTTGTTCTTTTTCATGGCTTAATACTTTTCCACTGGGTGGCTGTGACACATTTGGTGCATCCGTTTTTCCACTGAGGCAAGACTGGGTGGTTTCCTTCTTTTGACTATGGCGGCTAGTGCTGCTATGAGCACGCGTCCATAGATCAACTTGAACTCCTGTTTTGCTGTGGGTATATTCCCGGGGGCGGAAGCTCTTGGTGTTCACTTTATAGCTAGCCGCCTGTTTATTCACAGAGAGACAGAGAGGCCAATGAAGCTGTGAGGAGAACGACAAACAACCAGTAGCAAATATGACTTTTTATTCAGGACCCACCAAACCCCTCTACTAAGAACTGGGTGAGCTTGGTAAGCACTGCCAGCACCCTGAGCCCCATTCACGGGTAAAGAATCTGAGTGCTTGGAGGTTAACTTGTTCAAGGTCACAGGGAGTCAGGAAGCCAGAGCTGCACCTCGGGTGGTTTGGCCTCAGCTCATCCTCAATCACTAAACTGTCGTGTCCCGGGAACTTGCCAGATGATTTCCTCTTGGATCTGGATGATGTGACAGGGGACGGGCTGGCAGCCGTGAACTCCATCCTCACCATGCCAGGCGCAGACTGTCAGGAAAATGAGCTTGCCTGCCTTGAGCACGCCCAGATGTGGACAGCAGGAGTGTGCCTGCTGGGGACTAGAATTCACCTGACACGCTCATCACCCACAAACCCGTGTGTGTGTGTGTGTGTGTGTGTGTGTGTGTGTGTGTGTGCTTTATTCCTCTGTGTCTTCCGATAACAGCCTGTCACCCAGAATTGTATTGCTGTTACTCTCTGTGTCTCCGTGGGGTGGAGGCCTGGTGGGGAGTGTGTCTCCCTGGTCAGCCATGACCAGATCATGGCTGTATAGATATGGCTGGTGAGCTGCTGGCCCCAGACATTCCTGTGAGCTGCTATGAGCAGGACACCTGCTCATTGTCTTCTTACATACTTGTGTGCCTCTTTCCAGAGCTTCCTACTCCTTCTGGGAGAGGAGTTTCTGGAAGTTTCATTCCCTGAGAAGGCCTCATAGGAGCCACTGGGATCTCTTCATAATCTCAAGTGACATCTAGCCATTTTCATTACTTAAAAAAAAGTCCAAAAAAAAAATATCACAGTAATGGTTCCTTGCACTGTCTCCTGTTAGCCTTTTTCCCCCTCAAATGCTGTGCCCTCCTCATCCACCTAAACCTGCTGCTGAGTTACTGGCCCCAAGAGGCTGTGGCTCTGGGCAGATGCATCTATACCCTCTCACAGCCGCCGCCTTCCCTGAGTGTAATCAAGCATCGAGCTAAGTAGCAAATAAATCTCTCGATCTCATAAGCTGCACAGCGAGATCATGTAAATGCAAATGAAAGACCTGATTTCAAGCTGTCGAGGGGGAGGGGAGAGAGCACCAGGGCTCTGTCACTGTGACCGCCTCACTGGGTGAGGGCCATACATCAGATGCAAGACCTGAGCTGGGGGCTCACAGAGGGAGGCCGGCTGCCCCTGGGAACAGAGAGCAGCCAGGTAGGCAGGCTGTGGGGTCCAGGCAGCCCAGGGCCATGAGAAACAGGCAAGGGCTTGAATGGGGCGGCTGGGCAGGCCCTTGGGGTCCGCAACCCGTAGTGTCCCTACTGTCTGGGACCTGGGCTGGAGAGGCACTGTGGAGGCCTTAGCAGCTATTCCTCTGGGAAGGCAATCACTGTGACTGAGCATGACCTCTGGGCCTGGTCCAGGAACCTCTCTGCTGAGGAGGCTTGGTAGGTGAGGAAGTGGGGGGGGGGCTTGGAACTCACTCCATACGCTCGGTTCCCCCATGCCTGGACTGCAGTGTGGTGATGATGAAACCAGAGTCTCACCTGGCTCAAATGTGTGTGTGTGTGTGTGCGTGAATACACACACACACACACACACACACACATATATACATATATGTATATATATGTATGTATGTATATATATAATAAAATAATAATATATGTATAAAGCAACTCTGCTGTTTGTTCTTAAAATAAACAAAAACAGATACCTTGAGAGAGTCTCACGTAGGCCAGATTGAATTTAGAGTCCTTATCCTACCCGCCTGCATCCCGTAGCGCTGGGATTATATGATGTGCATCAGATACCTGATTTATGTGGTGCTGGGGTGGAGCCAGGCCTTGTGCATGGTAGACAAGCTCTCTTCCAACTGAGCTGACTTTTTTTTAATGATTAGAGTGACATCTCGGCCTGCCCCACCCCCAAGCTCACAGCTCTTAATTACATACCCTCACACAGCAGTTTGGGCTTCTCTGTTCCTCCTTGTATTTTTTTTTTTTTTAAAAGAAAAAAAAAAAAGCATTAAAAAAAAAAAAAAAAAACCCATGTCTGGTTGGTGGCGGTGTATGTAAAATTCTGAGTCCTGCTGAGTCTTTTGTTTTTTTTCATTTGATGTTATTTTACACATCTTTGATCATATGTGGATGCGTTCTTCCTGTGTGTGGCTTCTTGGTATCACTATGCAACCGTTCAGACAATGAACAGGGCTCAAAGCCCAGGCTGCCTGGGTCCTTTGACGCATAATGCGGCTCACTTCCCGTGATTGTTTATCTGAGGCTCTCATTATGGAAATAAATAAATATCCCTATGCTAATGGCGATCACAATTTGCATTTATATTGTGCTTTCCATTGGAAGATCTTAAGTTGTTTTACGGTAATGAACTACCCTGAGCACAGGCACAGGGTACGTGTGTGCAGATGGAAGCAGAGGTGGGACCGTATGCAGATATTTATTTAATAACTACAGGGCGGTAACTGGGATCTCACCTCTTGGTTTTAATAGGATGCAAGACAGTGAGGGAGGCTTTACAGTTGCAGACCAAGCATCTGTTTTGCTTAGACGCTGGCTGGGAAGTTAACAGGTTACACTGTGTGTGGAAACCAGGAAGTGGGGAGTGGCTGATGCCTTGGGCTCACTCTCTTGGGATGAGCAGCTAAGGTGGGTTTGGAACTCAGGTATTCAGCTTCTTGGCACAAAACCTGCTGTTTTGGAAAATGAAGATATCTCTCCCTCTGTCTGGAGCAAGTTCCATTTGGACCACCCAAGTGCCGTTGCGAGCATTGGCACCAGTTTTCACATTCTTGACTGGAAATGAATACTCACTGAGTATAGAAGAGGGTACGGGGTGAGAGACGATAGGGCTTGGGCTTAAGGCTCAGCCACTTCTGGGGTTCCAGGGAACTTCAGAGTAAGGCAGATAGATGCCCATGGGAAACATCACCTGCACCTACCCCCGGGGAAGCGCCTGTGGTTCTCACAGGGCCACAGGCCTTAGGCAGTTCCAGGGCTGCCACCCACCCTTGCTGGGGGTGGCTTTTCAGAGCTCTAATCTTTCATGTTGGGGAGTTGGAGGGAGCTGCCATTATAGGAGGAACTGGGAGAATCCCAGGACCCCCTGGGACGAGGAGAGAGATGGGTTTAATTAGAGCAGAGAGGACAGGACTAAGACGGAGAGGATGACATGTTAATAAGGTTTAATGAAGCTGTCTGCTGATGGGGACAGCTGTCACCCAGAGCTGTATTCCAGCCAAGCCACTAGGCGACAGAGGAAACTCAGGGCAAGACTTCTTTGAAGGAGCTGAGGAGGGCGGGGTGGCCAACCTGGAACCGGGATTCTCCTTTCTGGGTTTGAGCATCCTGAGGATGAGGGATTCCGGCTAAGGAGTCACACTTGAGTGGCTTCCAATAGTTCACAATTCCCTGATGTGCAAAACTAAGGTGTGTCTCTTGTAGACCTCCAGACTTGGGTGAGTTGTCTTAAGAATTCAGCTGTAAGAATGAGGAGTGCAAGGGTTTTGAGTAAGACTTTACTATTCTTTTTTTCTTCCTGCTCCTCTGTCTCCTATTTGTCCAGCGGGACTGGTACAGCCTCCCTGACAGGGGAGAGTGGCTGCGCTTAGCACAGAGGGTTGTTACCCAAGGGAGGTGCGTCTAACCCCAGTTTTTCTGTTTGCTACTAGAATAGATTGGACATACAGATTTTTAAAACGATTTTATTTTTATTTATGTGTCTGTGTGAGCGTATGTCACATGTATACATGTGACCTCAGGAGGCCAGAGGAGGGTGACAGATTCTCTATAGCTGGAGCTACAGGCAGTTATGAGCTGCCTGATGTGAGTGCCGGGAACTGAACCCAGCTCCCCTGCAAGAGTAGCAAGCACTTGAAGCATTGAGACGTCTCTCTAGCCCCTAATATAGTCGTCGATGATGGTTCAGGGTGTGTGCACACGTACTTCTCCAGCGTTATTTTGCTGTTTCTCCTGTTGCTGTGACCAGACACCCTGAAAAAGCCAACTTAGAGAAGGAAGGGTTTATTCTGGCGCAGGCTTGAGGATGCAGACCGTCACGGTGGGAAGGCACTGTGGGGGAACAGGAAGTAGCTGTCACATTGCATCTACAGTCAGGAAGCTGAGTCAGGAGTCCAACTAGCTTTCTCCTTTTTATTCCGTTTAGGACCACAGCCCATAGGGTGGTGCGACCCATGGCCAGAAGCATGCTCCTGGTAACTCTAAATCCAGTCAAGTTGACGGTGAGGGTGGACCACTGTGGCGTCTAGGATGTAACGGTTGAATTATAGGCTAGGCAGATGCTTGGCTCTAACAGTGAATACCAATTTTCCCATGGCTGTGCCGGTTCACAGTCCCACAGATCGGGAGTGTTCTGACTGCTTCATATCTTGACAGTGCCGCTGAACTTTTATTTTGTGCTTTCCAGAGGTTGAATGCCTTGATCTCTGTGTCTCGGCTACTCACACAATCTTTTTAATGAAGTGTCTATTCAAGTCTCTTGCTCATTTTTTTTTTTTTATAGAAGTGTTTTCCTTCTTATTGATTTGTGGGTGCTCTTTATGTAGGATGAATACACGTTCTTTGTCAGACCATATACCGCAGATAACCTGTCTCACTTTGTAGCCTTGGAGGTTTTAAGGTGGCACATTCTGAACTTTCCTCATCTCGCTGCTGGTGCTCTTGACTGTCATTAGATTTGTCCTTTCTGTAAGTTCACTTCTTAAGAGCAAGGCTATGTGATAGTCATTTCCCTCTCAGAACTCCCAGCACAGGGCTCCATGAGAAAAAGGAACAAACAAAAGATCTGTGGAGTGAATCACAAACAAGCCCTGCCCCAAAGGTGATTTCTGATGGCCAGTGTCTTCCTTCTTTTCTAAATCCCAGGCAAAACGTCTGCAGAGCTTGGGGACCAAAGCACCTACCGGCTGCCTGCCCCTTGCTGAAGATGCCCCTGGATGCCCTTGCTGGATGCCAGCTCCTGAGTCTATCCATTGTTCCTCTTCCAGCTGGAAGTCTGCCCATGCGCACCTGCCCTGAGGGAGGAGGGCCTTGCAGAGAAGCCATGTTTTAATTAACTTCCCCAGCAGTCACTGGCCACAGCAGTTTTCATAAACAAACGAGAGGCCAGCTTGTCTGTGGCCCAGAGTGAACTATGGGGAAGGAATTTAAAACCAACCACCAGGCACAGTGCCTCGGGTAGGCCTAGAACACAGAACCCCTGGCTCTCAAGGGACATTGGGGCTGAGACTTGAGATATGAAAGAAGAGGGAGAAATGGCTCGAGGGAAGAGCAGAGACCTCCAGTGGTGCTGTGTGCTATGTTCCCCAGATTCACCGTGACAACTGTAGCATCTAGGGCTATTGGCAGACAGAACCTTGGGGAGACGGTCAGGTCTTGAGAGTGAGGCCCTCACAGAAGGGATTTGTGCCCTTCTAGAAAACAGGGGAGAGTTTCAGGTCTGTATTCTCCATCCTGTGGGGCTTCAAATGAAGAGTAACCATTCGCTGACCAGGGAGGCAGGCCCTCCCCAGACCCAATGGACTGCTGCCATTTAGTGTGTAGTGAGTTTGTAAGAGCTGGATCACCACAGACCTAATTTGTCCATGCCGTGTTTGCTCGCTTCTACTGCATGCTGGTGCTGGGGAAATACATATAACCCTTAAATATGTTATCACATAGTTCAAGTCATGTTAAGACCAACTGAACTGTTTCACCCTCGTTTAAATTTGTATATATTATTCTAAAAGTGTTGAAGTGACTATATATGTGTGTGTGTGTGTATATATGGTGACTATTATATATATATATACCTCAGTTGCCTTCCAAGCACAAGGACCTGAGTTTGATCTCCAGAACCCATGCAGACAGTGAATGTGGTGGTACGTATTTGGATCCCAGTGCAGGGGAGGTGGGGACAGCCGGAAGATCTCCAGGCTCAACCTACTGAGTAAGCTCCAGGCCCAGTGAGATTCTGTTGTAAAAACAAGGTGGACAGCATCCTGAAGAATGACACCTGGGGTTGTCCTCTGACCCCCATCCACATGTGCACATATACACACACATGCACACACATGCACGCACACACACATTGAATCACTGCCTCCTAGGACACACAACCACTAGGAAATGGGGTGGAGCTAGCCAAACATCAGGCAATTGCTGATCTAACTACTTTCCTTCACACTTCTCCCGTGGCTTAGTTTGAGATGTAATTATTATGGCTCCCAGTTTACCTGTTCTTACAGTGTGTCAGGGCCACATAGTGAGGCCCTCTCTCAAAGAAACCCAAAATACGTTTTTATAGTTATGTGAATATATGCGTCTGTGTTTGGGAACTTGTACACATGCATGCAGTGCTCATAGAGGCCAGAAGGGGGCATCAGATTCCCTAGAGCTGAATCACAAGCAGTTGCAAGTCCCCATGTGGGTTGGGACCCGTACAAGAGCAGTGCACGCTCTAAACATGTAGCCATCGCTCCAGTCCTCAAGAAGCTTTTTATCTTTGGCACCTGTTGCACACCTGCCATGTGTCACCAGGAAGAGGAGCCTCGGTGACTGTGTGGCCTTTGCAAGAGGGCCTAGTATGTGCCTCCTGACAATGGAGAAGGGCCCTTCTAAGCTCCAAGTGAGCATCACAGAATGTAAGAATGACAATCGGGAGTGGGGGGCTGTAGCTCAGGTGTTAGAGCTCTTGCCTAGCACACACGGAGCCCTGGGCTTGATCCCCAGCACCACGCAGACTGGGCACGGCGACTCAAGCTCAGAATCCAAGCACTCCGGAGGTGGAGGCAGGATGACCTGAAATTCAAAAGCATCCTTGGGTTAGTGAGCTTGTGGCCAGCTCATGTCACATAAAACCCCAGCTCAGAAAAATACCAAGACTCAGATGAGGGAGGGACCATTTTGAGTTTGGAATTAAGGGTGTGGCAGCAGAGACAGAGCTTGAGGGGTAGGCCAAGAGTATAGGAGACGAAGCTGAGACGCATATTGGTCCATCAGCTGATGATGGGGCTACTCTGCCTCAGCTGCAGGGCTGGTGAACAGGTGAAGCTGCAGAGGCAGCAGGGCTGCAGTCAAAGTCCTAAAAGCCAGCCAGAGCTGTGTACTCTCCTGAAGGGTACTCCCTGACTCCTCCCCACACCCCAGCCTGCTGAGAAGACACTGTGGAACACTTTGTAAGCTGGGAGCTGCCAGAGCCTCAGAATGACCAGGGAGGCCAGCATGGGCAGATCCTGGGAGACATAACCTTGGCCACTAGTGGGGAGGGCAGCCTACGACCATGGACACACCAGCAAGAGCGTGTCCACAGACCCTCAGGCTGACGGCACCAGCAAGCCTCAAGACAAACTGGGGTTCCAAACTAGACTCTGCCCATCCTACTTATGGCCACGTGCCACCTCACTCTCCCCATCTGGAACATGGGGGTGATAAGCCCCGAGCCCCATTTGGTTGTAAGGGGTGAATGGGAGCAGGCACCGGAGGAACCACAGCAGAGTGTTCATGTGTGAAGAGGACTATGTGGGAGCTGCTCTGGGAGCCAGGCAGGGTCTCCAGCCCTAGGGAACCTCTATTCTGGTGACTGTGGAGAATAAGAAGGAGCCCAGGCCTAGGTGTGAGAAGAGCATAGCGTGGCCCATTGTCAACACAGAACTGCCTTGTCAGCTTAGGCCCAGATAGAGAAAAAACTGAAACCACTGAGCCCCAGCAGGCTCCTGCTATCTAGCTCCCTGAACCCAAACTAGAAGTTTAGAGTCAAAAATTATTAATGGCCAAGTTTGCTTAACAAGCTGCAGATGTGACCAAGTTCATGCGTCTGAAGAGCTTTAAAATAAGCAGGGTGTTAAAAAGGAGAGATGAATACAGACGAGGCCTCGGTTGAGAAAAGACACACATGGGCCAGTGAGAGGGCTCAGGAGGTGAAGGTGCTTGCTGCCAAGCCTGACGATCTGAGTTCGGTTCCTGGAACTCACGCGGAAGAAGTGAGTCTCACAGGCTGCCTTCTGCACTGGCTAGTTTTATGTCAACTTGACACAAGCTAGTCACCTGAGAGGAGGGAGGCTCAGTTAAGAAAATGTGAGCAATGCCTGCAGGGCATTTTCTTAATTAGTGATGATGGGGGAAGGCCAAGGAGCACCCCTCCCTGGCCTCTGCATCAGCTCCTGCCTCCAGGTTCCTGCCTCCAGGTTCCTGCCTCCAGGTTCCTGCCCTGACTTCCTTCAATGATGAACAGTGACATGAAAGTGTGAGCCCTCTCCTCCCCACGTGCTTTTGGTCACGGTGCATCATCACAGCAATATTACCCTTAACCAGGACACTCTCTGACCGCCGAGGCCTTGTCCCTCCAAATAAATATTTTTTTTAAAAAAAATAAAGGAATGTAAGCAGCAGATGTGTAAGATTTTGCTGCCCCCCCCACACCCCCTGGTACTCAGCCCTCAAGGAAAAGGGGGAAGGGAGCAGCTCTTCGGCTTGTGTAACTGTTCTCTGTGTTTAAAGCATGTCTGCCAGACTAGGTTGGCCCAAACTTGCAAGATCATAAAAGAAACTGTCTGGCTCTCCCTATCCCTAGTCTGTATTGCTCATTCCTATGTGAGAGTCTTTGATTGTCACATAAGCTAAATCGGCCTGCCCTGGATAGACTCCCCATCTTCTAGGAGTTGTAGGTGATAACCCTCCTCCTGTCTGCTTTTTTGTCTATTATAGATGTGTGTGTGTGTATATATATATCATATATATAGATGTGTGTATATATATGATATATGTATATACATATAAATAGATGTGTGTATATATATATGATATATATACACACACACATTTATGTATATACATATATACGTGTGTGTGTGTGTGTGTGTGTCTGTGTGTGTGTGTGGCTGATAGTGATGATTTCCTTCATAAATACCACATCCTGGGAATAAAGGAAGAGCTTTCTGCAGGCCCAGAAGGTAGGATTCACTGTCCAGGTGCCAAGAGGGTGGCAGTGAGCACCATTCCCACGTCCCCAACCCCAGGTGAGAACTCGAAGAGGAAGTGGCTCCCTCCAGCCACCTGTGCATGGTTGGGCTGTCCTCTGCAGGTATGAAGTGACAGGTAGAGGAGCTGACCCTCTCTCCTGCCGCCTCCCTCTGTCTTCTTGAATTTGTTTTCCAGTTACAGGAGAGGGGATCTGTCATCCCCAGACCCAGCTAGCTGCTCTGCTTATCTGTGGCGCATAGATAGGTGTTTCAGGCCCCTCTATGTGCAGCTGGCTTGCACCTCCCAGGAAGAGCCCTATCGCCTTCTGGGGGACTTCATTCACTCCAGCGAAGTCTAAGACTCCACCCTTACCTCAGCCCTCTTTCCCCAACAGTCAGAGCTTGGCAAGCCCCGAGAGAGAAGCTGCAGCCTGCCTGGTATCGACTTCAACTACGGGCTCTACATCCATGGGTTGGATGGAGGGGTCCCTGAAGGTGAGTGGGTATCCTTGGGAATGCAGAGATTCAAGAGGTGGATGGGGGCTCACACCTCCTTGCCACTTACAACCAGCCTAGATAAAGCTGCTTGGCAGGGGCTGAGGATAAAGAAGAGGGAAAGGAATGGTAGAGCCCCCAGACCTGGTATCCCAGTGGTAAGACCATGGCCAAAGGGGAGAGCCAAGAGGGGCCCAGGTGTGAGGGCTGGGGAACCAGCAGAGATAGCCTTAGGAGGGGCTGTCCTCATCCTTTATCATGCAGAAGCACTGAACAGTCTCAGGCGAACCCCTGAGGTTCTGATGGAAGTCAAAACTGGTTTGGTTTTTGTTGTGATAAAAATATTCTGACAATAATGTCAGGTGTGGTGGTATACACCTTTAATCCCAGCGCTCGGGAGGCAGAGGCAGGCGGATCTCTGTGATTTCAAGACCAGCCTGGTTTACAGAGTGAGTTTCAGAACAGCCAGGGCTATACAGAGAAACCCTGTCTGGAAAAACAAAGCAAAACAAAACAAAAAAACAAACAAAAATCCCCAACCCCCCCAAAACAGTTCAGGACTCCCTGCCACAGTGGTCTGGGTCTTCCCATGTCAATTATCTTACTTAAGACAACCTCCCACAGGCTAAATCCATGTAGACAATCTCTCCTTGAAACTAAGTTGACAATTAAAGCTGACCGTTACAGGGTCCCTTTGGGACCTCTGGGCGACCCGTCCCTCCAGGTGGGTGCTTACCAGGGCCAGACTGCAGGGTGGTAATGGGAACCCTGAACTCTTTTCAGAAGTCCCAGAAACCATCTTCCCACTGACACTCACCCTCTTCTCTCCTTGCCCTCAGCCATTGGGCACTGGAATGTGTTTAAGCAGCAACCCACCTGCCCCCATGAGCTGACCCGGAACTATATTGCCATGAACCGTGGGGCTGTCAAAGCTGGCCTGGTGACTGCCCGGGAAAACATGCTGTATCGTGAACTTAATGACATCCGGATCAGTGACCAGGAAGACCGGCGCCAGAAGGAGCCACCCTCTGTCCCTCCCAACCTAACCTTTGGGATCCGTTCACGGTAAGGTCAGGGGATCTAGCTCCCACCTTCCTGTGGCTGAGGAGGGTAACAAGGCCACCAGGGAGACCAGAGCAGAGCATTGGGTGGCTGAAGCCAAGCTGTAGTGGAAATAGGAACAGGGTGTACACTGGCTGAGGATTTTTTTTTTCTCATTCAGTAAGCATTTGTAAAGACAAGAATCTGCCTCAGGAGTTCAAGGTCACGGTGGGGCGTGGTAGCACCTGCATGCAATCCATGTACTTTGTAGGCAGAGGCAGGATAGAATTCATAGTTATCCTTGCCTATGTTACAAGTTTGACGCCAGCCTGGGCTGCATAAGACCCTGTCACACACACACACACACACACACTCACTCCGACAGTCAAGTGGCTGGTGCGTAAGCATGAGGACTCGATTCAGGGCCGTGACTAGTCAGGCCCTTGCCTCAGTTCTCCTACCTGTACAGTGGGGTCACAGCAGGGCTTGCTGCCTCCCCTTGCTAAGAGCTTTCAAGACTCAGCTTTGTTGAAGACCTTATTATGGGATCCAGACACAGTGAGCCTTCAGTTCACGGGAACTGTTTCCATGGTTATGGTGATGTGATTCAAAATGTAGACCCAAGAGCTAGGAAATTAGGGACTGGAGAGGTCGCTCAGCGGTGGTAAGAGCACTCTTTGCTTTCTCAAAGGACCTGGATTTGGTTCCCAGCACCACGTAGGGGCTCACACACAAGTGTGAGTTCCAGAGGATCTGACACCCTTTCTGGTCTCCGTGGGCATTGCACACACATGGTGCATATACATGCATGCAGGCAAACACTCACAAAATAAAAATAAATCTTATTTATTTATGTTTTTTGAGGCAGGATTTCTCTGTGTAGCCTTGGCTTTCCTTGAACTCATCCTGTAGACCAGGCTGGCCTCAAACTCACAGAGATCCGCCTACCTCTGCTGGGATTAAAGATGTGCACCACCACCGCAGGGCTTTTTTAGTGTTTGGCTTATGAAATGAAAAATCTCCTGTCACAAACCACTAGATAAACGTAGAAAAGCTACCTGCACCCTGGAAACCTAGGTTACCCTGAGAAGTGAGCTCTCTGGTCCCATGATAAGGTAGATCACATGGGTTGTCACCAATGTCAGGCCATGGTCTCTGCGGCGAGGACATGACCAGTTTGGAGCTTAGATCAGCGTCAGATCAAGAGGACACACTTCCACGGCACTAGGCAGAGGGAGGCAGTTGGCTGCTGGCTGTGCTTCTGGGGGCCCACCCCCTCCCTGGTTCTGTGGACTCGAGCTCCATGTGCTGATCCCTGGGCATCGTGGACGTGGGCTGGTTGTGGAGAGCCATGGGATCAAGCTTGGCCATTGAGGAAATCTGGTTCCCCTGCCCCAGCAATTTGCTACACTCTGCTCCTGCTCTATGTGTGTGTTGCTTGTTGGTTGGTGAGAACCTCATGTGTTTATTATGGTAAGAGCACGTAATATAAGACTTACCGTTTTAACCAGTGGGAACGGGCAAGTTCCTATCACTGACAGTCATCACCACTGTCCCTCCAGTTATTTATTTTCCCAACCTAAACTCACCCCCCCAAAGCGCACCAGCTCCCTAGCAGGGAAACCCCTGCTTAGGCCTCAGACCCTACCTGGTGGCATAATCTCACTTAGCCTTTGGGGTGGTGGAAGCCGGAGTTCTGTGTGTACGTTAGCTCAGGCACAGAGGTGAGCAATGGAGGGCTATTAAGGGTGCTAAAGATAGCTCAAGATAACCTGACCCTTGGCCTGCAATATTCTAACCCTCTGCAGTCTCCGAGGGTCTAGTCAGCCAGCGTTGCAGAATGTTTAGCACAGGTGCAGCTTTTTCTGGGAACTTCAGCTCATGCCATCTTGCCAGGGAAGATGCTCTCGTCCTTCAGAGCCCAGCAGCCGCTTTTCCTTAACTCCCCACCGCGCACTAGAAACGCATTTCTGCACACACCACTTTAAAGCCTGGGATGTGGTGGTGGTGGTGAGACACACAGCAAACTGATCACCTGTGCTCTCTGATGGCTGCAGCCCAGCCTGGTGCCTCCTCTCCTTGTCCCTGCAGACTGTAGTTACCATGAGAGCCCATCCCGGAGTCCTCAAGACAGTTCTGTCTCTGTCTCCGAGTGACAGGAAGCCTGCCAGCTTGGTTCAGCCTGGCTCAGTGAACCACTTGCTGTGTGACCTTGGGAGCTCTTTTCTGAACTTCCTACTTTCTCCTGTTTTATATATGGGCTTCTAGCATGTGATCACTGTGTCTTGAGTTTTGACAATCGCTTTCACTTGGGAATTCTGTTTCCTCCTTGGTGTAATAGGGAGGGAGGGCCATATCAGCAGCCTGGTGTTCTCTCTCCGCATCTTTCCGGAAACCTTCCTGCCTTTCATTTTATTGTCGTTAGCACCTTCCTGGAGACTGGCAGGGGTCCTATCTACCCCTATGAGGCCAGGAGGGGTAACTGACCTCCGCAAATTTATACAAGTCAGAACTTGGCCTAGATTCCTAACCAGATAGACTTCTATTTTGAAATAATTAATATTAGAACACACATTAGCAATCACTTGGTGAGGAGCTCTTAATTGGAAACAGGAGAATTAGAAAGTTCAGAGAGGTGAGGAGAGCACCCCAAGGTCACACAGCATTACTGCTGATGGCTCAGGTCTACTACAGTCAAGTGAGCAGACTCTTATCTGAGGCTCCTCCCCCGTTCCCTCCTCTTTCTGATGTAGGTATGGTGTAGACATCCCAACCTCTGGTCCCTGGGGGGCCTCAGCTTTCCATCCTTCGAGTCAGCTGGGCTCAAAAAGGCCATGCATTACCATCAGCTCTCAATTTAAAAATCTTAAATTGCTATAAAGCGGAGTGGCCACAATTCCGGGGTAAGGACATGACGAAGTGCTGGCTGCATCTCCTGCGATGGGAAATGAGCTTTGCATATGCAAATTGAATGGATTTTAAAATGGTATTTAATGACAATTTCGTGGTCGACATTAACATTAATTGCACAGAAATGAAAATGTGGCATTAAGTTGCTGTTAGCTGTGAGTATGGGGCCATAAAGCTCCATCTTTATCAGTGAGGCCCTTCCCATGTGACAGGGCCACTCCGCAAATTGCTGGCAGAGGGCTTTTACGGATCAGAAATATCCCCCAGCCGACCCGATCAGCATCAATTTCGCTTTATTTCTTTGTAAATGGAGGTTAAATGGCTTTGGGAAGGGCTTGGAGTTGCCCAGGCCGTGCAGTGAGCCCCTCTCCCTTCTGACTTAAATGCCTGGGAACAGTTAAAAACCCATCGCCCCTCCCTGTAATGGGGCTATTACTTTAAAGTTATGGGGCTAAGGCCCAGTCCCTGGTGATCACCTTTAACAAGCCTCTACTGTATTTATAACTTTACTTTAAAAGCATGTTGAAAGCCAAATCAGATTACACGAGACTGCCCAAGAATTGTTGGAGTGATTTGGTCCAATAAATAAATAATGAAGTAAATGGGCACCGCCCACCTACCTCTACAGATGTGTTAAAAATAAAGCCTCAGACAGACGAGGTACACACAAGCCAGGTGTGACATAGGGGTGCTAAGCCAAGGCAACCAGAAGAAATCCTCAAGAGTGCAAAGGCTGAATATGACACCCTGACATCCATCTTTCCCAGGGTGTACCCCTCTTTGCCAGACACCCCCCAAGCTCAGGCTCATGCAGCCTCCTGTGCCACGTGGGCATCAAACCTGACTTTGGAATTCCTTGATTACTTTCTCGATGGTGAGGTTCCTCCTCTAAGCAGGCGAGGTGCCTTGTGGTCACCATCCTTGGAGCCCCCACAAAAGCAGAGCTCTGAGCAGGCATCTGGAGGACAGGGCCACATGACCCATGGTCACAAGTGGAGGAGGGACAGAGGACGAGCCAGAGAGGTTCCCTTGTCTCATGGAATCATTTTTTAAAAAGAGAGGGGGCTCAGCGTGCAAAGTAATTGCCGGGCAAGAGTGAAGGCTTGAATGCGGGCCCCCAGTTCCCTGTGAAACTGGACACGCATCTGTAACTGCAGCACTCTACAGAGAGACGGGACGGGAGATGGACGGGCGGATCCTGAGGTGCACTGGGGCATGCTAGCCTGGAATAAGTAATGGCAATCTGTCTCAAACAAGAGGGAAGGTGAGGACCAACAACCGAGATCTCCTGAGCTCCACGTCTGTGCCATGGCGTCTTCAATATGTTCCTATCACATCACACGCGCGCACACAGATTTTAAAAAGTTTGAGCGGTTGCTTCATTGAAAAGAAACTGTGGAACTGCACACAGAGACTGGACTTCCTGTTCCTTTAGACAAATAAGAAGCCAGGGCATCAGGTCTCACCACCCCGTGGCTGTGCTTTGGGAATAATCCGTGCCCTCCATACGTCCTGTCCCTGCCTGACCTCTCTTAGGTCTGTCTTCTGTGTCTTGTCCTGACATTGTAGCTTGGATCTACAGATGGAGACTAATAGTTGTTTTATCCCAGGCCAGCCTAGAACTTGCCATGAAGCCAGGGATGGCTTTGAACTTCTGATCCTCCCCTCCAACCCCCACGGAGTGCTGACGTCACAGCTGATCCAGCACATCTATTCTCCATCTCTTAGCTCACTGTCCTGTCTTGTCCTCTGAAGCAACAGTGCTACTATTCTAACCACTTAGACATCAGGGCATTTTGCACGCACAGAGCACCTTGTTCTTCTGCAGCAGGGTCAGCCTGCACACCACAGGCCCTGAGAGGGAGGGTCAGGCCTTACCCCAGGGAGGAATGTGAGGAGTGTGGGGTTTGTATAGGGTCTGGCCCTAGCTGGGAAGGCTTCACCTCTGTGGTCAGACAGCTGTGAAACACTGGGAACTCTCAGCTCCACTTCACTCTCCCAGGCCAGCACTTCAGTCAGGGTGGGATTGTCAAATCTCATCACCAGTACAGAAAGCCATAACACAGGTCTCAAAGCATGCTGCAACCTGAGGCCTGTAACAGAGACATGTCTGGAGGCCAGAAATGTAGCTATTAAAGGCGAGCTTAATTATTGATGCATTTTAATAAGGGCTCGGGGGTGGGGGTGGGGAGGTAATGCCCTCGGCATGTCTTAATTGTTCCTGTTGCTAATTGGTCCTGTGTTCTCAGTAACAGTGAGTCAGAGATATGGAGACAGGGAGCAGCCAGAGCTGGGAGCTGGTGGAGTCCAGGCAGCTGAGGCTCTCCCACTGCCCTGCCTGAGAGCCTCATGCCACACTGAGGAAAAGTCACCAGTCCATCCTTCAGCAAGCAAAGGGTACCCTGATCACAGCCAGATGAAGTCTACACGCACTTGTCTGTCACTGTCACGGTTCCATGTTGGAAACCCTTATCTGCATCCTCACTGAGTGACAGGACTGTGCCAGTGTGTGGGGGTGGGGTAGGGGTGGGGAGGGCTTTAGAAGCTTTGTATTCTCATATTTTCAGAGAGGAGACGGAGGGTCAGAGCAGCAAACTGGCTTGCCTGGGGCTGCTCTACAGCCGGCTGGGAATTGATGTAGCCTGAATTCGGTGACAGGGACAGAGGCGCTAACAGACACCAGGCAGAGGTGACATGGCTCCAATGATACCAGAGTTCTCCCTGGAGTCGGGACAGCCGCTCATAGTTCTTGAAAGACCTTTGGACCCCATGTAAACATAAAGGGGCTCAGTGAGGCCCTCACACCCAAGTGTTGCACATTACTTGGCAACCAGCACGGGGAGGCTTATCTGGGGTTCAGAGTTGCAGAGGCCCCTGGTCCATAGGCAGGCCGTGCTGGTGCTTTGTGTGGTTGTGAAAGAGTGGCTCATTGCAGTGAGGGGAGCATGGGATCGTGGCTTTCCTTATGGTGTCCAGAAAGTGGCAGGGGCGGGGAGACTATGGCCCAAGCCTTTCTGGTCCGTTTTCAAGGGCATAGTTCTATGTAACCAGAAGCCATCCAGTTGGGCTCTACTTGTTGTAGGCTCTCCTTCTTCCAGTTTAGTCCTGCACTAGGATCAAACTACAGCACATCTCTTCCTTCCCCTTCCCTTTCCTCTTCTCCGTCTGTGACTCCCACTTCCTACAGACTCAGACTTCAGCACCCTGGCCTCTCCAGGCCTGCCTCTGCCCATCTCAGGGTCTCCAGCGCTGACTACAGGCTCTTAGCTGAAGAAGCCCTCCGTAAACATCGGTTGAGTGAATCCACGATCACATGACCACACTGAGTTCCAAATGTCAAGCCTGTAGCAACATGTTCCTTCCACAGAGGCCTGGACTCGTCCTGTTCATTTGCCCTGGACAGACAACAGATCAGGGATTTAAAAGCTTTGGGATGGTGGAGAAAGGAGAAGCAGGGATTCCTACCTCTGACCTTCTGTGGGTGCGATTCACCCTGCTCTCAGGCGTCATCAGCCCGAGGAGACAAGCGTGAAGAATGGAAGGAGGTTCTTAGGCAGCTAAATAAACGTTGCCTGCCTGACAGGCCGTGTGAATATCTCTGCCACGCTGATTTATTTGTAAAATTTAGGGTGGACCTATCAGTCACACCGCCTTATTTTGCTTCTGCTGGAGCCAACACCAAAATCTATGCCAGACACCCAAAGTCCTGGGAGGGGAGAAGCTTAGCTGTCATGAGCAGGACTCCATGACTGCCAAGGGGCCTGGATGACCACCAGGGGGAGCCAGGAGATCTGGGGAAGACACTGTCAGGAGCTGTGAGGAAAGTGCAAATGTGGGTCATCCCCCCCCCCCCACACACACACCTGGAGTGCCTCACACCGCAGTAACTGGACCTCAGCTTCAGGCACATTTCCCCTTCTGGTTGCTCAGGTCCCAGAAGACTGAGACATGCCAATTCCGTCAACTACTGTCATTATTAGGCTGGGGAACACAGGCCTATTGTGAGTGATGCTCGGGTTCCATCTCCAACACAGCGAAGACAGGACAGTGTCATTAGAGTCTAGCTTCTGGCTGGGACATACAGGTCCCGGCTACATTATTGTGGGAGGAAAGCGTAGTCCAGGTCTATCTCAGGCTTTGAGATAATGTGATACAGGTAGAGATTGAAAAACAGGAGAGGTGACCTCCCCACTGCTCCATGACCTCCCTGTTGCTCCATGACCTCCCTGTTGCTCCATGACCTCCCTGCTGCTCCATGACCTCCCTGCTTCTTCTTCATGACCTCCCCGCTGCTCCATGACCTCCCTGCTGCTCCATGACCTCCCTGCTTCTCCATGACCTCCCCACTGCTCCATGACCTCCCTGCTTCTCCATGACCTCCCTGCTGCTCCTTGACCTCCCTGCTGTTCCATGACCTCCCTGCTGCTCCATGACTCCCTGCTGCTCCATGACCTCCCTGCTGCTCCATGACCTCCCTGCTTCTTCATGACCTCCCCGCTGCTCCATGACCTCCCCACTGCTCCATGACCTCCTGCTTCTCCATGACCTCCCTGCTGCTCCTTGACCTCCCTGCTGTTCCATGACCTCCCTGCTGCTCCATGACCTCCCTGCTGCTCCATGACCTCCCTGCTGCTCCATGACCTCCCTGCTTCTCTTCATGACCTCCCCGCTGCTCCATGACCTCCCTGCTTCTCCATGACCTCCCTGCTGCTCCTTGACCTCCCTGCTGTTCCATGACCTCCCTGCTGCTCCATGACCTCCCTGCTGCTCCATGACCTCCCTGCTGCTCCATGACCTCCCTGCTGCTCCATGGCCTCCCTGCTTCTTCTTCATGACCTCCCTGCTGCTCCATGACCTCCCTGATGCTCTGATCACACCTGGAGAATCAAGTTAAAAGATGCCAGGCAGGGCTGGGGATGATGGTTCATCCTCAGGTTGTTTGCTTGCCCAACATGCACAATGCTTTGGGTTTGATCACCTCCGGCACTGGATAAAAGCAGGCATGGTGGTGACACATGCACCCCTAGCACCTGGGAGGTGGAGGCAGGTAGATGAGAAGTTCAAGATCATCTTCAGCTACTTAAGGAGTTCAAGGCCAGCCTAGGCATTATGAGACCCTGTCTCAAAAAAAAAAAAAAAAGGAAAAAAGGAGGAGAAGGAGAAGGCAAAGAAGAAGGAAGTGGAGGAGAAGGAGGAGAAAGAGAAGGAGGAAGAAGAAGGAGAAGAGGAGGAAGAAGAAGAAGAAGAAGAAGAAGAAGAAGAAGAAGAAGAAGAAGAAGAAGAAGAAGAAGAAGAAGAAGAAGGGGAAGAAGAAAGACACTATGCATTTAGGAGACCAGACAGTATCCAGAGGGGGCCGCCAGGATGGTGCGTGGGACAGGAGGGAGTGCCAAGATTGGAAATCTGCAGCTGATTGGGAAGAGATGCAGAGGAGACACCACATCTGTCCTCAACTCAACTCCCTGAGGCCATGAAAAGACAATGGAGGGGCTGCAGAGATCCACACAAACCACTGAGTCTGAGGGAAGCTCCTGGCTGGTATTCACACTGTCTTCCCTATGTGACCCCTGAAGGCAGCAGTGAGCATCCCCCCCACAGTATCTCATTGGCTCACAGTTCTAATGAGTGGGAACCAACCTCCCTATTTCATCAGTGGGGCTCAGTGACTCTCTGAGGCTCAGAGGGTCAATGACCCAGGACACAGAGCCAGTTGGTGATAGTGCCAGGGTCTAACCAAGCCTCCCTCTATGGTGGCTGCTTGTACACACAGGCTTCCTGGAGGCAGAGCGAGACCCTGGGGGAGAATGTTGCTCCTCTACTGATCGGGGACTGTGATGATGGGAGTGGCCTGATGCGGCTGTGCAACCCCAGCAGCTAGATGTGCTTGGAGCAATCAGTTACAATTTTTAGCATGACCCTGATGCTCAGGTCTCAGGACCCAGCTGCCCCTGGAGCAAAGCCACTGACACTCTAGGCAGCTCCTGTTGTGAACACTAGAAACTGAGGCATGGAGAAGCTCTGTCCTCTCAGGAGAGGTCACAGGTTTACTTAGGGGCATGGGGAGGGCTCAGCCAGGGTCCTTGCAGAAGCAGAAGGGGGTTCTGGAGGTGGTGCTATGACTAGCATCTGGGTCAGTAGGGGCAGGAGTCCCTGTCCTCAGAGTTGCAGGCTTCCACAAATCTAGATCTCCAGGGAATCGGGCTGAGCAGTGGCTTGAGATAAGGTTGCACTTGGGGTTCCTGCCTCTTTGGGGTGCACCCTCCTCTCCTTTCTCATGGGCTTTGCAGCTAGAGCTGGGACAGAGACATTTTTCATACTTTGCTGTTTCCCCTTCGGCTCCCTGGCTGCCCAGACAGAGATTTATCCCCAGCCTGCTGCTTGCGGTATGGGGAACTGGGGGCCTGTAATGGATCGTGCTGCAGCTCCCATGGGGCCTGTCCAGGCTGAACCCCATCCATCAGGAGCTGCTGGGTGCCAAGGTCAGCGCTAACGAGGCTGGCTGTTTCCTCCCGGGGCTTCCCCACAGTATCCCGCGCTGCCAGCTCTGCTTCAGGTTTTCCCAGAGTCAGGCTTCACTGAGAGCTGGAGGCCAGTGCAGAGTGGGCTGGGGACCTAGCTCCCAGCTGCTGGCCTTTTCTCCCTCTACAGCATCCTATTCTCCACGCCACCCAGAGGCAGCTGGGGCCTGGTGAGCTTGGCTCCCCTAGTAATACAGGGCACAGAAAAGCAATACTGCTAACCAGTTTCCACTACCCAGACCACTGCTTTTTCTACCATTTGGGTGGGGGTGGCGGTAATCAGCTGCTTCTCCTCCTGTTCCCAGGTGCCAAGAGCCTTCATGGTGAATCCCCCAGCCCTCTGGAGAGTGTGCTTCTCAGCCACCTTCCTTCCCGCTTCAGCCCAAGGCTTCTGCCACACTGGGGGTGGGTACCTGTGCAGGTGTGGAGGGCCGCAGCTAATTGAGTTCACCCTGATGACAAATGTTAACAAGTTTCGAATACTCCCTAGATAGGCTAGATGTCAGGACAATGCTTTAACCCTCCCCCACCCCATCATTAGCTTTTATGTAGACCCATAAACAAATTAAGAAATGATCTGTGATCTGAAAGCCCAGAGGTCTTGGCATCTGGATAGCTCTGAGTCCTGCCAGGGGCCTGGCCACCACCCTTCTTGTTGTACAGCAGAAAGCCAAGGCATAAGGCAGGAGGATGGGTGCAGGGCTGACCCGCCTCCTCAGTTCCCGCAAGAGACAGAGGGCCAGCAGGGTGAGAGTCCTCTGCAGAGAATGGCTCCAAGTGGCAACCTTCACAAAGGCTTAGGTCTGGGTACGGGGTATACTTGGAAACTGCAGAATCCTTGGCTCTGCCCAGGCTAAAGAGTTAGAATGCCCCACCTGAGACACGGGCATCTCTGCTTGTGTGTGCACGTGGAGGCCAGAGGAGACATTCCTCGGGCACCATCCGCCTTGTTTTCTTGAGGCAGTGTTTCTCGCTGGCCAAGTAGGCTAATCTGGCTGGCCATGGAGTCCCAAGGTCCTGCCTGTTCCCACTGTCCCCCTGTTGGGAGTAAGTGTGAGCCCCACACTTGGTTCTTTTGCATGAGCTCTGGAGCGCAAACTTGGGTCCGACTTCTTACAAGGCAGACCCTTGATGGACTCCATCCTCCATCCTCCATCCTCCAGCTCCGCCTTCTCTCTGGATACTTCCTGTTTGGACAGCAGAAGAGAGGAGACTCTGACCCAGGCTGATGAAGTGGTCTGGGGTGCGATGGAGGAGTGAGGGTGAGATCCTCTTTCTCTGGCCTGAGGAGGGCATCTGTGCGCCCCAGACACCCTGCCTTCCTGAGCCATTTCTCCCACTCACATAAATCTGTGGTATTTCCTGCTTCTGCTGGGGTGAAGACAGGTAGGGTCCAGGCAGATTTTAAAAGAAATGAAAAACATCTCACGGGTCCGGGAAAGTGTGTTGGGACTCTAACTACCTCTTGGGCGGGCCAGACACACAGACGGCAGCATCGCTTACGGCCTTTACGAGCTCTCCACCTTCTCCTGCTCCTCCCTCTGGTGCCTGTGGAGCCTGAGGTGGGGAGATTTGAACAGCATGGGCTTGAGCTGTGGTAGGCATGGGACAGGCACCTCCTGCTGTGTCCTGGGGCTAAGGGCTTCCCACAGGGGACAAGGCAGCATGCTAGCTTGGTTCTTGCTTCCTTTAAAGCCACCGATGCCACCTCTGGAGTCACCTCGTAACCTCATCTAACCCTAATAAACCACCTTTAAGAGTCATCAACCTGTGGATTTGAGGATCAAGTTTTCAACATAGGGATCTTGGGTACACATTCAAACCATAACAGATGGGGGGACCTCCTCAGAGCTCAAAAACTCCAAACAGCACTAAATTCTCTGCTCGCATGGTCTGCGCCCATCTATTTGTCTCTATGGGTCCCCTTCCGAATCTCTCCGTGTGACTAGTGCAGCCTTGCATACATCAGACAACTTGACGAGAATTCATCTCTAAAT
The DNA here is from genome assembly GCA_026225945.1 of Cricetomys ansorgei. Classification (NCBI taxonomy): domain Eukaryota; kingdom Metazoa; phylum Chordata; class Mammalia; order Rodentia; family Nesomyidae; genus Cricetomys; species Cricetomys ansorgei. The sequence continues at coordinate 86,167 of JAMJFZ010002611.1, forward strand.
AGGTTTTTTTTTTTTTTTTTGAGCTCTTGGGAAGAGAGCCACGTGAGGTATTTGTGTTGTATAAGAGCAGAGAGCCAAGTTACAAGGTGATGATGTTGAAGGTGAATGGGGGAAGCTGGCCCTGGGTACAGCAATTGGGAGTGGTGGAGACTGTGCCAAAGTCAAGCACATGTCTGCTCTAACAACAGCGCCAGCTAATTTTATTTTTAAATGAGGGCAATGGTCTCACTGTGTTGCCCAGGCCTTGAACTATGGTCTTCTGTCCCAGGCTCTTGCCTCTGTACTTCAGACACATATTGACATGAATGTCAAACAGTTAAAATGGTTTGTAGTCTGTGGCCAGCTGAATATACAGAGGCAGAACCTGCAGGTAAGACTGTACAGGTGAAACCAGGAAACTCAAGTAATGTCATTGGTCCTGGTGTGGCAGTTTGCTACAGGGTTGCAAGTTATTATGGTCAGGGGAAAGTGGGCTAGGAGTGTACAGGATGGAGGTCTGTGTTAATCCCCAACACTGCAAGGGGCTCTGCAGTGATCTTGGTGGAAAGTTGTGTGTGTGTGTGTGTGTGTGTGTGTGTGTGTGTGTGTGTGCACTCATGCATGTGTTTGCATGTATGTGTATATATATGTATGTATGTGTGTACATGTGTGTATGTGTTGTGCATGTGTGTATGCATGTATGTGTGTGTGGATGCATGCATGTGTGTGTGTGGATGTGGATGTGTGGGTATGTATGTGTGCATGCATGTGTGTGCATGTGTATATGTGCGTGTGTACGTATATATGTGCTGCCAGTGAGCCCCAGGAATTTTCTTATCTCCACCTCAACAGTGATGTGATTACAAGCATGTGTCACCATGCCCACCTATCCATGTGGTTTCAAGGATCACACTCAGGTCCTCATGCCTCCCAAGACAAGCACCACTGACTGAGACAGCTACCCAGCTACCCAGACCTTGAGGCAAGTTGCAATGTAGCCCAGGGGCAGGATTGCTAACCAGAGTTTTAAGCACAAGCTAAGTCCTCAGTAAACATTCGACTTTGAGCTCCTTGAGAGCCACTCCGTGAGCCCACTGTGTAACCCAGATCTGCAGAGGAGAGGCACCCTGGCTAGCAACTTGCTGCTGTCTAGAATACCAAGGCCATCCCCGGAAGCTGCACCTGGACTTGGGGTAAGCCTCAGGAGTGAGAGAGGATGAGAAGTCTCTTTAGGTGGTACTGCCTTTGGGTATGGTTTTTGTTTGTTTGTTTGGTTGGTTGGCTTTGTTTTTAAGACAGGGTCTTACTGTGTAGCCTTGTCTGGCTTGGAACTCACTATGTAGACCAGACTGTCCTCACACTCATAGAGATGGACCTGCTTCTGTCTCCTGAGTGCTGGGATTAAAGTCGTACACTACGGTGCCCAAATCAAGGGCTGGAGAGAAGCCCAAGCCACCAGCCCTCCCTCTTTCTGATGTGCGTGATTCGCAGTCGAGGCCCGTGGACTGAACAGAGCTCTGGAGGACACTGTTTTCTTTTCTCTTTTAAAATAATTTTTGAAACAGGATCTTGCTATGTTAGCTAGCCTCAAGCTCCATATTTAGACCAGGCTGGCCTCAAATTTGCATCAGTCCCCCTGCCTCATCTTCCCAGTAGCTAGGTTAACAAGCCTGAGCCACCAGCCTCGGCTCATTGTCCACTCCTTCATCCCTAGAGGCTGTGTGGATGCCCATGCCCGTGGCTCCTGGCCCCCGGGAGCAGCAAGCTGCTGGCGTATTAGGGACAGATTTTAATTTTATTTTAACAAAATAGCTGTCTCCACTGGAAGAGGCGTCAAGCGTGAAAGAAGTACCCGTCTGGAGCGGAATCACATTGAACAGACCTCCGTGCTGTCATTGATTTTCTAGGAAGAAAAAAATCGCCTCTGGCTACTAAACGGAATTAGTAGTCACTGATGACCAATTATTTTAGCCCGCTGTGAACGGAGCGCTGCACTGAATCCGGTTTGTCAGACCCGAGTCTCCTTCTTAAACACCTTTCAACAAATGTGTACCTAAAGTCCCTTAGAAGGCGCCTTCACTTTCCTGGCTCCCGCCAAGTTCTGGGCTCAGCAAAGTTTTAATGAGCATCTCGGATGAAGATGAGTTTCTGTGAGAGGGGCCCCTCTGATCCACAGAGCTCTTGCACAGAGGCGGCGGGCAAATCAGAGCTGTCAGCCCTCATTTGTGCCCACACCACACCACACTGCACCCATGTCAACCTAACGTTTGCAAATGATCCCCTCCATCTCCCTTGTGTGCCCACCCCGAGCCTTCATTGGAGATCAAGCCTTGGTCTGGAGTATCAATTGCAAAGCTTTGAGGGTAGATTTGATGGAACGAATCTGAACTTTCTCAAAGCCCACCTGGAGCCAGAGCTGATTTTCGTTTCATTTATTCCCCACTTTTTGCACCATTAGACTTAGTTGTGACATGGTGTGGCTGAGAGTGGAGCATCAGGGCCTGGAGGGACTTCTCTGAAGGCTCCTTCCAGGTTGGAGCAAAGGATTGTCAGAACTCCTAGCTGTGTGAGGATCCATGGGCCAGTCCCCAGCTGGCTTCAGAGCCAGGGGGAGCAGCAGGGCCCAGTGCAGGCAGCCCTAGTGTGGATCGGGGTTTATAAGCCTTGATGACCAGTGAAGAGAGGACACACTTTCATTCCCTGGAAGCCACAATATCTGCTTGCACTCATCTCTTTCCCTTCCTGGGGACCCCAGTTTTCAACAAGCTCCCTAACTCTGCTGCGGACCTGGCTCAGTTCTTCCTGCCCCTTCCAGTCCCATGTACACCTTCCCTCCCCGCCTCTGCCTCTTCTCTTTGCACTCAGAAGAGCCTCAAATGTCTGGGTGCCGGGACAGACCCTACCGTCCCAAGGCTGTCCTGCCCAGCTCCACTCCCACTGCCGTCCCTGCAGCTTCAGGCCCTGAGCTGGGGACCTCTATCCTCTCACGGAGGTGCAGAACCACACAGCCCACCCAGGTGGCTTTGGGGCTTGGATTTCTTTCTTCTTTTTTTATTTTTTGGTTTTTTTGAGACAGGGTTTCTCTGTTGTAACTCTGGGTGACCTGGAACTCACTCTGTAGACCAGGCTAGCCTCAAACTCACAGAGATCTGCCTACCGCTCCCTCCCGAGTGCTGGGATTAAAAGTGTGTGCTGTGGCCAACTGGCTTGGGCATGGTTTTCAAGATGTGGCATGAATGACAGAGAGCCACAGGTGCTCGCAACTCTAGCCCCCGGCTTATGCTCAGGAAGGCGCCATCATCACTGAGTGGCTACTGTGGCCATCCCCCAAGGTAGCGAGACCCCAGATTCTGTTCTGTCATGAGGACTTCATAGGTGAGAAAGGCCAGTACTTGTCCTGAGTCCCTGCACCTTTCTAAGGATGTCAGGGCCACCCCCTATGGGATTGTCTGCAGGGTTCCCTAAGACCAGGCTCACTTCTCCCACAGCCCCTTCCAAGGCTCTGCGGATTAGCAGGGCAGCTGTCCTCAAGAGAGTATAAAGGTCCCCAGAGACGCTCAATGTTTATCCAAGGATGTCCAACATTTTGGCATTTCTGGTGACACTAGATGAAGAATTATCTGGACCCACACAGGACTGTCCACCTGCAGCCTGCACATTTGGAGAACCAATGTACAGAAACCCAGTTATTAAAAAAAAATCACACATACACATCAAAAAACTAATAAAAGACAAAGGGTGGCAGAGCGCTGGCCTTGCGCACAGAAGGCCCTGGGTTCGGGCCCCGCCAGGTAAACCAGGCAGGTGGAGTGCACGCCTGCAGTCCCAGCACTTCGGAAGTAGAGGCAGGAGGATCAGAAGTTCAAGGTCACCCCTGGTTACATAGTGAGGTTGAGGCCAGCCTGGGCTGCACACAACCTTCATATTTTAAGTTTAGGGTTTTGCGTTGGGCTGAACTCAAAGCTATCTTGGGCTGCAAGCTGGATACCCTTGGACAGAGTACAACTCCGACTCCAGCCTGGGGAGTCCGAGAGAATGACGTGGGGAGCTGATTAGAGCTGGATGGACAAGTGGACACTAACTCCACAGTTGTAAGTGGTCTCAAACCACCCTGTGCCAAGTACAGATCATGAAAACAGAGCTCGGGGTAGCTTGGGGCTGGGGTACCAGACAAAGGAAAGGAGAATTCTCAGAAGAGGTAGCAGAGGCCATTCGGGGAGTCTTTGGGGATCAGGGAAACGGGTCAGCTGAGAGGCGGTCAGGGACACCTTAGGCAATGGAGCACTACATCCTGAGGACAGCAGGAAGCCACAGGTGTCCACTGGGAATAGATGTGAATCCCCCCAAATGCTCCTGTGCAGGCTGGCAGGGGACCAGGGACATGGATGGTGTCTGGTGATGGAAAACAATGCCTGAGAAAGTCTGGGACCTCGTTTGGAAGTCTAGACTCCCTGGACATGGCCTCCAGATGTAGCTGGCTGGCCAGTCACATTCATCCTTAACTACTGCCTGTGGTGAATGATGATTAGAATTTGTTGGGCTGTAGCATCTGTAGCTGGAAGGCTGGGAGTCCGAGCTTCGCTGCTTGTGTGTGCTGTGTGACCCTGGGCAAGCCGTTTGACCTCTCTGGGCATCAGCTGCCCCAATCCCACCCTTTCCTGTGTACATTTAGTGAGGATAAATAATTAAGCTTTTCTGTGTGAACCCCTCTGGCTCCTCAAAAGAGAGGTACTGGAAGGGCAGCTGTAATTGTTACCTCGGGGGCTTCAGCCTATGGCAAAATCATTCATGTTGGAGTCAGAAAGAGCAACGATAAAAAGCTGAACTTCAAAAAAAAAACCAAAACAAAATGAAACAAGCAAACAAATAAGTGAGCTGTAACTTAGCAACCATGAATGGCTGTGGGAGAAAGTAGGGAAACTGGAAAGGCCAAGAACCAGGGAGTGCTGGGAGTATGGCTCAGTGGGTAGCATGCTTGTCTAGTGTGCAGACAGCCCTGGGCTTGATGCCCCAGCTCTACCAAACCCACCATGGTGCCTCACGGTTTTAGACATGTGTGGTAATTGAGAGATAGAAGCCAGAGGATCAGAAGTTCGAAGCCATCCTCAGCTATAGAAGCGGTTTAAGGCTAGCCTGCCTACGTGAGACCCTGTCTCAAGCTCTGAATCTCAAAGGTTTTGTCTGTGCGTTTGATGGTGTTTATTTTATATTGAAACTGAGGTCCACTTGAGGGCTTTCTCTTTGGAGGTGTGAGATGAAGTGGAAGGACTTGGGTTTGCTTTGTTGTTTGCTCTGTCTGAGATACTCAGTATCTGTCTGGTACTACTCCACCTGTGAGGCAGGCTGGCATCCTCCCCGAAGGCGAATTCTACCAGCTAAATCCCATCACTCCCTATAATGCACATGCAGCCTGATTTGTACTGAGCAAACTGAAGAAAGTTCATCGGCCAAAATTTGCCTAATATTTCTTTCCCCTTTCTTTTCTCATCCTCTTCCATTCTTCTTGTCCCCATGTTTGTGTGTGTGTGTGTTCCTGTCCTTGCAGGTGTATGTGTGCGTGTGTGTGTAGAAGGCAGAGGTCAACCTCAACTGTCACTCCTCTAGTGCTGTCCACCTCAGTTTCTGAGATAGGGTCTCTCACTGGCCTGGAGCTTGCTGATTTGCCTAGGCTGACCATCAGCCTCAGACCTATCTCTGCCTCCCCAGTGCTGGGATTAAAAGTGTGCACCACCACATCCACTTCTTCTTCTTCTCCTTCTTCTTCTTTTTAAAACATGGTTCCTAGGGGATTGAACTCAGGTCTTCATTACCAATAGAGCTATCCTCCCACATAACTATCCAGGTCAGTACTCAGCAGGCATACGGAATTGTTTCTGCCCTCTGAATCTGGATGCTATCCAATGGTTGAGGCCCATTGGCCAGAAGAGGGATGAGTGGGTGCATGCTCATGTGGAAGGACACCCGGTCAGGGCTGTTTAGGTCAGGGTAGCTGGGAACCAGCCCTCAGAGGAAGCAATCCTGTAACTGAGGCCTATAGGCAAAGGAGAGTGGGAAGGCCTACGGGCAAATGGGAGTGTGCCTGTACGTGTATGTGCTGACAAGGAGAACTCCACTCAGAAGGGAAAGGCTGGAAGTCTAGGGAAGCCATGCAGGGGAGAGTGAAGGCCAGGAGTTGGAGAGGGAGCTGAGCCTAGTGAACCACAGCTGCAAGTCCAGGCTTAGCTCCGAAACTGGAGACTGTGCAGGGGTGATAACATCCAATTTACGGCCCGAGTCTTCTCCACACCAGGCCAGCCTCTGCACCTGTTTATCCGCGTTAATGAGCCAGAACAGAAACTAGCCAGCTTGCGGGTGGCCGTGAGGACCTAGGCCAAGGCTGCCTGCCATAACTCACGGCATCATAGGTTCCCCTCGGCTCAGCCCCCGCTGCCTCTTCCCAGAGAATAAGAATTGCTGGGCTGGCCAGAGCAGGACGCTGAGGCGGTCAGCCAGGCTGGGGGAGGGCTGCAGAGCTGGTGTGAAGTGATGGATACGGTGGGGCTGCTGGGAAGTTGGCTGTTCGCTGGGAGCAGCCTCTTGGGGTAGATATTTCCAGATTACGCACACAGTGTCGTTAGAAAGCACAGCTATAAATTAGGCTGCTCAGAGGCATGGGGCGTGTAATAATTAAGTAATAAAAGTCACCACAGGGGTATGGGAGGCAGGAACAAAGAGCCACTGTCTGTCTATGCGAATCAGAGCCTTGGACCTCTGCTCACATAGAATCCAGCTTAGCCAGGTTCCCCAGGTCCTCCCATACCCTCATGCCAAGGTGCAGTGGGCCGGAGAAGTGGCTAGATATTTAGGGTCCAGGCCAACTTTCTGGTTGTCTCTGGGGCTGCACAGTCTTACTCAGTGAAGGGGCCTGTCAGGGAGCAGAGCTCACCAGTGCCAGGACAGCAGGAAAGGCTGAAAACTGAGGCTAATGCCTGCCAGTTGCACCAACTGGGCATGAGGGCTTATGTGGTCAGAATTTACACACTTTGACAAGAATCTAAAAAATTGTTTTGAAATGTTGGCTTCCCTACTTATGTGTAGGGAGGTATGTGAGAGTGTGTGCTTGTGGGGGTCAGAGGTCAACTGTGGGTGTCATTCCTCAGAAATCTGACTTGTTTTTTGAGACAGGGTCTCTCACTGGCCTAGTGCTTGCCAAGTAGACTATCTGGCCAGTGAGCCCCAGGGATCCACTGGTCTACACCACCCCAGTGCTGGGCTCACCAGTGCATGCCATCACTCTGGGCTATTTTTACCTAGATTCTGGGGATTGGAGTCAGGTATCCATGCTTGTACAGCAAGCACTTTACAGACTGAGCACCAACCCAGCCACAAACATCCCTATATCTAAGTGTTGACAATGATTTCAGACTTTTAGGGATGCCATACAGACCAGATCAAACAAGTCTGGGACAGAGGTTTGCAGCCTCTGGACCTTGTTGGGCAGACACAGGGGCTTGCTTCTCCTCTCAGTGACTCCGTCTACTCGTCCTCTGGTCTGGGCAGAAAGGTCCCAGGTTTGAGCTGCTCCTGACACCCTCCCTGGCCGCATTGGACAACTGTCAGTGCTGTGACTTGTCAGGAGGGAACCTGTCTGCAGTTCAGAAATAACTGTGGGCAGCTTCCTGCTGAGTCTCAGGGTGAGAGAACCCCTAAATTACTGTGTGTAGTGTTTCTGGTTCTGACTTCAGTTCAGGCCCAGACAACAGTTCCCATGGCACTTCCCAGAGCATCCTGGGCTTCCTTCACAAGTTGCCACCAATAGAGTCGAGGAAGGTTAGGGAAGAAGATGGGAGGGAAGGGAATAAACAACATGAGCTCAGGTTCTCACAGCGCTGGAGCCAGAAGTCTGACCCCGAGGTGTCAGTGGCCCCGGGAGACTCTAGCTTGCATTCTGTGTGGCCAGAGGGTGATTCTACTGGATAGCACTGGTCTGGAGGGCCAGTCGCCTGTCCCTTTGGGTCCTTCCCCAAACACAGGTGGCAGAAGATGCTGCACACCTCCCAGTGCATGGCTCTGTATTTGTTTTGTGGTGCTGGGGCTCTAACCCAGGACCTCATACACGCTAGTCAAGCCCTCCACCATTGATGTATACCTAGCCGAGATGAGCTTTTATGCCATAGCTGTTTACCATAGTGGTAAAGGTAACAGCAATCAGGGCCCGCCATGCTGAACTGAGCTGAAGTGCCATCCACCAGGAATTTCCTATTGGCCTTGTAACCATTTCAGCCGCCACTAATGAACACCACCCACACTTCTATTGGTTATACTCATTAATTATTATTATATATATTACTTTTTATTTACGTGTATGGGTGTTTCATTTGCATGTATGCTTATGTACCCATGTGCCTGGTGTCCTCGAAGGCCAGAAGAGGACATCGGATCTCCTGGAACTGGAATTACAGATAGTTGTGAACTATCATGTGGGAGCTGGGAACCTGGGTCCTCTGCAAGAGCATCCGGTGCTCTTAATTTGCTGAGCGAGCTCTCCAGCCCCTACTGTCACATGTTTTTAGAGACAGGGTCTCAGTATGTAGCCCAGGCTGGCTTCATGTTTGCAGTCCTCCTCGCTGCATCGAACTTAAATATTATTTTTAAATGCATTTTAAAAATTAACTCTTGGTGGTAGGGAGCTGAAGTAAAGTTTCACGTAACCCACACTGGCCTTAGGCTCACACAGCCCGAGGGGGCCTTGGAGTTATAGTTCTCTTGCCTTCACCCTCCTGAATGTGCAGCTTTATCTTCTGCAAGTTTGACACAGCGGGATGGGGTCCCATCTGGTCACTGTAGGCAGTGGGTTGTCTTCCTAGCTGGAGAGGGGGGACAGACAACAGGTCTGCCCCCTGAGCAGCTGTTACACACGAGCATCAGAATTCTCCTTTGCACACGGCCGTTGGCCATTTGCATCTTCCGTCTTCTAAGCTGTTTAGAGCTCAGGCCCATCCTGGGAGCAGTTGTTTTTTCTTGGGAGGACTTCAGTCTTCATTAGTTTTGAGCCTTGTGGCTCAACTGATCTTATTGGGGTGCTGCCCCACACCGCTCTGGGGTTCGCCTTTCCTCATCTCTAAGATAATGAAGGGCATACCTGCAGAGCACGCAGCACTGGCTCAGTGTTTCAAGATGCAAGTGATGAAGACATTAGTGCTGTTTCAGAAGGGATGGGTCCTTGTGCAAAGCTGAGATTAGCTCCGCCAGGCCGGTGAGACTGACAAATGTGGAGCCAAAGTCTCCGGGGCACGGACAGAGTCAGAGTGAGAAGAGACCCCAAGGGTGGGGAGCATATTGCTCATCCGGCTTGGCAGTGTTCTTGCTGAGGTGGGCCAGGACAATCAGACACCAAGGCTGGGAATGGAGATCCTGAGCATTTCCTGGGCACAGCCCAGAGCAGAAAGGGTTCCGAGGAACCTACAGACCTATCTAACATCAGCTCAAGGGCAGAACCTTCGTCCCATCTGGGTGACACACTTGGAGGCTCCCCACGTTTGCAGAGTAGTTTGTGCATGGGATCTGGTTCTCTGGGGTTTCTGGGTGCTACTGGAAGCCTTTTCTGACCCTGGGGAGGGTGATTCCGAGAGAGGTGTCTGTTCTGTACATGGATGCCCTGGTCTGACCCAGGCCTTAAGCTCTGTGTGACTTTCCTCACAGGCCATCCACACCCTTCTTTGACCTGTTACAACATCGGTACCAGCAACTGTGGGTACAGGAACAGAAGGCCACTCAGCAAGCCATCAAGATGGAGAAGAAACAGAAGGTAGCCCTGCCCTCACTTCTGAGGGGCTGAAACTTGGGGAGGGAAGAGAAGAGTTAGCATCAGTGTATGTAGCTGGAGGCAGGGTCCAATCACATCTTGCAGTAATGAAATTCAGATCTGGACCAGTCTCAGGGACAGTCTGGTTCAGCTTGTACCTAACCTAATCCTAGATTGTGTAAAAGGTGATTAGATCATCAGTCACCAGGCCCCGTCACCTCCGAGCTGGGATTAGGGCCCAATCACATGGGCTCTTGTGTGGAGACCTTCCCCTAAAACTCTGACTGGCTTCCTACAGAGGAAACTAAGCTTCAATCCAGTCAGCCTAGACAGATGTGTGCCCCACACTGGCTGCCATGACAAGGTAGAAAACCATTTCTACAAGGGTGTGTTAAAGGACATGTATTCTTAAACAGTAGGACAGTGTTTGGTTATTAAGCAGTGAGTGACACATCTTTTCGTACTGGGTCCCAGGCGGCAGCATCCTCATCCTACATTCCAGGCAGGGAGAGCTGTGTGGAAAAGCCAGGGCAGCGCAGAGAAGCGGGAGCCAAGGTCCCTGATGCACCCAAGCTCCCCCAGTCGCTAGTGGTGTGAGACATTTGCAGGAAGTCACTTTGGTGAGATTTTTTTTTTTACCAGAAAAACACTTCCAGCTTTTGTTTATGCTGTCCATCACATTTCAAAGCACTCAAAGGCACTTCCTTCAAAATAGTCTCAACTTCAGACTTTGAGAGAGTTCATGGCCCCTTCTCAGTTGATCCAGACCTGTGACCTCCAGGTCAGACTCTGTGCTAGTTAGATTTCACTGAAAGTAGGGGACCAAGCCAGGTACGGTGTCATGTAATCATCATGCCAGCACCTGGGAGGAAGTGGAGGCAGACAAATCAGGGGTTCGAGGTCAGCCTCACCTGCCATAGCAAGTTTGAGGCCAGCCTGGGCTGTGGGAGAGATCTTTCAAGAAAGCAGAACAAGCAAAACCAATCTAAAACCCAGATCCCTGAATCGGCAATCACAGCCAACACCCAAGCCTTCTCCCTTCCCTGGGAGCTGGCAGGTGCCCCACGTCCTGCACCCAGCCTTCTGAGAACACTATCAGGTTAGCATCTCTCCCTAGGATCTTAGTTTGCTTCACTTCACGGAGAAACTGAGGTTCAGAGAAGTGAAGCAGCAGAGGCCGGAGATGGCTCCGTTAGCACAATACTTGCCGGGAAAGCATCAGAACCCGAGCTTGGGTTTCCAGTGCCCACATTAAAAGCTGGGTGTCCAGTGCTGAGGAGGGAAGAGGGGGCGACGAGAATCCCTGGGTTTAACTGGGAACCTCTATAAACAAGCAAACAAACAAAAATGAGGTAAAGAGTGATCGAGAAAGATGCCAGACACCAACCTCTGACATCCACAGGCATGTGCACACCGTGTATGTGCTCCCCCACAAAGAGGAGGGAGAGAGAGATGAAGTGAGTCTCCACAGCTTCTGACCAGGTGTGTTTGGCCTAAGTGCAAGTTCCTTTTGAAGCTGGGGCCCTCACTCAGGGCCTCTCTGCCCCTCCTGCTAGAGCAGACACCCATGTCGAGCCAGCCCAGGGGAGGGAAAATATCTTCCTTTCCATCCATCCTGGGCTCATAGCCGAGGTCTGTGTAATAAAGGAGATGAACAAAAGGGCTGGCGAGATGGCTCAGAACTAAGCTAAGAACATACACTGCTTTTCCAGAGTTCAGTTCCCAGCACCCATGTCTGGCTGCTCACAATGACCTGTTATTCCAGCTCCAGAAGAACCAAGCACCTCTGGCCTCCGCAGGCACCTGCACATATGCGTACATAATCCCACATACACGAATAAATCAAATAAAATATTTAAAAATTTTAAATGAGCAGGGGGAATCACGTTGATTAAAAATTCCCCCTGCGTCAGGAATCTTTGCAAAGAATTGAAGACCCAAGTAAACAGGCCAGAGTATTTTCATATTGGATTTGAGGAGGTGGCCATCCTGGGAAAGAGTAGACGGAATATGATCAGATGGTGACTCTACGAGGCACGCGTGTTCAGATTCTCCTCTGTGCCCTGTGATTTCAGAGACAAGGAGGTCCTTTCTCCTCTTAAGGGAAAACAGACCTTCAGAGGGGCTCAGGGGCCTTCAGCAGAAGGGCAGAGCATCCTTCCTGGGATGTGGGCCCCACCTCAAGGATGAAGGATGCAGCATAAGAGGGCTGAAGGAACTTCCTGAGTATGTCTTTTTGAGAGGCTGAGGTCGTATGTTTTGGGGTATAATGGCCCGAGTTCTATGCCCTGGCACATAGTAGGCACTCAGAAAATGGCAAGCCAGCCTCAGAACTCTCTTCTTATTCTCTCTCTGCCGCCACCCCTCCCCCACCGCGCGCGCGTATGTGTGTGTGTGTGTGTGTGTGTGTTCAGACACACATGTAGAGGCCTGAGGTCAACACTGAGAGTCTTCCTCAATCACTCCCACCTTGCTTTTTGGAACAGAGTCTCTCATTAAACCTGGAGCTCCCCGGTTCACCTAGACTGTCTTCCCAGCAAACCCCAGGATCTGCCCGCCTCCACCTCCCCGAAGCTGAGGTTCCAGACCGAGGTGCCGCCACGCCTAGCTCTTTATGAAATGCCAGGGGCCTGAACTCAGGCCCTCACACCTGCACGGCAAGCACTTTACCCGCAGAACTGTCTCCCCAGAACCCCACTCCGAGCCTTGGTAGCTCTTGTGCTGTCTCGCATATGCCAGTGAATCTGCCAGGTGCTGGGGCCACTGTGGAGTTGATCACAACTTACTAGGCTTGAAAAGATGATCAGTTTTCAAGGCCAAACTAGAGGAAGCCTGGTTCTGCCATAAGCCTTCATGCAGCTGAGGGTCCCGGGATTTTCTTTTAATATTTTATTTTTTATTTTTGTTTTGTGTTTTGCCTGTATGAGCGTCTCTGTGAGGGTGTTGGATCCCCCAGGACCCGAGTTACAGACAGATATGAGCTGCTATGCGGTTGTTGGGAATTGAACCCGGGTCCTCTAGAAGAGCACCTGGTGTTCTTGATTGCTGAGCCATCTCTCCAGCCCAGGTCCCTGGATTTTTGGACAGCAAAATGAAGTTCTTGGTAACAACTGCCATCTAGTGAGTCACGACCTTGGGCTAGCTACTCTGCTCTAAACAGATGAGCAGCTCCTACAAGAACCGTGCCTGCCAGGCATTGGCACACCTTTTCTAGTCAAGTATTGAACAAGCCTCTGTGTCCGTTGCATTCCTAAGCCCAGCTTGGTCACCTCAGACTAGACGGCCTCTCTGTCTTGACTTACGGTCTCAACCTTGTTCTAGAAGGCAGAGTGAATAACCAGCCTAAGGGCTTGGAATTACATTAGCAGAGCAGCTCGACCATATGACTCTGTAGAGATGAAGTCTATTTTCCTTCCAACTTCTCTAGTTGTCACAGACATTTGCTTCCGCTTAGGTCGCTTTAGGTCAGGTCCTAGAGTTACGCACTTTTGGGCTAAAACAGCTGGAAGAGTTCTAGGAACAGGGAGAAGGCCATTTTACAGCTTGGGCTCGTGTGCCACAAATGGTGCCCCTAACATTTATAGAAACTTGTAGAATTCAGATGTAGGCCAGCCAAGGTTCAACCCCTAGCCTACCCCATGACCTGTCCCAGGGAACTGCCACAACAAAGACTGTAAGAGGGACAGCAATGGGGAGCACCGTGACAGGGTGAGAAGGCCCTTAGAGAGGCTGGACCCCACTGGGTGCCTGTGCCTCCCCGCTCCCCATCTCGCTACTCCAGGTATGGCTCCAATATCTCCCAGCTCTGTAACTCCAAGATCAAGGTGCCTGCAGGACTGATTTCTGTTGAGGTCTTGCTCCTTAGCTGCAGGTGGCCACCTTCTACTGTGTCTTAACATGCTGGAAATAGAACACTTAGCACCCACCCCTTGTTCTAAGGGCTCTAGTTGTGTTGGATTGAAACCTACCCGTGACTCCATTTAACTTTACTTCTCAAGAGCCTCACCTTCACATACAGTCACACAAAGGGTAGGACTGCACTGTCTAAGCTTGGATGGGACACTGCTCAGTCCTAAATAGACACCATGAACTACAAGACTGGCTATGACCTGCTGGTAACTGCTAGTGGTTATGGAACTCAGGGTTCAGAAGGAATGGGCTTCCCCCACCTGTGAAGCACACTAGAGACATCCCAGGCTCTAGATGTGCTCAAGTCCCCTGCCCCAAGATGCCCATTTTCCTTCTTCCTCCTGGGCAGGCCATCATAGGGACCGGCTCCATGGGACAGTGACATCCTATTGAGACATACATTTTTTCATACAGATACTAGGAATCTCTGTGAACCACAGGAGCTGTGCCAATTAGTTAGTTAGTTAGTTAGGGTAGGAGGTGGGTATAATGGCTACTCCTCACAGCTACTGCTAGGGGAATCCCATTTATTCTATGGTCAAACCAGAAACCAAAGCAGCTGTGAACTGTACACAGAGGCAGAGCCAGTGGGGTGGTGCTGTGAAATGGCCTTGGAGAAAAATCAGAGCCTGGAGGAAAGCAACCCTGTCTCCCAAGAGTCCCAGCTCCTGCCCCAGAGCCCCTCGGTCACTGCCTGGTGTGTTCATTGTACGTATTGTTGCTATGACATGCATGACAAGAATGACTTAAAGAGGGAAGGATTCATTTTGGCTCACTCTTTGAAGATGTGGTCCATCGTGCCGGAGAAGGCACGGAGGTGTGAGCTACATCACATCAATCAGGAAGCAGGGAGGGATGAATGCCTCTGCTCAGCTCACGTTCTCTCATTCCATTCGGTCCAGGACCAGCCAGTGTGGTAGCAGTGCTCACAGTGTGTCTTGATTAGGGCAGTCTAGAAACTACTCCACAGACAGGCTCAGAGCGCTCATCTCCATGGCGATCCTAAGGGCTCCAGGCAGCAGAGTGAGCACCTTACCACTGCCTTTCCGGCCTGCAGGTGATCCTGGGGAAGCTGTATGAGACGAGGAGCAGTCAGCTGAGGAAGTACAAGCCACCGGTGAAGCTGGATGCACTCTGGCACATGCCTCACTTCCAGAAGGTCAGTGTCCCCTCCCTCTGCCTCTTCCTGCACAGAAGCTGGGGCTAGCTCATATTCACTGTGGGCTCAGGACACAGCAGCTGGAGGCAGCTGTCATCTGTGAACTTTTCTTCCATCCAGGTTCTGAGCCCACTTTGCTTGTCAGAGATTCTAATGTGTGTGTAGTATGTGCTGGGGCAGGTAGTTTTCATATGTGTGTATGTATGTGAGTACAGGCGTGAGTGTCCACTTTGGGAACGACCTTGCATGTCACTACCTGAAACCAGGTAGACTCTCGTGTTCATTGAGTATAGAAGGCTAGCTGGACCACAGGCTCCCGGGCATTCCCTGCCTCTCCCTCCCATGTCACTATAGGTGCAATGGGATTGCACACACAGGCTATCACAGCTGGCTTCGTGTGGGTGCTGGGGATCTGAACTCTGATCCTCAAACCTGTGCACCAAGCGCCTTACCCACTGAGCCATCCCATCAGCCCTCAGCTAAGACTCTTGAAAAAGTACCCATGGGCAAACTGCTGATATTGACCTGTTTTACAGACAGGAAACATGGGGAACGCTGGGAAGAGGTGGAGTCTGGGAGATCTCAGTTCATCTCAGCACAGAGCTGGGATGGCTGGCTACTTGGAATGTCTGTCTGAGTAGAGAGCATCACTCTAGTGACAGGGTCCTATGGGAAAGATGCTTCCAGATGGGCAACACGCTTGTGCCCTCACTGCTGGTCCACCTGAATGGCGGCACCCTGTTGACAGGCAGGGGATGACCTTAGGTTCCCCCCATATGGGAGGTACAGGCGGTGCTTGGGCCTCAGAGCTGACCTTGTGTTCTTTCACCCATGTGGTCCTGTAGCATCCAGACAGAGACTCACATTCAGCAATTTCTAGCAGGAAACGGACAATGTGTGTTTGGGCTGGGGAATGGGGGAAGTAGCATAATACAGACTAAGGGAAATGGGAGGGCTGAAAATGTTGGGTCCGGGACAAGAAAGAGGCTGCATATGCTGCGCGTACCCAACATAGGCAGGAGTCTTTCTTGAAGGTCATGAGGGACGTCCCTGGCCCTATCCAGACAGCTGCACAAGCAATATTCCCAGCCAGCCGGCCCGGCTGTGCTGCCTTAAACTGCAATTTAGACAGTGAAGGGGCCGCTGCCTTCCTGAGCCTAATGCACTTGAACAAGCTGCTGAGCTTCACCAGGAAAGCTGCTCTGCCCCGCTGGATGTGGCCTCTTGTGTCCTGCCCAAGTGGCCTCCATCAGCGTATGTCAGTGACCATGTGCCCTGCTGCCCATCAGCCCAGGCCTCCGCTGAGCTCACAGCAAATGTCACAGAAAGAACATGACCGAACACTGATCAGGAGGCGGCAGGGGTTACCGCCACACCGCCACCACGTCTTAGCACCTGCCAGCTCCGAGCCTCAACAGCAAAAGCTCCCTCTCGTTTCTCGTTTCTCCGTCTCTCTCAGTGTCCTACACAGATCTCTCTGCTTACATTCAGCCGTGCGCCGCCTCCTCCTGGGCCCCTCCTCTGTGTCATTTCCTCCTTGGCTCTTTTCTCTATTATGCCAGTGACCAAGTGTAGTAGGCATCTGGATGACATTGCCAGAGGGGCGCCAGGACCCCCGGCTCCCTTAGGCACAAGAAGCCCTCCAGGTGGCCTCTATTTTTACAGTAGCTGGCCCTGACAGGTGCTTGAGGGTAGAAATAATTCAGTGTTTCTGTTTGCAAGAGATGGGTTTTGTCTCGGGGTCCGGAGAGCTCTGCTACTCATTAGGACTTCTGAGACACTGTTAGGGGAAACAGTAGCCCTGCGATGACAACTCTTTCTGGCGGTAGGCATCGCATGTGGCTAATGTGGCGTGGCTGATGTCATTTTTTCCTCAGAGCAAATATCCCAGCCCTGCCTTGCAGATGAAGTGGGTCCATTGCTTCTCCAGAGACACCTAGCCTGGAACCTTAGATAGCGCCTTCGTTGTCCATGCTGGCAGCACGCTAACTACTTGAGACGGAGGGGCAGGGGCAAGCCCCAAGCCTTTCCTGTGTGTCTCCCAAGGATGCCCCTGGGATCCTGCAAGTTAGTGCCCAGTTATCCGTCACACGGGCCGTGGAACACAGTGTATGTGCCAGGTTCTCTGAGCAGGACTGCTCAGGTGCATTTTCTGCCCAAATGCCCATAGGACCCACCCCGGTAAGATCTGCCGTTCTGGGATGTAGGCTAACAGCATTATTGACTGAGCCTGAAGTACATACTAAGCGTTGGATGAGCACAAATTGTAGGTCCCAGTGTACTGATGTGGATGCTGAGGACAGAGCTGCCTTAATCTAGGGGCTCCTGAGACTCTGCAGTACCTCCATCGAGTCCCTCCTCATCACCAAGGGGCCTCGCACCTTACTGCTTCCTCCTGACGATCCAACTAACTCAATAACGTGTAAGCTCGCAAGAACTAGGCTTCAAGGTGCTAGCTTTGTGCCCAGAGCTAAACAGGGTGCCTTGCACAGAGGAAGTGGTGAGTAACCCCTGGAATGAATGAAGAATGAATGAATGAAGAATGAATGAATGA
This sequence comes from Cricetomys ansorgei, assembly GCA_026225945.1. NCBI lineage: Eukaryota > Metazoa > Chordata > Mammalia > Rodentia > Nesomyidae > Cricetomys > Cricetomys ansorgei. The sequence continues at coordinate 103,552 of JAMJFZ010002611.1, forward strand.
AGAGTAACCAGCCCAGAATGACCAAAGATTTTCAAAGCCTGTCACGGGCACAGTGAAACCCTCCTACCCACACAGATTCCCCAGCACTGCCATATCCCTGCCGCCAACCCAGGGGTCGTGTCAGAAGACCCGCCGGGGCCAGGTCAGGCTGCTGTCGTTTCATGGTACATGAAGCCCCAAGAGGTTCTTTGTCTGGGTCGCATGTCACTGCTGATCTGCTGTCCCCACCCTGGCCCCATTATGATGGGAAAATGCACTTCCAAAAAGTTGAACCTGTCACGGTGATAGATAACCTAAATGGACCCTCCCCGCTCACGAACAGATGTCGAAGCTGAACTCTGTCAGAAATAATTAAACACCTTTCACATGGAAAAGCAGCGGGCAGGGTGGGGCGGCCACACCATGGCTGGGTCACTGTGTCAGACAGGCTGCTTTCTGCTCACTCTCAGCCAGCCAGAGGGGAGCCGGGAAGACCCCTAGACAGCAGGGTGAGAAGAGAAAGGCCCAGGAAGGCAGTAGCACATCCCTAGAGTGGGCCTGGCAGGCAGGGTCTCTGGCCTCTGTGCCCTACAGGAGGGAGCAGGGAGGAGGGTTATCAGCTGGAAGGTTAGGAGCCTTTCGGCCAGGATGTTTGTGCTGAGAGGGCCCAGTTCAGAGGCTCAGTCTCCACATCAAAAATGGCAGAGCAGACTCGGGCCTGGGAGACCTATTCTGGGTTGAGACTCCATGGTTTCCTCTTACCTGGCCCAGGAGTCACGTAGGAGTTGGAGGTGAAAAAATCCCCAAACCATTAGGGAAATAGCTCAGACTCTTCCTCGGGTTCTCATATGGGGGCCACGAAGTCATCCTCTCCCACCTCTAAGGGAAGAGCCACTGGGCTGACCCTCTCTGCTCCCAGTGTCACGGGGACTCTTGTGCTGTCTGCAATGTAGCTGGGAGCAGCAGAGGAGGAGGGAAGCCAGCGGCAGGGAGGTGGGATTGGCCTGGTAAGGGGTCTGTGTGCGAGAGGTCCTCTAGCATGGGGCAGTCAGGTGGTGATGGTACCTTGCCCTGTCTAAGACTCACATCCTTTTCTGTGAAATGTGCTAATGAGGTTCTCTGGCAGGGCATATGTGTGCAGAATTCAGCAGAGCTCCTGGCTCACAGCAAGCCTGCAACACACGCCCTGAGGGTGGAGTTGACTGTCCATTCGCTCCCTCGGTTCTCCCTGTCCTCTAATCTGAGGATACGGTGGTGAATGAGTGACAAGAACTTTGGCCACTGCCTCTGATGATAACACGGAGTTATCAGCGCTGAACTGGTGTGAAATGGGCAGAGAGGTGACAAGACTGGCAAATGGGAAGCTACGCAGACAGGCGGGGGATGTTTGGAGAGGCATCAGCCCCAGTTACACAGTGTCCACTTAGTCACTCCGTATCTGACAGTTCCTATAATGTCAACTGTACCGTCCAGGCATCTGCATATGCATATACATACATGACACATATATCACACACACGTGTACCACGCCATCACACACACACCTGCCTACACCACACAACACACACAAAAAGATAAGAGGGCTTTGCTGAGGCACGGCTCGGGCCCCTTCTCTGCCCGCACACCCCACCCCCACCCCCACCCCTGCTAGCCCTGGCCTGTCTGCAGCGCCCGATCCCCACAACATTACATAGTCCTTCAGTCACTAAAGTATGAACAAATTGACTATATTTTCATTTGGCTTTTGGTTTCAGCCCCACTGCTTTAGAATAATGGCCCAAGCCATTAAGCTAACAGTTTGATTTACAAGCTCCTGTGCTCTGAATGCTGGGATCAGCCTCCTCTTTCTGTGGAAGACTAACCCTGCCTTGGGTCTCCTGGGCCTCCGGGTCCTTAACAGGAGCTGGAGATCCAGGGAAGAAAATGCAGTCAGCCAAGCAGGGCCACCCGGAGAAGCAGCCGATTAGGAGGAGCTGCTGAATGTAAGAAAAGGATTTTCTCTGCCACCTTTAAGCTCTCGTACAAATCATAGCTGGCTGCAAAGTTAACACTCTGTTAAACCCCAGAGTGTCTCCAACCCAGTCCACCCTACTGCCTCCACCTCTACAAAGAGCTTAACACAAAGAGAGACCACTCCCTGCCAGTGGATGTCCAACCCCGGCATCCCGTTTTCCAGATCCAAGCAGGAAGGACAGAAGCCAGATCCGCAGCCCCTCCCTGGGTCTCACTGGCATATTTAAAGGATCCCGTCACTCTCACACTGAATGAGAATCATCGGATGTCACCTGGAAGGGCACTGAGTGCAGGAAGGGGACATATGTCACAGAAGGAATCCGGAGAATGGAGAGTGACTTGGAAGCTGGTACAGCCGACCGCCCTACCAACAGCTGCCCCATTATAAACAGATCCTGCAAAAGAGCTGCCTGGGAGGGACAAGAGTGGGGACTTTACGCAATCTGACACCTTCTGCAGTTTTCTGCTCAGGGGGTGACATTGGTTTAAAGTGCTGGGAAGTCACAAACAGCCAGAGCTGAAGTTACTGGGTCAGGAAAGGAAGGACAGGGCTGGGCTGGGGCGGAGGAGGATGTGGTGGCCAGGTAGCTAAAGCAGCAGAGATGCTTGGGTGTCTGCTACAGTGGGGCTGGAGAAAATGACACCCAGAGTGTTGAGGCATCCTACCGCCCTGTGCTGCCATTCGGGAGCCCAGCCCCTGAATTCTGTCAGCTCCTGGCGATTTTCATCCTAATCCAGAAGATGCTTCTCCCCTACTGGGTTTGGAAGTATTTTATATTGAAAATCAACCAGAATCTGGGCATGGTGGTACACACCTTTAGTCCTAGCACTCAGGAGGCAGAGGCAGTTGAGTCTCTGTGAGTTCAAGGCCAGCCTGGTCTACAGAGTGAGTTCTAGGAACCATGTAGAGGCCCTGTCTTGGACAAAAAGAAAAGAAAAGAAACATATGTTGATAATGTTAAATAACCTGTCAGATAGGTTTTCTTTTCTTTTCATGCATCCCAGGCTAGCCTCGAACTCACTATATAGCCAAAGCTGGCCTCAGATGTTTCTCTTTAACTATATGTATGTTTGTGTAGTTTATACATGTACATGTGCATGTAGGTGCCTGTGGAGAGTAGAGCCATCATATCCCCAGTAGCTGGAGTTACCAGCAGGTGTGAACAGACATGGGTACTGAACACTGAACTTGGACTTTCTGCAAGAGCAGTATGTGCTCTTAACTGCTAAACTGTCTTTTTAGCCCCTGGGCTTGAACTCTTGATCCCCCTGCCTCCACTTCCTGAGCCCTGGGATTATAGGTTTGCGCCACCATGCAGTGGTGGGGCTTGAACCCATGCCTTTATTGAGCTTCCTATCCAGCCCAGGTGTGGATCTCTAACTTCCAAAGTAGGTGAGGATCTCACACTGAATCTGGGGAATGAAGGAGACCTGGAGTTTCTTAATAGTGCGTCTCCAAGGGAATAAACCTTCCCTAAGCTAAGGAGGACCCTATGATTCAGGGAGGAGGCTGCCCTTTCTGAAATGTCAGCTAGCACCAAAGTGATTGGTAAAATGGACCCTACAGCTGCCTGACACCCATGGTGGGCTCTAGCAGGTAAATGGCATTTCATGATCTATTTGGATAAACAACATTTGTGAATAAGCAGGAGAGATGTATACAGCTGTTAGAAGAGCAAGCACTTTGCTGACTTTCCATGGAGAAGATACAGAAACAAGGACATCAGAGAACAGCCTAGGGAGGAAGGGGAACACTGTGGCCTCTTCCCTTGCTGCTCAAAAGCACCCTGGGAAATAGTATTTTAGAGGAACACAAGCAAGTGTGGGTGGTTTGTCCCAAGACCTGTGGATGGAAGCAGAATGGGAAAAGTAACCGTGAAGATGGGGTTCCCAGGTGGATGCGGTGACAGCCATGTCCTAGACCCGCCCATGCTGGATCTTCCTAGGTACCAGCCTGGGTGCCTCTGTGAACTCTCCCATTTCATGGCAATCTCTCCGTGACCCAGTGGCATGAAAGCGTCCTCTACCTCGGTGATGGTGAAGAGGAAACCAAGACTCACAGTCACATGCCCAAGGTTAATAGCCAGAAGGTGCCCAACAGAGACTTGGTTGGGCTGGCAGCCTCCAGGGTCAGGCTCTGGAAGAGCTGATGAGGACTGAGGGCCTGAAGCTGAGGTCAGGGGTCAGCAGTGCTAACTGCAAGGCCTGGGGAGGGGAGAGGAGGGAAAAGCACCGAGCAGTAAGGCTTTGATGGGTGTCCGGAGGGTCGTGGCCAGCCCTACTTTGGCTGATGTAAGCTCTTGCTGTAAACCATACTTCCCACTGCCCTGAAAGCCATTAGACTTTGAAAACAAACCTCTGAGATCTTTTAAATTGCAGTTTGGCCTCAAGGCTAAAGAGGAAAGAGGCCATCGATGCCTGACATAGGATGCTGTGTTACAAGTGGGAAGCAGATCAACTGTGGTAAATGGCTAAATTTGCAGGCTGAGAAGCCATAAGTCGGCTCTGTATTCCAGCTTGCCTCATGACCTCCACCCTTCTGCAATGTGAGGACAGCCATCAAGAGGAATGAGTGCACACAAAGTGCTTGGCGGGGGTGGGGGGCAGTAGAATGGGAGGGTTGGAAGGGCTGGCTAGAGGACAGTCACAGGGCAGCACAATCTCTGGTCTACCTTAGGCCTTAGCATCTTCTCCCATGGGCGAAGTGTTTTCTATACCTTAACTATACCTTGGGCTCAAATAAAGATTCCCAGACCTGATCCAGCAGATGTGGGACAACCTCCAGACTTGTACTTTTGGCACAAAGTTACCAAAGCACCAAGGGTCAAGTGTTTGAGCTATGTATTTACTAGGGAAGGTGGGTGAGTATCCGTTAGTGTGCTGTGCAGCAAGCTGGACCCTTCAGGGGAACCAGGCCTACTAGTGACAGGCCCCAAGGACCAGTCTGCTTGGGCTGCTATCACAGAATACCCTAGGATGGGCAGCCTCAGCAGCAGATATGGTCTTTTGGTGTTGGAGGCTAGAACTTCAAGGTCAAGTTTGTGGCACGGGCAGGTGCCCACACTCTAATAAGTGTGCCTTCTTACTGTGTCCAAATATGAGAAATATGACAGAGGGAGGCAGACAGAGATAGAAGAGGGGGGTCCTTAGATGGCTACCTGTTTCATCATTGGCACACTTGCTCATGACCTTGTCTAGCCCTGATTGCCTCCCAGAGGCCCCGGCCCCAATCCCATCCCACCCATGCTTTCACTATGATTTGAGAGGGACCCATCAGTCCTCGGCAACTTCTTCCTCAAGTTCAGTGCAAATCTGTCTCCTTCTGCCTCCCACCTCCTGGTTATATTTCTGGCTTCTGAAGCCCCTGTGAATCCCTGGCTCCCCCTTGAACATGACAGCTTTGCAAATTTCCCAAGGCAGTTACTTTTCCCACAGCTGCCAGGTTCTTGACTGCTCTTGGGGGCAGAGTTCTGAATGTCGAAGGCTCCTGCCTTGTAACGATAAGGGACCCCCACCCCAGACCAGGACTCATAGCTTTCAGCAGTGCCTTCTCTACCGTATCCCCTGTCGTGATTTGTCAATTTGAACTGCACGTCGACTCATTTTTGAACAAAGCTATGTTTGAAGATGCTTGTCCGATGACCCCTGACCTGTCGTTCTCTGTAGGGAAAGTGAGCACTCAGGAGAGTCTCCGATGGATGTGAGCCTCACTTTGTGGTAACAGTAGTGGCAGCCACAATACCTTGAGTGCCAGTGCCGAGTACCAAGTACCAAGCCGTGAGCCTAACAGTGACTCTACAATTAGGATGGACCATGTACCCTGACTTTGTGAGAAACCGAGGCTCCTGGTCACATGGCTGAAAAGTGATAGGGCCAGGACTGGAAGTCAGCTCTGTCTCCTCAGCACCTGCATTCCTGACCATGGCATGTTAAGGCTGTCTCTCCTGCTGTGGAAAAGTGTGGTTGACATGAAACCGTGTGCTCCTTTGTGCCCCACATAGCAGACCCAGAACAAGAGTCAGAAAGTGTTCAACTCAGGGGCCTCTGAATTTCACTCCGGCTGGCTCTGCTTTACAAAACCTTGGAATATCTTATTTCCCCTTGTGTGCAACTGATTGTGTGCCTTCAGATCACCTGGAAGGAGACAGGACACAGAAATTGGAGAAAATGAAATGTCTCTTGCACTTAGAATTTAAATTGAGAAAAGCAGATGAATTTCTAAGGGCTCTGTTGTCTCACTGCAGTTCCTAATGCATCCATCCATCTGTGTATGCATGCATGAACCCAGGCATCCATCCATCCATGCATCCATTCATCTTTTTATACATCCATCTTTCCATCCATTTGCCCATGTATCCATGCATCCATTATCCATCCTTTTGTTTATATAGCAAATATTTGTTAAAATACCTACTGAGCACACTTAATGGTAGAGTCACCCCAAGACCTTCAGGAGCCTCCCACCTGATGGCATTTCTAGGACACTGTCTGGAACATGGCATTGACATCCTTTCTATCTGGCTGAGGACACTTTGTTTTGATATTCCTACTTGAGACTTAACATGGTTACAGCGTCATTGACCATGGAAAAGTTCTATTCTTAAAAGACACCAGAAGAATGTCTTCCTGATCATTATCCCAGTAAGCGATGTAACAACATTAAGACCCCCGCCCACAGGCTGAGACACCAGACCCCTGAGTGTGGCCCTAGCAGTACCGTAGGAGCTGCTCCACAGCCAATGAATACTCAACAAAGTGTGGGGAGGGCCATATGAGCGGGACAGCAAAGGACTTAATTTACAGTCTAGCACAAAATCAAAGACTCTGTCAACCGAGGAACCGTGTGCCTGGATATCCACCTGAGAAAGCACTACCAGGGAAATTTCCAGAGAAAGTAATTAAGGAATCCCCATTGACCAAATTCAGCAGCAAAATTTGGAGCTCTGGAGTTTGAAGCTCACCAGGGGATCCAGTGTCTCATCCCTGCCTGATCCTTCATCAAAATGAGCAACGGTGTCTGAAGGGGTTGGCTGGGAGCCTCCCTGGCTCTCCCTATCATACCACTCCAGCACTGCGTGGGCTGCATGTATGGTCCTGTCAAAGAAGCTGTACGCAACAAATGAGACCCATGCTCTGTGAGATGGAGTGAGATTAATGCCCCCTCCTCCTCGAGATCTGGCCAGTTAGTATTTATCAAGTACTTGTGGTGTGAGCAGTCCTGAGAGAGTCAACACACGGCACCCACGGGCCCTGGTTCTATCCTGACAGACGCTCTGTGTGCTTGGAGGTGCCTTCATTGGTCAGGGAAGTCAATAGGTACTTAGGCGGTATTTCTATGAGTGGCTGCTTACAGAGACCATGCAGGGTTGTTGACCAGATGTGCTTTGCACACCATCTCTCTCCCAAGGGGATGCTGCTGGGACAGCCCAGTTCCCTGGGACTGTCTCATTTACAGAAGATCCTCAGAATGACTTCTTTCAGTTGATCTGCTCTCCTAGCTAGCTCTTTTGAACTGACTGTCCTAAAACCCTACTGTCCACTGAAAATAAGCGAACATGACCTTCTATGTGCTGATAGTCTAAAGGGGTTAGCAGCTGAACTTGGGGTACCCACTGGGCTACACTGCTGCTTGTTGGCTGGCTAGCCCCTGTGGCTGGAGGCCTGGGACACTCCCCCTAAAAGAGTAGAGCCAACAGACTCCCATCATGCAGCCCCTGAAAGGCGCCCCCCACCTCCAGTAGCTCAGCTTGTCACTGTTTATTGACAGGTCCACTGAAGAGAGACCTCCCTGCCACTGTGAAGTTCTCGCTGTCTCCCGTTCACTCCTTTCTCAGACAGTTTTTGAAAGACGAAAAGTCTGTGTATAACACACACACAAAAAACCCCACATCGGTTCCTGGGCCTGGCCCGGCCCGCAGAGGGAGGAGAGGTGCAGCCCGGGTGAGCCGATCGCTGAGCCTCCTCACCTGGTCCCACAGTGCACCGCCTCCAATTAAATCAAAACGGTTTGTTTTTAATGGTCTTTTACGCTGACAAGTGGGCGATCATTTTGGGCCCACGAGCTGTCAGGGAGCTGAGGCAAATCCTCCGTTGATAATGCCCAATGCTTCCAATTAGGAGCTGCGGCCGATCCTGGCGCGCTAACGATTCCCCAGTCGCCCCCCAGGCCCCTTTGGCGCTGGCTGTTTCTTCTGCCTCCTCCACCGCAAATTACTGACACAAAACGGAAGGCCCCTCGTCTCCTCCGCCACGCCAGGCCCGGGCCCTGTTGGGTTTAATGAGCCGATGGAAGTTTCGTGGCTCCGGCGCTAAATTCTTTTCTTGTTTGACAGCTGCTCGGCTAAGGCGAGTGTTGACCTTATAAAAGATTTAGTGTTTCTCATTATTTTCTGTCAAGCTTCACAGTGATGGGTGGGTGGTTATCATTTGCATCCCAGGGTGTGTGCAAGTGTGTGTGCTAGTGTGTGCGCATGTATGTGTTAGATGGGGGACTTGAGGTAGAGGCAGAAAGGGGTCTCTCTATGTGTCACATCTGTCCCCCACCACGTGGCATCTTCCAGCGTTCTTCCTGGGCTGAGGTGTTTCACAGAGCGGGCAAGATGCAAGGCCGAGATGGGGGATGGTTCTGGGGTTCCTAGGGAGGAAAGCCACGGTGGGGGCACGGGAGACAGCTGTGCTGGGACAGACGCTGTGTGGAAGGGCTCCACACTGGGCTAGGGGTGCCTTGGGGGCTCCACTCAAGACCTACGCAGGAGAACCCAGTCTTTCCTCACAAGGGTTTGGCCCCAGCTTTTCCAATCCTGCTCCAAAACCTGTAGCAGTTTTAAAGGCAGATCCATTTATTAAAATGGCTCCTGTCACTCTCTTAAAGGAGATTCATGGAAATCTTAAAGGATGATCATGGGAGCATGCATTGGCCCTGATTTTATTCTTGCACCCACACAAACCTAAGACTGCTCTGTAACTGGAGAGGCTTGGGAAGGCTGCATTCATGCCTTTGCCAGGCTCCCGGCCTCTTTGGCTCCTCTTGAATCACTGTGTTCCACCCTACCATGGAGAGGTGAGTCCCCAACCCACTGGTTGTCCCACGGCCAGGCGGCCTGAAGCCAGCTCAGGAGGGGAGGGTCTACATCCATCTCTGTGGCTTGGGAGATGCTTTGAGGGACCGTTTTTAAAAATCGCTCAAGTAGTTGTATTTCTAAATTCTTTATTCTTTACCTAAATGTCCCATCAAGATGATTCTTTATGCAAAAGGAAATAAAGAAAAACAGATAAACTGGACTTCACCAAAATTAAAACAAACAAACAAAAACCATGCATCACTTCTTGGCCTTTTGGCTAAGATAAAGCATAAGAATGTTTGTGTTCCAAATACTATTGTTAAGATAATAATAATAATTAAAAAATGGGCTTAGTAGTGCACACCTGTGAATCCAGCACTGGAGACCAGAAGTTCAAGGTCATCCGTGGCTATGTGGTGAGTTATTGGCCAGAAAGTCTTGTCTTGCCTGAGACTTGCACCTATGGATATATGAGGTACTCTGGCAACTCAATAATAAACAAATAAAATAAACAAAGTAAAAATGCCCCAAATTCAACATGAGCCATCAACCTGAACAGACACTGTTTGAAAATGCCATCCAGACTGCCAAACAGCACACAGGATGCCCAACATCACTGGCCACGAGAGCGATGTCGAGTCAGAACCCAACGAGCTGTGCTTGCACCCCGTAAGCATGGCTACAGTCAATGAGACGATGTAAATGTTGGCAAGACTGGGAAGAAACCCGAGCACCCATGTGTTGCTGGTGGAAATAAAAAATGCCTCACCCCACCTTGCAAAAACACTTGGCAGTTTGCTAGAAGCCGAAACGGAGCCCCACAGGATACAGCAGCTTTATTCTTATCACGGAAACATACAGCCACACAAAGACTTGCACACAGGCATTCCTAACAGCGTCCATGATAATAAATAAGTACATAAATAAAAGAGATAACTAAAACATCCAGCTGTTAATACACAAGTACAGGAAACATGGCTTGCCCAGGCAAGGAAGTACGACTCGGTCATACGAAATGAGCTATGGGGGACTCGAGAGATGACTCATTGGTTAAGTGCACTGGGAACTCTTCCAGAGGCCCCGGATTCGATTCCAAGCACACACATGGCTGCTCACAGCTATCTGTAACCCCAGTTCTAGGGGATCCAGCACCCTTGTGCAGTCATGCATGCAGGCAAGACACCAATGTGCATAAATTTTTTAAAAATTTTTTTAAAAGAATGAGGTATGTCCATCCTCCTACCTGGGCAGACATCATGCCAAGAGATAAATGCCATCACCAAGAATTACAGGTGTATAAACTGCAAACCATGCCAATCCACAGGGGCAGCAGGCTGATGGTGACTGCGGAGGCTGGGAGGTGACTGTTACCAGGCCAGAGGTCTCTTTGGGGATGGGATGAGATCGAGACAAGAGTTTATACCCTATAAACATGCCCAAATAACTGTCTTCTGCACTCAAGCTGCTACAGTCAAATCTCCAGCCTCTCTCGTGTGTGTGTGTGTGTGTGTGTGTGTGTGTGTGTGTGCGTGTGTGTACATTTGTGAGGGGCTGTGCCTGTGTGTGTGCTCAGACACCTATAGAGGGCAGGGAGTGACCTTGGGTGCTGTTCCTCAGGTGCTGTCAACCTTTCTTTTCTTTTTTTCCACAAGGCAGCATCCCTCAGTGGCCTGTGACTCACCAGTTTGGCTAGATTTGCTTCAGGGCTATCCCTGTCCCTGTTTCCCCATCGCCAGGATTATGAAAGTATATGCCATCGCACCTGGGCATTTAAAAACAAAAACAGAAGCAAAAACAAAAACAAAACAAAAAAGACATGGGTTCTTGGGAGTGAACTGAAGTCTGAGCTATTTTCCAAGCCCTTTAAGTCTCTTGAAATAAACGAACAAACAGTTCCCTTGGGTCTGAAGAGCAACTATTGTGCTGACCCTGTCCTGGGGAGGCCGGAGCAGGGAGCTGGCTGACCTCTGGTGATAGGGGTCTGCTATGCCTTCAGATCTCACTTACATAGTAGGCCTCATGTGTCCAGTGTGGCAGCATGGCCTGACCTGAAGGGTGGTGGCAAGTCTAGACACATACCCCTCCCTACCTGTCACATACCCGTCCCTATGACTGAGGCTGTCGTGGCATTTATCTGCAGGCGACAGTGAACAGCTTTATTGTGCAATTTTGTTGTCAACCATTGCAGACTGGCCTTAGCCAATCCTAGGCCACGATGGAGAGAGCCTGGTAGATTCTCATTGGTTTGCACGATACGTGTGTATACGTGAATGTGGGAGCCAGGAGCCAACATCAGTGTCTTCCTCGGTCACTCTTCTCCTTTTCAGTTTTCCAACTCTGCTCTTTTAAAATTATTTTATTCATTTATAAAATTTTGTGCGTACGCATGTATTATGTACATGCGTGGGTGGGAGGGTCATGATCCTGGAGGTCAGAAACAACTTTGTGAAGTGAGTTCTCTCCTTCCATCTTTTTGTGGGTTGGAGGGATCTAGCACACTCTCTCTGATGAGGCATCTCTCTGGCCCTCCGCCTTATTTGAGGCAGCTCCTCTCTCTGGACCTGGAGCTCACTGATTTTGCCAGAGGCCTGGACAGTGAGCTCCAGGGTTCTGCCTATCTCTGCCTCCCCGGTGCTGGGGTCACTTTTTAGTGTTGCCACACCCAACTTTTCTGTGGGTGCTGGGGAACCAATTCAGGCCTCATGCTCGCATGCGCTTTACTGACTGGACCCTCTCTTTGGCCCCAGAGTCTCTTTGGTCCCAGGCACAAATGCCCATGATTTCTCCTGGCCTGGTGAGTCAGTAGACACAGAGCGGGCTTTCTGTTCTGACTTGCCACCGAGTAGTGGGACCTCTTCTGGCTGGTGTCTTTGTCTCTCTGCACTTCAGTCCCCTCTCCCGTTGAGTGACGGTGTGTGCCCCTCCCAACCCATCTCCACTCATGAGTCAGGACTAGCGCTGTTCAGAGCTGAACAGAGTCCTTGTGGGGAGGCAGGAAGTTTGCCTGCACAGCCTGGTCGGATGTTCTTTGAAGCCCCAGGGTGTGTCAGCAGGGAGGGTCGGATTCTGTGTCCTTGCTCCGTCTATTTTTGGAGCCAGTAGCAGAATAACAATTTAGGGGACCAGATGTCTCAGGAGAGATTGTTCTCCTCATTAATTACTTAAACCACAACCTGCTACATCAGAGGGGAGGCTCCAGCCTGCTCGCCAAGGGGGTCTCGCCTAGACTCGTGTTCTTCTGGGGCCTCTGACCTCCAGCTGCCCTGAACTTGACAGAAATTACTGGCCTGGGACTGATCCATAATTTTCAAGTGCCTCTCATTAGAGCAGACAGCCCCTCAATCTTTACAGCAGGATCTCTCTCCCAGTCACCTGAGCAGTTGTCACTTAAAAAACTCAACTAAATCTCGGTGGCTGTCTCTCTCTCTCACACACTCATACACACACACACACACACACACACACACACACACACACACACTTTGGCAGATTTTCTTTTCTTTTTTTCTATTCCGACTATTTTTCCTTCAAGCCTCCCTTTGTCTTATGAGGTTTCTGACCTGTCTCTGGAAAACTTGGTGTCCAGTTGGAGACCTTGTGTGACTGAAAGAGGTTCCAAGTGTTAGTGGGCCCAGAAGTGGGTATGGCTCAGAGTCTGGGAGTCTAGTGGGCTGACTGGAAAAGCTGCTTGGACTGGGAGTGTGCGTGGTTAGGGGTGTGAGTTTTCCTGGCCATTGTAAGCATGGGAGGGGTGTGTATACACACACACCGCCATCACCGCCCCACTTCGACTCTGGCACAGTGGTGCAAGCAGCCGTAACTTTGGGGCTACGGCCAATCCTGCTGCCCTGGTCCCTGGAGGAACCACACTGTGACTGCCTAAATCTCCCATCTGTAGCAGAGGCTCAAGTTGAAGAAATATGGAGCAGTCAAGCGAGGAGGAGGAGAAAGCAAAATGCTATGTGCCTTGACCTTGAGCAGGTACACCCAGGCTGCCCAGTCAGCCAAAGGCCATATGCACTTGACTGATACTACATGTCCTTATACGTTTTCAGGGCATATAAAAGCAGGGCTGGAGAGATGGCTTAGCCTATAAGAACACTGGCTGCTCTTCCAGAGGACCTGGGTTCAATTCCCAGCATCTACATGGAACCCCAGTTCTGACACCTTCTTCTGGCCTCTGCCGGCTCTGCATGCACATGGGGCTCAGACATACATGCAAGCCAAAAATCCATACACATAAAATAAAGTAAATAGATCTTTAGATGGCGTCATGTTTGTGTTCCAGTCTGGACCATTTTCTGTGATTATTTTTATACAAACTCATGGCTTTGAATCTTCTACATGTTGAATCAGATAAATCTGGAGTAGCGCTGTTCTGTAGAGCCCTAACCACTGCAGTGGCCGCTGGCCACTAGGGCACCCAGATAGCCTGCGAAGTATGGATGGGGCCACCGCTGCACCTAAGGCTTGGTTTCATTTTATTTTAGTTCATTGGGATTTAAACAGCTGTATGGGGAAGGTATGACAGGAAGCTGTATGACAGGGCCTCTCTGGAGCGTTCGCTTAGGCAGATACTGTCCACAGGCTCTGTCTATCAGGCTCCATTGGCCTGGGCCCCTTCGAGGAGATGTGCTCTGGGTTCCAATGTTCATTCCATGTTACTATGAGGCTGCCTCAAATATAACTCTTAGTGGACACTCTAGGGTCACATGCGACATGAACCCTCAGATTCATTGGGTGTGAACAGGTGTACCTTAGAGTCCTGACACCTCTCCAAGTGAACCCAGTGAACACCCTCACTAACCATTAGCAGATGAAAGTTTCTCTCTCTCTCTCTCTCCCTCTCTCCCTCTCTCTCTCTCTTCCTCCCTCCCTCCCTCCCAGTGTGTGTGTGGTGTGCATGTGTGTGAGGAGGAGACACACTCACCTGTGTCTGTGGATACTTCATGGAGCCCAGAAATCAACTTTTTCTGTTGCTTTTCACCTTATTTAGACCGCCTCTCACTGAACCCAGGGAATGGTAAAAAATAGTCAAAATTTGCAAGAGGAGCTAGAAGAGAAGGGAAATAGCTGCTGATGCTGGAATCGCTGATATTAGAAAAACATACAGATAAAAGGGTGCTTGCCCAAGCAGACAATGACAGGAGCTAGAGAAAGCATACCCATTAACTCACAGAAGCAGGAAGAATGAAAGCGGGGAAGCCAAGGGCAAAACTAAGGAAACGTCAAAAGCACAAGCAAGGACAGGGACCCAGTGCGGAACCTAAGGAAGGACAGGGACCCAGTGCAGAACCTAAGGAAGGACAGGGACCCAGTGCGGAACCTAAGGAAGGACAGGGACCCAGTGCAGAACCTAAGGAAGGACAGGGACCCAGTGCGGAACCTAAGGAAGGAGAAGGACCCAGGGTGGAACTTAAGGAAGGATAGGGGCCCAGGGTGGAACCTAAGGAAGGACAGGGGCCCAGGGTGGAACCTAAGGAAGGACAGGGGCCCAGGGTGGAACCTAAGGAAGGACAGGGACCCAGTGCAGAACCTAAGGAAGGACAGGGACCCAGTGCGGAACCTAAGGAAGGACAGGGACCCAGTGCAGAACCTAAGGAAGGACAGGGGCCCGGGGTGGAACCTAAGGAAGGACAGGGGCCCAGGGTGGAACCTAAGGAAGGACAGGGACCCAGTGCGGAACCTAAGGAAGGACAGGGACCCAGTGCGGAACCTAAGGAAGGAGAAGGACCCAGGGTGGAACTTAAGGAAGGATAGGGGCCCAGGGTGGAACCTAAGGAAGGACAGGGGCCCGGGGTGGAACCTAAGGAAGGACAGGGGCCCGGGGTGGAAACTGTTCCCCAAAGTCTGTTAGATTAGATCAGTGTGGATATTTGCAGGTGGAGCCCAGGGAAAGCAGGATATGGTGGAGATCAGAAGGCAGAGAGCAGGGCAGGCTGGCTCTGACCCCAGCTCTCCCCATGCTCACTGGCATCTGCCATCAGCTTCCTGCTCGTCACTGACCCAGGCCATACCTGTTCACTTTCATTTCCTTTAATTTGCCCAAATTCCTGCCACCTCAGACCTTAGGTTAATCCCTCCTGTCTGGGACATTTTTCTTCTTCCTTCCCTTGGGCAGTGTCCCTCATCCTCTCTAGAGACCCTGCCCATCCCCATAAAGTTTGATTCTCCTGTCCCAGATCTTATTTGACAGCTCTCTAGAAACTGTAATTCAGCAATTGTGTGCTTAGCGACTGTATCTCTGGGCAGCGTGGATGACACTTGTCCCGTCTTCCTCTATGGTGTCTCTAGGGCACTGTGGCACAGGCTCTCAGGACCATCTTTGATCTGTGTAGTCCTCCACCTTTAAGCAGGGCCACGCCTTTGTTGACCAGGGGTAAGATTACCAGCTTGCTGGGTTCCCCGGCTGCTTGCAAGCTGCGGCAATGCTTCTTATTTACCTGCATTGACCTCAGAGTAGCTCAGCGCTCCACTCAGCAAAGCTGTCTCCTGCCAAAGCCATTATAGTTTCTTAGCTCCAGGCAGAGACAGACTGCAGACGGCTTAATTTAGGAGCATCTCAGAAGGAATTCCTTACGCCACCGCTCTCCATCATCGACTCTACAGGGCCTTGGGGTCATGACCACGCACGGGCTCTTAGGCTGATGCTTAATGGGCTCCTCCAGGGTGGCAAGTGGCTCCTTTGTTGGGGGGAGCAGTTGCATAAGACAAAAGCTTAACCCCAAAGCTTATCTTGAACCTCTGATCCATGTGCCTCTGCCTCCTAGTGCTGGGATTTATAGGAGTGTGCCACTATGCCCAGTGTATTCAGTCAGGGTCAGGGGGAACCAGGACCTCATGCATGCCGGGCAAGCACTCTACCAGCTGAGTTACACCCCAGTCCCCCTTCTCTTCCTAGAGGCCCACTTACTTGAGTTGGCTTCCAGGTGAGCCACCAGGCTGGCTATCAGCAGGTCCCTTGAGTCTCACTCCTCAGGTTGTTCTAAGCCCAGGAGGTATACAACCCCTCTTACCTCTGCTGATACTCCAGAGCCTGCCTTCCCCTCCCAATATTCCCAGGTCCACCTTCAGTGACCATCTGAGCCACCTGGATTATACCGTTTTTATCCATCCACTCCTCTCTTTATTGGGTCCACCCTGTTTAAACACTTCTCCCAGACCAGGCCTCATGCTGAAAGAAGACCATGCTTTGAAGAATCCTGGGGCTGCATGTGCACCCTTGCCCAAACTCCCACTGTGGTGAGTCCAGTACAGAGACTGCCCTGCAGAGCTGTGCATGTGGCTCGCCCCAGAGTTAGCTTGGTGCTGCTGAGAACAGAGCAGATTAGGGATGCCTACGGCCAGTCTCTGAAAAGGATTTCCCACACCCTAGATACCCAGTCAGCAAGCCCAGGGAAAATGGATCTCAGGTTGTTGATAGGTAAGGGCTGGGCCCAGTGGCACTCGAGTGGCCTCTAATCCCAGCATTCAGTTGGCAGAGGCAGGCGGATCTCTGAGTTTGAGGCCAGCCTGGACTACAGAGTGAGTTCCAGGACAGCCAGGGCTGTGTAGAGAGACACTGTCTCAGAATAAAAAATAAAAAACGAAACAACGGCAAAGAGGTGCGGGCAGCAACAGTAAATGATGTCATTGAGCAGTAAATGATGCTCAGTAAATGGTGGATGGATCGATGTGTGTTTCTGCTTCCGTCGGATTGTCTAGTAAGTGGAGTTTGCCAAAATGAACTTGTCTCTGTATGTGGGTGTTTGTGTGTGCATACGGAGGTCAGAGGTCAACCTCTGGTGCCCTTCG
This sequence comes from Cricetomys ansorgei, assembly GCA_026225945.1. Taxonomy (NCBI): domain Eukaryota; kingdom Metazoa; phylum Chordata; class Mammalia; order Rodentia; family Nesomyidae; genus Cricetomys; species Cricetomys ansorgei. Next base: position 120,399 of record JAMJFZ010002611.1, read on the forward strand.
TCCTTAGCCAGTGCTCAGCTTAGCTATTCCCTAAAGTTTATTTTTGTGTATGTGAGTGTTTCGTCTACATGCATGTAAGTGCATCACATGTCCTGTGCCCTTGGATGCCATCAAAGAACATGGGATCCCGGAATTGGAGTTACAGTTGGTTGTAAACTTCCATACAGTGCTAGAAAACAAACTCCTGGTCCTCTGCAAGAGCAGCATGTGCTCTGAACCGCTGAGCCATCTCTCCAGCCCCTGCTCACCTTAATTTTTGAGACAGAGTCTCTCACTGGGATCTGGGGCTCACCAAGTAGGGCAGACTGTCAGCCTCAGATCCTGTCTCTTTTCTTTAGCGCTGGGATTGTAAACTTGTACCGCCACTCCTGTCTTTGTTTACAGGTGCTGGGGACTGAAGTCAGATCTTTATGTTTGCAAGGGAAACACTTTACCAACCATAGAGTTTCAATTCTGTTGTTGTAATAAAACACCCTGACAAAAGCAGTTTTAAGGGAGAAATATTTTTAGCTCATAACTCCAGGTTACAGTCCGTCATTTCAGGGAAGTCAAGGCAGGAACTTGAAGTGACTGATCACATCCACGGTCAAGAGCAGAGAGAGAATAAGCACGGACATGTTAGTGCTCAGCTCCCTCTGTATGCTCACATAGTCCAGGATCCCACGCCTGGGTGATGGTGCTGCCCACGATGGGCTGGGTCTTCCCACATCAACTAATCTCCCATAAACATGCCCCAATCCAAACTGATTTAGACAATCCCTTATGAGGTCACCTCTTCCCAGGAGATTTCTTGATTATGTCAAGTTAGCAATCAAAACTAGCCAGTTCACCAATTGACATATCTCCTCAGCCCCCTCCCCAAAAAGAACATTTCTAACAGAACTTCTCTTATAGTGTATAAGTTAGCCGAACAGTTCTGTGGGGCCTCTGTCTCCTGCAGGAGTTCCCAGGACTGCTTTGAGGCCTGTGTTCATTTACTGAGACTCCTATAACAAATCAACCCAAGCTTGGGGGGGCGGGGGGGGGGTGGTTCAACAATAGAGATTTATTCTCTCACAGTTCTAGAGAACAGAAATTCAAAGCCAAGGTACGGGCCCCTTCCAAAGGTTTTAAGGGAGGATCCATCTGCCTCCTCCTCTAGGCTCTGGGGGCTCCTGGCATTTCTGGGCCAAGATCTGGCACTACGACCTCTACTCTGTCATTTCATGACCTCCTCTGTGTCTTCTGTCACTTAAAAAATGCTTGTCAGGGAAAGGAAATGGCTTCCCTGATAAAGATATTTGCCTCAGATCTCCAGAACCCTTGCATAAAAGCCAGGTGATGGTGAGATAGGAGGCAGAGACAGGCAGCTGCCTGGAAGCTGGAGTCAGCTGGCCTGGCCTCTGTGGGGAAGTTCCAGGCCAGCGACAGACCCCGTGTCAAACAAAAGGTGGGAAGCATCTAGGGACCCACACCAGAGGCTGTCCTCTGACTTCCACACACCATACATGCACCTGTACCAACAAGAGAACACATGCATGCACACGCACGTGCGCGTGCACACACAAAAACCAAACAACAAACAACAATGCTATTCTGGGCTGAGGAGATGTCTCAGCGGCTAAAGTGCTCGCCGAACAAGCCTGAGTACCCGACACGTGCTTCCCCAGCTGGCCTCAGGTTGGTACTCCTGCCTCAGCCTACCTAGCAGCTGGGATCATAGGAGTGCCACCATACCCCACAGAAGACTCTTCTTAGAAAAAGGAAAATTATTTCACAGTGACATAAGTGATCGCTATTTTGGAAGCACACTATTATGGAATAAAATGCTTATAATTTAAAAAGCAAAATCGACTGATAACCAGCCACTAGGAACAGAATTCCTACTATCATAGTGCCTCCTAGAGACTGGGAGACTTGAGAATGAGTCACTGGATAGCCCCCCAGCTGGGTCCCCGAGGCCTAGAGACTCACTGTGGCGCTTTCCTGAGAAGCTTCTGTTCCCTGTGGGGCGAGCTCTGGACCAGCTCTGCTCTGATGACTTTTCCTGGCATATTGGGCACTACCAGAGACTCCCTACTAAGCTCTGCTTCTCCCTCTTTCTCTCTAATATGTCATCTCTTCCCTGGTTCCCTTTTCTCACCTGTTGCCACATGAAGGCTGAGGGCTGGTGCGGAGGAGATGACTTTATTGGTAAGGTGCCTGTTGTCAGGCAGAGACCTGAGTTTGTATTCCCAGAACCACTATATAGAAGCCAGCTGTAGTGGCGCATGTCTGTCACCCTAGTCCTGGGCAGGGAAGGGTTCAGGAGGCAGACCCCCTGATCTAGCTGATTGGTAAGTTCCGGGTTCAGTGGAAGACTTTGTCATAAAAAAATGAGGCGGAGGGGCTGGAGAGATGACTGAGCAGTTAAGAGAGCTTGCTGTTCTTTAAGAGGACCCAGGGTCAGTTCCCAGTGACTCACAACCACTCCAGATCCCGGGGCTCTGACAAACTCCTGCATTCTGCAAGCACTATCCCAGATTTAGCACGTGTGTGTGCACGCGCGTGCACACACACACACACACACACAGGGTTGCTAACCCAGACACACCTACAAGACTGACATTGGGCTGGGTTCTTGGCGACAACCTCATGTGTGAGGTTCTGCATTATCCTGAAGCCAGTGCTCCTGACAATACAAAACCCCGTTGGCCTTCTACTCCAGCCACCCATCCCATCTTGAACTTGAGATATAATGGAGCTGCGTGGGCAAGCATGCCCTCACTTTGCCTAGGAAAGCCCTGCACATCCTTCCAGCTCTCCCCAAGTCTGTTCTCCAGGGTTCCTCTTCTGAACCCACCAGGCCTTGGCTTCAGCTGTTACCACTGTATACACCTACCCTCTGCTGACTGTAGAGAAGGAGAATGGAAATGACTGGGAGACATTTGTTCTCTTGCCGGACTGTCAATTCCAGAAGGGCAGAGCTGAGTGTTCCTTGTTCACTGTTATGCCCCTGTGTCAGACCCAGATCCGTGTTCAATAGATATGAATGAGTGAGAGAGGGAGAGAATGAATAGAAGTTATCAATGGACAGCTAGAGACTCTTCCTCCCCTTAGTGTAGCCCAAGGAGAAACACCATGTTAGGGATATTGTACTGATGGGTGGGGTCTCCTGTATTTGGGACTAACAGTCCAGGGGCAGCAGAAGAGGAGACAGGTTCTCACTTGTCACTGCTTCTGGAGAGGGAAGAGCAAGTTGAGCAACAGATGCCATAGAATCTTGCCTCTTTTTGAGGTTAGATTTTAAATTTTTATTTTTATGTGCACGAGTGTTTTGCCTGCCACACACCGTGTGTGTGCCTGCTATCCAAAAGGCCAGAAGAAGGCACTGGATCCCCTGAGACTGGAGTTACAGGTGGGTGTGAGCTAGCGCGTGGGTACTGAGAACTAAACTCAGGTCCTCTGCGAGAGCAGTCAATGCTCTTAATTGCTGAGCCATCGCTGTATTCCCCTTCCCCTCCTTTTTAAAATTTTGCACTCTGCAGTGCCGGGGATGAGCCCAGGGCCTTGCACAAGTCGACTCTTTCCCTGAGCCACAGTCCAGTGTCCCATGACAGTCTTAAGTGTGGAAATTGTCACTTCTTTAGTTTGTCTCCCTCCCATATTATTATTATTATTATTGCTGTTGTTTGTTGTTGTTATTATTAGAGACGGGGTCTCAGGTAGCCCATTTTATAGCTGAGGATGATTTTGAATTTCTGAGTTTTCTGCCTCTGCCTCTCAAGTCCTGGGATTACAGGTCTAGTTTTATTTGGTGCCAGGAGTAGAACAGAGGGCATCTTGCATGCTAGGCGAGCTCTGAACACATGCCCAGCCCTCCCCAGGCCTTCAATTTGTTATTTTCCTGCATTGTAAGGTGACACGTCCCTGAACTCTGGCTCTGGGACTCTTGAGGGTCTTATTGCCCCCCACAGGTGGGGAGAAATTAGATTGTCCTCTTGGGGAAAGAATTCCCCCCCCCGCCCTGTGTGTGTGTGTGTGTGTGTGTGTGTGTGTTGCCTGTGGAGGAACTTGCTAGAATCAATTCTCATCTCCCATCATGTGGGTCCTTGGGATAGAACTCAGGCTTGGCAGCAAGCGCCTTTACATCCTAAGCCACCTTTTTTTTCGGGGGGCGGAGGGGGGCGGGGTTGATGGTAGAAAATTGTCATGTGATGTTACCAGGTCCTAGTGGATGTCAACTCCAGTCACTGCTGGGTGACATCTGTCAGACATATATCTTCCCCAGCAATAAACTGGAAAGAACCTAAAAGCTACCCCCTGGCAGCCACTGTCCCTGCTGCCACTGCGGCCCAGAGTTAGACCTGGCACTTTCCTGCGTCCCCATCACAGCTGCTTTCGTTATTATTCTAGGATTGAGACTTGGAGGTGGGTCATGGGGGAGCTCGGGACCAAGTCACAGCCAGCTGAGCTCAATCACCTGTCCTTTCCCTATGTCCACAGGCGAGTCCCCGTCTTTCTACATTCCCCACTGAGGCCGATCGCAAGAGAGCTCTCAAAGCCCACAAGGAAGAGCATGCCGTGCGCCAGGGCACCCTGCGGATGGGCAACTTCACCCACCCCTAGCCCTCCCCACAGGAGGGGCCCCCTTGATGCAGAAAAATCCCCAAAGAATTCATTTTTCTCCTCTAAACTCCAGGAAGACATTCCCACATTTTGACACAGCTCCTTTGCCACAGGGACCTCAGATTCGAGTCTTAGCTTACATATTTTTATAAGAACCCCAAGCCCCCCACCCTGGTGTTTCTCCCTGCCTAGGGAGCCACTCTCTCCTCCTCCTCTTTCCTCTCTTCTCCTCCTCCTTTCTCTCTCCATTTTACCCCCTCCTCCTTTTCAAAGAGACCCACCTTGCCTCTTTGCAAGCCTTACTTTACAAGATAAAACAAAATTACAAGGCAGTTTAAAAAGATAAATCCTTCACAGCCCTGCCCATCAGGTACTAAGAATGACCTGTGTGTTTCCTGCACAGTGTAAAACCACCAGGCTTTGAAAGGCCTCGTTTCATATTCCAAACATGAGTTTTAATTGCCCTTCTGAGGATGCCTGGGGTCTCGACACGGCAGGATTCTCTCTCTGGGACCCCAGACAGCGGGAAGAGCCTGCGGTTCATTACTCAGGGCCAGCCCCGCCCTCAGTGCTGTGGCCCTGTCAATCAGACAGACCGGCATGGACCTCTGAAGACTACCTGGATGTTGCTCTTCCCTCCAAAGGAAAGCGTCTGGTGTGTGGACAGGTGGCTGGGGGACTCCAGCTGCAGAATATCTCTAGTACTTTGAACCCTAGCTTTCTCCAGTGTCTTTGATTTCTCCCCGTGGATTACAAACTGATTTCTTTAAATATAAAAGGTAACTTGCCCTCTTTTCCTTGTGTGTTTATTTGAAAGCAAACTGTAAAGGGAACTGAACTAACTTTAGACGTAGATGTTGCCACCCAGCCTTTCAAGGTACGCCAAACTCTACAGCATGCCCGCAGAACCCTCCTCCAGACAGGCCAGTTTTTGAGGCTCTCAGAGCCTGTCTTGGTCAGTGTTCTATTGCTGTGAAAACCATGGCAACTCTTCTAAGGAAAACATTTTCTGCTTGTTTGTTTGTTGAGACAGGGTTTCTCTGTCGTGACTCTGGCTGACCTGGAACTCACTCTGTAGACCAGGCTGGCCTCGAACTCACAGAGATCCACCTGCCTCTGCCTCCCGAGTGCTGGGGTTAAAGGCGTGCGCCACCACCGCCTGGCAAGGAAAACATTTAATTGGAGCTGGCTTGCAGTTCAGAGGGTTAGTCCATTGTCCTTGTGGTGGGAAACATGGCGGTGTGCAGACAGACATGGTGCTGGACAGGCAGTTTGAGAATTCTACATCCAGGTCCACAGGTAGCAGGAAGAGAGAGACACTGGGCCTGGCCTGAGCTTTTGAAATCCCAAACCCCATCCCCAGTGACACACTTCCTCCAACAAGGCCACACCTCCTAATCCCTATCGAGTAGTGCCACTCCCTACTGACCAAGCATTCAAATATGTGAGCCACTACAGAGGCCCAGGCAACCTGAAGTTCTCAGACAGGAATCCCCTGTGCCACTGCCTGTCTGATATCTTAATTATGAGTATCTCATTCATTCACTTCTGTCTAACCCCACATATTCAGAACACTGTTTCTCCCAAACTTCCTTCCTCCTCTGACTTCATGTGTCAGAAGTGACATGCACCCAGCTGCTAAAGCTAAAACTTCTCCTAGCTCAGGTCCCTTCATCTCTTACATCTAATCCACCACAAGCCTCTGGGGGTGGTTCTGTCGGTAGAGTGCTTACCCAGCATGTACAAAGCCCTGCGATCCATCCCTAGCATGGCATAAACTGGGTATAGAGGTACACACCTATTATTCCAGCTTGTGAGACATAGAGGCATGAAGGATCAAGGTTACATAGTAAGTTCAAGGCCAGCCTGGGCTATGTGAGATGCGGTCTTAGAAAAAGAAAAGCTGGCAGGCTTTTAGTCCTAGCACTCAGGAAGCAGAGGCAGAAGGGTCTCTGTGAGTTCAAAGCCAATCTGATCCACATATTGAGTTCTAGGGCAGCCAGGGATACATAGTGAGACCCTGTTTCAAAACAAAAAACCAAAAAAATAAAATTAAATTAAATTAAAAAGGAAATATGTGGCTGTGATTCACCGGGATCCTGAGGATGTTTGCCTCAGCGGCCTTCTCTCTAGCTCTGCTCCTTCCACCTGAGTTGCATTCCAACTCAGAGATGTTCAGAAGGCTCCTCAACCACTCCCCTGCTTCCTGGCTCCTCAGAAGCCCTGCTCTAGAGCAGCCTTTCAAAGTCTGTGGCTTCTGAAGGAAAAGCTAGGGTCCAGCAGGTGAGGTCCCTAGGCCCAGCACTGAGTCACCTTCTCCTCTGGCCTCTTCTCCTTCCCCTCTGGGCCTGCTCGCTTCTGCCTAAGGCTTGATGCTTCTTTTCTTCTCTGTCAGTGGCACTTGAGGTCCACATTTCCGCCTACCTCTTCCTTATCTTTCAGATCTTAGAGTCCCTTCTCCAACAGCCCCAGGTAAATTCACACCAGCCTGTGTGAATTCTCTGTAGCACGTGACCCCACTCCAGTTTCTTAGCTGGTTTACTGTCTGTCTTCCTTCCAGAGGGACATTACCTCAGCCATCAGGGATCTCAGACCCCAGAACCAAATCCCATGGGTCATGGGCTGGGCACCTGTTGGTGCTCACTGCTATCTGCACAGTGGCCACTTATTGGGGATCCCTGGGCCCAGATGGCTGCTGTACCACCAATCTGAGTAGGCTTCCACATTGGTACACACACCACATACACACCTACACACCCCTATACAAGCAGTATATATGCATGCACACATATACTCACAGGCAATACCCACGTGTACACACACACACACACACCTGTGCTGCAGCCCACACACCAACCCCCTCGGGAACCTGGCTTAGTAAGGCTGTAATGGACCCTACCCCACCTATGGGCTCAACCTCAGACTTATTTGGCTTATTCTGACTTATTTGGCTAAAGCCATCCTGAGTCTCTGAGTGTGGTGGGAATGCAGAGGTGAACCAGGAAGGGGGTCAGCCACAGAGCCAGCTAATCAGGCCTCTGTGGCTAAGGGCATTCAGCCAACATGACCTGGAGCAAGTGTCCTGACCTCTGAGCCTGAGTATGAAGCAGGATGCTGATCGGTCACAGCTGAGTTAGAGAGCAGGACCTTAAAGAATGTATAGTATGCGATTATACAAATAACTGGATAAACACGAGTTTTTTTCTTGTACTAAAACACCTTGGGGATGAATGAGTCCTACGATGGATGTGGATGAATAGGCAAGGGAAAGATGCCTGGGACTGAGCCATCTTTTGAGCAAAAGGAACATCTGTATCGGGAGCCAGAGAATTTTCCAAAGCATCCCCCCCAAAAAAATTGGGCTTTGAGCTGACAAAGGTGGGGTTAGCCTTCCTGTGGCATTGGAGGAATAGCTGGCAGTACACGGCTGGCTTTTCCCAGGCCCTGGCTGAGGCAGTGATTGGACTCGCCAGCACACACACTGAAGTCTCCTGTGCTCAGCCATCCTTTGCCCTGCACACTGTGCCACTTGTGGGGCCTGTGACAACGTCTGGGTGCTGTCCCCATGGGTCATGCTCAGGATCGGGACCGGATCTCCCTGATCTCTGTGAAGAGCCTCAGCTCCTTGTCCTACAGCGCCACCCACTGGTAAGCCAGAGGCTGTGTAGATTCCTGGCCCTACATCTTGGGCTCAGCGGGCTGGATTCTTAAATGAAGCTATATACAGTCCACATCTGGGTCTAGTCTGCTTCAAGTATCCTGTCACATTAGCCAAAGCCCTGTCCCCACTTGAGCTTGGCTTGGTGTCTGGGTGCTGCTGCCTGCCCCCCACCCCCCACCGTTGATCTGAGATAGAGGCCCTGAAGTTTCCATCCCCTAGGGATTGGGAGTTCATTTTGTTGTTAACTTTGCTAATCCCTCTAACAATCTCACATGTGACAAATTCATGTTCAAAAGACACTAGAACCCAGGGTCATGGAGATGGTTTAGTCATAAAATTGTTTGCCTTGCAAGCGTAAGGATCCCCCCCCCCCCCACCTCTTCCTCCTCAGGGTCTCACTAAGTAGCTCTGTCCTGGAACTCACTCTGTAGACTGAGCTGTCCTCAAACTCACAGAGATCTGACAACCTCTGCTTCCCAAATGCTGAGATTAAAGGTGTGCACCGCCACACCCAGTCCATGAGCCTCCCAATCTTTTAATCCCAGTGTTGAGGAGGTGAATCCAGTGAATCTCTGGAGTTTCAAGGCCAGATCATCTAGCCCACTTGATAGCTCTCACCAGTTCAGTGAAAGACTGTCTCAAGAAACAAGGTGGGTGGCTCCCAAGAAACAACATCTGACCTATTCCCTCCTAACACGAAGGCGTATGTGGGTCGCTCTGTGTCTCTGTCTCTCTCACACACACAGAGAGAGAGAGAGAGAGAGAGAGAGAGAGAGAGAGAGGGAGAAAAGACTCACTTAATGGGAGGCCTATATATCATCCCAGAACCTGTCCCTTAAATGATTTCTCAATTAGGGATGTACAAGAATGGGGAGACTTAGCTTCCCATCCCAGGTCCTCCTCCGAAAGTGCTGCGCAAGGGCAGGTGTCTTGAAGGAAGGCCGTGAACCCCTGTGTTGGCCATTCCCCAGCACAAGTTAGAATTTGGGAGCATTTTTCTTCCTAGCTGGTTTCTTGGCCTGGTGTGTATACACTGTCTGTAGGAGCCACAGGGAGGCAAGAGGTCTGGATCCACCCCGGACTGCTTAGAATTCTTCGACATGCCTTCTGAGGTGGGGGCAGGTGGTGTCAGGCATCTGGCAGGAAGGGACAGCAGGTGTGGGCCTGTGGCACGGGAGTGCTGAGATGGAGCCCCAGGAAGAAGGGGGAACCACCTGGACTCTTCAAGACAGGATGTGGGAGTTGGCTGCCACTCCATAACCTCAAGCGTGGTGGGAAACAGCCCTCCTGTGCCGACTCCCATTGCCTGCAGTGTAATTCTTAGATCTCAAACCAACATCATTCATAGTCTCCCCCTCTATGGAACAACTAGATATACTAGTCTTCTTTGAGACATGGTCTCATGTAGCCCAGGCTGTCCTTGGCCCCTCCATTTAGCCTGATTCTCTGGCCTCCAACTCCCAAGGGCTGGGATCACAGATGTGTGCCACCACACCTGGTTTCACCTGGTGCTGGAGACAGAACCTGAAGTTTCAAGCATGCTCGGCAAGCACTCTACCAAACTGAACTTCAGCCTTGTCTTCACATGATAAGTTTTTGGCCAGAATAAAGGAAAGCTGCTTCTGAAATATAAGTTCTATAGCAAAAGATGGTCTGGAAGCACGGTGGTCAGTGTGATGCCTGCCGCTTGCCCGAGACACTTCATAGTCCCAGATCCAATTCTAGTTCCCAGAGCAGTCCCTAGGTCCAGAGAGGGCTTGTTATTTTTTCCAAACTGGGGATGTAGCTCAATGGCAAAGCACTTCCCTGACCTTACTTTTGTGAGATCCTAATTTCAACCCCAAGTATCATACATTTGAAAAGAAGAAAAAAGAAAAGAGGGGAAGAAAACCAACTTGAAAGCTTAGCATGCCACACCTTTAATCCAAGCACTCAGAAGGCAGAGGCAGGCAGATCTCTGTGAGTTCAAGGCCAGCCTGATCTACCTAGTGAGACCCTGTCTCAGAAACCCAGACAAGGTTTCCCTGAGAAGCCCAGGCTGCTGGCCTCGGACTTGCCATCCTCCACCACCGCTCACTGGGACAACAGCCATGAACCTGTACCTAGCCTTGGCACTCTAAATCCAACCAGTGTCGGCTTTGAGAACACAGACAGAGGGGTGCAGAGACAGAACCCCTCACAGCAGCGAGCAACCCCTGCTCTGCTGCGAGCTGGGCCTGCGCTGTGGCCAGATTGCTCTGCGTCTTGAGCCTGGCACCTTCTTGTTCACTTATTCATGTGGACCAAAATATTCTAGTTCCTTCAATTCCTTTCCCCGGGAAAATCCTTTGATGTTTTGGCTTATCAGTGAGGGGAAAGAACACACACACATACAAGCAAAAAAAATGAACAAACAAAAACCCAGAAAACCTAAGCTAGCTTCCCCCACACTCCCCCAGAGCCTCACCCGTGAAAGGCAAACAGTCTGCCTGAGCTATGTCTCTGTCACTAGGTTGGATTTGATGCAGGTTCCTCGTGTTGAATGCAAAGAAATGACAAACTTGAACCTATGGGTGGTATCTACAAAGCATTTTTTTTTTAATCTTTTGAATGCTAGGTTTAGAATCCAGGGCCTCACATGTATTAGGTAAATTCAATACCACTGAACCCTAGCCCAATGCTGGGAGGGAGATTTAGACAGACCATACAAGAATGGGTCCCCCTGTGACACTCTGACTTGCTGGCACCTGGCACGAAGCACTGACTTAGTAGGAAGGCAGGGAGGGAGGACAGGAAAGAATGTGTTCTCCTTCTGGTTTCTGGGGCTCCCCAAGGCTTTGACCTAAACAAGCACAAAGAGTTGACAACAGCCTGGCCTCAAGGCTGTTGTTTGTCCAGAGCCTTTCAGACCCATCTGCCTGAGAGCGCAGAGACACCCCCAGGCCTAAACTACACCCCCAATCCTCTACCCTAAGAACTGGCTTTGGACAAAAAAGCAAGCTGATGTCTCCTGGGGCCGGGGAGGCGAGCCTGGGGGCTCTAGTCTGCAGGCAGAAACCAGCTCCTGCTGTTAGGAGCTGTGGTACTATGGATGGCACAATAGCTATTCTCCAGGGTCAGAACCAAGCTCAGAGATGCCTCAGAAACGCCACAGAAAGTGGGTGCCATCAGCTGCATTTTATACGTGGAAAGAACAGAACGGAGTGAAAGTTGGAAAAACAAGCAAGGCTTAGAAAAGCAATCTGCCTCCTCCTCCTTTATTTAAGCGACTTTTCCTGAGATCCCAGGATAGAGCAGTGGGTGAGGTCAGTAGGTACAGATTTTAAGGGAACACCAAAATAACTCAACAACTAAGACAATATTTAAAGTGCAATCATTTAAAATAAAAAAAAAAATAAAACCCAGAATGGATAAAATAAACATCTTGAATGGAGATTTACCTGGGTCACTAGGTCCTGGTCTGAGATTTGGAGCTAGGATTCCGACCTCTCTGGCCAGTTCTTGAGTTGGTATCCAAAATCACCCCGCCTTATTCTTAAGCACCAAAGTTTGAATGATGACGCTTTATATATATATATAATATATATAATATAATATATATATATATATATATATATATATATATTAACATAGACCTCAGGGGCATTCTGAAAAGACAGTTCTCTGTATGGCTCAGCAGGCTGATCCAGGTAAGCAAAAGGGGCAGGAACAAGCCTGTGTCCACTCCCAGGGCTGAGTGATTCTGGGAAAGAAAGAGAGGGAAAGGGATGGAGGTGGAACTGGGAAAAGGAAGTGCTCCCAGGTCTAGCCCTGACCCAAAGAAAGAGAGGGAAATGGATGGAGGTGGAACTGGGAAAAGGAAGTGCCCCCAGGTCTAGCCCTGACCCAAAGAAAGAGAGGGAAACGGATGGAGGTGGAACTGGGAAAAGGAAGTGCCCCCAGGTCTAGCCCTGACCCAAAGACAAGTCTAGGTCTGTGGCCCTTGACAGAGAAGGCTGTATATTCTACAGCCAGGCTGCCTCATGCCACCCACAGGCTTCTCCCAGCCTCCGGTCTTAGGAGAAGGCTCTGTGTGTGCCTCTGTAGTAAAGGGAAACCTGAGGACTAGCAGGAGAGACAAGTTCAGAGGCTAGCAGGGGATAGCGCTTCTGAAGATTTGTCCTTACAACCTGCCTGCCCTGGCCCCACTTCTCTGGTGAGGTCTTGGGTTTAGGGGGGGTTCTGGATCTATGAGAGGCAGTCTTGCACACAAGAGGGAAAGTGGGGACTGAAATTTGAAACAAGAAATTGCCAGAGGAAATAGGAAGCTGGGAGAAAAGATTTGGGGTCTTGAGTGGGAAGCTGGAAAGAGGGGGTTTAGATGCTTGGGTGACAGCTCCGGGTACTGGGGTAGCACTGACAGATCCCATGGAAATGCACAGATAGTTTTATTTCCTTCCTTCCCTTGAGGCCCCCCCAAGTCTTAGGGAGGGAGCCAAGAACTGCTAGAGAACAGGTGCCCGGGGAGGCAGGTAAACCTCTTACCCTGTGCTATGTAAAAGGGGAGGGGTACTCAGACAGGCTGAAAATACAGAGGCTCACACCTAACCTCTTAGGACCTCAAAGTCCTGACACCCTCCCTGCTAGGCTGCCTTGTTGAAGAGTGGATTAGATTCAGGCTCTCTGGACCACTGTATAAAAAAATTCTCCTCCTATCTCCTTCCCAGCCAAACACAAGTCCAGGTAAGCATATACAACCAGCCACTCCCGGGACACCCCACTCCACTCTGAGGCTTCAGACAGGCTGAGATGCAAGAGCCTGCCCCATGTCCAACACCCTAAGCTGGAAAAAAGCATACGAATGAATTCCAAACGAAACAACCCATGCGACATGTTTTATATTGCAATAGATCACAATAATTCAGTACTAATGATGTCATATTAACCAGCTATTAAATGTTCTTGAGCCTCCAAAAAGCACAGAGAAGCCGGTTGGGGCTGCAAGAGTTTGGGTCCTGGCCTGGTTTATTTTCCCGCGTTCCCTGAGAGGGATCTGACTTTCTTCTCTGCCTGCTGAGGCTCTGAGCTATAAGACTATAGGCTTCACTTTTGCTGGGTCCGAGATCTCTGCCCAAACCTAAGACTTATTTAGAAAGCTGGCCAGGGCAGGAGCTTCTAGGAATCCTTGGGGCAGAAGAGGCTGGAGACATGTCATCTACAGAAATGGCAGCTCTTTGCCGCCGTGTCATCCATGTTAACGGGCCCCCAAAGAGTGAGATGTCTTGTGACTCTTGTGGACTTGGGGTGCTACGGAAGATGAGAGTACTCCTGATGGGAAGCAGCGCGGAGGTGTGAGCAATGAGAGGGACCTGCCTGCAGCAGGAGAAAAGCCCAAGCTGGAGGCTGGCGGGGAGGCCTGAGACCACCCCCTCCCGCTCACGGTGATTTATGACTCCCTCCCCATCCACCAAATTGAAAAGAAAGACGGGCAAGGCCGGGCAGGAGGCTCCCAGCGCAGGGGCCGCCGAGCTCCAGCCGGGCCCCCGCCCTCCTGCCTCCCTGACAGCTTGCAGCCGAGCTCGGTCCGCCGTCCCCCGGGAGCAGCGGGTCCACGCTCCCAGCCCGGTCGGCGGCGGGGCCGCTTCCAATCTGCCGGCAGGCGCAGAGGGAGCGCGAGGGGAGCCGGGCGCAAGGCCACCGCCTGCCCAGCTCCGGAGAAGACAAAGTTTCCGTTCTGCGCGCTGCGAGGGGCCACTCCTGGCCCGAGATCGCGTTTGCGAGAAGCAGCGCCTAACGATTCCACGGCGGCCTCGGACGCTGGGCCGGACATGGGCCTCGGATAGTGTCCCAGGGGCCCAGGGAGAGGGGTAGGAGTGCGCTGAAGCGGAAAGTCTGGGCTCCCGGCGAGTAGCAGAGCAGGCGCTCTGGCCCCCGGTCCCCTGCTGCACAGGGGCTCAACTCCGCTCCCACGAAGTCTAGGGCACAGTCGATCCTGGGGCTGAGCGTAGAGAATCCAGGCCCCTGACCCAGGGCAGCTACTTTGGGGTCCTGGGCCTTCGTCCTGCCAGAGGCTGACCCCAGAAAGGCGCGGAACTAGAGCATGGTGGCGGGGTCTGGAGGGCTAAGGTGAAAAGGCACTTTCATTCTCGGCGCTGCCTTGAAAAGTAGAACCCAGGCTAGCCACGGCTGGGCGCTGACTACTATGCGGGCTTTAGACATCTTCGTGCTTGCTCAAAACTTGCATAGTCCTGTCTAAAGGTACATCTCACACACACACACACACACACACACTAGCCCACTAGCTTCTCATGACATGAGCCCTAGGGAGGCCACTGGCTGGGGATGAAGAGGTCACTGCCTTCTTTGTTTTTGTGTCGCCTCCCTCCGGCTGCAGCCATATCCGTGGGTCCCCTTAACGTTCCAGACTCGATCTTTCCCACGGCTCAACTCTCCGAGTAAGTGCAGCGTTGAGTCTCTTCTCCAAAGGACATCAGGCCTAATCTTCTGCTCCAGGACAGCAGGCCCAGAGGCCAGGAGAGGAGTGCCTTGTCCTACATGGTGTGTGTGTGTGTGTGTGTGTGTGTGAGAGAGAGAGAGAGAGAGAGAGAGAGAGAGAGAGAGAGAGAGAGAGAGAGATTTAGAACCCAAGCAAAGCACTTGGAAAACAAAAATTTAAATTCTTTCTCGAATTAGGAAAAGAATTCCCTAAGAACTCAGGTCTTTACTCCACTGGGTTTTGCTGCCTTTCTGTGGGATGAGAAAGAGAAATGGGAGGGGAAAAAAGGGATCTGCAACTGCAGTTTTGTCAAGTAACTTGAATAATTGTGAACAGGCTCGGGAAAAGGCTTTCGAGGCCGCGCAGCTATAGGCCGTGCAGCCGGGCGGCCCCTTCCCGGCGGCCCCTGCCCCCTTGGCTAATCATCTTCATTAGGAGCGTCATCGCCGACCTAATGAAAGCAAACTGTGTGGAAATGGCCGGTAAATATTTAGGTCTGTGCTGTAATTAATTCAGTGTCTCTTTTAATCAAACTGGAAAAGAATCGTGCCGCGGCTTTTGGAGCCGTGACATCACCCCCAAAATCGGCCGGAGCCAATCAGCGTCATCACTCCGGGGACACGTGGGTGAGTCCCTTTAAAAAAAAAAAAAAAACACAACACAACGAAAAAAAAGAGAGAGAGAGAAACAACAACAACAAAAAAGCCAGCCCCAAAGAAAAAGTGACTCAAGTTCGATTTTTTTAAAGGGAGGGGGGGCGGCGAAGGCGGGCGCCGGGGACAGGTGAGGGCTGCAGCGGGAGCCGCGGGGCGCTGTCCGCGGTGCTGACGGGCCCTCGCCGGGCCGACCGCGCGCAGGCTCTCCGGGCCAGGTGGAGCGGCATGACCCGCAGGCCGCGGCCGCTGTCCGCGGTGCTGACGCCTCCAGGTGCGCTCTGCTCCGCCCGTCGGTAGCGCGCCCCGGGCTGGCTGCAATTCGCCGAGCTGACCTCCGCCCTCGGCTACCGTTTGCCCGAAGGAAGCCTGCGTTTTGGATTTTGTTTTTTAAAAAGACGGTCTTCATTCAGATTCCAACAACCTCGCGTTTCTTCTGTGCCAAAGGGCCCTTCAGGCCGTTCTCCTCTTTGGCTCTCCCCAACTTGGCGCGCCCTCCTCCCATTCCTCCCTGACACTCCCACCACCAGCCCCCCCTCGGCTCGGCGGCTCGGCTCGGTACTGCAGAAGACGCGTTGAACCCTTTTGGATGTAATGCGCAGAGGAGGTTGGCCCAGAGCTCCCGGGCTCCCCCAAGGCTGAACTCCTTCCAAGGTGCCCACAGGCTCCCTGCCCTCCTTCCCCATGCCAGCCCGCAGCTAGGGGCAGGGGCAGCGGCTGCTGGGGTTGGGGGTGGGTGGGGAGCTTTTGGGGAGGACAGGTCGCAGCTTGGCTATGGAAGGCTCCAATGGCTTTGGGATTGACTCCATTCTCTCCCACCGAGCGGGCAGCCCCGCCCTTCCCAAGGGGGACCCCTTGCTTGGGGACTGCCGTTCACCCCTGGAGCTGAGTCCACGCTCAGAGAGCAGCAGCGACTGCTCTTCGCCAGCCTCGCCCGGAAGGGACTGTCTGGAGACCAGTACCTCGCGGCCTGGTGCGGCATCTGGCCCAGGTTTGGACTCCCACCTGCAGCCAGGGCAGCTTTCAGTTCCAGCCCAGTCGCGAACCGTCACCTCCTCCTTTCTGATCAGGGACATCCTTGCTGACTGCAAACCTCTTGCGGCCTGTGCACCCTATTCTAGCAGCGGGCAGCCAGCAGTCCCTGAACCTGGGGGGCGCCTTGCTGCCAAAGCCGGGGAGGACTTTCGCGACAAGCTGGACAAAAGTGTCAGCAGCACCTCGTCAGACTCTGAGTACAAAGGTAAGAAAACGAGGTGAAAATGGGGAAGGGGCGTTTCTTTAAAAATTACATTTAAAACTTGAGAGCACACACTTGAAGACAGGCACACGGTCATCTCAGGGCTCCCCAAGGCCAGCTGAGATCTGGTCTCGATTGGACCTCTCTGCCTGCCCGGAGGCTGGACCCTGGAGCAACAAAAGAGTTCAATGTATGTGGTGCATGGTGCACCGGGGATGAGTACCGAGGGGGATATTTGTGTAGAGGGGAGGAAGGCCTTCCTAAATGTACAAAGCAAACTTTCTAACTTCCTGAGTGGAACCACCACTCTCCCACCAACTGTGCTGGTGGATAGGGACTCCTGGGAGGAGACCTTGCAACAGTGCAAAGCTTAGAGGATGCTGCCAAAGCTCTTAGTACAGTGAGAATTTTCTGGTCTATAATCTGAATTTTCCAACAAGAGGAGAAAATGAGCCTCCCCACCCATTGGGTGAAGTGTAGTCTGGGGCCTGTGAACTATGCAAATGAAGAGCTCAGTTTCAAGAAGGAGCAGGCAGCCTGGCCTGGTGGCCGGCTGCCTGCTGCCGGCAGAGTGGTTCTGAGGTCCGGTGAAGGGGGAGGACCCCCACTCCCACAGCAGTGCTCTCTCTGAATTGGTTTTGAGTGACTTGAGTGGTGATCGCCAGTCTGTGTTCAGGACTCAGAGACTCCGGAGTGACCCCACTTTCTTTGTGGCGGCTCCCATTTCATTCAGTCTTAATCAAGGAGCTGCAATATATTAAAAGGAAAGAGGGACAGAAGAAAAGAAAGGAAAAAAAGGGGGGAAGAAAGAAAACGTTCCTTAGTGTTGTTTCCGATCTTTAGCCTCCACCATGACTTTAGCTGTTGACTGGGTCCGGGTGCACAAAGTTCCTTCCAGGAAGAAGCTAAGAGGCAGAGGCAGCGGGCACCAGAGGTGGCAGGGGATGAAGCCCTTTGGTGCCAGCCAGCAGAAAACTAGGACCTGGTGGAGACTGCTCCTGGATTTTTAACTATTACAATTAATTCCCCAAACCCATTCTTTGAACTAATACTTTGCTATAAAGTCAGCTTCATTGTCTGCATCTCTTGGCCTCCATTTGTGCTAAACCTCAAAAAAAAAAAAAAAAAAAAAAAAAAAGAGTGAAGTTAGAGACACTTCATTCTTCCTCCCAATCAAGAATTCCTTTGAGGATAGACCCAGACTCTGTCAGGGGTTCTAGGCCACATCTCATTTCTCTCTTCTTCCCCCAGTGGAAATGGGTAGGCCTTCTTCAACCAGACTGTGACCCACAGTCTCTAGAAAGCCCACAGTTTCAGACACAGATCTAGATATAGATATCACAGATATCACTCTAGAGGCATTTGGGAAATTTGGCCCCAGCAACCCCCCTTCTCTCCAGGGGCCTGTTTTAAGAGGCAAATAGAACTCACCTTGGAGAAAGGTGTGTGTGTGTGTGTGTGTGTGTGTGTGTGTGTGTGTTTTATTCCTTACAATTTGCAACCAGCTCTACTTAACTTCATGGTCATAGCAAAGAGCAGTCGGGTCCAGTCCTGTCTGTGCAAACAGTCGCCTCCTTTTGTGTTTTTGCCCCTAAGTAGGATTTTGAGGAGAGATTCCATTTCGTTTAAGATAATTGGAATATCAATTTTCTCCTCCTGTCCCTGATGATATCTGAGCAGGCCATGACCGAGAGAGCCGAGAGCCGGCTGTCTGCGGATCACTTAAACAGGTTTGATGCAGAGGATGCTGCAGAAAGTCCCAGCCACCCCTGGGCACTGGCTGTTGCTTCTGCACTTAACAAAACTCTCTGAAGTGTGTGTGTGTGTGTGTGTGTGTGTGTGTGTGCGTGTGTGGCGGGCCGGGTGGGGGTGTAAGCACATCGCCAAGCAAAGTGTACCTTGCGCATTTCACAAGCGGGGTGGCTTTTGAAAAGTCTAATGGTTTGAGAGACAGATACGGGAGCCAGCCCATGGTTGCATTTGAGCCCACTACTGCCTAGCCACAGTTTACTCCGTCTCATTTCCTCCAAGGATGAAATGAGGCAGGAGTAGGGGACAGGCCAGGTTCATCACAAGTTTCTGAAGTGAAAGGTTTCGTAAACAGTATTTACTGAAGTTGGAACAGGGCTTGGCAAGGAAGGCAGGTGGCAGAAGTAACCTGGCTGGAGCCCAGGTTCTTGGAGAAACCAAACCAGGGCTTCACACAGGAAGGGTCTCTAGCCTCAGATTCTAGACGGGGGGGTGCAGCTTTGAAGTCAAAGTCTGAGAAATGGACACAAGGTAAGCAGACAGAGACAGACTGAACTGGGTGAGTCCGGTGTGGGCAGAGTCAGGAGAGAAAGTTTAAAAAAGAAAAGCGGCAGCCATTCTACTGGAGTGGGGAATTGGTTTAAGTAGTCCAAGTTAATTGTGTGTGTGTGTGTGGGGGGGATTGTAAAATAAGATTTCTGCAATATTAAGCTTGAGGTTTGAATAAGGATAAGCTAGGCTTTCTGGGGAGAAAAATCATCTTTATCCCCGCGGGTTCCGAAAACCCCCAGCGGAGGCAGGAGGCAGAAGGCAGAAGGCGGCTCCGGCAGAGGTACCTAGGACTCGTAGGTGCTCGGGTGTCCAGGCTCCCTCCCGGCTGAGAAGCACAACCTTTCCGGCTGAAAAGCTTCCCTCCCCAGTGGCTCAATTAACCGGATTATTGTTTCCTACAGAGAGAAATCACCTCGCATTCAGCTGAATCCTGTCATGGCAAACGCCACGCACAATGAAACTCACCATAAAAGAAAATAAAGAGGGCAGGGGGTAGGGTGGGCAGGAGCCCCAGCCGAAAGGGTCATTTGGGGAGAAGTGGACTATTCCATTTCAATCTCATCTTTGGAGGAGATGGGAATGCCGGACTTGTTCGATTAAATGTATGTTTTCTGTTAAGTCAACCCCAGCGAAAGTGGAGAAAAATGAACTAACCCAGGTCTGACTGAGTCCATGTTGGACCTCAGGAGCGGGGATCAGATAGCCATTTGCCCGACCGAGGGCTGTCCACACGATCGTAGCTCTGGTTGGGTGGGAGCCACATTGGGCACAGAGAAGCCTGGAACTCTGTGATACTCGCGGCCCTTCCCGCCCCGGGACTATGAGTATTTCTCTCAGCGCTTGGCGCTCGAACGTGCCCGCGCTCTGCCGGCCTTCCACCCGCGTAGTTCGGAAGTGGCCTAGGAATCCATCGCTACAGATTCCTGGCCACGCAGGGGGCGGCGAGGTGTGGACACAATTATCTGCTCTTCCGGACGATGGGGTGCTGAGGAGCGAATAGGGTTTTGTTTCTCCACGCGGCGTTCCAGCCTAGACAAGGAACCCACCAGCCTGAAACGCGTTCTCCTCCAGTGGAGACCAGGCCAGTCCGCCGCGGGCTGGTTTTATCTCTCCCGAGGGGAATGAGGCAGGGGAAAAAGAGAGTTTCTTCAGGGAGCTCCCAGCGGCTCTGGACCCCGGGCACTTCCTACCCTGGTTCCTCCAAGCTCACAGTTAACACCTTTCTTCCGCGAGCAGGAAGTCGTGGCTCCGATGGCCCTGTCGTAGTGTCCTCACGCGTGTGGGTGCTGCGGGACCTCAGAGGTCTGAGCCCTGACGACTAGGATACTTGGGTGCAAGCACTGCGGAGCCTTGACATGCCCCTCTGTCTCCGCAGTGAAGGAGGAGGGCGACCGTGAGATCTCTAGTTCTCGGGACAGTCCCCCGGTGCGCCTGAAAAAGCCACGCAAAGCACGCACGGCCTTCACTGACCATCAGCTGGCGCAGCTGGAGCGTAGCTTCGAGCGCCAGAAATACCTGAGCGTGCAAGACCGCATGGAGCTGGCCGCCTCCCTCAACCTCACCGACACGCAGGTCAAGACCTGGTACCAGAACCGCAGGTGAGGTTTCACTGTGGGTCGGGATTGGCAGGGAGCTTCTTCTGGAGCCTTGAGGAGTCTCTCCCATTCTGTGAAAGTAGGGAAACCGAGGCTCTCAGAAAAAAAAAAACAAAAAAAAAACAAAAAACCCTTGCCCTACGTCCCACAGTGTGGGACAGAAAGGACACTAGACTGACATCCAGGACAGGTGGAATGGCGCAGAGGCTGAGAGATTCACTGCTCCACCCCAGCCCAAGTCTCCAAGGAACCAGCTCTAGGCTAGGCTTAGAGGACTTTGGGATCTTTAGATGGAAGGCCTGATCCCTGAGGGGAAAGTGGCAGCCTCGGCCTCCAGAAAGCAGAGAGGTCCCTGAGGAGGTTGTACTAGGGGCCAGTGGTGACCACGTCCAGGGCAATTCCTCTTTGGGTTTCTTTGCATTTACAGCCAAGAAGGGGCTTTCCTGGACAAACATCCTCACCCCAGCCTCTCTGGGACAGAGAGACTGGGAAACTGGTATTAGGACACTGACTGGTCTTGAACATTCGTAGGACTCAGATACACAGATTCAATGCAGGAGCACAGACACGTCAGTCTGCATAGTGACACACTCCTACATACTCAGTAGGGGCAGGAACGGTGCCTTCCATAAACAAGCCTCAGAACACGCAGCCCCATTAATAATAAATACCGATTACTGCTTCGGGCATCAATAATTAAGGCCCGTTGCAGTAATTACACAATTATGACAATGATGAATTATTCAGGGAGGGAAACGGGGCTAGTGTGACTGAGCCCACCTAACTGGAACCCAGGCAGGCATGCTCAACCTCACCCCAGGTGAGTGCAGAGTCTTTGGGTTTGACTTCCTAGTATCTGCCTTGCCCTAGGCCTCTCCACCCCTGGGCCAGAGGGGCTTGGGGGATAGCTAGCCCCAGGTCTCAAATCTGGACGGCCTGAGTATAGGCAGAGCTTGGAGATAAAATGTGTACATTCCTCCAGAGAAATCTCCGCTTGGAGTCCCCAGCTTGCTTGCTTCAAGACCAGGCTTCTGGGGTTACCCTCTGGGGGTGGGAGTGTCTGCCTACTCCATAGCCAGCCGACCTCCCTCTCTGTCACTCCACTTTCATCAGGCCTTCCCAGAGGAAGCATGTCCAGAGGGAGCCCCAACCTGCGAGTTTGTAAGTGCACTTTGGAGTCAGACAATCAGGCTTGGTGCTCTGCCTGCCACTTTGCAGACCATCATGAAAACTGGTTCACACCTCAGTTTTCAATCTGTAAAATGGGGACAACAGTCATGGAAAGCCAGTGGAAGAGGAAATGATGCATGATGCTTTTGACACGGGCACTTCACTATTTATCAGCAAATTAGCATACTCCCTGCTGGCCACCCTGCCAATCACTAGAAAGGGGCAAGAGCATGGGTTGTGGAGTGCCCTAATCCTGAGCCTTTCGTCTGCCTTGATTTCGGTTCCTAGGACTAAATGGAAGCGACAGACGGCCGTGGGGCTGGAGCTGCTGGCGGAGGCAGGCAATTACTCGGCGCTCCAGAGAATGTTCCCGTCGCCTTATTTCTACCCGCAGAGTCTTGTTTCCAACCTGGACCCAGGCGCCGCGCTCTATCTGTACCGAGGCCCCAGCGCGCCACCGCCTGCCCTCCAGAGACCTCTGGTGCCCCGCATCCTCATCCACGGACTCCAGGGCGCCAGCGAGCCGCCCCCTCCGCTGCCCCCGCTGCCCGGTGTCCTCCCGCGCGCTGCGCAGCCTCGGTGAGGCGCCCCCTCGTCCCCAGCCGAGCTCCGGGGCCCACAGCTCAGGCTGGGCGAGGGTCTCTCTCGTCGCCCCGGGGCAGGGCTGCCCAGCTCACTGCGGCGCCGCAGCCCAGTGTCTCCGAGGACGATGAGTCTACTGAGGCTATCCCTCCCCTGCGTAATCCACCCACCGGATGTACATACGCGCCCCTGCTCACCTCCCACCCACCCCCGAGTCCCTGCGGGCTTCCCTAGGTGCCCCCTGTCCCCTCAGCAGCAGGCAGGGGGACACCGGTGACCGGCTCTCTCCCGTGCCCCAATCCCGGGCCCACTCTTCTGGCAGCTCTGCGGGACGGGTTGGGAGCGCTATAAGGAGTTTCCCTCCTACTCCTTTACTCTCCCCGAGCCGGGCTAGCGGCGGAGCTGTACATACAGTGTGCAAAGTGTATATGAAGTTATTTATTCGTGACCCATGAGCCCGTGACCGTGTCCGTGAATCAGTGAGTCTGTGGCCTATGCTCTTCCCAACCCGGGTGAGACATTAAGGGGCTGAGAGGGCTTGCCCACGCATTCTGGCCCCAATCCCAGCCCTCCACCCAGGTCCCGGGGCAGCCAGGCCTCTTGGGTTCTCTTTTTTAAATGTGGAAATAAACTTCTTACAAATGACCAGGCGCCTGTTCGCGCTACTGTCCGTTGGTTCCGGCTCAGGCCCTCTTCCACCCCTTCATCCATAAGACACTTCGGCATCTCTCGATCTACATTTCCTTCCATACACAAAAAGTTTTGTCTCCCTCTTGCCCCGCTCCCCGGTTCCTGGGTGCTGTGGTCGTTTGCAGGAGACCCCGGCTGGACTCGCAGAGATCTCCCCGTTTCCACATCAAGGCGAGCCCTTGGCTCTCAACCTCCCCATCTGGTTCTTCCCGTTTCCACAAGGTCTTGGGGGCCACGGGCGAGGCCAGCGCCTGGCTTCCCTCTGCGCGTGCCAGGCCGCGACGCACTCACTGAGCCGACTCATCTGGCTCAGACAAGGGCGCCAGCAGCTGGTGACCGGCCCTGCGGGCGCGGGGCAGACAGATGGACTCCGAGGCTGCTCTCCGTTGCCCCACCCTCCTCCGCCCGGCGCCCTCGGCTCTGGCTACCCGCAGCTCCTAGACTCTAATGCCTGGTAGGACCCCATGGACTTTCGCAAGCTTGGCGCCGCGAAGGGCAACTTTTTGCTCTTCGTCCTCTGCCCCACCCCCTTGCCCTGGGAGAAATAGGAGCGGGGGAGTGGGCAGATCACATCACCCGCCCAGGCTCTGAGATCTCAGGGTAGTCAGACTTCAGATCACTTTCAAAGGGCCAAGGTCATCTCCTGACACCGTTCTGTCTCCCGGGATATGGGCGCAGGTGCTCCCCCCTCCCCCACGCCACCTGCAGCACACTGACCCGCAAGATGGAAGAAATGCCGGCGAGTTTGGATGCTCGTAAGCAAAGCACCCTCCCAGCATTTCTGGCACAACCGTTCGGGGAGAGAACCGGGCTGTGGAGGGCGGGGGCGCGTTCAGAAAGCATCCCACCTTCCCAACTACAGCTAGTTCGGCTACTGTTTCTCCCCGCCCCCCAGCACCCTCACACCCAGGCTTTTCTTTTCTGGGGTGGTGGGGGTATTATTCTAATTTTGCAAAATGCACAGCAGCTAATTAAGTCAAGGAGCCCCTCGGCTTTCAAGTTCTTTTGCATGTGAATGCGGGTTGGTAAATCCCTCGATCTGGCTGTGGTGGGGTGTGAGGGGGGACTGTCCCCAACTCAGGGTTAATGAAGTGGGAAAGGAGTCTCTCATAGCCTCCTGCAAACAAAACCCCCCAAGCAACAAACCCTGCTCAAATCCTACACGGATTGACTTAAACCCAGGGGATAAGTGCTTTAAATTAATCTCATTGAATAAGAATGAGACCAAACAAAACTCTTTAAAATCATATTAAAAATCTATCAAAGGACAACTTGCGGTGGTGTGCTTTTCATTTTGTGAGAGTGGAGGAGGCAGGCTGGAGCAGCCACCCTCACATTTACACAGTGCAGTGTAAACCACAGACACATTCTGACTATGTAATTGTCCTTGTACCGCAGAGGCGATTTCATATCTTACATTAATGAAGAACAAGGCTTCCCTACAAGTTTATAATTACAATATTTTAAATTGTCCTGCACATCCCATCTGTAATAATAACTTCACAACCTCTGCGTGAGGTGGGCTTGCGCTTCCCATCCATTTAGAAGGCTAAATTCGTTTCTCTGTTCCTAACCCAGGGGCTGGGTGACCTCATTTAAAACAGAAAAAAGGACGCACCCGGAGAGACCCCCAGTGGACCAAACAATAGGCGGGCCCTGAAGGGCACTTTCCCTTCTAAATCTGGACTCCAAGGGCGAGGCAACAAAGTTTAAAAGGTTAGTTCTTCCAGCTGGCCCTCCACAAGGCTTCTGGAACCTGGGCTGCTTTTTTTGCAGGGGGGCATTACCCCAACAAGTTGGCTCTGCATTTTTCTATGGTCTAGCAGACTGAGATTAAGTTTGATGGTCATGGAGGCAAATAGGAAAGTCTTGTTAATTACTTCTCAATCGGAGAAACTTGTCATTGGAAAGGCCTGGGAGTGGCAGTTGTATTTAAATGGCTTCTGCCTGCTGTGTGAAGTGCTGGACCAAGCCACTGGCATGTTAGAATCACCTGCATTGAGAGGCCCATCCCGGTTCCTTTTGTGCCAGTGAGGACAGAAGTCAAAGCAGCCCTCTATCAGAACCACCCTCAGCCGGGGCTCCACTTGGCCCTGGCTTCTGTGGGAGTGGAGGGTCACCAAGGGCTCTGAGCCCTTCAGTGCCTGACGATCCATGGTTCTTCATAAGATGGACAGGATCAGGGCTGCACACGGGGAAGGCTTTGGATCCCAATCCTAGGACTCTACAACCATAGCACTCCCTTTACTTTCTGAGACTTTAACATGGCAACCAGGCTGATGTCAGAGAAATGCTAAGTCTGAGACCTTAGAAAAAGGTATGATTGAAACTACACACAAAATCAGAATATGTACACTGAAATTAGGCTAACACTGTATCCACCTGATACCTGGGATGTGCAACCTGTTAAGATCCATTAGAGACTCATTTTAAGATTTTTTAAGAGATTCATGTTTAAATTAAGAGAACATTAACCCCAAGTCTCCTCCTCCACTGGGCAGTATGTTAACCATGCAGCAGGTCCACTCAGCATCTCTGACAACACACCCTTGCTAAGTTAGAAAACTACATGTGTAAATTTCAACTTTAGGGTTAGAGTCACTGATATTTTAGTAAGGTCCAGCGCACCTCACAGAGCCCTGCAGCTGAGCCGTTAGGGGCTCCTGGCTGGGAAGCAGACACAGGTTTTTGTGTGGCTATCCCTGATTCCTGACACTAATCCTGTTTTCACACAGCTGGTTGAATCTCCATAGTCCGATTCCCACCAAAGCATGTGAGTCACTACAAATCTAAAGAAAGGCGGCTGATTTGTCCAGTCAGTTACCTGCTGCAGCTTCAAATTATCCTTCCAAATCTCACCAACAGGCTCTACTGATTCTGAGTGCCTGCCCTGGCAAAGCCATGCTCCTTCTTGTATCGGTTTCCCTAGTTGAATGCTAACTGACCTTCCTCCCTGCAACAGCCTGGACCCTGCCAGCTCCCAGGAGAGGAGCAGAGGTTCTACAGCACTTGCCCTAGGGCAGTGGTTCTCAGCTTATGGGTCATGACCTCTTTGGGTGGGGCAAAGGACTCTTTCACAGGGGTCGCCTAAGACCATCTGCATGTTAGGTATTTAATTACGATTCATAACAGTAGCGAAATTAGAGTTATGAAGTAGCAATGAAAATAATTTTATGGCTGGGGGGGGTTACCAGAACATGAGGAACTATATTTAGGGGCCGAGGCATTAGGAAGGTTACATAACCACTGCCCTAGGGCTTCAGAGGATCTGGGTGGGCTGGGCACACAGGAACACAGAAGCAGGCACAGAACAGGGCTCAACAGAGCATGCTGAGCTTTAACCCTTTCTCTCACGAGTCCTCTGTAATGTCCAAATCTTACATTTATTGGGAAATCAATACACTCCAGGGGTCCTCTTTCAAACCTCCCAGAAACACAATGGTGTGTGTGGGGGTTCTGGGTCTGGGTCACAACACAAAGACCTCAGACTTCGAAAAGAAGTCAGGCCTTGGTGAAAAAGGCTAGCTTGGGTGCTGGTGCCTTTTGACTTCAAAGGCAAATAATAAAAGACAACAACAAATCAATTAGCTCAGAGAGGAGTCTTCTGTGGATGTGAAAGGGAGGCTATGCACATGGCACTGTGCCATGCTTCCGGAAGGAAGGTGTTGCTGCCAACACATCCAGGGTTTTGACCCAAAGTAAAACCTCTCTCACCCCTTTCTAACAGAACATGTGGACACTAAGGAAAAACTAGTCAGCAAATACTTTATCATTTTGTACAAGTTTAATTCCAGTTTTTAACATTCTATCTCACAACACTCAATGCAATACATGTGTGGCAGCTTCATCTGGCAAGCTTACTAGGAGCCAAACTCCTCCAGGCCGACACACAGGGCACTTGCTGTCCCTGTGAACAATCTCAAAAGAGGCCCGGGCAAAGGCTGACTGTCTAGCCACTGACCCCTGCCTGCTGGTTTCCATCAGGGCTCTTCCTCTAACAGGTGAGGGGCTGTGTTCCTGTGAGCCTGTATTCAGAGACAGGTGCTGGTTATTTCCCAGAAGCTTCAGTGATAAGAACAAGACATCAATTTAGAGCCACTGGGCCTGTCAGATCCACCCTGACCTGGTCCTGAAGAGATTAAAAATATCCAAAACAAGCTTGCTGGTCTGGTCGGTGGTGATCCCCCGGATGTGGGCCAGCTTCACTCTCTCCATGGCCTGGGCTTGCTGGATGCCACCTGAGAGCCCTGCCGCTTGTCTTGCTTTCTGCCCTTGGTGCCTCCGGCCTCCAGCCCACTTGAGTATTCTGAGTGCAGGACTTCAGCAAGCACAGGGTAGTGCTTCCTTTGGGTCTTCCTCCGAGGGTCAGGCCTGAGGAACAATGACAGCAGAGGGTAAGAAACTTCAGTGTTTTTCTTTCCATTTGGAAAGAGGCTGACAGCAGCTGGCTGTGAGACCAGGAAGCTGACATTTTTGTATTAGCAGAAGAGCAATCTCTTCAATAGCACTTGTTTTGATATTCTATGCACCAGAAGATTAGATACGGTGCTGACAGATTTTCATAATGGTGGCAAAATATCATGGCATTTTTAAAAGTGAGGCTTTGTTCTGTGTTGTTTTCATGGGGGGGGGGGGGGAGAAGAAACCTACACTCTCACACTCGGATGGCAAATGAGATGTATGAGACAGCAGTTTGCCCAGGGATGGGAAAGCTCACAGAAACCCAACAGTGCACTGCAGTTAGCTGCAACACTTCCGTGTCCAGAGCCTTGGGGATGAACCCAAGGGCAGACTGTAGGCACAGTGGCCTGGAGGTAGGGTATCTACACAGATGCTCCATCACTCACCGAAGAGCTGAAAACACCCTGGTCCTGCAAAACCCAAGCCCAAGTGCATCTGAGGTTTAAGCCAGAGGTTCCACCATTACACACACCTGAGGCAGAAAGGGAATTATTCCTTGTCCTGATCCACAAAAAGATGCCAAAGCCTGACATCAGGTTCAGCACAGAATCCCAGAAACTTCTGGAAAGACAGCAGTCTCACCGTTTATGAGAAAAGAAAGTTTTTAGAAATTCGGTGACCCCAAAAAACTCAGTGTAAGAAAAGCCACTAGCTGCTCTCTGACTTGACAGCATGTTCTGTGGTAGTCCAGAGTCTGTGGTCAAAATAAACAGAAGTCCTTTAAAAAATTCATTCTTTAAAAATTCTCTATTTTTTATGTACACTGGTGTTTTGCATGCATGTGTTTTCGTATGAAGGTGTTGGACCCCTGAAACTGGAGTTTTAAGCAGGTCTAAGCTGCCATGTGGGTGCTGGGTATTGAACCCGGGTGCTCTGAAAGAGTAGCCAGAGCTCTTAAGTGCTGAGCCATACCTCCAGCCCCCTAGAAGTCCTTCAGAATCCAAGAATTAGACACAGACCAGCACTGTGCTATTAGCCTGATTAGGAAGGCTTGAAGAATCCAATTATAACGAAGTTGAAGCCATTTATAAGCATATCCAGAGCACAGGGCTGCAGTTAAAATGCTGTTTTTTTTTCTTTTCTTTTCTTGGAACAGAGGAAGAGTCAATCTTTGCTAGGTAAAAAGATTTGAGAAAAGGGCATCTTTAGTAAGTGTTGGGGCTCAACACCACTAGCATCACACAGGGAAGCAGTTCCTGCATTTGTGTTAAGTGATTCATGTACAGTATCCTGTGGTCCCCATTGATGAGGCAGTCTTCCTCATTTTACAGGTAAGCACAAGGACTGGAGGAGGGTGAGAACTTGCTAAGACCATGTAGCTGGCAGATGCAAGTATTAAGTGCCAGCCAGTGACTGCTGTGGGGATCATGACCAGAGTTATACAGGAGAAACTGAGGCCTGGAGATTGAAAATCGATGCCAGGTCTGGTTGGGGCGGGGGCAAAGCTCTACTTATTGTGACTCCCACTTCCCAGTGAGCAACAGTGTTGGCCCTGGACCCCTGCTCATACGGACTGCATGTCCCTGGCCGAGGTCTTCCAGACCTGTGCATGTGTAAACAAGTGTGGTTGTTGGGAGCACCGACCTGCTCCACAGCAAAGGCTGTAACTTTCTGTACTTGTAGTTTATTTTAATCAGGTTACATGACAGAGAGAAAAGGTTCTGACAGGAAGGAATGCTTTTTCTTTCCTCTTGTTTGAAGCAGGTGCTAACAATGTGTATAATTTTATACTTTGTTTGTTTGTTTGTTCCACAGTGTTTCTCTGCTGTCACTCTGGCTGTCCTGGAACCAGGCTGGTCTCAAACTCACAGAGATCGCCTGCCTCTGCCTCTCGAATGCTGGGATTAAAGACTTGTGCCACCACTGCGTGGCTTATAATTTTAAATATAACAACCCAAGTTTCAAAATATGTAAAATTTCAGTCAAAATATTCTCTGAAACAAAAGTGTTTGCTCCTGCCACCATTGTAGACAATAGTAGCCACAGTCTCATCTGGTGACTGATGACAAACTGCCTACAGAACAAGTACAGGATGTGGAGAGCAGCTCAGAGTACCACACCCATACTTCAGCTGCCCAGTGCAGACACCTTCACAGAAAACATGCCTCACAGGGGTCCACTCCAGGGCTCTGGAGCATGTCTGTTCCAGGTAGAGAGCTGGGCAGGGAGTCAGCTCTGTGGCCGCCCTGTCAGTGTATGCTCAGTACACGTGTGTCCCGCTCACCTTCATGTATCGTTGCCACACTTCCTAGCCATCTCATGTACACCCAGCAGCCCACTCATGCAGCAAGCAAGAGGTACCTACACATTCCAACTCAGGCCTCTATTAGGTGGGGAACCCTGCAGGGCCTCACTGCTGTCACAACAGCCATGCCAACAGGACACACTTCTCCCCTGGCCAGCTCCCAATCTCCTCCTATTGTTCTTAGGCCCATAGCTGAGAAGGCGCGGTACAGATGGGAAGGTGAACCCCTCTAAACCCAAGCATATACCCAGCATTCATGCCTCTGACAAGCTGCCATTCTCCTAGAATCCTGCCAACTTTCTAGCCCTCCAAATACCTGGACCCTCAGACTCAAGCTTCCTGAGCATCCACTGTGGAAATCTTGTGGTTACCAAGCAACAGATCAGTTTATCTAACTGCAGGGAACTCCCTCACAGTGAAGGCTGAAGACTCTGCTCTCCAGGATGGATTACTCAGCAGGTCAGGCAGATGTCACTTACACTGCCAGTAAGGCAGTCAACCTAGCCAGTAATCAACCCACTGGCACCAAGGCCCCCCGAAGGAAGGCCTCTCTCAACTTCATCTGCAAACTCAACAGAGGCAGTTTCTTAGGCAAAAACCTATTTAAAAAAAAATTTTTTTTTTCAAGATAGGGTTTCTCTGTTGTAACTCTGGCTGTCCTGGAACTCACTCTGTAGACCAGGCTGGCCTGGAACTCATAGAGATTTGCCTGCCTCTGCCTCCCAAGTGCTGGGATTAAAGAAGTGTGCCACCACTACCTGGCTGCAAAAAGCAATTTAACCCATAGCTTTGCTCACAGAATTATTTTACAGCACAGAATTTATTTTTATCTATGTATGTATGTATGTATCTATCTATCCATCCATCCATCCCTGGCAGGGTTTCTCTGCTGTAACTCTGGCTGTCCTGGAAGTCACACTGTAGACCAGGTTAGCCTTGAACTCAGAGATCCACCTGCCTCTGCCTTCTGAGTGCTGGGATCAAAGGCGTGTGCCACCACTTCCCAGCTGTTAAGATTTTAAAATCACTCAAACATGTCTTCTTCTTGATGGCTACTGCTTGAACTCCATCTTGGTTTTAAGCTTCCTTAAGGCATGAGTATGAATATTTCTTCCCAAAAGTTACCCATAACAGTCAACAGAATATCCAAGCTAACCTTGGACTGGGAGTTTCTGAGTTATTTCTGGCTTCTAGTTTCTCAGTTTTTAAAATGGGCACATATTCCTTTAACAATGAGGAAAAAAATAAGTATATTCTCTTTACAGGAAACAAACAGTATAATTTGCCCTATGCCAAAACCTCAAAGTATATTTATTTTCTACTTATGAAAACTTCTCTGCCTTCTGGCCTCAGTTTGATTTCTTAAGCCTTCTTCTATTGCACTGTAAGTAAGACAGCTCAGAGGACCAACTCTTCCTTTCCAGCTAGTCTCTAATCTGAAACTCTTGAGTGTAAGTATGAGATCCAGAAGGGCAGTGATGACTTCAGGTGACCTCATGGCTGACTACAGGTTTCTCCATTGCCTGGCTGAATTGAGGAGAAAATGGCAGTACATTGTCAAGGACTGTTGGCTTTTAGAAGACAAACGAGAGAAAGGAGCACCTCCCCTGACTACAGCATGAAACCCAGGTGAAGCAGCAGCCAGTGTGGGCCGACCACTTGCCTCCTAGGGGACACGCCATCTGACATCCAACTTGTCAAAGTCACCGATGGGAAGGAAAGGGAACACGTCCAGGCCCAGCTTTGGGCTGCTTGGGCAGAGACGCTGGCTGGAAGGTTGCATCCTTGATTCTCAGGACCCAAAAATCGAGTTTCTGTGTCTCAGTGGGCCCTGCTGTGGCAGCAGGCACGATGGCAGATGTCAGTCCTCAGCATGGTGTGCTGGTTAGTATTTTGTCAACTTGATGCAGGCTATTGTCATCTGACAAGAGAGACCTCAATTGAGAAAATACCTCCATCAGACTGACCTGGCAAGTATCTGGGGACATTTCTTGACTAATGATTACAATGTGGGAGGGCTCAGGCCACTGTGGTGGTGCCACCCTGGGCAGGAGGTCCTGGGTGGTATGAGAAAGCAGGCTGAGCAAACCATGAGAAGCAAGTCAGTAAGCAGCACTCCTCCATGGTTTTTGCTTCACTCGCTGACTCTAGGTTCCTGCCTTGAGCTCCTGCACTGACATTCCTTAGGAACGGACTATGAAGGATAGGCTGAAACAAACTCCTCCCCAAGTTGCTTTTGGCATGATGTTTATCACAGTAATAGAAATGTACCCTGGACACAAGAACATTTGGCTTTTCATCGAAGAACAAGGCTACTGAAGAATGGAAGCAACAGAACTTGTAGTCCTTGGATAGGGAAAGGCACAATGTTAGGAGTGTCAACTGTGGGTGATTAGCAAATGCCTGCTGATGCTAGGGCTCATGACCCACGGGGGAGAAAGGTCTGGTCTGGTGACTGAGAGGAAGGGCTGAACCAGAATCCTTAAAGTGGTAAGAACTCTGAGCTTAACCCAGCCATGTGACCAAAATTCTTAGGAGGGTTCTCAGGCCTGGACACTTGTGTGTCAGGTGGCTATGGTGGGGACTGGGTCAGAGGAGCAGAATCTGTGAAAGCGGTCAGAGCCCCAGCTCTGGCACTCACCTAGCTGATGACTTGAAGTCAGCAGTGAGTTTAGAAAAGGTCTGAGTACAGAGGACAAGCAGCAGAAGCATGGAAGAATATTTGTGTTATTTCACTTCTCTGTAAAAATATTGTGAATTATTGTTAAGATGAAAAAACAATCATTTAAAAATGGCTATAGTTAGATTTTGAGAATATCAAGATTGACCAGCTCAGGGCAGAATCTTGGGCCCAAATCCCAGGGGTGGTTTAACACTTCTGTGACCTGGGTGATACTCTGAGTGTACTTATCACACAGAGAGACAACACACACACACAATGCTCTACTGGACCAAAAAGATGGGCCTAAGTTCAGAAAGTGACCTTCAAGTGGGAGATATGAGACCCTGACCTTGAATTTAAGGGGAAAGGAATGCATAATAGCCAGGCACTGAATTGGCCAGATGTGACCTGGACTTAGAGGGTCTAGGATGGAACCCCAGCTCTGCCCTGTTGATAGCAATGCAGCTGCAGGCAATGTCACTTGCAGCCACAAGCAGCCACAAGGGGGATGAAAGCAGATCATTTGGAGGAGAGGGTCATGCCTGGCTGTGGGACACCGAATCACAGTTCCTTTAGATACCATGAGCTGTTCCACCAGAAGTGCCCACTTGGATGCTTGTGCTGGGCAGTCTCTACTGTATGTGTGAATGGTGTTCATGAACCAGATGAGTAAGTGTTGACTATTATTAGCAGGGATAATATGGGAAAGTGGAAAGGGGGCGGGAGGTAAGGGGCCACCATCACATACTGGCCCTCCTGTGGACCAGGGACTGGCTGATTGGTCACACTAGCACCTCATGCTTCTGTATGCAAATGGTACACACACACAGCATCTGAGTCTCAGAGACCCGCTGGAGGAAGTCCTGGCCTATTTTTAGGAACTCCAATGGTGGAGTGGGCGTCCCTGAAAGTGGCAAGCCACTGAGACACAAGGCTTACTGAAGCACAGGTCATTTTACTCATCAGAAAAATGTTCAAAGAAAGAGATGAAGGTCAGGCCAGGGTGGAATCAGGAAGCTGGATGGGGAAAAGGAGGAAAGTCTTTACTGATTCCTCTCAGCTTTGCACTGTCCTAGAGGTCAGGCATTCACGATTTCTCCCCACAGTAGGTGACAACCTGCTGCCCTTCCACTTTACGGTAGGCTGTCACCAAGTCCTAGGGTTGGGACTACTTAGGAAGGGCCAACTCCAGAGCCAGGCTTCTTTTATGGCACCTTCCTTCCTCTGCACCCAGAGACACTGACACCACTTCAGAGTCAGGCCGTACCTACAAATATCTCTTTATAAGCCTGCTGCTGGCTACCCCAGAAGCAGAGCAGTAAAGCCCACCATAAATGTTTAGGTGGTGTAAAACTCAATTCTTCTATATAGAACCTCATCTACTGCTCTAAGACCATTTTTTTGGCTACAGAAAGAACGATCTCCTTACATAAAAAAGTTCCCTTGGGCTGGAAAGATGGCTTCCCATGCCAAGCCCGCTGACCTGAATCTGATCCCTGCCCTGAACCCATTTATAGCAGCAGGAGAGGACCAACGCCACAGAGCTATCTTCTGACCTCCACAGGCACACTGCAGCACAGCATGCATGTACACACAGACACACACACACACACCACACAGGGAGGAAGAGGAAAGGAAAGCATAAAGTCTCTTTACAGGGTTGCATACTTGTTACTTAGCTCAAGAATGAGTATAGAAAAAAATATTACTCCAGGAGAAACCGTAAGGATAGAGAGAGAAGGGTAGCTAGTTTCTTATCTGGTCACTGAGGATTCTGCCATGGTCAGTGTCTGGTGGGGTCTCCATAGGGTAGAAAGTATGAGTCCTCAGACGAGATGATCACATTTCACATGCTGAGTATGGCACACCAGTGATCTGGGAGTTCTCAATGCTCTCCTCCCGTTTGGCTTTTTGAAACAGGACCTGTCTACATAGCCCCAGCTGTCCTGGAACTTACTATTTAGACCGGGCTGGCCTTGAATTCAGAGATCTACTAGCCTCTGCTAAGATTAAAGGTGTGTTTCAGTGCACCCCGAGGCACCCTTCCTCTTGATGTTCAACAAGTTAATCTTATTTTTCAAACTGCTACTTATAGTTCAGGGCAAGGTGACGTTCGAAAAAGACTTGGAGACACTGCACAAAAGTCAAAATTACAGGAGAAGGCCTTGGTCCCTGGAGAATAGATTGAGGGAGGGGTGGAGTATGCCTCCTCCTACCGCAGAAGGGTTGGGAGGAGTGGAGCTGGCTTAGAGAGAAGTCAATCTTCACGGAAGGGCTTTTAGAGGGAGAAAACTAAACTGTGGGGAGCAGGGAGGGGGGTGGTGACCATGTTCTCTCTTGATGTTCTGAATGATAGGCGCCAGGTAAGCCAGAGCAGGCAACATTTAATGAGAACCATTCTCCTGTTGCATGCTGCCTCATCTGGTATGGCCAGTTTTCAGGGCCAGCTACAGCTTCTAATTCCAGTGCTTGGACGACTCTAGCAGCAAACATCACCATCTCCAACATCCTCCCAGGAGAGGTTGACTGGGCTCCTGCTTTTTGTTGTCAGCCCTGACTTCATGACAGAAAGCATACCCTATGGCTCCAGCTGTCTGCAGGTGACTCAGGTGTGGAGGAAGCTCAAGGTCACTGTGAATTCCCTCTAATCGCCTCATTAGCCGGGTGGGGACGAGGGTGTGTTTGTTCCTCAAGGAGGCAGAAAGCTGGTAATTGCACAAGGTCAGAGAGAAAAAAATAGTGGTAGAAACAAAAGGGCAGATGTAAAGGTTGTGTGGCAGAGCTGTAATTACCCTAGAGTCCAAGGCAGCAGGGCATACAGTACCAGAGCTGCAGAGAAAGGAGGACCTACATAGCCAGTCTGTTTGGATGGGCCTGTGAAGATACTGTGAGCTTATGACAGGTTGCCCCAGTTCCCTATGCAGTTAAGAGTCCAGGCACTCATTAGTTATCTTCTTGATGACAAGAATTTCTGTTCCTTAGGACAGGGCTTTAGAGCACCGAGTCTGCACTTCCAAGTTTACTCTACCCCTGGCAAAAGGCCCTTTGCATAGCTCTTCTGCCCTTAGTTTGGGGGCATAGACATTAAAGGCACTTGCCTGTCACACTGTTAAGGACATCCTTTCCAGCCCCCAAGTCAAGTCTGTAGCAACCTCTGTCACCGTGACTGAACCCTGTCTTTGGGGTGGGACCTAGCACTTGGTTTTTCCCAGCAGACTTTAGGAGTAGATTCTGTTTTTCTACCCACATCCATCTGTCCCCAACGCTCTTGCTGGTGGTCTTATTTCCCTTCGGTCCTCAAGTGATACTGAGTTCTGGCCTTGGATGAGTGGATGGAAGGCAATGATGGTGACCTGCTCCCTTCCACATTCTCCCCTGGGAGACTAGGGAGACAAAGGGGAAGCTGGGCCATGCTCATCCTCTGGGGGCTTCTTCAACACAGAGGTAGTCTAGCCCCACTCTTCTCCACACAGAAGGGCTGCCACCTGGCACACAGAGCTTGGAAAGATGACGGCTCTTCCAGGTGGGGTTGATCATCTTCACAGTTCACTAAATAATAACTGAGCTCACCTCCCTTCATCATAGAACAATTTTCTTCCTCTTCCCTCAGAGTTCCAGAGTTCTACTCACCTAATCCAAAGTATTTCCTTTTTACCTACTATGTGCCGGGAGTGTGTTGGGGGTACAGTGAACAAAAGCCTGATGGGGTTTTTGCTGAAGCACAAGAGACATTAAACACACACGTGCCACACAGACATGACTGTGCTATGTGTCAGAACAAGGCAGGTCTGAGAGGAGCGGAGAGCCCAGGCCAGGCCCAGGCCCAAGTCTTCAGAGTGACAGCAGGATGTCATTTGAGGCTGAGAGGCCACCAGGATCCATCAGAGAAGCAGATGCTAAGCAAAAGGGTGTCACTAAAAGGTTCTAAGCCAGGGCTGGACAGGTTAAAGGATGTGAGTGGGGCTGCCTGGACAGCAATGGCCACAGGGGCATGGAAAGAGACCATCCAGGAGCTCAGAAGATAGCAGCCAAGAGCTGATCCTCATGAACACACAGTTTTGGAAGTCAAGGGAAGAGATGGAGTTCAAGGAGGCCTAAGGGACCAAGGCTGCTGGGTGCTGCAAGATGGGCCAGGAGAGCACCAACTCAGGTGCAGTAAGTAGCCACACATGGAGAAAGCCTCGCGCCTCCAAGTGTGGCTGTGCCCAGCCTCTCATCTCACATTTGGCCAATCTGTTTTTTGCAGAGTAACTGGCTCAATGAAATTGAGAAAAATTTCACAATGGGCAAGATTCCAGGTTTTCCTTCAGCTAATTAAGTGATATTAGGGAGGTTGTAAATGCCACGTAAAAATTGGCAGGCAAGCTGGTCCTAATGATGAGGATATTGCTTCACAGGGTGATGCAGCTGCAGCTTCTTAGTGCTCATCTTAGGGGACTCAATTCTGCTTTCAAGGTTGTTCCAGAGTACTGGAAGGTTGCAGCTACTTCCAAACATAATCTGGTCCTCAGTTTCAGGAATACTTGCATACTGGAGGCCACAAGAAAGGGCTAGATAGTCACAGGGCCATCGTCATGATGGCTAAATGCCTGTTTTTCATACAGATATTGAAGCAATGTTTCATACTCAGCATCCTGTTTGTCTCTATTATGATACCATGAAGCTGAAGTATCGGTATTTAAGAGGCAAGAGGACTGAGGTACAGAGAGGCGGTTGCTTCCCCAAAGCCAGGGGAAGTAACTTAGCCAGGGATCTGTCCAGACATCCGTAGGCACCAATCCACACTGTATCACAGAGTGACACTCTGGTAGATTTAAGAAACAAAGGGAGGGCAAGGGAGACAGCTAATGGGGGACAAACAACCAACGTCTCAAGCTCATGCATAGTCACATAGGGTGAGCATTGTTTACAATGACATGAAAAATGCCCCAAGTCAGAGCCTGCATGGTCTCCAACGTGAGCTCCACTGATGAAGCATTTGTGCTGACTTGGATAGGGGCAAGTCTGTCTACAAGGAATTGCCTGCCATGTGCCATTTCCATAAGGATGTTTACTTATTTTGAGACATGAAAGACTTGTAGGGCTTTATTTAGAAGTGTGGAGATTGAGGAAATGCTTGGCTGTGCTGGGCTGGCCTGGTAAAGCCAGCCCTCAGCAAGCTCTTCTCCCTGACCAAGCACAGCCACATCTATGAAGGACCAAAAGAAAAGGTTTTAGAATGCTTGTTTGATAAAATGGGAAATACGGGGTAACACTTTGACTAGGGTAGATTGAGAGAATTGATACAAGTAAAATAAAATTACAATTGAGATTGCCATTCCTCTATTAATTTTAAAGATAAGCTGAGAACAGGGACAGAGGTTGGATTCTGATGATGCTGTCACTGATGACCATACTGGAGGTGACAGGAGAAGCTGGGAGAACTGTCTTGGGAAAGTGGTGCTGGGGGTGTGGAATAATTCACACAGGTGAGTGATTTAGAAACTGCAGATTCACATTTCCACAGTCAGCGACACTGGCTTTGTCATTTTAGACCCATTTCCTACCACATGAGAAGGAATCATGGCCCTAACAAAGCATGTCCCTGGACTCCCATCACTCATGTGTACCTGCCTAGACAGATACCCTGGCCAACAGTCCAAAAGTCCTTGCACACAGATAGGCCCCAGTCCTCATGTCTCCAGGGAATTTGGCAATTTTAGAGGACAATGTTACTACTTTTGCTTCCCAGGAACTGCTGTTTTTGTGATGAATGTTGCTAAGGGGCCATTCAATATTTTACCAACAGCACCTGTGTACATGTACATGTAGATGTTTGGGGTGGGGGCTGTTTTGACAGGTTTGTGTGTAGATGCCAGAAAAGGTTTTGTGAGTATGACTGTATTCCTATGTGTAGAGAGATGTTTACTGCTCCCTTTCAGAACCGAGGGTGGGGAAGCTGACAGAGACCTGACTGTTAAGATCTCATTTGGAGATATTACTTATTTTCTTGTTCTGGAAAGTGGATGTATAAAGAGAAAGCGATTGTGTACATGAAAGACAAAATCCCTTTGCCACTGCATGGGTGTGCCCAATAATTAAGTCCCCTGACCTGCCTTGCCCTCAATTCATACTTGACCAGCACCTAAGTTTCCTGTTTGAGGATGATAGGTTCCGAGCTAGCTGGGCTTTGCTGGCAGACACGGGCTTACACATAGCATGTAATTATTCTTCCTGGCAGTGAACACCAGGAGCTGGAGCAGAGCGCATGAGAACTCAGTGCACTACTGCACTCATCTGCATGTGATAGAAGGAACCCCTTCTCTTCCTTGACAGGCGGATTTCAGAGACATTCAGCTCAGAACAATAATCAAGGCCACAGCAGGCCCAACTCTTTGCACCTTAACGGACTTTTCTTTCCAGTCTTCAAAGAGCAGTAACTGGCATTTGCTTGAGTTCTGACGGAGAAGTGTGGACAATCTGTCAGGTTCTCCCTGCCACTCACCCTGGCCACAATTATACGGTTTATGTGCAGATTAGCTGCAAAGTCATTCCTCTTCCAGGAGTGACAACAATACAAATACGAAAA
Source organism: Cricetomys ansorgei (assembly GCA_026225945.1). Classification (NCBI taxonomy): domain Eukaryota; kingdom Metazoa; phylum Chordata; class Mammalia; order Rodentia; family Nesomyidae; genus Cricetomys; species Cricetomys ansorgei. The sequence goes on from JAMJFZ010002611.1 coordinate 159,265, forward strand.
GGTACCTACTGTCTCCTCAATGCCCCTCTGTGTTAGAAAGTCAGGGGCGGGGTGGGGTACATGGTGAGCCACGCCTTCAAAAGAAGGGCACAACAACAGAAAAGGGCTGTTACAGAGTGGTGACATGGTAAGAACAGAGAGCAGTATAGCCACTCAGAGTAATCCTGTGACACACTGCTGTCACTCACTGCTTGGCTCCCTGCTACAGCAGCCAGACATCAAAGGCTGCCCCATATCATCTTACATGCTCTTTAGCAGCTAATCAGCCCATTCTTCCCTGAATAAAGCCCTGTTCAATCAGCTGCTCACAGGGGTATCGTGGTCTTGATGCCCATCTGCTAGTTAGGGTCAGCTGAGATATGAGGTGGCGACTGCTCTCCCCCCAGGGGCTTCTCAAGGTAAGGTCAACACTGCTACTAAGTCATTCGCTTCCCAGAACCCCATCAAAATGGAGCTGGAAGGGAAGTCTGAGTCCCCCGGCTCTAAGACCACTACTCTTCACTGGGAAGCCCCTCTTTCTTCTGAAGCCAGATGCTGACCAGGCTGGTCAGGCAATGAGTGCTTCCTGGTGAAAGAGCAAGATAGACTGTGTGGGAACAGCAGCAAAGCACGGGTTGCCCAACCTCTAAGTCAGGGCAGGAATATGGCAGTATCACAACTAACATGCAGGAAAAAGGACAGACACGCAGTAAGTACCCAGAGCATTCAAGGAGTCTACACTAAAACCTGGGCAAAGGAAGAAAGTTTTTATACTCCAACACTTTTTCACTGTGTTCTTCGGTACAGGTCACCGAACAGAGGTGCCACCTTCCCCAAAGCTGGGCCTGCTGTCGAAAGAACACCATTCCTTAAGGAGAGAAAGAAAACAGTACAGACAGTTTGCTGAGCAATCATTAACTCAGCTCAACACTGTGGGGTTCAACTCAGGAACAAGGTCAGTTCTGTTCACTCACATTCTTTCAACAAGAATCCTTTGGACAAAGCAATATTGTACAATATTGTGTGTTTTTTGAGGTAAGGGCAAGGATCTGTGGTTTTTGCCTCTATAAGACACAGTGCCTGAGGTGCATCAGTACCATGGATAGTCACACAGTTAGGGCACAATTAGCTCTTGGGACCTAAGTCCCTAGCCCCATCCTACTCCATATCCCACAAGAATAGAGCTAACAATACAGAACACACCAGAAGCCTCCAGGATACTCCAGTGGGACATGAGACAACCCAACAGACCCATCTTTCTGAACAGTAATCTTCACTATATTTGTATCCAACTGATGTTTTTGCAGGATTAGGAATTTTTCCTTTTGTTCCAAGTCCTTCCGTATTGAGAGACAGGCAGACACCAGTGGTAATTTACCCTCCCCTCTCTCCCTCTCTCTCTGTCACTCACACACACACACACACACACACACACACACACACACACACACACACACACACTAGAAGAGCTGTCAGTCTTTCCAGATGACCTCACTTGCTAAAGCAAACAGAGCCCTGTGTACAGTCTAACTCCCATCTTACCTTTTCAAGCTTGCCTTCTTCTTCACAGTGGAGACACCGAGGTTTCTAGGAGCATCTCTTAGCCCAAAGCTCTTAGCCACATGCCCAAGGTGAAGGGATCGAACATGGAAGATGGACTTCAGCTCCCTGGGGTAGGTCGCATAGGCTCGGATGAAGGACTGCAGAGCTTGAAGAAAGGGGAGGAGAAGGTAAGAACAGGGGTTCTGTTACCCCACTTTATCTCTCAAAGAAAGAGAACAGAACCAGGAAAATTACAGCACAGGCAATGTGAGGCCACATTTGTGTATGTTCTTAAAATCCCTAAAAGGGCTTGGTGAGATGCTGGGTGGTTAAGAGGATGTACTGCCTTTGCAGAGGACCTGGGTTGGTTCCCAGCACCTTCACTGAACAGCTCATAGCAGCCTATAACTACAGCTCGCAGATCTGATGCCTCCTCAGGCACTTGCACTCACCTATGCATACCTACACAGATTTGCCTTATTTTATGACAATCCAACAGAGCAGAGCCTGTTTGTCACACAGTCTCAGACTTATCACAGACCTGGCATGTAACATATATGTGATACCTGTTTGTTAACTATAGCAGAATGAATGAAGAAATGAAGAGATCAACACTGTCTTAGGAAAATGAGAAAATTCTTAGGTACTTATTAACAGTTGACCTGGGTGCCTGCCACCAGACTGGAGTCCTGCTGCAAAGCTGCAGCCCCACTCTGAAGTTAGGAGGAGTGGGTTCCATGTTCTAGATTCCAGCTGCAGCCAGAGAAGATCTGGGCTCCATTCCCAAGTGCTGGTGCTTTGGCTGGGTTCCTGGGTCTTAATCAGACATCCTCCTTAAGACAGACTTTCTCCCTCTTGAATATTCCACAAGAGAAAGTGAGTGCCTTGCCTCCCCTCTCTCCAGCAGAAGGATGATCTCCAATGCACTCTGCCCATCACTGCTCTTTTACTTTTACGCCTAGCTCCTCCATCAGGAGGGCTGGAACCAGCCCTGTACCAGTGATGAAAGAGGCATCAAGAACCAGCCTCCCTCACCTGGGTGGTTGAGCCACTGGACTGTCAAGTTTGCCCAAAGCTTAAGTGTAATATCCCAGCAGCACCAGGAGATTGCCGTTTATGAACAGTAATAAAAAGTGTCATTTTAGCAGATCATCTCCTAGAAGGATCCTGGGAATCCATCAAAGCTCTATTTACTGAGCAAAGTGAACTCCTTTTCCCAATCGATGAGAAATAATAAGAATGGCAACTCCTCTGCACCCCTCTCTTAAATCTGTGTTCCTTCCCCTTCAATAACCAGGGACCAGCTTTTTCAAAGAGCATGTGTAACGCTTCAAATGGTCTGCACTATCTGGAGGGTTCTGATGCTGGCCCCACCCACAATTACTCAGATTCTCAGAGAAGAACTCGCTGGGATTGCAGTGACCACAAAGACCTGACTTCTCTACTTCTCTTTCTTTTCCCAATCCCAACACTTAACTCTGCTCTAAAACATCCCACTGAGACAAACCAACCCAAGAGTCTGGGCTACCCCAAAGCTGACCCATGTCTCCCTTCCTATCACCCTTCCACATAAGCAGCTGAGCTCTGGCTGGGTCTTTGCCTGGCCCACTAACCTCTTCTTCTCCAAACCACTCACTTCCAGGAGGCAAGCAAGTAGATCCATGTCTGTCCCAAGAGATGTAGGTGCCCAGCTAGCACTTCACAGGGATAACGAGTTGCTAAGCAATGGCAGAAAATGTTTTCGCCGCAGACATTGGCCCAGGCAGCATTTCACACTGCATATTTTAACTAAAGCTTCGTGTCCTCCAGGTTCTAGTGTCACTGGGGACAGTGACAGCTGGCTGTCCTTGCACACTTGCATAGAGTTCCTTGTTTGGCTAGCTCCGACAGCAGGGGCAGGACGTGGTTCATGCTGGCAGCATCTAGAATATACAGGAGGAATAGGGCTCTGGGACCAACACAGCAGAAAGTGGAGATCTGGAAGGAGACATTTATTCGGGGTGACGGATGGAGCTACAGGCAATGAAGGTTGAGTATTTTAGTTGCCGGCTCTTATTTCCAGGGAACTATTTAAGGTGCATGAATTAGAGGGAATCTGTCTAAAATAATCCACCTGGACACCCTGTCCTTTTTCATTCATGGGCATCTGGATCAGGAATGGGGGCCTCACACTCCTAGGATAAGAAGGCAGAGGAACAATACTACAGCCTGAAAACATTCCTATAGCCCCACATCACAAGCCCCATTTGGTCCACCACAAAGGCACAAGTACCAATACCAATTATCCAAAGATGTGAGAAAGAAATGCCTTGTTATAGTTCTCTTAAAGACAAAGCACTTGGCAATGTGCCCTGCCAATGCCATTCCACTGAGGTGAGGAGGTAAATGTATCCCCACTAAGAAGTGTCTCCTTCCCAAACATAAGTTTAAGGGCCACATGTGAACCCTACTCTGCAGGAAGGCCAGAATATGGAGATGACAGACCATGGGAAAGGGGGCACATGTAGGCGGAGGACTCTGCTCTCCAAAACTTTTCTTCAGAGTCTAGAATGAAAACACATTACCACTATTTCTGCAGCCTGAGTCCCTAGCTAAAAGACACACAGAGAGGAGGAAAAGGAGTGACTGTTCTAGAGACTGGCAACAATTAGTCTATTAACAATGATGAGGTCAAAAAATGCAAAAGGAAAACAAAAACATACTTGGCCCAATTTCTACCTCATTTTCTGCAGTAAAGGCAAGGCCAGCCTGCATTGTTATTTATTCATGAGGTAGGTTCTGCAAGGGCACAAAAGGGAAGCAAGTTAGTTGAGGAATTTGCATATGCAAACTGAAATGCAAAAGGTAGTGTCAACTTATGGGGCACAATGGCTTTTCCTGTCAAAGGTTCAGTGCAGATGTGGATACATTCCCCCAAACCTCCAAAAGTCACTATCCTAAGTAACAGATTAGTAAAGGGATTTGTGTCCTAAGTGAGATGACTAAGATCTAAAGGGTGAGAGCTCCTGGCTCCAGACCTTATCAACCTGAAGTGAAAATCAATTAGCAAACAAGATAAATTATCTCATACTTTCTTCCTGTACCAAATACCATAAACATGGGAAGCAGCTCTGCTCCTATAGCTTCAACAGAAGACCAGTAACTCTGACAACAGTCAACACCCCCAACCACACTCTCTGACAATTGCTTGTTGCTATCATTCAAGGGACTATACAGAGACACCTTCACAGGGCAGTCTTGTCAAGGTATGGGAACACCTCTGACACAGCCAAAGCAGATGAGGACAGGCATTTTTCTTCCAATTAGTCTTTACCAACCTGAATTCAGCTGAGTCAGCCACCTTCCTCCAAAGGTCAAAATCTCAGTGACAGTCTCTGCCTCCTCTACAGGGAGATTCTTGGGAACTACTAGGAACTGCTGGATTAGCTTTTGGGAAATGCCAAAGGAGGGGTATTAGACAAATGACTAGAAGGACATACACTAGTTACATATGGTTGGCAATGGTAGACTTCCATTGCATGCAGTCTGTTTGAAGTATTCTGACAACCAAATCCTGTGCTGAGGGTTAATGATGGCTATCTGAAAACATGTTTGTCTTTTTGTTGTTGGTGTTAGTGCCAGGGTCTGGGCTTGGGGGCGGTGGGAGGGCTGTGCTCTTTGGGCAAGTGCTCAACCACTGAGCTCCATCTCCAGTCCTGCAGCTCTGTTCTTCTCACCTATTGCTTGATGGCTATTCAGTAGAGTCCAGCTTTCAATCTTCCACACAATTCTCACACAAATGCCAAGTGATATTTACCAATGGCCCATGGAGCCATAGCTCAGCTCAATGGCTCCCAGTTCCCTCAGGGTAACTCTACAGACCTAAGAGCAGCTTCCAAGCCCTACAGGATTCTACCTCAGCTAACCCATTCTCAAGCCTATACCACTTTCCTTCCTTCATAAGATAAACTCTCATCCCATTTTGTTTAACTCAAATGTCACCTTCTCAGTGGGGCTTCCTCTGACCTCTTTACCAAACACATTCCTGTCATCACACCTGCGCCTCCCTTACCTGTTGCTCATTTCTGTAGTTTGTACAGCTACTGATAACACTTTCTGGGCTCATTATCTCCTAGCTGTTCCTGTACCCTTCAATACATTGGTTTACAAAGCAAAGGATGCTTTCCATCTGCCTCCCATGCATTGAAGCACCTGGAACAGCAGCATCCAACTCTACTAACACTGCAAATGAATTATGTTTTAAAAGATACTTCTAGCTGAAGTGGTGATATATGCTTGTAGTCCCAACACTCGGGAGACCACAGCAGGAAGACTTCAAGTTTAAGACCTTCTTGGTTACATATGTAACCCTGTCTCAAAACTACATGAAAACTATTTTTAAGAAAGAATGACAGCCAGGCTTGGTAACACCTTTAATCCCAGCATGAAGCAGGCATATTGCTTGTGCATTTGAGGTCAGCCTGGTCTATGGAATGAGCTCCTGTATAAAGAAAAATTTAAAAAAAAATTTTAAAGCTTCATTTTTCTCAAAAATCTCAAGGAACTCACAGAAAGAACTGTGTACTCCTCCAACTTGGGTCTTTTTTGTTGTTGCTGTTTGTTTTTTGAGACAGGGTTTCTCTGTGTCCCTGGCTGTCCTGGAACTTGCTCTGTATGCCGGGCTGGCCTCAAACTTGGAGATCTGCAGATCTGCCTGACTCTGCCTCCCAGTGCTGGGATTAAAGCCAAGCACCACTACTACCACCCAGCTCCAACTTGGGTCTTATTAGCACAAATTGGTTACCAGCCATAACATCTCACTAGGAAAAAGAGCTGGCTATTATGACCATTCCCACTACTCAAGATGAATTGTTAATTCCATCCCTAACATCAGGATCCCTGGGGCTAATTTATTCTACAACGGGTCTGAGTACTACATAATATCACTTTTATGAATTGTCCAGGTTCATTCTCCTTTGTACCTTCAAACAGAAACTCTTTAGGTCTAATGCTTCCAGCTCTTACATTCATCTCCAATTTCCATCCCTACAACTGCTTCTGCAACCGTGTCATCTCTGCTGTCTGGTGTTCAAAGACAGAAAAACAGATCCCCTAGATCCAAGTTGTTGGGTCAAAGCTCTAGTCCTGATATAAGCCAAGATAAAGCCTCATTTGTGCAAAAGATGGAGATGGATGAAATTAACATTTAATATCACTTTAAAGCCTTCTGAGCCTGCTTCCAAACCCTGCAGAATTACTGCAGAATGAAGGCTTTGATTCGTATACAGAGGTCCCTGGATGTCCTCTCAACCATGAAGTGTGCGGTGAGGGGTGTAGTCAGCACTTTGTGGGCTGCCCCACCCCCAATCTCCTGAGAATTCCACTGACCTTTCTTTGCCCAGGAGACCATCTTCTCACTGGAGTGCACGTAATCTTCAAACACTGTCTGCAATACTGTTGCTCGTTCTCGGATTTCCTGGGGGCCAATCACATGGGATTTCTGGGAGGGTGACGGAAGGATTAAAGGAGAGACAGAGTTGAAGTCAGGAATAATGAAGCAGTTTATAATAGATTTAATAACAGTAAAATCACACGGTAACCACCCAGGGGCCAACGAGGGTAATCCTTTCAATATTACTAGGGAAAGAAGGGAGCTATAAAGATGTTAAAGTCAAGCAAAGACGAGGACGGCGCTAAGAGGGAACAGACCAGGCCTATTTATTTGTTTGCCTACTTTCCTTCATGACCTCTTATCACTCATGTTCAAAGTCAAAGACCTTTGGAGGCACTCTGGAGTCTAACTCTGGCATTTTAAAAAGTGAACACAGACTGTTTTCAAATAACTCTTCTCCCCTAAATTCTTCTTCCTTCTCCTTCCCCCCTTAATCAGTAGAAAAAGGCATTTTTTTCCTTAAGACCATTCTGGTGATCTGCCTAAAATTTAGCCTTATAAAGCTATCTATCCCTGAATTTTGAGCTTGCTTCCTCCCTTCCCAAAGGTTGGCTGTCAGTGTTTTAGTTTTGTTACAGGAGCCGGTAACCACCAAGCTGAGTTCTGAGGCCCTATTAAGAAGGCGGCTTTTCAGTAAGCCACATTCAAAGGCTGTCTGAGTCTCTGCAGCCAGGAACACCACTGTAGCCACTGAAAACTATTAATAATATATAAGACCATTTTCATCTTTTAAAAGTCCCAGAGAAAAGTTGTCTTTTAAAAATTCCTTCCAGAAAGTAGTGATTTTTATTTTCTATATCTTAAAACAAACACAGGTGCTTTTTACTGAGCGAGGAGACTGCTGCCTAGGGAGGCAGGTCACCTAAGTGCAGCTACTCATGCGAATGGGCTACTGAGCCCCAGAGCCCATCTTCCTGTGTGGAGGCCAGGCTTCTCTCCACCCTCAGAGGACAGCTGTGAGCACCTGTGTCTGGCCCAAGTCTCCCCCTCCTTTACTTTTAAGGCTGGAAGAAGAAGAACAAAGGAGAGAGGAGAGAAAGCCTTGCTCTCAGGATAGACACTCATCTCTGCATTAATAGAGATTTAACAACCTGAGAATGTTTTTGGTGTAGTCACACCATCGTGCTACCTGTTTGGCTGATGACAGTCTAGCTGATCTCACAGTACACGGTCCCCCTAAGGGTTTTATCCACTACGATGTCAGGAGAAGCACCACTAAGGAGCCGTGTTACCAAAGTGGACATTTGCTATTGTCATTAGCAAGGATTTTTCACCTCTTAACTGATGTGAAATGCAAACTTTTCCACTGCCCTCCTTTCGTTAAGCCACCTCAGCAGCACAACTGTCACCTTGCCTGCATTTTTTTTTTTAATATGAATGTGAAATTAGTGAGGATGCCCTTTCCCCTGGCGGACAGAATCCTCTGTTATTAAAAAGTAAAGCACTTTAATAATGAAAACTTTTTCCTCTTTTTCCTGTGTTTTAACTGTTTAAAATTAATGAGAAGGGCAGAATGGTTGTCAAAGCGATATTGAAAGCCGGGCAGCCAGGACCGAATAAGCACAAAAATCCCTCTAGAGTGTTAAATAAACAGAGCTGCAGCCCTCTCTGAATCCCTCTGTTGGTTATTGTATACATTCTGTAACAGCTCTCAGAATAGATCTGAGAGCCAGGGAGGCAGAGAGGTTTCAGAATTCCAATAAAGGCCTCAAATTAAAGACAGCCTGGTGCGAATTCCAGGAGAAAATTAAAGAGACCTCAAGCTTAAGTGACAGGTGACTTGCTTCTGTGTCACAACTGTCAGGGGATTTAGTGATAATATGGCAATATATTACAAAGGGCTTTTCTTATTCCCCCCTTTAGGTTTCAAAATGAGGCATCTTTTCTTACCAACCCCCCAAAAAATTACACATATATAATGTGAGTGTATACACAAGTGAAATGTGTAGAAAAATGATAAAATCAGGCTCACACACTTAAAACGATAAGGTCAGTTTTAGTGAAATGTAAGGAAAAGTTAATGACAGAAAACAATACATTTAGGAAAAAGCACATCTTACCCAAAATTCCAGAAATACTTTAAGACTGCCCCTCCTGAGAATGGATGAGGTAATTTTTGGTTGTAGGGAGGACAGTCTAAATTTAAACTGAAGACAGAATGGGGCAGAGTTCGGCAGTGCCACCTCAGCCTAGACAGGCAAATACTCCTGTAATGAGCGTGGGTCAGAGCCCCAGGCTTGTGAGCAGGCAGCACTGCCGTTCCCACCTCACAGACAAGGGCTGGCTACTGCTTAATGAAGCCGACTCGCAGCGAGCCGGCCACAGGTAGTTGAGAAAAACATGCTTCCAGCCCTCTACTGGTTCTTGGTGTGCCTCTGTCTGCAACACCCCACTGATCCTGGAGACAAAAGACCACCAGAAAGGATGAGCTAGGGGCTCTGATCTGATTTTAACACATCCCCATGCCAGCAACAGCTTGGAGAATTTTATAAGCAAAGCTCACAGGACAAAAAAACTTGCAGAAAATCATGCTGGGAGGGTGCACACTCTGCATGAAAACTTCACAATGCCCAGGAGCCAAGCGACACCTTGGAGAAAAGGTGGACCACTCTATGAAAAGTTTTAGGTGGTGGCAGTGGTGGGCAGGGATGTGTGCACAAGTGGAGGCATTGTGCTGAACAGCCAACTTCCAAGATATATTTAACTAAATGGAAAGCTTTGTTTTAATAACTTTCTTTCCAAGCTATGCTTCACCCAGTGGTCCTCAGAATCTTCTGGGTGTCTCCCAGTCAAGCTGAAAGATCAAATTTATTCTCTTTGTAGGAAGGTGAACACTCACACCCAGACGAAGCTGTATATATATTTAATACATCTAAATATGAAATATACATTTTACAGATGCTTCACTTGCTTGCTTTCTGTGTGTGCCAAAGGGACATTTACCATGGACTCGAGTGGAGCTGCAGAAGAAGAGGGCATGGTAGGGAGGTGCAGCTCTGTGTGCTGGCCACTTGCACATCTGCTGCAGAGCTGTCTGCACTGTAGGGAGAGGGGTGGCCGGACAGGCACACTTTTCATGAGAAACAGAATGGAAGCTGGAACCAGCACCCACTGCAAACTTCCAGGCCTGGGATCTATGTGATTAACAATATAGCAACTTAGATCAGGTGCTCTTTCCTTTGAGTAAAAATGAAGCTTGGTCCTATAAGCTAGGTCTCCATCAGTAGGAATTCTAGTGTGATGAATTTAGTTTTCCAAATTAATCGTGTCTGGCAATGTGAGTGAAAACCCAATCTTATTTAGTACTCCCATCCTACCACCTCAAACAAACAGCAGAAAATTATAAAACTCTGAAAGCATTCAACTCATTCTTACCAAAAGGTGGGAGCCTAGGGTGAGCTGGTGAGCTTGTCTCTGCTTAGGAGAACCTATGTGGTCTGGAAGCAAGACAGTTCTTCCTGCTTCATTTTATTAAACCCCCAAGAAACCCTCAAAGATGGGCATGCTCATTCTCCAGACAGGAAGACTGAGTTCAGGAGAAAGAAAATCTGTCCAAGGCCACAGAGGTACCAGTTGTGAGGCAAGACTCAAGCCCAAGCTGGCTTGACTCTTGCCCAGGCCTTTACAATTGCTCCTAAGGCCCAGGACGTCTTTGAGGCTGGCATCTAGCCAGGAAAAGCCAGGAGAAGAACTGATGTTGCAAGCCACAGAAGGGCAGATGTTAAAAATGACACAGCCAGTTGCTGAAAGGATAAAGGGGGATGCAGCTGCTCTGTTCCTTCCCTGGGAACATGTCCTCCTGAAACATGGGGTTAGGGGGCTGTTCAGACAGACACAGCCATCACCTCCCTGGAGAGAAAGGTCTGTATTCAGGGATAAAGACTCAAACCAAAGCTAGTTCCAGAAATAGTCTACAGAAGGCTAAGCTTGACCCAACTTTTAGGATCTTATTTTGTCATTTTCCAGCCGGTTCTCATTTCTGGACGGCAGGTAAATGTTATGTTCCATTTACTTAGATACAGCACTGCTGGGACGGTGTGGCAACTACACTGTGTAGCCTTCCCTATTTGTCGGCTTACTTAGTGCCTTTGGACTGTTTGTCACACTGCCCTCCACTCTCCTTAGAAGAGTACTTTACACATACAGAAGCCAAGGCTTGCAAAGGCCCAGGACTTTGCCAGAGCTTCCCACAGGCACCAGCTGAGGAGTCTGATCCAGGGCCCTGCTTTTACCCACTCTCAACACTGCATCCTCTGTAGCTCCCAGGCTCCCTGCTGACACTGTGGAGCTGAACTGGAACCACAATGAAGTGGACACAGGAACATTAAAACACAAAGCACAATAGTTACAGAATAATAGAGGTGTGCAAAGACCACAGTGCATCTGTGTAACAGCTGCTCAATCCCTTAAAAATAGACTGATAAACTCACTCTAATATGGCTGTAATGCTTCACTGGAAAGTCACTTAAAATAATTTTTTGATCAACTGCATTTTTAGCAGCTTTCTCTAGTCACATGGATCTGTGGTGTTACTGACCAAACTTCACCTCTGTGGAAACATCAAACAGCTACTAAAAACAGGCCAATGTGGAGTGCAGAGTGTGGCTCCATTGTAAAGTGCAGTATTCACTGAGGCATTGGGTGGATCATCAGTGCCACTGGAAAAGAGCATTTCAAGCTGGTCACATGGTGCATGCCTGGACTCTCAGCACTGCTGAGGCTGAGTCAGCAGGACCCTTAGTTCAAAGCCAGCCTGGGTTTCATAGTAAGATCCTATCTCATCAAAAACCAAACCAAAATCCCCACACAAAACAAAGCAGCACTTGAGTTCCCCTTCTGTGCTGTGGTTAGTACCAAGTGGAGCCACAGGGGTGAGGTGAGTAGCAGAGCCTTGAGGATAAGCACAGGTTCCATGCTCTGTGCAGCTTCTTCTCGGTGCCACTCTCCTACCCTAGCAACTGGGGTCGCATCTACCTCGCAGGGTCACTAGAAGGTCTTAAATGGGCCCCACTCAAAAGTTCTGATGTAAACTGTAGGTGTGCTCTAGAAGAAGAGAGCTTAAGCCAGGGCCAGGCAAATCTAGCCCCTGCTACACAGGCAGTATTGGTCCAAATAAAGGCACCTGATGTGTGACAGGAATATCTCAGCCTGATCTAAGTGGCTCTGATTTTTCCACTCCATCATCAGGTCTAAGAAAACAAATGTAAAATATTCAAGTAATCAGGCAGGCCACATAGAGCAATGCACATGTACATAGGCTACACTTAGCAACGGGCTGGAGGGGCAGGGCCAAGAGGCAGTAGGGAGGGGATACTCGGGTCTGCAGGCACAGTTCGCTATCTCCATATGGAGCTGCATGGATAGCAAACATTTTTCTTCATAATGATCTCAACTTTACTCTTCCTCTGTGGACAGTGCACTCACATTAAAAAATGGACAACCTAAGTGTGTCTGAAGAGACAGAGACATTTATTTCTTCCATGCTGCTATGGATGGACAGGTCTAGTCAGTGGTCCTTGCTGATGATCTGGAGAGAGGCCACCACCTGGGCAAACTTATAATGCTGGCTCCAGACTCAATGCCCTAGACCTCCTTTCTGCAGCGCCTGCTGCTGCCTGGCAGTCCTCCAGAATGGACTGATGCCCATTAACTGGATGAGACTAGCAAATACATCCAGAGAGAAGAGAAGGAAAAAAACCCACAATCAAGATTTGACTTCATCTAATGCTCATGGTCTTTAAAATGTACATTCTGTTTGGCAGAAGAAGTAGCCCACACATAAAGTCCCCATCACCCCAGATCAAGATATGAGCCACTCACCTGGGCTCCCTTTTGCTTCCTTTTAAAGCAATCATCCTTTGTCAGCACAGCCAAAATATCTTCCATCTTAATCTCAGAAACACTGTAAGAACATCAGGTAAAAGTCAGCTTTTTATTTTCCCTGAGATAGCCCCAAATTCTGATGTATAAACCAGCCCGTTCTGACCTGAAGTACAAGTAACACCTGAGAAAAGGGACAGCAAGCCAGTGAGTGTCTCAGCTGGTACAGGAGCTTGCTACCAAGCCTACAACCTGACTTCAACCACCAGGATCTACAGAGCAGAGGGAGAGAACAGAATCCCTGAGTTGTTCTCTGACCTTCACATATGTTTATTTCCCTCCTCAATAAATAAATGTTAATAAAAAGTGATATGAAGAGGGTAATTCCTTCCTCCCTCCCTTCCTTATGGGTTTTCTCTGTGTAGTCCTGGCTGTCATAGAACTCTGTAAACCAGGCTAGTCTTGAACTCACAGAGATCCATTTTCTTCTGCCTCTTCAGTGCTGGGATTAAAGGCATACACCACCACCAACCATTAAGAAATGATTAAGAATATTAAGAATATAGCTGGGCGGTGGTGGCACATGCCTTTAAGCCCAGAATTCGGGAGACAGAGACAGGCGGATCTCTGTGAGTTCGAGGCCAGTCTGGTCTACAATAAGTTCCAGGACAGCCAGAGTTACAACAAAGAAACCCTGTCTAGAAACAAACAAACAAACAAAAGAATGTTAAGAATAAGAATTATAAATAATTAAGAATAAATAAGAATAAGAAATAGTTAAGAAAATTACCCCTGGGCATTCGAAATAAAGGGGAAGTGGCAACAGGGTCAAGTCAGCCAGTGTCCCCTGCGCTTCCCTTTCTCTGATGGGTCTAAAGCAGGCTTCCTTACACGGAAGTGGGGTTTCTTCCTTCTTTCTGCCCACCCATATTGCCTTTCTTTTCCTATCTTCATCCACTTTTTTGGGGGCAGGGTCTCATGTGCTTTAGGCTGATGGCCTTGACTCACTATGAAACCAAGGCTGGCCTTGATCCTCTTGCCTCCCCCTAGTGCTGGGATTACAAGCAATTATCATCACAGTGGGCCTCTGCTTTCCTTCCTTCCTTATTTACTTGTATGTGCTGTGTATATACATGGACATACAAACAACATGGCTGGGGGTGGGGCAGTGACTACAGGATCACTTCTACTATGTGGGTCCTGGGGGTGAAACTCAGGTCAGCTTCCTTGCCAGCCCTCTGCCATTACTTCCTACTAATTCTGTATACTTGCTTCCTGACATAACACTTGGACTTAAGCAGACAAGGACATAATCATTTCACATGTGCTGTTTAGAAAAACCCTTCACTACAGGCAAAGAGCACAGTGACGGTGTGAGTGCCCGGCTCTGCTCTCTCTACTCCAGAGAGTCTCTGATAGTCTTCTCTTCTCTTTCAGGGCTGAAGACCAAATGACCCTCCAAACCTGGAGGCAAGCAAACTGCTGAAGCCAGGAGTCAAAACAAGGGAGCATGACTGGCCACTGAGAAGAGTCTGGCAAGCTCCAATGCACACAGCGATGACAAGGCCTTGGCTCTGGAACTGGGGAGCAACACAGAAACACAACTAGAGAAAGGGAATGTGAGCTGCTGAGCTCATCTTCCAGAGCAAAGAGAAAGAGGAGCCCCAGTGGAGAGAAACAGATCATGAAAAGACAAATGATTTTGTTCTATGTTTTCCTTCTTCTTTTAAAAAATGTAACAGCAAATTAAAACACAAACTGCAACTCCTTATGGGCGAAGACAATTCTCTCCCTTTCCCCAACTGTTACTCTGACAAGGCTATGAATGAAAATGCCACATCTGACAGCCATTCACCTAAGATGCGAGAACTCCTCCTGAGCCCCAAGGCCCAGCCCCCACCCTCGGCATCACACAGACAGGTGAAGGAGAGACGCTTCCACAGCAGGGAGGGAGAAGTAGCTGCAGGAGTAGAGAGTTAGGAAGATGGGAGGCAAGGCCAGGGTGCCCCTTCTCCCAGGAACATTTTCTCCTCCCTCCAACCTGTGAAGAACAGAGATCGGATGGCTGAATCTGCTGCCTGCACCTGAAAACCTAAGGGTGGAACAGATGCACTTGTGATTCTCTCTGTCCCACTGGACTATTGGTCACCTTGGGGGGAGGACGGCAGAGACACAGAGAATAAATGTAAGGACCTGGAGTAAAGTGGGGTTTGGTGGCTCACAGTTACAATTACAGCATGTGGGAGGCTAAGGTAAGATGACTGACAAAGTCTGAGGCTAGTCTGGGTCATGTGGTGAGGCCAGTCTGGGCTACAGAGTAACACCCAGTCTCAAAAAGGAAAACAAAACAAAAACAACTTTGGGAGTAAAATTTTGAAACAGAGAGGAAAAAAATTTCAATGAAACAGCCACAGAACAATTGAGCCACAGAAGGGAAAGATGTCCTTGCTTGTAGAAGGTGGCGCTACTCAGCTAAGCCAAGGCAGCAAACAGGAACAGCAGGAACTGCAGCCACCAATTAAAGGGCTTCCTCCTAACTTAAGGCACTGCTTCTGATCTCTGAGTTCCGCAGCCCCCCCCCACAAGGCAGGTGGCAATTCAGCAGCCACCCAGCACACCACTGCCTGTCTCTAGTGTTTTCAAGTACAAAACAAGCATGTACTGAAATGCCTCCTTCTTTCAATGACTAATGTACCCTTTAAATTTCAAAAATATTCTGGGCTATATCTTTGTATTGCATTGCATATAATGCAGGGACTTAAAAAAAATTTTTTTTGGAGACAGTGTATCATGTAGACCAGGCTGGCCTTGAACTCACTAAGTGGCTGATGACCTTAAACTTCTGACCTTCACAAGTACTATGATTATAGGCCTGTAACACTATACTCAGTTTTCACCATACCCGGGATGGAACTCAGGGATTCACACATATTAGCAAGCACTCTACCAACTGAGCTCCAACTCCAGCTCTTGTAATGCACTCTTACCAAAATTTATTAGTTTGTATTAAGTCAGAGCAACAGCCTATACACGGATATCAACAGAATAGTGAAGCCTGCTGCTGCCTAGTAACCAGGTTCCAGTACAATCTAGAATGATTACGTCTAGCCATGAGACAGGTGGAAGCAAGGAGGGACCCTCATCCTATGAGACAGTTTTTACATTACTCTGCAGTCATCCCCCCCAAAGCCCAACTCCTTTCCTCCTGGCACTTCCCTATAGTCATCTTCTTAATGCTTTTGTCAAGATCTGGCCTCCCTGTGCCTCCTCTTTCATGTAAACCTCACAAAAGTGCTGACCTCAAGAGGACAGGGGTTTACTACATTTTAAAAATATGGCTAAGAATTCCTATCTGAGTTAATTACCTCCTTTCAATTTTAAGTTCATTTCTGAACCCTTTGCAGCAATCAAGTTGAATGTGTTTATTAAAAAATCAGGATAAGAGAGAGAAATACGTATGCTCTTAGCTCTAGTATTTGACACATGCTGCTTAAAACTGTGGCCCTTCATTTTCTGAGGCCAATGCAGAGTGAATAGGCCTAAAGAGCACCCTGAGCGGGCAATTGAAAGGGGAGAGTGAATGGACCCTGCAGGTCCCTTTCTGCTAGGGAAAGAAGGGCTGCTATGCTGCATACTGATATGCTTTCCAGTGACTGCACTGCCATGGGCCCTTGGCACAGGATGCTGAAGGTGCTCTCCACATGAGCATAAACCGCAGACAGGAAAGCACCACAGTGCTATGTTGCTTCCTTTGGTGAGAGGCAGCAGGGGAAACCCGAGAATCAGCTCCATCAACAGGCCTCCAGTTTAATTGACCAGGACTCCAGAGAACACCAGCCTAGCAAACGGGCATTCCAGATGCTGACAGCCACAAGGAAAACCAAGCAATTCCAGACTGGAGAACTTTGAATCCAGTTGGAGACATAACCAGAGAGGAGAGATTAACTGCCTGACCAACATGGGGCCTCTCTCAATTGAGATCAAACATGTGCACCTTCATGGGACAAAATCATTCTTTCACTTGACAGACTGTTAAGATGAAGAGCACGCTGGGCGGTGGTGGTGCACGCCTTTAATCCCAGCACTTGGGAGGTAGAGGCAGGTGGATCTCTGTGAGTTTGAGGCCAGCCTGGTCTACAGAGTAAGCTCCAGAACACCCATAGTTACAACAGAGAAACCCTGTCTCGAAAAACCAAAACAAACAAAAAAGATGAAGAGCAAGGCAAATAGAAGAAAAACCCAAGCTATCTCAATTTTGACCAGCTTGAATGACCATCAGGAACAGGTGCCTATCTCTCCACACCAGAGGTGCCCTGGTGTACTCTGTCTCAGCCCACAAATGCCTACACCAACAATCGTGAAAGAGTCCTGAGAAAACTCACTAGACAGAGTACTGACTTCTGAGAAATGCGGCAAGGGTTGGTGGGACAGCCACACACAACTCTGCAAGTCTACAGTCAGTCCTGCAGACTCAGACCATGTCCCCAGCAGTGTTTACAACTTTGTACAGGGGGAGAAGGTATCCCTGAAGTTTCATGTTTTACATAAGATGTACAGCTGGTCAAAGAGGAAAAGACAGGGAACCACCACATTCAACAGCCCCCACAGAGACACTCAGACACATGCACACAGCATCAGCTTCAGCAGCACCTGAGCAGCCAATGAAGCTTCTGGGCTTGGCATGCATCATGTCCCACCACCTTAGGCAGACACATGGCTCTTCCAGGGCTTCCAAATACACTTGTATCCATCACCCTGCCATGTCTGAGTAGAAGACATTTTTAACAGTAGATCTGTGTCTAACATGGCATGCCTTTACACACTCACTGTTAGAGCCTATGACTTCAGGTGTCAGAGAATTTATAGAAGGCAGGACAAGTCATTTTAAGTGGCCCGGGCCAATCATTTCCATGTGAGCTTTACACAGGGGCATTAGGCCAGTTACCTGACTATGCCACACAGCCTGAAGCTGGGCTGCAGACACAGACAGTGCCTTGTTCCAACTGCTCTGAAGACCCCTTTCCTTCCCGAAGGAAGAGAACTGTGTGCTGAGCAAAAACAAGATTATTTCTTTAAAGACAAATCAGCACTGAAGCTGGAAGATGCTAACCACAAGGAATGAAAATTGAGAATGAGAAGCTGGCTGTGAGGACATGCCTCCTCCTAAAGAGTTGAAAAGCCAGGAGCAGAGACTGCCCTGTAATTCACTGACACTGCAATGAGAACTGCCAGGTGCGGATGGTACTGAAGGTTTCAGTTTTTGCCACTGGCTATTCTGGAACTCATTTGGGGATCACAAGGGTTAATGGCTCTTCGGGTGGCTTACAAGGCCCATCCACTCAAAAAGAGACAGAAAGTTAATTAGGTGAGATCAGCTGAAACCCTGTTCAGGTTTCTGACTCACTTGATTTTGTGAGAAGCCAACGAGTTGACATATTCTGCCTCCGAAGGAGCCAAAATGAGCAGGCTGCTCCCATGGCAGCCAATCCGGGCTGTTCTTCCAATCCGGTGAATGTATTCTGCAGGTGAAGATGGAGCACTGTACTAAAAAGGACAACACAAACAGAGGCATTCATAGATCAAGGGACTGCCACTAATTAGAAGAGCAATACCCCTTACCTGCCCCCAGGTAACCTGGCTAAGGCTACTCTAAAACAATTGGAAGCTGTTATTCAACCCTGAAGCTCCTGGCTTCACCGAACAAGGCTCTGACATAAAAATGTGAACAGCGGCCAAGTTTCAGATGAACAAGACACATCTCATCCAGTGTCTCCTTTTTAATTTTACTGCTCTACAGGTCTCTTCATTTTCCTATTTGCATCTTTTCACTGAAGTGGCTATGCAAGGTGAAATGCAAGCAGGTGGGGTAAATTTCTCTTTGATGACCACATGACCTTGGCCTACTTCCTTAGTAGACATAGCAGCTGGGAGGAGGCAACAGTGGACAAGAGGCGTAAGGCTGAAGGGCACCAACCACTGTGTTGGCAGAGTCCCTTTCTGCTGCTGCCCCAGGGGCAGGCCAATCACCTTGTTACAACTCCATTCTGTCCAAATTGGGCAGGGCAGTAGACAGTTAAGAGCAGACAGGGCAGACTTCTGCTATGGGGATGAGTTCCTGACTCAGGGGAAGGGCAAGTTCTCCCATTCAGAGTTATCAGGCAGGCAGCCTGTTATCTTTGGCAGTAACTCTGCCATCATTAAAGCTAAATGATCAAATATGTTTTTCTTTTTCTTTGCTGCTAATAAAATGGATGAGCAGACCAAGATGAATATACTACATGAAAGGCCAGCCATTTTAAACCTGTCCATATTCACAGTATGAGGCTTCCCATAATCAAATCAGAGTCTCCCCCTGGCACACTAAAATCACCTGTCTTCTCATCTCCCATTGGCTCTGTGGCCAGCAGGAAAGAGAGACACAATGCTTCCGGTCCCAACATGATCACTTATGACGAGCAGATCAGATTTCCCAGCCTAAGACAGCATGAAATGCCACAAAAACGTGAATAAACCATGAGTCACATAAACAGGGCACATGTCCCTGGCCCCCACAGACAGGCTTAAAAATACTATTCTGCAGACTAATGAAAAGGAGAGGGAAAAAAAAAGGAAACCCACTAGACCACAGCACAAACACCTGTACCCTCCGGCAATGTGTCTCAGGTAGGAGGTATGTGTAAGATGCTGTCAGGACCTTAATTGCTCCCTGCAGGTCAATGTACATGGACACAGCTCTCAGGACAGCTGAGCCATCTCCTTCTAGACACAATGAGGCCTCCCGAGGGCCTGGATAACTCCTGTTATTTTCAGACTCCTGAAACTTTGGTTTGTGACATGAATTAGTCTGGAAGCAGGAGAGCTTGCCACTCTCTCCTGAGAATGCCACCCTGGCTGTTCTGCTGCAGTGTTGCAGAGAGGCTGGGCTAAGGAAAGATGTCAGGGCTGTACAGATATGGCTGGCTGCTGCCTGGTTACCAGGGCAACACCCAAGAGGGTAATAATCATCATTCAATGCATCTTCTCATGCTCATATACTCACACCTTCATGAAGATTACCTGAACAATCCAGGTGACTTGTGGGAGATCCAAGCCTCGAGCTGCAACATCCTTTAAAACAAAGAGAATATGCATTAAAACTGTATTTCTCTACCTTTTTTTTAAAGACAGATTTCTGCTTTATGGTCCTAGAACTTTGTAGCCCAGGCTAGCCTTGAAGCTGAGGTAATTCTCCCACTTCAGCCTTCTAAGTACTAGGATTATCAACGTGTGTTACCATTCCTGACTGAGTTTCTAAACTTTTAAGGATTTGGTAATACAAATTCTGAAGATGAATGCATATACACATGCACACACAATTCTGAAAACAACTTCAGGTGGCTTAAGAGACCAATGAAACCCATCTGTCATTAGAAATTCTGAATCAGGAGCCAGCAAGATGGCTCAGAGGGTAAAAGCTCCTGCCACCAAGCTTGACAACCTGAATTTGATCTTTAAAACCCACACAGTAGTAGGAGAGGACCAATTCCCACATGTCACCTGCTGATTTCCACTCAAGTACCATGCAACCTACCCATAGCCAATTTAAATATAAATATAAAATATAAAAATGACCTGCAGTGAGTTAGACAAGATCCTTTCATAATTCATAACACAATGTGCAGATCAGCCCAAGACCTTAAATTGCAGCTGTCATTGTACTATGTAAGAATCCTGAAACCTGGATAGCTCTGATGACAGACACCTGTAACCCCAACATTTGGGAGATTGGCAGAGGGAGGATCAGGAATTAAAGGTCATTTTCAGCTACATGGCAAGTGTGAGGCCAGCCTGGGCTATAGGAGACCGTGTTTGAAACAACCAACCACACCTCAAATAAAGTAAAAAGCCATTTAGGATAAATGGACTGCTACCCAACCCTTCACTACTAATAATGCGAGTAATAGTCACACAGCAGGTGTGTAGTGGGTTGCTACTGTGCTTTTTTACCCTCCAGCTCAGGAAAGAAAAAAGAAGGACAGAAAGAAAAAAATCTTCACCTTCCTTGTTGGTGACCTGGAAAGAGAGAAAGGAAGGAAGAAATATTCACAGCTGAATCTTAGAGAGCTGGAGTTGATAGTGAGTTGAGCTAATGTCTCAACAAATATCCTTGAATGGAATTCCTCTAACCAAAGTCCCTTAAGCAACAACCAATTAACCACCAACTCACCAACCCACCCAAGCCCAACTCTCCAGGTTTCAACCAATATATACTCTGAGCAAAGCTCCCAGAAGTCTAAGCAGCATGCAATCGTAAGGACAAAATAATTTGGCAAAATAATTGCACATAACCAAATCATAGCCACCAGCAATAAATAATCAAAATCAAACTCAGTATCATTCACTATACCCATAATGGGGATAAAAACATATTCCAAAAGCCATTCTGTGTTTTTAGAGAGACCAAGATCACAAAACTTCTTCAAAGCATCTCACTATGGGTTGGCATGCTTCTGGAACACCTCTCCCCAAGGCACTCACTTGTGAAATAGTGAGTGCAGTGTTTACTGAGGGCTCTGTCTGTTGGGTTTAGAGCAGGAAGATTAAGTAGTTTGCAGTCACTTCTGGGAGTTAAGATTAGGATACACTCCAAACCTGCCCATCACTTCAAAGACTTGACTGGACAGCTCAGAAGCCATAAAAGGGATGGAGATTTCTTTTCCTTTCAACTGGTCACCACCCAAAGAGCCAAAGTTCTCAGCCATTCTGGCAGACTAGATGGAACCGCCCAATCTGTAGCAGTAACATGCACTCAGCTTTCACATTCAAGTCCTGCAGCCACAGCAAGTTTACCAGCATTCACTGAGCACTGACAGGACACCAGGTGGAGCTCAGCATTTTACCCACAGCACCTCAATTAATCGTTATTCAAAAAAGTTATTACATTTATTTCTTGGGGGAGGGATGCATGCCACCGTACAAGGTCAGAGGGCAACTTGCAGGAATTGGTTCTCTCCTCATACTATGTGGTTCCTAGGATTAAAATCATGTTGTCAGGCTTGATGGCAAGTTCCTTAACCTGCCATTAACCAATCTTAAAAACAGCTATCACTTCTATTTGTCAGAGGAAAATTTGAACCAAGGTTCGAAGCCTAGGACACAACTATGTGGGGGAGGTAACCCTCAGATGCAGGCCTGCTTCACTTTTGCAAGGCTTTATTTGCCAATAGTACATTCTACTACGCAAAAAATGCTGAATCCCTCATGCACTATGGTGGGAGTACAGAACCATACACACTCTTGTGGCTGGAAGACTGGTAACACTTAGAAAGCACATCGGTGTAGAAGAATATTTAATCCTTTAATCCAGCAGCATGGCTGCTCTAAGGTAGAAAGAATGCTGGTACAGGGCTTTAATCCTAGCACTTGGGAGACAGTAAGCAGAGCTCAGGAGTCAGTGTCAGACAGGAAGTGATGTCTGAGATGAGTCAGAGTGAATGGCAAAGTGACAAATCAGAGGAAGAGTTCACAGATGAGGACACACCCAACTCTCACTATATAAAAGCAGACTCTCAGCTCAGAGACAGTTTGAGAGGCAGTATAAGGCAGGCAGTGGGACAAGACACAAGACAATGAAGCAGTCTGACTGAGGATAAGGCAGAGAAGCATAGAGGCTGACTGAGGCAGTATAAACAGTGAGAGCTCACAGAGACACAGAAGCAGTCTGAGGAATCTGAGGACTCTAAGGCAGAGGCACAGAGGCAGCTTGGAAGAAGTCAGTATCAGATGGGAAGAGTGAGTCAATCTGAAACCAAACAAAGCAGTTCAGTCAGAAAAGTTGCAGGAGTTAGCCAGAGTCTACCAGAATCAGAAGTGTTCAGTCAGAAACAGTCGCTGGCTCAAAAGATCAGTTTGAACCAGTCAGCTTGGAGCCAGAACAGTGAGAGCTGAGTTAAATCAGAAGAGCCAGCCAACCAGAAGAGTTCAGAAGGCGCTAGTCAGAGTGGCTCAGTGCGCAGTAAGCTCCAGGGGCTTGTACGGAGGCTGAGGCCGAGGTCTTCTAGTTCTAGACTTAAGATGAAAATGTATGGAGGCTGAAATGCGCCAAGGCTCTAGGACTAAGGACTGGTGACTGAATTAGACAAAAGAATAAACGGCTTTTGGCTTGAATCTACATCTATACACCTGCACTTGCCTTCCTGGAAGGCAGCCTCACTTCTACAGAAATACTGACAAAAGGCAACACCAGGTAAGCTGGGTCTGTTCATTCAGCACTGTCTATGAAGATACAGACTGAACAAAAGATGGAAAGAGAAGAAAATTCTACTGACTAACTTGGAGAGTTTCTAAGAGACCTTTGTGCACGCGAAATATGCTTTTGTGTAAGAAACAAGCATATTGGTTTGTATTTCTTTTTAAATCATGGAGGAAAGAGCTCCAAGTTTAGAAAATTAGTTACCTTTAGAGGAAAGAGGAGACCAGGAGAAAGATGGGCCAAAGACACAAAGTGGATGCTAGAGTGTCTGCTGTGAAGGAAGGCGATCAGCTCTTACGCAACAGGAACCTACGAAACCTCTTGCCAAAAAACCAAATGGCTTTAGACATTTTTTTGCCAAAAAAACAAAGTTTAGAAGCCAAATCTAATCAACTGTCTAGAATCAATTATTAATTTGCAGGGATATGGGAGATAGGAAACATGCTAAACAACTCAAAAAAGATGCACTTTGGAACCAGACCATTATAAAAATGAGAGCTGCGGAGACAGCTCAGTAGGTAAGGCACTCGGCAGGCAAGCATGAGGACCTAAGTTTGAACTCCCAGAACCCATGCAAAACCAGGTATAGTAGTGCACGTCTGTAAATTCCAATGATTACAGCGGGACAGGAAATGGAGACAGGAGAATCCCTGGAAGCTCACAGGCCAGTCATTCTGGCATACACAGTGGCAAACAACAAACAGACTTTGTCTCAAATAAGGTAGACAAGGACTGACTGAAGTTGTTCTCTGACTTCACACATGGGCTATGGCACAGTCATGCCCACACTCCTACACATGTGCACATGCACAGGAAAAGAAATAAAAAACAAATGATCTGATTTCCATAGTAAAAAAAATCTGGGGCAGGAGTGTCAGTGAGAGATAATAAATACAAAAATCATTAACTAGATGAATATCCTGAAGAAGGCTTAAAACTGTCCACACCTATATGAGATGGTTCACATCTGTAATTCCATAATCCCAGTGTTCAGAGGCTGAGGCAGGAGCATGGCATTTAACTAAAGGCCAGCTTCATGTACATACCAAGTTCCAGGCCAGCTAGGGCAACATGGTGAAATCTTGTCTCATACAACAACACAAAGTAACCTCTCTGGACAGAGAAATTCAAGGTGGTTCTTACTTTTCTTTTTGTATTTTCCCATGGTGTTTGCTTTGTTTTAAACAATAGGTGCTATCATTTCCCCCAAATATTTGATATAGAAAACTTTAACTTAAACCCATCAACTGCTAATCCTTAACACATTTGTTTTCTCTTACCCTGTTTAGAGACACAGGGTAGACTCAAGACAGACAGACACACAGACACACAGACTTTTAACTGTCTAAGGCCATTTGCAAATGCTGTGACATTTTAGTCTTCCATACTTTAGCAAGGCCTCCTAAGTAAAAGATCACCCTTCTACTAACCACCATATGAGTGACTCTGAGGGAATCAGAGGAATACCACTTTCTTACCAACAGTGTCAAATTTCTCCACTCTACCTCAGATGACTCCTATTAAGGCTTTTCTTTCCAGTCCAGGAGTGAGCAATGAACATAATCCCTGCTCAATAGCTCTAGACTTCCTTAATCTGGAATGATGCCCCTGCTTTCCATTGACTTTAGAGTTAAATTTTCTATGTATGTGTGTGGGCCTGAATGTATGTTACGTGTACCATGTGCATACAGGTACAGTGGAGACCAGAAGAGGGTGTAGGGTCCTCTGGAACTGGAGTTAACAGGTGGTTGTGAACCACTGATGTGAGTGCTAGGAACCAAACCCAGGTCCTCTGCAAGAGTAGCAAGTGTTCTTTACTGTTGAACCATCTTTCTAGCTCCTTGTTCAGTTTTTTGATGCTGTCCCAAGAAACTTTCCACACTCTAAGTGTGCATACCTGCATCTATCTGCACGGTAAGGTTAGGCAGGCATTCTGACAGAAATAACTGATTCCTTACCACTTTTTAGAAGTAAGGATTTTGCCAAGTGTGTTGGCACAGGCATTCAATATCAGCACTGGAGAGACAGGTAGGCAGATCTCTGTGAGTCTGAGGAAGCCTGGTCTAGATACCAAGTTCCAGGCCAGCCAGGGCTACATAATGAGACCCTGTGTCAAAAAACAAATCAAAACAATAACAAAAGTAAGAATTTGGACAAACAACTTTGTTTTTTTCCTTTTTGGTTTTTCTAGACAGGGTTTCTCAGTGTAGCCTTGGCAGTCCTGGAACTCATTCGGTAGACCAGGCTGTCCTGAAACTCAGAGATTCACCCGTCTCAGCCTTCCAAGTGGGATTAAAGGCACAAGTCACCACCACCAGTTACAAGTGGCTTTTTAAAACAAGTCTATGCTAAGTTTCTGTAAGAAGCAAAGGTAGAGCTGAACAAGGCACTTGAGCAGGACTGGGCTGCATTACTAAGTGTGTAAGTGGAAATTAATGGAGTCAGCCCAGCCTCCTCCAAGAGCTTGAAGCTGGTACTGTGGAGCTCACAATCTTGAATACATGTGAGAATGCAATCTAGAATGTTCAAACACAGGGAAGCACACTAACCACTGCCGACATTTAGGAAAATGGATGGTTCTTCAATCTGCTAAGCTCTTAGTGAGAAATGATTAGCTTTCAAGTGCTCTGCTAGGGAGACACTAAGATGGTGGGCAACCTGAGCTTTACAGACTGGCTTTGTGAAAAGCCCAATGCTCTGGTACCTGGGCTGGGACAGACAGAGAAAACCAAACCTGTATCTAGATGAAATCTAGGTTGGAGAGGTCATGTCTGGCCAAGCTTTACCCACACAAGGGAGCTTAGTAAATTCAACCAGGAAAAACATTAAATTCTACAACAGGGCTGAGGATATAGATTAATGGTATGGCACTTGCCTGGTGTCTGTGAGACTTGGGTGAACTACCCAGAACTACAAACGACCTACAACTTAAAACAACAACTGCTATTGTGAAATTTACTGAGCCTAAATGTGCTGAAACAATGAGAGCTGAAGACATAAGCAGCCTCTGAATGGCTGAGCCCCAGCCACCTGGTGAGATGATTTTCAGATCTACCACTATTTCTTCCTATCCAGCCAGCTCCCCACCCCCATTTCCCTCTCTGACACTTGAACTCCATTCTTGCCATCTCAGCCTCTCAAGATAGGATTTCAGGCCTGTGTCATCATGCTGGACTCTGCTGTTTCTTCTGTTGGGCAGAGCTTGCTAACAGCCAGGCATTCCCACCTATGTTTAATCCAGACACTTTCTGCATCCCCTGCCCAGGCACCAGAGGGTGAGGGAAGGAATCAGACTTGGTCCACAGCAGGGAGGACTGGCACCAGCATGGCAGCACTGGGAGCCAGCCAGCCTGGGGAGACCAGTCATCCTGCTACACCAAGCCACCTACCTGTACTGTGGCTAAGAATTGCCTTGTTAATGAAGGACAAATGAGACAGTGTATGCAGGAGCCATCCTAGCAACTATAACCCAACTGTGCTGCTTCATAATGAAGAAATGGTGGCAACTGTAACACTTCTCCACTCTCCCTCCACATTCTCTTCAGCCCTGGGCAGGACCAGAGACAGGTTGACAATGGCCCCTTCTCCCTAGAAGGTGTTAGCTACCTATACTCACTCAATAGGAAACTGACTTGCCAGGAAGGTTTCAGATCGGTCCTCTAGGCTCTCAGAACAGAAGCCTGATCACACCCTTTATTCCTTTAACCTAATTAGAGCAAAAGAATCACTAAAGTCAGTTCTGAAAGACATTCACCAACAAGGCCTTGAAGGCCCTAGGCTTGACAACTGGCGGCCTCCATGAGACCCAGGAGTACAGATGGAAGGCAGCCTGCTCAGGTGCCAGCCTGTCAGTTGGATTAAAATGACTCATTTATTTACCCAAGAACCTCACAAAGTGCTTTTACTAACAGGGAGAGGGGGCCTGCCATCTCTCTGAGAAGGGACGCACAAACTCGCCTCTGACGCCTTCCTGGGCTGCCAAAAGTCATTATTGCCATGTGTGGAAAGCCATCAGCAGGGTACAGGCCCCCGTTGTCCGGGTGACAGATTGGGCTGCGTAATCAGAGGAGGAAGGGGAGAGTGCAGAAGCTGTCAGAGGCGAGAGATCTTGGCTGGAGCCGCCAAAAAACTGGCAACATGAGTTAGCGTGACTGAGTAAACAGCAAACAATCTCCAAATGATCCTCCCATTAGCAGTGAAGAAACAAAGTGCTAAGGGTAAACTTCCCCTGAAAGCACACCCAGAGAAGCAGAAGAGCCACACTCACACGGAGCACTGGACCTAGCCTGGGGACACCTATAGTCCTTGCTCCTTTGTCTCCTGGCTGCTGGTACAGTAAATTCCCCAGTAGGAGAGGAAATTAAGAACTGCAGACAACAATGTGTTTCAATCAGAGAAAACAAAACAAAAGCAATGAGCTGGTGGAAGAGCAGCACAGGTAACTTGCATATATTTTTTAAGATACCTGTCCACCTACCTGATGGACACCCATAGTCCATCCATCCATCCTAGGTGTGCTTAGCCAACAGAAGCAGGCATTAGAAGCCTCTCTGTTCTGAGAATGGCACCACATTGCATTCGTTCAGGGAGGCTCAAGGAGAGCAAACACACCAGGAAAAGCCAAACCAAAGGGGCCTCTGAGATCTCGTTCTGTGGCACCTAGTGGTAATTTCCTGCACTAACTGAAGACAGCACTACCTGCCTTGGCTTTAGACAAGTCATAACAATAAACCAACAGAAAAAAAAATATAGATAAACCAAAGTTCTGATTCCTTTGATTTTTAATTCTATTTAAAAAACTATTTAAGACTATTTAGAAAATTTAAGCTTCAATATCCTTTCTCATCCTTACTCCTTGCCTCAATTATGTTTCACTTGAGACAGGGTGTCTTGAAGCCAAAGCTTGATCTTTCTGCTTCCACATACCTGATGCTGGGATTGTAGGGAGGTGTGTACCACCATACCCAGTCCATAACTCTTCAGTTAAGACTTTTCTTGCACACAGCAAGCTTCTGCTGCAATTGTCCTTTAGTTCCACCTATCTGCCCCCTCACCACAACCCTACGCTACTGAATAGCCAGATACAAGAGCCATGCATGTATCTGGTCCTAGGAAAGCCGCATGAATTACAAAGGTCTTAGGTTTGTAAGATGCATTTAATTAAGATGAACATACACCCTACCTTAACTTCTACTAGCAGGAAGGAAAAAACAGAGTAGAGAAACTTGCAAACAGTAAAGAACACTGTGTAGTTATACCAAAGCTTCTGTTTCCATGAAGACATCCATCCAGTCTTCTCTGGCCTTATTAAAAGGATCGTAGGGTGGTAAGTTAAAAGGCATGGTATAAAGGGGAAAATCCCCACACAATAATTAACAACATGATTCTATAAAGAGAAACCAGTTCTCCATCTGCCTCGTCCTGACATGGCCCTCATTCCTCATTAACACCGTGGAGGCTCCTGGAGTGTTCAGATAGCCTGGCAGCAACAGGCTGCTTATATGGAGGCAGAGTGACATTATCTCCCCAGCCCACACATCATCTATCCTGGTGTAGCTCACATACCCTGTAGCTCACAGTGTTGAGAGAAAGCAAACAAATACAACAGTAGCAGTGGGAACATGGACACAACACCTCTCATTGTGGAACCTGAGCTGCATCTTGGCTTAGGGGTGAGCCTATCCAGTTCCATAGTCTCTGCAGAGCTGAGGAAAGTTTAGACTGCAGTATGCATGCTGGAATCAACCCAGACAAGGCAAACACTATGGGAATTAGATGTGGATAAGAGTTTGCTTCATTCATGGTGGACAGGAGCTTAAGGCTCTGTGCTTTGCTATGACAATGGCTAGCTGATATCAACTGCCTGCAGGTAGCAGCCAGATAGAACTGGAAGTAAGCACATGCTTTTGATCCCAGTAAGATTTACCTTCAGGAAATATGATCTTTTCTTCCATGTAAAGTGTCTAAAACACTGAACTTCAGATACCTGGACTTTCGGGGACTTATAGTTCACCAGTGTCTAGAAAGCTTATCTTTTACATATGAGAGATCTCAACATTTTCCACAGTAAATCAAGGGTCTTAAGGCTCCAAACTCCCATTCCAGCACAAAGGTTCCTATTTTGTGTTTCAATAGAGACAATGTTTAAGTTCACTTTTCAGAATTTATTTTTCATGACTAAGTACATTAAACTGTACCTCTGTCTTTAGAAACAGACAGGCCTCACCAATCAGTCTGAGGCCTATATTCACTCTGCTCCTGCAAAAATACAATGTGCCTCCTATGCTCCTGCTCTGTGTTGTCACTGGGATAGAACCAAGAACAAATAGCCTGGTCTTCACAGAGCTTAGGCTCCTGCACAGTGACACTTTTAACAGGTGTGAGCATCACAGACAAATAGTACCCGTGAATACGAGTGCCTAATATGAAGGAACTGGAGGTCTACATGGGAGCTAGCTAGTCTGTTCCAGGCAGAAAGAACACAAAGACCCTAGGCCAGAGGTCAGAATGACACAGTCAGGGATCTAAAAGATGGCCTGGACACAGAAGTGTGGTGAGAACCCTAGAACACCCCCGCTGATGATAAGGGCTACTGGCCATTTCCTTACCAAGTACCATAATTTCATCTTTGCTTCAGACATTTGAAGATGGTTTTAGAACAAGCATGAGCATCTGACCATAAAGAGAAAGCTTATTTGCTTAGATACAGGGTCTCCTTAAGAGACAAGTAGTTTAAGAGAAATTAAACAAAGTGTGTAGGTCTGAACAATCATGGACATAAAAGATTGGCACTGTGTGGGACTGTCCTAGGGGCTAAGAGTGTGTCAAAGCTGGCTTTGGAACCCCGAGTCATCCCAGAGAATGAGAACGGGAGGTGTTCGGATGCTCCACACCTTAGTCCTGGCCTAAACCCAGCTAGATTATTAATTATTATATATTAAATACTGTCTGCTTCACAGAAGCAAAGAAATGTGGTTGATGCTTTGTCTGCCCTGTAGCTGGAAACACAAGGAGGCTCAAACTCCACACACACAGACGAGGCGGCACCAAGTGCCCTTGCCTCAACCAATGGGTCCCATTCCCTGGGTCAATGACTCCTCCCCTGCCTATCCTATAAATGTCTGCTCACGCTGCATTAAAGTTGAGACCGCCCCCCTCCCTTTAAGAAGGTGAGCAACCATAGGCACCTTGTTGTGCAAAGACTTTCTCAGCTCCAACTACTCCCAATAACTGTAATTTACAAGGTTTTAGTTGATAAATTCTCACCTTTTCAGACTAACAGCTGCCACTATTAGTGAGCAAATTGCCAAGTCTTCACAACAGTGGCAGCCAGTATCATGTGGCACAGCCGGGTAGCAATTCAGAGGCACAGAAAAACCAGTTCTACCAGAAGGTATAGGTGTGCCCACTGTCCAGGGTGTTGGACACAGGACAAACTGTCCAGGGATTAAAAGTCACAGTCACCTCTGGATATAGTAGCATAAAGCTTTAATCCCAGCACTCAGAAGGCAGAGGCAGAGGCAGGAGGATCTCTGTGAGGCCAGTCAGGACTACATAGTAAGACCCTGTCAAATAAGAGCAAAAAACAAAAAACAAAATAATCACAGCCACTGTTTTCATAGGAATTGACCTTGACTCAGGGCAGAGTGACACTTACTGTGCAGAGCAGAACTCCTGTTCCGGAATGTGAGAACTCGTGAAACACGGAGGTTCTTTCCTGCAGAAACAGGAAAGGCCTGATAAATGCCATTCATTCATAAATACTAGCACCAACAAAAAAGGTCCCCATTTAAAATGTTCTTAAAGAAAAATTAGTGCAGAGCTTAACTCTCCCCACTCGGGTCCAGTTTTTATTTAGAAATTATGCAACCCCATTTGTATAAAATAGGCACATGAATCAAACATTTTCTGTTAGTGTATCATGTAAATATTTACTTATTTATGTATTTATTTATTTAGGGATAGGTCTTACTATGTAGACCTGGCTGGACTGGAACTTGCTATGTAGACCACGCTGACTTGGAACTCAAGAGATCCATCTGCCTCTGCCTCAGGAGTGCCGACATCAAAGGTGTGCACCATCATGTTTAGCTAAAAAATTATTTTTAAAATCATCTCTTGGCCAGTCACTTGAGAGATAGAGGAAGGTGAAGCACTACAAGCCCAAGGCTAGCCTGGTCAACATACCAGAGTTCCAAGCAGCCATGACTAAAAAAATGTAACCTTGTCTCATAAAAAGC
Organism: Cricetomys ansorgei; assembly: GCA_026225945.1. Classification (NCBI taxonomy): domain Eukaryota; kingdom Metazoa; phylum Chordata; class Mammalia; order Rodentia; family Nesomyidae; genus Cricetomys; species Cricetomys ansorgei. Next base: position 190,508 of record JAMJFZ010002611.1, read on the forward strand.
AAAAAAAACCAAAAACCAGAAACTGAATCAAAAAACCAAATCCACGATTCTTTGCTAGGCATATAACTTTGTCATTTATTCAGATTAAAGCAAATTTATGTACTAACGAGTGGGGTGTGCTTATTTTCAAGCAAGATTTTATTTAACCTTGGCTGAGCATCTGACACTGCAGAACAAAAAGCATCTTCAATGTTTTTCAGGGAGGACATTCTAATTTCGTAAGAGTCAGCCTGCAGAAATCCATAGTATAAAATGGCAACACATTGCTAGTGTTACTTCAGAAGTATTTTCTTGCCTACAAATCTGAGGCCCTGAGTTCAGCCCTCCCAGAAATCACACCACTACCTTCAACAGAAGCCGGGCATAGGTAAGGTAGATCATTTCTAAGGAATAGCCCCGCACCCTCACAAACCCTCACACTGCCACACATCCTCACACATGAAATTGTTGAAAATTATGATTTTCTATGCAACTCAAGCCAACAACTTTAACATCAATCTCTAAAATCAAACATTTTAGCAAATTTAAAGTACTAATTTGGTACTTAACATACTAAGAAATAAAAATAGAAAAATAAGCTAAGGCTTTGTTTTCCATAACTAAACCATTGTCTCTATAGGAGAATAAGATTTTGTATGTATAGCACAAACACTACAACTCCAAACAGAGCAGCTGCAGGGATCTGAGGTTTCAGGCAGCGTTCACTGGTGTTGTGTGGCATGTGCAGTAGTAACCATGGCTGCAGAGAAATCACGGAAAGCACGCAGATCCACCACCTATTTGATTCTGAGTTAACTTTTGGTTGCTGTATGTTCACGAACCGTTAGTGTCCCTGTATTTTCACAGCCTCCTCCACGCAGTTTAGGAAGCTATGCTCTAGAGGAATACAGAATACCAACTTCCTTTGCACATATGATGGCCTGGGTTTGGTCCCTGATACCCACAGACAAAGTCACTTGCAACCCCACTGCTGAAGTAGACAGACAGATGCCTGGGGTTTGCTGGCCAGGCAGCACAGCCTAACTGGTAAGCCCTGGGTTCCAGTGAGAGAGAGACCCTATTTGAAAAGACAAAGACTCCTGAGGAACCAACCCAAGGTGACCTCTGTCTGCATAAGCACATGTAGCTGCACCTACATATACACGAACAACACCCACGTACAATTCATAAAATTACTAAGCCCAGGGTTGACTCACATTTGTAATCTCAGTACTTGGGAGGCTAAGGCAGGAGGACTATTCTGAGTTCAAAGCCAGTTTGGGCTACAAATTGAGTACTAGGCAAGCCTGGGGTACAGACCCTTTCTCAAAAGAACAAGAATATTGATAATAATAAGCTAAAACTATATATTTCAATTATAGAAAATTTGTGTTTATATTAAAGGAAGAAAATAAAATCAGCCTGCACTGAAGCATGCCATCAGCACTAATAATACCTCAACACTTTTAAGTTCCCTTTCTATGCTCAACAAAGCCAAACATGTGGTCTACAAACATGGTGCCTCACTATATTTCATCATGTACCAATTGAATGTAAGCATCCCTGCCAATAAAAAAATCCAAAGACCACAACATCTCATGCAGTCAAATAGGATTCAGCTGCAACACTGCATGACCAACATTTGTTACCAGGTGGGCTTCTCTTACACAGGTCTCTGTACTCCTCAATGGGTCCCTTAGTTAATTTTTAAAAAAGAGATCTGTGGGGGCAAAGGTGAGTGAATGCTGAGGCTTCAGCATGAATTCTTGAGCACACACTGAATGTGCCTAAGTTGCAGTGCAGCAAACACCTAAGCTCTGGCTATAAACCTGCTACCTATAGATAAAATATAGAAACTACTACCAATGCTGAGAGGATGCCTCCCCGTGGACACTGGTACAGCCCCACCACACTGTGACGTTTCTGGTCATCTGTGGGTGTGTACTCTGCCCTGTGGCTGCAAGGCTAGGGCATACTTTACTCAGGGCACCATAAAATGACTTAGCAGCAGCCAACCTGCACCAGGGGCTTTTATATCTCAGTGCATGTAGGAGCGGTTAAGAATCTCGCCTGCAGGACAGTCTCAGAGCTGGAGGTGTGTTGCAGGGCCCATGCTAGACATGTGCTCTGGCCAATTGCTGCATGGTCTCTGTAAGAATCATATTTATTGCTGTATCATTGAATCAAAATCAGAAAAGAAACTAAAAGCATGAAATATTTCAGAGACTAGATATGATGCATTCACATACAGGCTAAAAAAAAAAAAAAAAAAGCCTACCAAACTCTTGGGCTTTCAATACAACTACAACACATCTCTAGTCACCTAGGGAAGCCATTCCCAGGTCTTTGGGCAGTCCCAGATAACACACTGGAAAGATGCAACTGGGACTGTTTCAACTTAGTCTGGAAAAAACACTTACCCTTGATAGAAAAAGACACAAGGCCTTCTTCCTGACTTCCTTTTAGCTCATGGGGAGTCACAGAGAAGACTGAATACTAACAATTCATTTATCTATATATCCATCCATTCATTTATTTTTGTTTTGTTTTTTCAAAACAAAATTTTTTGTGTGTATCCCTGGCTGTCCTGGAACTTTCTCTGTAGACCAGGCTGGCCTTAAACTCAGAGATCCACCTGTTTTAGCTTCCCAAATGCTGGGATTATGAAGGCTAACAATTATTAAGCTTCAAAGACCAATCCTATGAAAAAAACACTACCATCATCCAACTCTGGAAAGTCAGAGACAGGTACAGAGAGGTTAAATTCTTATCTCAAGCCAGAGAGCCAGTAACTGACAAAGCCAGAGCCAGCATCTGTCTCCATAGACATATCATGCAGGACTATCACTTCATACCACACATGAGATGGACAGTCTGATATCATTAACTATGATCGTTCCTAATCCACTGAAACTCCTTGAGTCTTTCAAGTCCATATAAGCTACTCGGCATCCGGAGCCACCTCCTGTAGAATGGCTCTGGAAGCGAGGGCCCAGAGGATCAAAAACCAAGTTTAAAACAAAATCCCAAACCACACTCAAGAACTCAAGAACAAAACCAACTGACTCAACCAATCAGGGAGCTGAAAGCATAATAGGAAACTAACAAAGAATATTATGTGATTCCTATCTATCTAGTGGCAAAGAAGTTGTGTCCATGAATGACCTTCAGCAAGGTCACTTATTTGGGCTCCATTTCCTTAACTGCTAAAGTCAAAGAACAAAACTATGTGGAGACAGACCTGTTTTCAATCACTTCTGCCATCTCTATTAGTTCCCCACATGTACTGGTCCATGCTAATCTGACTTCCAGCTTTCTGATTTTCTAAGATGCCTGGAAGCTTCATTACAAGATGGATCCTGTTTCAATACTATACACCATTTAGGAGGGAGGTGTTCCTCCCCCACACCACCCAACTCCCTAAGGATGGCCTTGCTAAGATCCTACAAGTGAGGCTTACACAAAACATCTAAAGGCAGGGACGGATATTCTTCTTCAGGAAGCTCACTCTGCTGAGGAAGAATGGGGACCAAAGCCTTTTGGTGTTCAGCATCCTCTCTCAGCCCAGAGTGCTCAGAGTGCAGCGCTGTGTCTTGTTGACAATGACAGCCGCCGCGCTCAGCAGTACCATATGGGATCCACAATTTAGCTCCATTAATGCTCTTAATTTGAAGACATCAAGCCCTAATTACACACTGGGTACTAAAAAGGCAAAAGCCTTCCCTGGTGCCAGCTACTTAGTGCTACTCAGTTGCCGTAACAGCTGGCTGAGGTAGACGCAGGCCAAGTGGGCCTGTGAGCTCTCTCAGGTGGAAGAGGCGACTCCAGAGCAGGAGCCCAAGGAACAAAAGGCTCCCTCACCAGTACCTACCAGCAGCTCCCCCATTTTTTGGCTGTTTTTGGTTTTGTTTTCCCTGGTTCAGGAGGACCTGAATAGACACAAGTGTACCAAGAGTCTCTATCTACCAGGCTCATGGCACATGGGGTGGGGAAGAACAAGCTCACCTCCTGCTCCATGTTGCCGTGCAGCCGAAGGAATTTCAGTGGCCAGGAGGCAGATGGCAGTTGCTCTGAAGTGGGGGTCACAGAACGGCAAGTCAGGGTGTGGACAAAGAGGCTGTAGTGGAACTCCACCAGCTCACAACTTGAGAAAAAGATGATCATCTTCTGGTCCTTCTCAAACTACACAAACACAAGGGGAAAGCAAGCATGTAGCCGTAAGCGCAGATGATCCCATATTTCTACGTGTACGTGCCAGGCCAATCTGGAAACATGGTGACAGGTTTTAATTATTAAAAAACACCAATATTGATATTCCACTCTACAAAGATGACAGGAAGGAAAATGACAAGATCTCCAACCTCAAACAGAAAAATAAATGTACTAGAGCAAGTTGTCCCTTACACTTTGGACCTGTCACAATCAGTAAATCCTGGCCACAGCCCTACTGTACAGTGACTGCTTAAAGCCATTATCTCATATCTTAGGGTCACGCCATAAACCTGGTAAGCAAATACACCAGGTCTAGGAGACTGCAAGAAACACCTCACTCCCTCATGCCTCTGTCATCCCCCTAATGTTTGCCCCAACAAGGTAGATTACAAATTTAATGCTATAACCCTCACTGCCCTTAACTTGGGTTCTTTACCAGTTTTAATTCATAATTACATCTCTCTCTCTCTCTCATGCATTCAGAATAAAATTAACAGTCCTTTCCTTTCTTGTCTTGGTGCCTCACCTCACTGCTATATTTCCACAGCATAAATAAGTGTGTATCACTTCCTTATATCTGGCCAGATCTAAGCCACAGTCCTACCTTGCACTTCTGCAGGATGAAGGCTGCAAGGCAGACAAGGCGCAGCTTGCTGGGAATCAATACCACATGCTGATCGAGACTCTCTGGTATGGCAAAGCTGTCCAGCTGGGTATTAGTAACTTCCTTAGCATTTGGCAGGTCCCAGCTTTTGTCCAAGACAGAGATACTGACAGGATTGTGCAAACTGATATCAGCTAGTCGTGTTACACCTTGGATACAGTGAAAAGGACAAAATAGGGTAGTCATATATGTATCCCCAGGGCATCCACCCAGGCTTTTGAGTCCGGCACTGGTCTTCCCTATTGCCAAGTCAGTGGGGTAATCCACAGCCCAATGCCCATCTATGCTAGTATTTTCTCTGCTCTCATCAGATGTCTGTACCTCACTTTACCAAAGGTTCTCTGGTCACCACAAAACCTTAGATCATTCCTAATGCTCCAACCCTTTAACACAGTCTGTGCATGTTGTGATGACCCCAACCATAAAATTATTTTTGTTGCTACTTCATAACTGTAATTTTGCTACTGTTACAAATTGTAATGTGAATATCTGGCATGCAGATGCTCTTAGGTGACCCCTGTGAAAGGGTCATTTGACCCCTAAAGGGGTCCCTACTCACAAGTTGAGAACCACTGCCTTAGATTAAAATAGTTCCACAGACTTCTTGGCTGCAGGTCTTCTCAAGACCTTTACTGAACTAATGTCTACTATGACCCAAAAGAGCGAGGGTCAAACTTTAGAAGTCATGCAAATGATGCATAACTCATGTGTATCATATTGTGGCACAGAAAAATCAACGAAACCACACCCAGCCATGAAAGCACTGGTCATATCTACACAGTATCTCTTTATGCAGGGTGAAACTGGTAAAGTGGTTTCTCATCTGAAAAACAGCCAAGAATTTCTTGCAAGGGTAGAGGAGTCAGAAAGGAGTTGGGAATGCGGACTCAATGAAAAAGGAGGATAATTATACTAAAACCAGTGCTGAAGAGAGAGCATCATCTACACAGCGGGATCTACCAGTGCCCCAGCATCAAACAAAACCAAGTGGTGGCTAGCCTGCCTTCCATGCACAATAGTGTGTGCACCAGAAGACATTTCTATCCTCCCAGGCCCTGGGAATGCAGGGCAATGGGAAAAGGCTGTCCTTTCCCCTAGAGGAGCACCCACTGGCATTAGCTCACAACTCCTTTTCAACTCACCTTCTGTGAGTGTGGCTGAAAGCAGGACATTCTGCCGTTTCTGACACTCTGCATTTATAGCATTCAGAATCACTGTGATTTCCTTCTCAAATCCTGAATCCAAGATCCTAAAGGTTGAAGAGAAAGCCTTTAACCCCTACAAAGAGGAAACCCACAGAAATGTCCTGGAGATGGCAGGGCAAACAGCCCCTTTCTCCTACCTCCCTGCTTCCTAGATTAGGCTCACCTGTCTGCTTCATCCACAATCAGCCACTGTATTCGGCTAAAGTGAATGTTCTTTGTGGATTTTATATGATCCACCAGACGCCCAGGAGTTGAGATAAGGATATTTATGCCTTTGCGGAGTCTGTTTAAATCATAAAAGAGAGTATGTCAAACAGTGTGGCCACAAAAAAACATGAGAAACAAGCAAAGGAGACAGTCATTCTATGTCCAGCATGACTGCTGCAGCCTCAAGTCAAAATAGACAGACAAGATTTCACTCTTCTGTATATAGAATTGCTAAGCTCTAAAGTTACTTGGAATTATACAACCTTTACTTTGAAAGGAATTTTTAAGCATATAACCCAACGTTTTTATCTGAGTCATAGATTCTTTCTAGAACATTCTGGATGGGCATCTAGCTGAATCTTTTCTTTTTTTTTAAAAGATCTACGTTTTAAAGATTTATATACATTATAATTTTTTAAGTATGTGTGTATGTGAGTGTATGTCACATGAGTGTGTCACAGAGGCCAGAAGAGGCCCATGGGCTGGAGTTACAATATGCCTGTGGCACTGGGGACTGAACTCTGGTCCTCTGAAGACCAGAGGACTTGATTGCTCTTGGCTACTCTCTAGACCCTTTATTTTTCTCTCTCTCTCTGTGTGTGTGTGTGTGTGTGTGTGTATGTGTGCACTTGGGTGCCCATGAAGACCAGAGGGGGTGGTAGATTCCTTTCATCTGAAGTCATAGGTGTCTGGTCAGCCACCTACTGTGGGTGCTGGAATCCAAGTAATCACTTAACTTCTGAGCCATCTTTCTAGCTCCCTAATCAGTTTGTTAAAGCTTCTGTGCCAGAGAACCAAATGAGGTGACATACACTCTGTTAGGACACACTTTGTCAGGACATATACTCTAACTGTAGTAACACACATTCTAACTGTTAGGACACACACTCTAATTGTTAGGCCGCACATTCTGTTAGGACAAACATTCTGTCAGAACATACACTCTGTTAGGACACACACACTGTTAGAACATACATTCTAACTGTTAGAACACACACTCTAACTGTAAGGACACACATCCTAACTGTTAGAACACACATTCTGCTAGGACATATACTCTGTTATAGAACATACATTCTAACTGTTAGGATACACATTCTAACTGTTAGGACACACACTCCGTTGGGACACACACTCCGTTGGGACACACATTCCGTTGGGACACACACTCTGTTGGGACACACACTCCGTTAGGATACACACTCCGTTAGGACACAAACTCTGTTAAAACACACATTCTGTTAGAATATTTTTCTCATATTGAGCTGCCATAAAGTGGACCTGAGCTTTGCCTCATAGGTGATGGAGTCTAAAGTTTACTTCTTTTAAAACGTATTCTTGGATAATTTCATAATATATAAACTGTATCTTGATCATATCCATTTCCCATTCTCCATTCCCTCTCACCCCCAAACTTCCTGTAGCACATCCTTCACATCCCTTTAAAAAAATCATTAACTTTCCTGTCTCCCAAGCAACCATAACCCCATTATTCCAGAAGACAAAACATAATTTTACTTGGAGAGGTTTTCTTATTTGCAGTCAAAAGAGGCACTATGCCTATGCTTTGGCTATGAAATAAAGAATAAAGAGTGTGCAATCACACATGTACCTTTGGAGGGAGGATCTATGATGATTTTTGTCACTTCTAGCAAGAAACTAAAGGGCAATGGCTGAAGCTCCAGCAATGATCCAAGGCTATGAGGTAACCTTGCAAATGGAAGCCTCCATAAGGACACAAAAAGATGGAGGAGCCAGGACCTGGACCTCATTACTGTTGTTTACATCTGAATCTAACCTGACCAATGTTTTTAAGTATAAAACTTTATGTTCACTCTCAAATTACAGACAACTCAAAGAACTGGTGTAACTACTAAAGTACCATTTACCTAACATTTTCATATCCATATATATATGTATATATATATATTCATATTCATATATATGAATATACGAATACACACATATATATACATACATATTTATGTATATTTGTGTGTAAATGTATATGTATGTATGTATGTATGTATGTATATAGATAGATTAAGAGATTTGGTTTTCCGAGACAGGGTTTCTTTATGTAGCCCAGGCTGTCCTAACTCCCTCTGTAGGTTAGGCTGGCCTTGAACTCAGAGATCCACCTGCCTCTGACTCCCAGGTGCTAGGATAAAAGGCATGCACCACCACCCCCAGTTTTGTCTAACAATTTTCTAATGATATCCATTGCAAGCTCTAATACAGAGATGGGAACTAATATACTAAGAACTTGCTAAGAATTAAGGAAGTTATTATCCTATTTTGTTGTTATTGTTGATGTTGAAGACAGAATCTCAGGCTGGTCTTGAACTCAGTATATAGCTGATGCTAGCCTTGAAACTCTGATCTCCTATCACAGCCTCCCAAGTGCTGGGATTACAGATGTCGGTCACAAGGTCTATCTATCATCTTGCTTTTATAATTCTGAACAGCAAAACCACAAACTCCCAATATGTACAACAGTCACTCTCAGGGGTGCATATCAAACAAAAAGCCCATGGGATACCCAGTGGGTAAGTTAAGCAGGTCACAGCACTGTTACTAATCACATCAGAAGGGAACTGTGACAAACAGCATTGTCTAGACCTGGTATGTCTCTGTATGTGGGGACCAGGAGCCACAGTAGCGGAGGTTGTTTACTTGTATGTTGAAGAACTAAATGTTACCGAACAAGGCAGGGCAGACAGACTCCAAGATGAATGAACACACCCAATCCCTCCTACCTAGCCTTTTCTGATTTCCTCTTCTCTCCGCCCATCAACACTCCAGGAACAATCCAGGTGAATGGCTACATAAAAATACCAGATCATAATCAACATAAAGCCCCTTCCCTAGAAGCAGAGCTGATCCTAAGTTCCTAGCATAAGCCAGTCTGCAGCAGGAAACACTCAGGCTTTGTAGTACGTGCAAAGTTTCTGTGCAGATGTAGTCTGCTGGCACTAAGGCACCTGTGTTATTACCTGCAGCACTAGACCACAGCTGTACAACAGCTCCCAGTGCTGTCAGGACAAATGTGAACTTATAAATGATCCACGAGGCTCCCCTGCTTTTCCCCATGGTGTCCACATAGAAAACCTTTTCAGTTAAGTTCACTGCCTTGAACATGGGGTTGGGGATGAAAAACTAAGCAACATACTCCCCACTCACTACTAGACCACAGAAAGGAAAAACACACTCCTGGTCAACCTTTGTGGGTGATGAACTTGGCTCTGCTGCCTTCTCTCTCCTGAACCCTCTTATAGGTTCTTACTACATTCCAGTAGGTTACCTGAAGGCTGGGCATTAAAGTCACTGAATGTAGCTTGCTACAGACCAAGGTGAGCTAACAATAATACTTAACGTCTAGCAACTACTGGCCATAGCAAGAGTTATTAGCTGAGTGGTGGTGACGCACACCTTTAATCCCAGCACTACAGAGGCAGAGGCAGGCGGATCTCTGTGAGTTCGAGGCCATCCTGGTCTATAGAATGAGTTCCAGGATAGACAGGGCTATACAGAGAAACCTTTTAAAAAAAGTTATTAAGGTCTGTCAATGAAACCTACCAATTGCTCTTACGGAGGCCAGAGGCATGTTGGGAAGGTGAGACAGGAACCATTCCCATTTTCCTGACAATACAGGTTGCCACATGGTTCTTCATCACAATGTCAAAAAGGAAGCCAACACTGATTTCACGGCTCATCTTACCTTAAGCAGCTTCTGGATAGTGTCAAAGCTTTGCAGAGCGATCTGCAAGTATTAAAAAGTTGTAAACGTGAGCAGGGCCCCTCACTTCCCTTTTATATCCCCCTAACCCCCTTTATGATTTTTTTAAAGAAAAGATAATTTAAACTGACCAGGGTGCAACCCTGGATATCAATCTGCCCTGAAAATAACCTCTTCCTAAACTGGTTTTGAAATCTGTTAGTTTAGGGAATGAGGGTGAAGACATCACATCTATTTCTTAGACATACAAAAATAGTGTTCTGTGCTCCCTCTGCTGGCTCAAATTTCCAAAGTGTCACACAGAGAAGTTCAAGTATAGGGTTGGAAGAAAATGAAACAAAGTCGATTTGGACTTGCCTCTCCACAGGAAGAAAAAGTAATGAGTGCAAAGGGAAAATACAACAGTGACAGACAGGTACTCAGGAATTGTGCCCTAAGGCTGCAGCAAGGCTATCTGAAGACACAGGTATCATCCCTAAATTTATAGCACAAAACCAGTGAGTCCCGAGGATACAGGAAAAGTAAAATTAATGTTGATGACAACATCATCAAAATAGCTCATACAAAATCAAGGTTCTGCGCTGCCCCACATGTTTAGTGCACAGGAAGTGCACTGGGAAGTGACCTGTCTGGAAACATTCCATATATGCTCCTTCCTGGGAGAGAGCAGACAGGACAGAATAGGCTATATGAAAGGCTGGCCAGAAGGGCTGAAGAGATGGCTCAGCAGGTTAAGCGCACCAGCTGTGCTTGCAGAGGACCCAGGTTTAGTTCCCAGAACTCACAGTGGCTCAAAATGATCTCTAACTTTAGGAATCTGACCCTCTTCTGGTCTCCATGGGCACCGTACACATGTGTTTCACAAACATACATGCAAGCAAAACACTCATACACATAAAAGAAAAATAAACTTTTTAAAATAAGAAGGAAAGCAGGGAGAAGAGAGAGAAGCTGTCTGGAAATTTCCATTTTCCTATAAGTTCTCTGTGGAGACACCTGAAGTTGCCCCTGTGTACACATCACTCAGATCGGATCTGACAGAAGTGATTTCTAATTTATTTATTTTCATGAGAAGGAAGAATTTCAACAAGAGCAGGAGCTTCAAAAAAGGTTCGTTTTTAGATCCAAATGTTTCCAGCTACTTTCTTTAAAAATTTTAAGGTATAAAAATGTCTTTTAATTCCTTTTGAAGGGTCAGTAATTTAAGTATCACTAGTCTTTTAGACAAGGAAGACATGTTTTCTCATACCTAGCTCATGATTTTCATAGAACACTTAAGCTTCCCCTTTGACAGGAATCAGCAGGATGGCTCACAGAAAGAAATGTGAAGAAGAGCATGTGCAGTAGTTTGTTTAGCAGGAAAGAAAGTGGAGAAAGCACTTCAGGTCAATAGCCCATCACTAAAGTATGTACACAAGCCTCACCTACAGCAAGCTGCTTACCTCTCTGGTGGGCACCAGGACCAAAGCATACGGGCCGTCACTGCGCTGTTGATAGGAAAAGGAAATGTCGGTGAGGAGAGTGCTAGGTACAGACTGAGGTTGAAGGGTCGGATGGTTTTCAGTCCGAGGTTAGCTTGAGCTATGAGAGATCTTGTCTCAAAAAATAAAATTATAAAAGCAATGCCATGAGGAGGACCAATGAAAGTCAGATGCAGATAGATGAGACTTATGGGTGGCCTTTCTATGGAAGAGGAAGGAGACAAGAATGCCACCACACCCCATACAACCAAACAGAAGGAAGAAATATGCACAAACTGGAAATGAAGGCAGACTCATAACCACACAGAGATGGTACTATTTTACCTTAGATAAGGGAAACTGTAACAGACCCAGAGTCCTTCAGTCAAGTAGCTGGCTGCAAAGTACAAGTCAACACAATGTGGGCTGCAGAGGCAGTTCTGTACAAGTCAACAGCCAGTGTGGGCTGCAGAGGCAACTCTGTGTTAAGAGCACTGCTGCTCTCCAGAGGACTAGGGCTCAGTCCCCAGCACCCACATGGTGGCTCACAACTGTCTGTAACTGCAGTTCCAGGGGATCTGGCATCCTCTTCTGGCCTCTACAGAGAGTACACAAGCCTACATGCACACAAAACATACACTAAAATAAAGAAAAGAAAAACAACAAAAACCAAAGCCAAGTTAGGCATGGTGGAGCATACATTTAAATTTAGCACTTGGGAGGCAGAAGTAGGCAGATCTCTGTGATTTTGAGGCCAGTCTGGTCTCTATAGTGAGCTTCAAGTCAGCCAGGGCTACATACCAAGACCCTGTTTCAAACAAGAAGAACAAAAAGCCAGTCAGGTGTGGTAGCACACACACCTATATTCATCCTCAGCACTCAAGAAGCCAGAGCAGTGCAGCGAGTGAGAGACCAATTTATTCTACACGGTGGATTGCAAGCCCTCCAGGATTGCATATCAGACCCTATCTAAAAGGAAAAAAAGGAAAATCAAAAGTTCAATGGGCTTCCGATGTAAAAAGTTAGGAAATGTAATGAAAAGAAAACTTCATATTTACAATGGCAACAGCAGCAAAAGATACAGACATTCTATACAAATGTGTGAAATCTGAGGCATGATGGCTCCTGTTTACAATTCCAGCACCTACAAACCTGAGGAGGGGATCCTGAGTGGCAGGTCTGGACCACAGTGAGAAACGTTCAAAAAAAAAAAAGTTCCAAATCTATGTGAAGAACTATTAAAACATATCTGAGCATACCCCCCCAAAAAATATATATATGTGTGTGTATATATATATATGTATGTATGTATGTATGTATGTATATATTTATGGAAAGACATACCCTCTCCTGAGAAGATTCAGTATGACATGACTGCTCCCTAAGTGGGTTCAGGACTGTAATGCAGTCCGAACAAATACCACAGGGAATGTTGAGCACACAGTCAATTTCAAGGTAAGCATCTTTAAAAGTGCAAAAGCCACTAAGACATCTGTGGAAATACATCCCCCATGAAGTAACTGAAAACTGTAGCAGTCACAAAGTAGCATCAGCACACAGAGGTCACAATAGCAAATGGGGTCTGTAATAGAATCAAATACAGAAAGACTTGTGAGGCAACTGAGTGCCAATGGGGCATGACCAAACACACTGGCAAAACCCCCTAACAGATCAACTTTGGCATTAGCCATTAAAACAGAACTACAAACCCCACTTCCAGGAATTATTCCTACACATCCACATGTGTATAAAGGAGCTGGAGAATATTTCACAGATATCTAGAATCTTCACTGTTGTCTACAGCATACTGGAAATGCCACTCGCCATTATGGACATGACTCAACAATTTATAAAACACACCTAATGGGAAGCAGAGGAAGGAGCAGGGGTCTGAGCTACATGAGACCATGCCACAAAGCAGCAATACAAGCAAACAAGCAAGCAAGCAAGCAATATCAGTACAGGTCAATGTGGTACAGTGAGAAACCACTCAAGGCACAAGGACAGTACAATTGCAATCCCAAGAGGACTGGGTGAGGTTGGCCTGGACCACATCCTGTATCGAAAGAAGGGCCAGTGACATCATATATAAACATTGGTGTGTTCAGCACAGAAATAAATGGACTCCACCCAAAAGGCACAGAGGAAGTGTGCAGTCCTGTTAGATGGCTGTGACAGACTGCCCCTGGGAGGAGACACCTGTGTCAAGAGGCACACTGAGTCTCTGGAGAGGGGAAGCTTTATTTCCACTTTATAGATTCTTGGAATGCTTCAAATATTTTGATTTTTTAGACATGTTGCACCTAAACAATAATAAAAATCCAAAGCAATGTAAAGAAGGTACTATGTCAATGGTGCCTTGTTCATCAAAGGGCTCAGAGAGCATGAGGGAACAACTTGACGGGCTCAGCAGCAAATCCAATTAGAGTCTACTTTCATGTTCTGCATTGGAAACATTTAGTCAGGAGAGGAGGATTTATAATCTGAACCAGAGTAGTGTATACTCAACACCAACTTTGTGAGACTGCACTGGAGCAGCGGCGAGGAACAGTAAACATGCTAGTACAACAAGGTTAATGTGCCACCATGTGACGGTAGGAGATTCTGACATTTCAAAAGGTGTTAGTACACAGACAAGAAGAAAGAAACATCAACTCTTCTCAAGGTGTGAGTACATGAAGCAGGATGGATATGATGTTAAAAAAAATCAGAGTCAAAGCCAAAATAACTGGGAGAGAGCAGACACTGAAGGTGTCTTCTTCACATCAGCCCTCAGCTAAGGACAAGTCAGGGTCCGGAACTAGCTGCTTACGGCTTCCAGGTCACATTTTTTTTTGATGAATTACAAGAGGCTAGGCTGAATATGACTAGAAAAAGTGAATTAAATCGAGGCTCACAGGGCAGAGATGGCTCAGCAGTTAAGAGGCTTGCTGCTCTAGCACGCGCGCGTGTGTGCACACACTCACACACATGAGGTGGCTCACTGTATTCTGGTTCCAGGAAATCTGACACCCTCTTCTGACCTCAACAGGCACCAGATATTTTGAACAAACATACATGCAGACAAAACACCCATACACACAAAATAAAATAAAATGTATAAATCTTTAAATTGGAGCTTACAAAAACTTTTGTTTTGCTTTTTGAGACAGGGTCTTGATTGTGTAGGCCAAGCTTCTGTCTTCTAACCATTATCAAAAGCCTCTGCCTCTGAGTGCTGGAAATACAGGCGTGTGTCACCACACCACACTCAGTTTGGAAAACCATTTTTACAGAACATTTCAATCTTTGATCTTAGTGATCTTGAGCAAATATACAACCACATGGCCTGTTATTAATACTTCTGAATATAAGTAGATCAAATCATTGTTGTTTGAAATGGTCACATGATAGTGTTGATGACAGCTAATATCTAGTGACCAACTCCAGATGTTAGGTTTCAACACTTCACACGAGCAGCTCACTCTGCTTGTCATAACCCGGGGAAAAAGGGATAAAAGGATCTACCCAGTTATACTTGGGATGGGAGAATGTAGTGACAGAGAGTGACTTGAGTACACACAGGCACTGAGCTCAGTTCCAGCACTTGAAATGAAAATGAAACCACCACTCAGGCCAAGGTTTGAGCACATCCTTCCACCTGCTACCTTCCTGATGTGTATGCCATCTAATCTCTTGCTCTCAGTTCACTCACCATCTATGAGAGCTGGGCTGAAACTGTAGAATTCACTCCAACTCAAACACTGTCAAACTCTGCAACTTGGTATAAAGAAAAAAATCCCTTACTGTCAAGTTCTCCTAGAATGTAAACGGTGAGTCTTGGCCACACACATTAGCAAGTTACATTCATTCTTCTCTATGTACTAGGGACAAGGCTAAACACTGTACATGAATCAGTTCTCTGTAAAGTTCTTAATGGGGGAAAGTCTTTTATCCTCAGAGAATAGAATTCTTCACTTACCCACCTCAGAGAAAACCACTGTTAACAATTTGCTAACCCACACTCCTACACACTGTTTTAGATTGCTTTCTACTGCTGTGATAAAACACTGACCAAAAACAAGCTGGCTTGGTTTTCAGTCTATCACGAAATGAAGTCAAGGCAGGAACCTGGAAGCAGGAACTGATGCAGAGGCCATAGAGGAGTGCTGCTTACTGGACTGCTCCCCATGGCTTGTTCAACCTGCTTTCTTATACCATCCCAGGACCATTAGCCCAGGGGTGGCACCACCCATAGTGGGCTGGGTCCACCCACATCAATTACTCATCAAGACAATGCCCCACAGACTTGTCTACAGGCTAATCTGATGGAGGCAATTCCTCTACTGAGATTCCTTTTTCCCAGATATGTCTAGGTTTGTGTCAAGTTGACAAAAACCAATCAGCACACAAACACAGGCAGCACTAAATGGACATTAAATTTAAGGGGGAAGGAGTTGGAAGGGAAAAGCAGAGGGTATGGATGAGCGACCAGACCCAAACACATCGTATATGCATATGACTATTAATATTTAAGAAACTGTCGAGAAAGACATGGTGACACATGTTCACAGTCACAGTGCTTGGACGGCAGAAGCAGGAAGGTCAAGAACTCCAGTTTTGCTGCATGAGACCCTTTCTCAAATAACAAAAAAGAAAAAGCCCACAATTTGCTAGTGTCATTCTAGTTTTTTATGAGCCACAAGATAGACTATCACCTGTGAAACCGCAGTCGGAGCATGCAGGTCTGTGGCCTGCACTTGTTCAGGTCCACACATTATAAAGAAACTCCACCTTAAATATTTTTATAGAATGCCATTACTCTTAAGTGATTTAATTTTTTTAACCTATTCATTTTGAAAGCTTGGGCTTTTATAAAAAAAAGTAAAAATGGACAAAGTACACAACTAACTCTGACATTCTCAATTTCTACATGTCATCATTCACACTATAGAATAATTGTCAAAATGACAGGAAATGAACACTCACTGTTAACTTCAGATCTCATTCAACTCTCACCTCATGATCTTTAGGTGTCTGCTATCAGCCTGGACCATTCGTGTCACCGCCATGCTTCCTTCACTCTCCATCTGTGACAATCTTTCAGAATCTCTTTTTTATGCCCTCAGCCAGGAATTTCACAGAACATCTCTCAGTTGGTTTTGTCTCATGTTTCCTTGAGATTAAACTCATTTTTGGCAAAAAACAAAAACCAACCTATACAAGTACCATGTCCTTCTTAGGACTTGCCAAGACGTGGAAGCCCGGGCTTCCTGTTGCAGTTACCATCCTTCCCATCCATTCAGAAGCCCTGTATAGACACCTGAAGGACATTTCTCTTCTCTTTGTTGGTCCAACAGCCTGCTTGAACACTTGCTCTACAATGCAACAGCACACTACTACACTCTGACCAGCTAAGCCTGAGGCACTTCTGCTTCTGTGTGTCTCAAGTGGGAGCTCTGTCAGTGTATGCTCATCTAACACTCAATCTCTGATCTCACCATTTTCTCTCCAGTGAAAGCAACGGCACTGCACCTGCCAGGCCATTTGGGATATAAGATGAAATCTATGCCCACAGCTTTCAGCAGCCAACTGGACTTCTCAATCCAACTTTAGCTAGTTTAGCCCAGGCATTAACCTGTTTCACAACTAAGATCAAGTTCTAGATATTGAATACACAGCAGCCTAACTGCTAAGCCCACTAATGGGCATTCATTTTCCCACTCAGTACTATAAACCACCACATTAAATAGAAAGTCCAGCTCCCCTCATTCAAAAGTAAACACACTGGAACCTGTAAGGCTACAATTTAACTCCACATGATATGCAACAGTTATTAGAATATATGGACAGGGGACATCCAAAGCACTTTGGAGTATTTTCCTAGCAGTTTCTGTAGGAGGCCTAATGACGAGTACTATGTAAGACAAATGGAAGGCCTCCAAATAAGGCAGGAGCCAGTGATAAAGTTTCACCATACACCATGGCCCAGATGCTAGAGCTTCCTCTCGGGAGTCACACAGAAGCGAGGTGGGAATCTATGCCCCCTGGCACTTCTATGAGGCCTTAGTTGTTTTACTTTCCCACACCACCAAGGTCATAGTAACACCCTCAAGTTGGTGGGAGAGGATGGGGAGTTGAGAAAGTGGTATGTGGAGAGCACTTACATATCTGGCACACTGGAAGCACTCTACCCACATGGCCTTCACATGGATAGTTCTGACTGTGATGTGCTTATTCTACTCCAGTCTGGCATGCTCACACTTACCTTGATAGGAAGAGAGAAAACAATGCTAAGTGCAGACAGACTCTACTTCTTTAGTATTACCACTAGGGTTCAGCAGGGCAGCAGCATGGACACAACAGACTACAGCAGGGAAATACATTTTCTGCTCACCTGAATTTTTGATGTCAGGGCTTGAAGAGACTGGACCACAGGGATGCAGTAGGCCAGAGTTTTACCTTTTAAAAGAGAGTAACACAGGTTAGGATACAAACAGGCTCTTCTTCCTGTAAATAATGCTAAATCTGGGTAAGGAAAACTGCATGTTCTATATCTAAGGGCACTTAGCCTGTCTACTATGACTCCAAATTTGCTTTGTAATTCAGTACTTTGAAAAACTAAAGCTTCTGCTCCTTAGATCATCTACAAGGCAGGTAATGATGTTTCTCAAATTAGAAGCTCAGCCTAACAATTGACTGTGGAAGCTAGGAAATGGCTGCTCTGACGTTCTCCCTCAGCTAAACAGCTTCTCTGGTGCTAATGTGCCAAGTGTAAACCCAAGCC
Organism: Cricetomys ansorgei; assembly: GCA_026225945.1. Lineage (NCBI taxonomy): Eukaryota > Metazoa > Chordata > Mammalia > Rodentia > Nesomyidae > Cricetomys > Cricetomys ansorgei. The sequence continues at coordinate 208,740 of JAMJFZ010002611.1, forward strand.
AGTCTCTGAAGACAGAGAAAGATTAAAAGGAAGCTCTGGGCTTCTCCTCAACATGGCTGAACTAGCAAGAAGGCAAAAGTGCGTCAGAAGATCAGACCAGGCTGATAGTGGTCTGTCCCCGACACCAACTGTGCTCAGGCCAGAACTGCTTTCAAGCCATAAACAGTCACTCCATCCAGAGTGAAGACCAGCCGCTATGGCAGCAGGCACATAGGAAGCAGCAGAGTTCAAGTATTGATACTCCTCATCACTACGGTCCACAACACCATCCCCACCATCTTTCTGCTATAAGAACTTCGGGCCTCCCATCAGAAGCAAGCATGGCCACCCTTCCCCAGACAAGAGAAAACAGACTCTGTCACTACAGGCAGAGTCTAGCACATGATCCTGGGCTAGGTGCCTTGGGATAAAGGGCGGGGTAAACAGCAACTGACCTGAGCCCGTCTGGGACCGCACAAGGGCATCTCTGCCTTCTAGCAGCACTGGGATACTCTGCTTCTGAACACTGAGGCACCCAAAAGAGAGAACACACCTCTTCTTTACCACAGGGCTCCATCATGCATGCAGGTAAGATACATGGGCTACCTGGCATACAAATATCCTGTGTTTGACTCTTCCTGCTCACTGCCCAAAGTTTCTTCATTCAGTGAAAGTGCTAAGAACATTCTGAGATCAGGTTAAACTTTTTAAATTCCAGGAACTTGGCTGAAAGTGGGGAAAGCAAGCCAGAGATTGACTGCAATATTAACTTAATTTTTTAAAAAAAGAAAGAGGAAAAAAAAAAAAAAAAAAAAAAGGAAGAAGTGGGCAGTGGTGGAGCATGCCTTTGATCCCAGTACTTGGAAGGCAGAAGAAGGCCAGTCTCTGAGTTCAAGGCCAAGCCTGGTCTACAGATTGAATTCCAGGATAGCCAGGACTACAAAGAGAAACCTTATCTCAAACAAAACAAAACAAAATAATTGAACAGGCATAACAACAGATCAGAGTCACTCCCCAAGTATACTACACATACTCGTGCCATGTGACATGGAATCAGGAACAAGTAACACAGGTAAGATTTCCACACAAAAAAGCAAAAGGATGCTTGCAGGTCATCCAAATATTAGCAGCAGCTCCCTCCAAAAAATGCCACATATACTATGAACAGTGCCTACATGTACATTAAAACCCAAGCCCAAAATGAACAGAGAACTCATTTAAATGTGTTTGATTCAACAAGCAAACCAAGCCAGGCATGGTGGTACACACCTGTAATCCTAGCATTTGGGAAGCTAAGGCAAGAGAAAGTAAGTTTGAGGCCAGCTGAGCTATGAGACTGTCTCAAAATCAAAAGCGAAACAAAATGAAAAGAGCTGGTGGTTCTTTACTCTTCTGTATTCTTGCTTTATGCAAAGTAAAACTCTTTACTTATGCAAAGTGAATTACGACTATACAACTCACTGCTCATACTTTAGTTCTGAATTTCTTTTTTACAAGTGCCTCCAATGCAGTAGCATTTAGAATACCTTTGCAGTATCCCATATACCCAAGCAAATATTTACTCCCATTCTTTGGTTGATCTCATTTTTACTGATAAGAAATGACATGACCAAATAGTGTATTTTGGCCCAAGTCATTTTCAGGGATGCCTTGAGGGCAGTAGGTGTCCTAAACCAGCTATGTCTTGCATAGGGAGCTCAGTGCTGAAATGGAAGGAAATTTGGTTTGCCTGCATGCAGGCGGAGAGCCCCATAGGCTAAGCACTATGTCAAACATTCTGTGCTTAGCAGTTTATGCTGTTTCCAGCACTGCGATACAAATGTGCTCTGCCCTCCACAGACAACTGGGATTTCATCTGGTTAAACTCACAGAAGCCTTAAGAAAATTAAGAATAGCCTCAACCTCTTACCTGGTCATACTGGACATTTTAAAGACTGTATTTATTGTGGAAATCTAAAAGAGAATATGAAATTAAGTTATCAATTTTATGCAAACATATTCAATGACATAAAGACAAAAAGCTGGAGTGACAGCAGTATATGACATTTATGATCATGTTAAATCCCGCTAACCCAGTATTCTCAACTGAGGGGTGATTCTGCCCTCTATCCTACAGTATCTGGAGGATTTTTGGCTCTTATAGCTGGGTTCCTAGTTTGTAGACTCAGGATGCTGTTACATACTAACAATGTACAAGGCATCTTGCACATCTGGTCACCTAACTAACACCACACACTCAGAACACTAAGGCTGAGAACCAGTCCTACACAGGCTACCAGAAAGAAAAGGTCAGTTGTGCCCAGCTGACAAGGGAATCCAGGCTTTAAAGGGAATGTGCTTTTTCTCTCCTTTTTCACAGTAACTACAAAACTCACTCATGGTATTAAAACAAAAGGGGAAGGAAAAATATCCATTTGCTTGTAGAAAACACACTTTTAAGCAGTCTTTTCTGCCTTCATTCTCTAAAAATGAGCATGCCCCTTGACAGTAAGAAGCCAGATCAGTTCCCTTCCCAAGGCTACAGACATCTGCCACCACAAGCAGTTTCACCTCATCTATCCAGTAATTAGGAAGCTGCTTTAAGCCCAACAAATAAAATCTGGAACCTAAACTACATAGGTGAGAAAAGTTAGCAGTTCTTAAAAACCACTAGGGAGAGGGGAGTGAGGACGGCAGCAACCGTGCAGCCGTGGGGAACAACCCATTACCTGAGTTCACTTGGGTAACCAGGAGAAGACACAGACCAGTGTCCTGCAGAGCAGTGCAAGATACTTACCAGATGCGGGTGAAGGTCCAGTTCCTGGAAAGTTTCTGGAGAGAACACTTGCTCTCGAGCCTGCTTTACTACAGTTCTGCAGAGGAAAGACAAAGTGTGCACCAGTGCCAAGGTAGCAAAGGAAAAGGCGGCGTCCATGACTGCTTATACCCGAGGTACACCCAAACCGCAAAACACACCTGTGGAGTTCTGGGATCTCAGGATTGTTTTTAAACAGAGATGAAGTCTTGATGCATGGTTTTTCCTCTTGCCTTCCTTTGCCTGTACTGCCCAAATACATCTTTGGAGAAAACGTTTTATGTGCATTCCCCTTAAATGTTCTCTGAGTTTCTTTACCACCAGTTTTCTTGGCTGAAAGAGAAGATGTTTCATTTCTCCGTTTTGTTGGTGGAGCCTCACCGGACACTTGGTGCTTTCTCTTGGTAGCCTCTGCTTGCTACGTTGTTCCCAAAAGGAAAGATCAAGAAGAGGTGCATTAGTCCATGAAGACAATCCTCAGAGTGAAGCCTGACTGCCCACAGAATGTAACTCTTCCTGCAGAGATCATTATGCCCCATATGCCAACCATCAGTTTAGGGTTTACAACCAGATTCTCTGGCTTCATCTGAAATAGGGGGTGGGGAGACACAATCACAATCCATCCATCTACAAGGTTTCCGTCCATCTGACCTGCTAAGTCAACCAAGATGAGTGGGGATCAGGGAGAGAGAAGTGTCCTGCCAGCTGACATTAACCAAATCAGTCTGTTCTAAGGGAAGCAAGAACCTACCTTGTGAAGCATGTGTGCTTACTAAGTCAAACCACACCCCTAGGAGTCCATTTTGTGTGAGAACACATGCACACAGGGAAATGAAATCTGCTCTTTCTATCAACAGAGCATGTTAAGAGGAGACTGGAGAGGCGAATGGGATGTCGAATCCCAGCATGTGCCCAGGAAGCGGAAACCATCATTACTGTTCTTCCCTAGGGCTTGGATCTGTTGTCCTCTTCCCTCAAGCTGCTCAGATTCAGATGGTCTGGAGTCAGTTCCCACTCGCCAGCCCCACTCCAAATGAGAATGCCGCTCCATCCATCACTTCCATCGAATTGTTTCCAACCCTCCTTGCCTTCAGAGTCCCTGCCTGATTGCTGATCACAGACACCATTAGGCACTTCTTGCCTGTTGCTTATTCTCACAACACAAATGTTATTAAATGCATGGTGCCCAAGCTTCCCCTAGAAGAACATCAGACTCTTCTATTTTCTTTGGCCTTTTCTTCCAGTCTGCACAAGGATACATGAGTAGCAGTGTTTCTAATTCTGGGTTTCAGAATACATTCTTTTCCTCTTAGCTTGAAACAATGACTTGTGTTTACACACTGACTTGTTTCACCAAGACTGTCAGTTTCAGACCAATGTATCAATGAAAAGGCCAAGTCTCTTTTCCTGGCAACTGTAAGAATTCATTTAAGGAATTCAATAAATATAATCTCAAATACTGAATATTAGTAATGTAAGCATCAGCCAACTTCATTTTTAAATTTGTTTTTGAATTTTCAGGTAAAAGAAAAATAAAGTCAGTTTTCAGGTCTGCTAGATCATTTGTCAGATTTGCAAGCCTCACCTAACAGTTACAAAAGGCCTGAAGGTCACCCTACCACAGGTTTCCTGAACTGGCCTAGCAGCCTCTGTCCATACACCTCTTCCACTTCAGGATGCAACCTATTCTGTTCCGGGCCATTCTCGGGTTCAGGAAGCTTTTCCACCAGTCAAGATAAGACCTGCTTCCTTGAACATCCAGGTACCAGTCTGAAGAATGCTGCTGTAGCCACACAGAGCAAGCTAAACATACCAGGTAGTACATCACTGCATCCTACTCAACCTTTCCGGCTAAGTCAAGGTCTCTCTAAAAGTAGGTGGTTCACACACATAAGTCCAGCACTCACTGGACTAAGGCAGGAGGACTGCTGAATTTTAGGTCAGCCTGGACTACAAAGTGAGTTCCAGGCCATCAGGCTTCAGAGTAAGACCCTATCACAAACAAGTGCTTGGAGGGTATTGAAGCAAGTTCTCCACTGCTGTTAGACTAACACTGAAAAATCTGCAGGGAGATCTAGAAGCCTCCAGAATATGGCCTATAACCATTTCCTCAGCTTCAGGTTCACCTTTACCCTTTCTTTGCTAGTCTTTCTCAAATTCCCAGAATGTACCATGCTTTTCTATGAAGATAATGCTGAGATGCTTGATTAATTATATCCTATTTGGTTAGAAAATTTCACATTGATTATGTGTTTTTGAAGGCTATATGGGTGGGGTTGTATCTTCTACTCTTTCTTAAATGCAACTGTATTATTTTAGTAACCAGAAAGCACCCTTAAGAAAAAAAAATATTTTGCACAGAATTAAGACAGAGCAGCTCAATTTAAGCTGAGAAGATCCTTCCAAATCCAGTCTATCAGCTACCTACTCTGAGTTTCTATTACAAGCAAATCTGCTCAGCACATCTTCTACTCCATTTGGAAACACAAGCCAAAGCACAGTCAGGCTTCTGTGGGTACCTGAAGCATCTTTTTTATTGGTTTATTTGTGAGAGGACAAATTCCAGCCAGCATGTGGAGGTCACAGGACAACTATGAGAGGAGCTATTTCTCCCTCCACCCCCATTTCTTTCACAGTGTCCTGGAACTCTTTACGTAGACCAGAATAGTCTCAAACTCACAGAGGTTCAATGGCCTCTGCTTCCTGAGTGCTGGGATTAAAGGCATATGCCTATATTACCTCTTGACCAATCCCTTCTGAAACACCAGTTGAAGTAATCATAAAATCAGATAATCTGCTTATTTACTCTGTTCACTCAGTAAAATTTTGGAATGTTTGTCTTTCTTCTTCTTCTTTTTTTTTTTTTTTTGTATAGTTGAGGATGAAACTCAAAAGCCTTGCATATACTAGGTGAGTAAAGTAGGTACACCCTCCCTTCTTCTGGCCTCTGCGTATGACACAAGCACCTCCCTGATCTAATGTTGCTGACCTAATATAGCCATCTATTTCCCCAAATGGAAACATTATTGCTTTATTTTTTTTATTATTGCCTCTAAGAGCCAGACAGGACCAGACAATATACAGAGTTAACACAGCCCATTGGAGCCTCACAACAATCTTACAAGAAACAAATTCGTGTTCTTATTTATAGATAGGAGAAACTGTGTAGCTAGTGTGTTGCACAGCTGGTATCTAATAATAGCCAGGATTATCTTACTGTAAATCTTATGCCCCCTCCTCCACCACCTTCAAGGCTTGTCTGTGTATTTCTCCTCCCATATAGATTTGGCTATTCTAGTGGCTTGCTGAAGATTCCTGAGCATTTAACCTTGTTAGGGTCCCTCCATCCTTCTACCAAACTGAAACTGGACAGTGGGTATTAGATAGTCAAAGAAGTTTATCTTCAAAACATTGGTTAACTTGAATTGACCAGCAATTTGTTTTCAATTTCAATGGAATTACATATTATCTTTTGGGGCTGGGGGGTGTACCGGCGCACGCGTGGGTGAAGCCTCCAATCACATCTTTCCTGCTCTTTTGATCACTTACGATTTTTCAACAGACCATGTAGCAGACTTTTAGAAGATAAACCAGCAGCAGCAGTCCTAAAAACAACTTTCTGCTCCTTTGTTCGTTTTATGTCACCTTTCTCCTCTCTAGATAACGGATTATAATGACTATATATTCTTTTCCCAGCTACATGGATGATAACCTCTGGTTTAAAAACTCTTCAAAGAAATGAGGTCAGTCTCCATTCCCAACAGAACTGACCCTTCCTTACAGCAGGACTGGCTTAGGAGAGTTAAGACCTGCCGGGGTGCTCATGTCTCAGGCATTGTTTTCCAGCTTGGACAGACCCAGCCTTCCAATCCTTATTCTGACTAGTGTCAGGAACTTAACCTGCTCCTACAGCCTCCAATTCTAACCCTACCTAACTAGTTCTTCAGCTAGTCTCAGGAGCCCACTCGGCTCTCTGCCCTCAGGAAGGGTTCCCGACTGACTCGGGATTCCGAGCGCCTCCCGCAGTCCCTCCGGACACCTTGAAGAACCCACCCGACCAGATCGGCGCGGCAGCTCCCGAGCAGGGGCTGAACTCACCGGCCTCGTCTGGGCTTGGGGTCGTCCGAAGCACTTCCTAGGAGGCCGGTCGGGGATTGAGCCGCAAGCAGTAGCCATGGCCCAGGCGTGGAGTCACGGACCCGCGGACCGAGCCGGCAGCGCGAGCAGCACGTGGAGGGTGAAGCTCTTCGCAGCTCCTGCCCGGCCGCCACCGCCCCTTCCGGGTCTGGGAGCCGCGGCAGCGCGCGCACCGGCCGGAGCCAAGATTCCCCGAACGCCTCGGAAACCGGAAGAGTCCGCGTGTCGCCCACTCGGCGGGGCCTCCCTGGGCCGCCACGCTAGTCTCCTCAGCAGCTTAGTCACTCACGCGAGGCTCGCTCTCCGTGGGCTCTGAGTCCGGCCTACCCCCACAGTGTCTAGGAAAGGGACTTGCCGAAGCTCCCACGATCTCCGCTCGGCCGCAGGCGCGCCGCGGGTCAGCCTGCCCAGAGCGCACTTTCCAGGCAGGCAGTTCCGCGGCCACCTAGCAGGGTGGCGTTGCCTAGCAACGGCGGGGTCCTTTCTGGCTCGGTGGCGCTCCGGGCCTGCGGTGAGCAAACGGCCGCGGAGGGTGCCGGGGGCGGCGCCGTAGTGCAGGGGGCGGCTCGGGTAAGGCGGCGAGGGTTCGGTGCATCCAGGAACCTGACCTCTGCGTCCCGAGGAAGATGAGCGCGGCGGACCCGGCCCGGATGGGGCCCGCGGCCGACGACCCCGCGCCGTCCGCGGAGGAGGAGGGCGAAGGGGGCGGGAAGGACCCGGCGGCCGACTCGGCTCCCGGGCCCAGCGCCGCGTTCCGCCTTATGGTGACTCGGCGGGAGCCGGCCGTGAGGCTGCAGTACGCGGTGAGCGGCTTGGAGCCTCTGGCCTGGTCTGAGGACCACCGCGTGTCTGTGTCCACGGCCCGCAGCATCGCCGTGCTGGAGCTTATCTGCGATGTGCACAACCCCGGCCAGGACCTGGTGATACACCGCACCTCGGTGCCCGCACCTCTCAACAGCTGCCTCCTCAAAGTAAGTCACCTCCACGGCTCAACCTAGGGTTCGCCTCCTGCAGTTCTCCCGCGACTCGTCACTGGTCCCAAGGGAAGCCTGGCCTGCACCTGGCTCTCGGAGTCCGTGTGCCTCCAACTCTTAGGAATCAGGGGACCTGCATCGCCGCCACTTTAAAAAAGCCTTGCAAGCTGTTGCGCTGTTACTAGACACTCCCCCCCCACCGCCCGCCCCCACTAATACAGGTTCTCAGCAGAGCCAAATTCGGGCATCCATTCCTCCCGTGGTGGGCAGCTAGCGCCAATTGACCGAGTGCTTTCTGAGACTCTTGAGACTTCACCTCCCCGGTTGACCCAACCTCAGATCTGCGTCTACGGTTGCTCCTATTGTCTGGGGCCAATTTCCCGAGGCCCTGGGCTGCCTTTGTTTTTTTATACTATTTTGCGTGTGCCCGCCTCTCGCGCCACTTTTGGTTTAAGGAGAAAAACTGCTCTATTGCCTTACCTGTTTGATGATTTCATTGCGAATGGTCCTTGTGTCTCCTTGGGTAGATAGGTAAATAGTAGTTGATACTCTAAATCTTTGGAAATGGAATAAAAAATAAAACCTCAGGGAATAGTCAGTGCTTAGACCTCCAAATCCAAGTCACTGTAAATTTAGTACCTTCAACTTCGTATAACCAAAGTTTGTCCCTGAACTTTAGGGTTTCTAAAGCTTTATTGTATTAATGTTAGGATTTTCTAACATGATTTATTTTAAAGTAGTGAGCAATGTTGTTCCCTTTTGTAGCCTAGACATGTAAAAGCTTACTTTTATTTTCTTGATAGCTCTGTTTGTGTACCCTGTATGTAATCTGTCAAAGTGTGTGTATGTGCCCACCGAGGTTCTGGAATAAATCAGGGTAGAGAACAGTCCCTGCCCACTAGGAACTTAACGTTCTTTGGCAGATCATGAACAGTCTAGTAGCGAAGCATGCTATAAAGCTATATACCCACGTAGCAATATGTTTATTTGAAAGTAAAGTTTTTCCGCATTCTTCTAAGCTGCCATTCCGAATCCAGTCCTTTTGTCATGGGTACAGTTTGAGCATCCTTCATGAGCTCTTCTTAGCACACTTGACTCAAATTTCAAACTCAGTGTTGAATTGGATAATATTTATTTCATTTTTTTTGTTTTGTTTTGTTTTCTGTTTTAATAATACCTTGAGCTTGATAATCCTGCCCGGGATTATAGGCTTACATATTGAATTAGGTAGTCAACTTGACTGACTGAGCCCTGTAAGACCTTTTTAAAGAAGATCTGAATGAAATGATTCAAATATAAACAAAGCAGGTAGATGCTGGGAGTGCTGTTGAAGTGATACACAGAGGAGGGAAGCAGAAGAAAGGTGCTCTAATGGCTGCATCCCCTGCTGAAAAGTAACTTAATGTTTCCAAGTATATTCCAGTGCTCATCAGCTAGAGAAAGCCAGTGTCTATATGGTAAAAACGGAATGTTTACTAGAGAGAATTTAATGATAGGGATAGCAAGGGAGGCACTTAGATCAGGAAGGTCCACTGAGTCTGTAGCAGTCCTAAGAAATGGTAGCGTTTGATTTATTAGGAAGCTCAGAAAGTCCAGGTAGTAAGTGAGGCATTCAGCTCATGAACATAGATCTTTAAATCGTGAGTGTAACTGTTGCTTGAGTGTTGATAAATCACCTGGAGCTGATTTCTTTATTTCTTATTTTCTTTATTTCTTCTAGAGCAGTGTTTCTCAACCTGTAGGTTGGAACCATCAGAAAACATATTCTTGATAGTCTGAGGAGCTGAGACACTGCTGAGTAGCAAAATACAGTTATGGAGTAGCAACAAAAATAATTTTATGGTTGGGGGTCACCACAATATGGGGAACTATATGAAAGGGTCTCAGCATTAGGAAGATGGGGAACCACTATTCTAAATCAGAGAAAAAGAACCAGTTTAGGGACTAGGAAGGTTAGTCCAGGAAGCTTCTTGAGTGTTTCAATTTCATGACGATAGAATGATCTGGTATAGTTTAGGAGCGTGAGACTCCCTGGCTAGAGGTAAGCAAATTATTGCTGGACTGAGGATAAAAGGGGGAGTTGAGAGACTGGGCTTTGGCACAAGATAGACCTATCTATAACCAGAAATAGTAAAGCCTACCTTGTTTAGGCTTTATGGAAAATTAAATTTAATACTTACATAAAACTCATATAACATTATCACTTAATGTCTGGCACTGAGCACATATAAGTGCTCAAGATAAAAATAAAAGGAATGCTTGGCAGTGGTGGCACACACCTTTGATTCCCAGCACTCGGATGGCAGAGGCAGGTGGATCTCTTGAGTTCAAGGCCAGTCTGGTCTACAGAGCAAGTTCCAGTACAGCCAGGTTCTATACAGAAACCCTGATTTCAAACAAACAAACAAGCAAAAGAACAGAATGCAACCATACAGGCATGAAGGAAAAATCTGGGTTAGTGTAAGAGTGAATTTGAAGGTGATACTAAGGTTCTGATAAATTGACATTGTGCTACATTTGACATTTGCCACACTGTTTAAATAGTAGCAGGGAATCTCTATATAACCCTCTAACGAAGAGTTTGCATGAAGCGGCCTTCAGGTAAAGTTGTTGCAATGGTATCAATATAAAGATATCTGTCAGTTCTTCTGTGCCCTACATACTGATGATCCCTAGAGATTTAAATCTGTTCAGTCTTGTCCAGCTAGCTATTGCTTCAACTCAAATAATAGATAATTTGTAACTTAGGGGACATTTTTAGTATGTAGCACAGCTAAAGTACTAAATATTGAGCCTTATTTTGAAGCTATTGCTCTATGATTCTGTTAAATAACAGCTCAAACATTGATTATTAGCTATTTGTAAGTTACTTTCTTGGATACTGAAATTATATGACAGAAAGTTGAATGGTGTAAATAATGAAAAGCAAGAAAATAGTGACTTAAGAATAAATCACAGGCTGGTGAAATGGCTCAACAGATAAAGAGCACTTGGCGCTTTTGCTAAGGACCTGGATTAAGTTCCCATCACCCACATTGCTTACAGTATTATCTGTGCCTACTACATTAAATGACTATTACCTGCATCTGAAAATCATACATCCTCTGCCTTCAAGGAGCTTCCTGCTACTTGAAGTCTCAGATGTGGCTTCCTGTATCAGCTATTATATAGGTACTGGTCAGCTTGAAACTCATCCTATGATTGAGTGATAAGCTCTGGCAGTTTCTGGAAACTCAACTTTCAAGTTCTTGGGGATCTGAGTGCTTGTTTAAATTTACTAACTGGTTTTGTGATGGAAAGAGTTGGGAAGGGAAATGTAACCAACTAATGAGATTCGAATGCAGTTTTGTATTAGAAATTACTACACAAAACCACCTGGTTTTTCCCTGCTGATCAAGCAAGATCAGTGCAGTCATCCATCCCTAGATGTCAAAAAGTTAGGATATTTTTACTACAGTTCTGTTTCAAAACCTAGAAGGTTCTACTTTTAATAAGTTTGCCTAGCGCTAGTTAAACATGATCTATACAATGGTTCCCTGGCCAAGGCATGTTATATATTCCCATTGCTTCTAAGATTGGCACTAAAATCAAAATGGAAAGATACTACTTTTTTTTTTTTTTTTTCAACTTTTGTCCTTAGTTTTCTTTGGCTTTTTGAGACCAAAGTCTGGCCACATATCCCTGACTGGCCTGGAACTTGCTAGGGTGATACTCCTGGCTCTGTGTCCTGAATGCTGTGATTACAGATTTGCACAACCATGCCTTTTATCCATTTCCCTGAAAACAACAGGTAGAATTCTTCCTACTTTCAGTATAATCGGAATATCTTTAGATCAACCTTTGTTCTTTTTAGCTTCAGCCTTCCTGGCTATAATTTTAGTCCTTTATAACTTCCTCTATCTTTGTTGTTCCTTTAAAATCTTTTCACAGAGCTTTCATCATTTGGCTGAGCGTTGATACATGATACAGACCTAGACAGGGTGATGAGGCAAAGCTAGAGTGATCTGAGAAGGCCTCACAGGATTAGACCTGGTGGGACAGATGTGAAGGTCTAGTCAGGCAAAGGAGCCAGGAAAAGCAGTGGGTGGAACAGAGAAGTCTGATAGAAGCCAGCTTACTTGTAGCAAGAGTAGACAAGGCAATTAGTGCTAATGTATGTGTGATTTCTTAGAGCAACTGGAGATTAGTTGCTAATCTCCAGGCCTAAAGTTGGTCAGTGAGGAGGTTAGTGGATACAAAGCACAAACCTGACGACTTTAGCAGTTTTAAAAGTTAGGGAAATATGTACCTAAATTCAGTTTACTACAACTAGTTATTTGGATTTTTATAATAGCTTTGTGACATGCTGAAGATCAAAGCAAAGGCCTCATGCATGCTAAGTGCTTTAAAACTACTGCTGTTTTGTGACTAGCTAAAATACGTATTCCCTTCATGGTGAACCAACTGTCTGTTCCATAGGCCATTTCTAAGAAGAAAATAGAAAACAAGTCATGAATAGTCATATTTATTCTGAGCCTAAAAAAAAATAAAATAAAATAAGTTGTTTCCTTGAGTAAATGCCCATTTAATCTTTAAACATATTTGAGTTTTTAAGCTTTTTTAAATCATTTTTGTTTTGTTTTGAGATAGAGTTGTTGTACATAGCTTTGGCTGAGTATGTGATCTTCCTGCCTCCACTTCCAGTGTGCTTAGATTAGCAGGTATGCACCTAACTATTTGATCTTTTCAAAGCACATGCCAAAATTAGCAGAATTAATATAAAATTATTTTGTGTGTTAATGCAAATCAGTTAGTGTCCATGAATACTTACCTGATAGCTTTGTGTTTCTTATTTTCAGGTTGGCTCAAAAACAGAAGTTGCTGAATGTAAGGAGAAGTTTGCTTCCTCTAAAGACCCTACCATCAGCCAGACCTTCATGTTGGACAGGATGTTCAACCCTGAGGGAAAAGCATTGCCCCCAATGCGTGGCTTCAAATACACTAGCTGGTCTCCCATGGGTTGTGATGCAAATGGCAGGTGCCTCTTGGCAGCACTGACCATGGACAATCGTCTGACTGTGCAGGCAAACCTCAACAGACTCCAGTGGGTTCAGCTGGTTGATCTGACTGAGATTTATGGAGAACGTCTTTATGAGACCAGTTATAGACTCTCTAAAAATGAGGCTCCTGAGGGAAATCTCGGGGATTTTGCTGAGTTTCAGAGGAGACACAGCATGCAGACCCCAGTCAGAATGGAATGGTCAGGTATCTGTACCACTCAGCAAGTCAAGCACAACAATGAGTGCCGGGATGTGGGCAGTGTGCTCTTGGCTGTCCTCTTTGAGAACGGGAATATAGCTGTGTGGCAGTTTCAGCTTCCATTCGTGGGGAAGGAGTCCATCTCTTCGTGCAACACCATTGAATCAGGAATCAGCTCCCCCAGTGTTTTGTTTTGGTGGGAATATGAGCACAATAATCGGAAAATGAGTGGCCTTATTGTGGGCAGTGCTTTTGGACCTGTAAAAATTCTCCCTGTCAATCTCAAAGCAGTCAAAGGCTACTTCACTTTAAGGCAGCCTGTTGTCTTGTGGAAAGAAATGGACCAGTTGCCTGTGCACAGCATCAAATGTGTGCCACTTTATCATCCTTACCAGAAGTGTAGCTGTAGCTTAGTGATAGCTGCAAGAGGCTCCTATGTGTTCTGGTGTCTTCTTCTCATCTCCAAGGCAGGTCTGAATGTTCACAATTCCCATGTCACAGGCCTTCACTCACTGCCCATCGTCTCCATGACTGCAGACAAGCAGAATGGAACAGTGTACACCTGCTCTAGTGATGGGAAGGTAAGGCAGTTGATTCCCATTTTCACAGATGTTGCATTAAAGTTTGAACACCAGCTGATTAAACTCTCAGATGTATTTGGCTCAGTGAGGACTCATGGCATTGCAGTGAGTCCTTGTGGTGCTTATCTGGCCATCATCACCACTGAGGGCATGATCAATGGCCTCCATCCTGTGAACAAGAACTACCAGGTCCAGTTTGTTACTCTCAAAACCTTTGAAGAGGCGGCTGCTCAACTCCTGGAGTCTTCAGTTCAGAATCTCTTTAAGCAGGTAGACTTGATTGACCTAGTCCGCTGGAAAATTTTAAAAGATAAACATATCCCTCAGTTTTTACATGAAGCTTTGGAAAAAAAGATTGAGAGCAGTGGGGTCACTTATTTTTGGCGTTTTAAGCTTTTCCTCCTGAGGATTTTGTATCAGTCAATGCAGAAATCCCCTTCAGAAGCCTTATGGAAACCCACCCATGAGGACTCAAAAATCTTACTGGTTGACTCACCTGGGATGGGCGACGGTGAGGATGAGCAGCAAGAAGAAGGCACTTCCAAGCAGGGGACTAAAACTGGCCTGCAGGAGAGGAGCAAAGAGGGTGACACGGAGGAGCCCCCTGAGGACTCTCTCACTACCACAGGAGATACCGGAGGCCGAGAGCCCATAGAGGAAAAGCTCCTTGAGATCCAAGGGAAGATTGAGGCTGTGGAGATGCACCTGACCAGGGAGCACATGAAGCGGGTCCTTGGAGAAGTGTACCTGCACACCTGGATCGCGGAGAACACCAGCATACCTACCAGGGGGCTCTGTAACTTTCTGATGTCTGACGAGGAGTATGATGATAGAACAGCACGGGTAGGTGTCTATCAAAACTGCTACCCCTGTGAACCATCTGCTCTTCTCACTACGCAAAAGAGTCTTGGGTTGGCTTTTGCTTTGGCATTAGGGAGGGGACTAGATGGGAAGTATGGATTGATGCTGAAGACACACCTTCTTCTCCTTCATGTGCCCTTGACTGATGTGCAGGGTTTGCCAAATGACATTTCTTTGCTATGGATGAGCTAAGGAGGCTGCAGTGGTAAATGGTGTGTGATGGACAGTCACGGTAGTAGAGACGCCCACCTGTGCTCTCTTCCATTGTGTTTCATTTTGGGGGCATGTTTTCTATTTGAAAGGCTTGAGGTCAGTTTTGTCAAAAAAACAATTGTTAATTAATTCATTTTTTGGCTTTTTGAGACAGGATTTCTCTGTTGTAACTCTGGCTGTCCTGGAACTCACTCTGTAGACCAGGCTGGCCATGAACTCACAGAGATCCACCTGTCTCTGCCTCCCAAGTGCTGGGATTAAAGGTGTGCACTGCTACCACCTGGCTCCAATTTATTTTTTTAAACTGGGCTGTTATGTTTATTTTGGTACTAGAGCAATATAACAGTTTTGTCGCAGTGTATTCCACAGACTACAAGGTACTCCAGAGACCAGGAGGGCTACAGCATAAAGAATATTGTAGGATCTGCTCCTCAGTAAGGTTCCGGTGCAGTTAACCTGTGGGTTCTGAAGATGCTTGCAGAAAAGAAACTCTTACCTAGCCTTCAAGGCCTGGTCAGAGGAACACTATTAGACCTACTGAATCCTGAAGAGCTCCCTACCAAGGGATAGGCTGGACATTGAAAGATTAAATCACAAGTCTGTTCCTTTCACTGTGGAGATTGACACTCACTGCCTAAAGTCTCATTGAAAATGAGAAGTCCAGATAGCTTTGTCCCTGCCGCATCCACCCCTGAAACGACTGCCCACAGGACAGTTGCCATGATCTTAAACATAGTAAGAAGTACTGGTCATGTAATTGACTTCTTTAAAAGTCACCATTTAAACCTTGTTTTCTATGTTCTAAATTGTCTGGAAGAGTATTCTGTCTTTCATTGTCATGGGACTGGTTAGAATTATAATAATCTGTGAGAAAGTAGCAAAAGCATTTATGGAAGGTAATAGAGTTTGTTCTTACTGTTTAGGATTCTTGTTTGGAGGCTGTGTGCTTGCAGACCCATGTTTAACATGGTTTTATGGTTCTGGCTAAGCCAATATAAAACAATGGAAAGACTGTACCTGACTCTGCTGTAGCATCTGAGTTCTGACTAAAGAATGACTTTTGTGTCCTAAGAATCTAGTTCTGCATCATACAAAGACCTTTCAGCCTATGGTATTGCTTTTACTGTGGTTTTAGATGTTCTGTGACTACCAGGTATGTAGTATTACATATTTTTCAACTTGTTTTTTTCGTTCCCAACCACTCCACTTTCCCCTATCCTAGCTCCTGCTCGTGACTTGTTAATAGTTAATACCACGGACCTATTGTTTATTTGTTTTTGTCTCATAAGTATATCTTTGCTTTATACATTAAAAAAAGATTAAGAATTTTTTTTTATTCCCCAAGAATCAGAATTTACTTACCCCTTGAAAAGGATTATCATTGAGAATGCATGAGTCAAATGAAACAGTTGGCTTCCGTGATCGAGGCCAAAATAGCAAACAGAAGCAGCTCTTCCTCGTGTAGAACTTGGGCCCAGCTCTGTTCTGTTGTAGAACACTGGGCCATCTCCGTTACTGCACCACTGTTGGGGTGTTGGGCTTATCTGGAAACAAGGCTGAGGGTCTCTGTCCTTGATGTGAGGGACTATAAATTAGAATTCTGAAGGCCAAAAAACAAGAACAAAAGGTAATTTAAATTTATAAATTAAGCCAGGTATGGTAACACCTGCTTTCAATCCCAGTGCGCACTTTTATCCCAGCACGCAGAAGGCAGAGGCAGGAGGATCTCTGAATTGGAGGTTAGCTTGGTCCACAAAGTGAGTTCCAGGACAGCCAGAGCTACGTAGTGAGACCCTGTCTCAAAAAAATGAAAAACAAACAAACAAAAAAACTAAATAAATAACAACAACCCTCCCCCATTGGTAAATTATGTACAGAAGAGTTGAATTAGCAATTAAGATACCCTTTGAGGTTTGGATGACTTAATTAATCCAGAGTACACGTTTAAATCTTGGAAACGAGTCATTAGTAAAAGAAGAGGCTTAAGGATTGGGATAACCCATGCCTCTGAGGCAGTGAGGGTGTGTGTGTGTGCGTTTCCAACAAATTAATAAAAATGTGTTTTTAGACATGTATCGTTAAAGAATGTAATCTTAAACCAAACCTGGAAGCACAGGCCTGTAATCTAATCCAGCTACTCTGGAGGCTGAGATTGGAGTTTGTATAGCAAGTCTATACAAGCTTGTATAGCTATACAAGTTCATATAGCAAGTTCAAGACTGTTTACTGAGATCCTGTCTTAGAATTAAAAATTGAAAGACACGTATGGAGCTCAGTAGTAGTGCTTGCCTAGAATATACAAGGCCCCATATTCAATCCAAGGACCACACAGCTACCCCCCCCCCCAAAAAAAAAAAGTACTCTTAGTAAGGCCAAGAAAAACATGTTCTCCCCTCATGCTGGGTCATGGGTTGGGGATAATATCAGGTACAGGTGTTACTAGATCAGTCCTCTTTGGGCCATCAGAAAGGGAGGTTATTTTTTTAATCCTGATTGTCTTTTTACTTTGTAAGTCTGTGATAGAAGACTAAACATTTGTGGGCTAGAGAGTTAGTTCAAGCAGTTAAAAAACACCTATTATTCTTGTAGAGGACCCAGGTTCAGTTTCTAGCACTCAGCTTCAAGAGATCCTCTGTGGGGATCTGCAAACAGATGACACACACATTAACAAAATCTTTAAAAAGAATTGTTTTTTAAGACTATAAACATTTATCTATTTCTACAAAGTTCACAGTAGTCCACATTTTTTGCCTAAGAAAATTAGGATTTTCCTTCTTAAAGCACAAGAAGTAAAAACTGTAGCTATTTTTAAAGCAACTAAAACAAAGCAAGAAAGGAGAGCTTGTTTTTCAGAGGTTTTTCCCTTGAGGTTAGAGTTGACCCTAAAGGTCAGGATCACTGTATCTGTTTATTTTACTTCACTGTTGATACTAGTTGTAGGTACTGTTTTTGAACTTTATGGACAGCAGCTTACCCTGTAAGAGGTATACCTCTCTTGTCTCTGGCACAATCCTATATTGGTTTTGAGTAACCTTTGCTCCTAGAAACCAGTACCCACCCCTCACTCTGCCATCCATGGTGTCTCACCAGGTCCTGATTGGACATATCTCCAAGAAGATGAACAAGCAGACCTTCCCCGAGCACTGCAGCCTGTGTAAGGAGGTCCTGCCATTTACAGATAGCAAGCAGGCTGTCTGTTCCAATGGACACATTTGGCTCCGGTAAGCCCCCAAGGTTTCTCACCCTCATGTCTCAGTTTTGTGTAGCACAGAACCACCTTCCAGGGCCAACCTGCTTGATGGATAGAACTCTCTCTGCTTGATTGGGTTGCTGTTCGCCTTGCAGGGTTTGGGTCTTCAGAGTTGTACTTGTAGTTTTTTGGTTTGGTATGCTTTGGTTTGCTTTGGTTTGGTTTTGGGTTTTTTGGTTAAGTTTCATATAAAAGGAGAGGGGGCATCTTATCAGGCATGGGAAAGGAGATGAAAGGGTGTCAGAGGCATAATCAGAATACATTATATACATGTATGAAGTTGTCAGATAGCAAAAGCAATAAACAACTTTCATAAATGAAAGAACCCTTCCTTTTCTGTCCCCTTTGTCTGGCCATGGAGGTGGCCTTGGTGGACCCTTATTTTGCGGTCATCTCCCCCTCCTCTGTGAGATACTTCATCACCTTCTAAGACTCCATCTTTCCTAGTTTTCTTCCAGCCTCTGACTTCATTTCCAGTTGTCTTTGTGGATCTTGTCTCATCTCAGTGCCCATCCTTAGGCCTATCCTTTTAATTGTCCGCCATTCCTGAAGTGTTCTCCTATTGGTTGTACACAGATAAGCCTGTGACTGCTTCAGTCCAGATTTGCAAGTTAACTTCCTGCCTGCCTGGCATTCTTTTCTAGGTGTTGCCTCGGCACTTCACATGGAACCTGCCCCTCGTCATTTACGCCTCTAGAGTCCTAGCCAAGACATCATCATTGTCTGTGTACCTGGGCCTGCTGCCTTCATACTTGTCCCCTCAGTCTGTTCTCTGCAGTTGTGGTCATGGTACTCAGTCTTTGTCAGCTCTAGTCACGTCAGTATTCAGTATTCTCTGCTAGGACTGGGGCTGTGGGTCACTGGTAGAGCACACTTCTAACGTTTGCAAGGCACAGTCCTGCAAAAACCAACAAAAACTCTCTAGGAGCTGACTATTTATGATGTGAAAAGCTAAAACTCTTTCAGTGACTTGCAGCCTTTTTAAGCCTTTATCATTGCTCTGAGCTCAGCTCCCAGATTTCTCCAGGAGAGCTGGCCACCTTGCTCAGGTCAGAACAACATCCCTTCCACTTGAGCAACATCCCACGTCTGTAGGGACACAGTGGATAATTCTAATGCTTCCTACCTTGGCTGTGGCTTTCTCATACACACACACACACACACACACACTCCCATCTGGTGCTCTGTATTCCTTTGCTTTGCTGCTTTTTTCCCTATAACTATTTTTCTTTCTCTCTTCTCTCTCTATATATAACATGCGATGGATGGATGGATGGATGGATGGATGGGGTCTCAGTGTATAGCCCAAGTTGATCTTGAACTCTCAGAGCTCTGCCTGCATCTGCCTCCTGAGTGCTGGGATCAAAGGCATGTGCCACCACATGAGGCTCTTTCATACCTTTGTCTAGTTACCCTTTCTTTGGACTAGGCAGTTCTGTGAGCACAGAGATTAAAGCAGTGTCTGCTAATACTCAGCAAAAATCTTAGGTTTATTTAACTAAAACAGGCCTATGCTACACATACCATTTATTCATTTATTCATTCATTTTCTTTCTTGTTTTGTGTGTGTTGATGGATCTCACTATATAGTGAAGCTGGCCTCAAATTTAATGATCCTCCTGTGTCAACCTCCATGTCCAACCAGGATCTCTTTCTTTTTTGGCTTTTCGAGACAAGGTTTCTCTGTTGTAACTCTGACTGTCCTGGAACTCACTCTGTAGACCAGGCTGGCCTCAGACTCACAGAGATCCACCTGCCTCTGCCTCCCAAATGCTAGGGTTAAAGGCGTGCACCACCACTGCCCAGGCAGGATTCCATTTTTAATGGAGCTGGAGCTGGAGCTCTCAGTCATGTGGATACTCAATGATTCTCTTATTTACGCATTTGTTTTCTAGTTTGACTGTTCAGACTTTTTTTTTTCCTTGAAGGGAAAGAATATCAAACAATCTAATATTGGGTAAGCTTTAGGCTTATAATCAAAGTAGCATCTGTTGAGTACTGTCAGCATGCCAGACAAATTGGGACAGATGCATATCTGTTAAGTGATTGTATCCTTAACAGTGGCCATACACGGCAGCCCCGTGGAGATTTCCGTCTTATAGATAGACTGATATTGGGGGAAGGGATGGTAAGAAGAAGTTGCCCAAAGTCAGTGGGAATCTCAACTAAGGTCCTCATGCTTACACAACAAGCGCCCTTACCTTCAGAGCCATCTCTCCAGGCCTAGTACCTAAGGAATCTTAAAGATGGTCCATATACCTTAGCTTGAAAACTAATGAGAATGGATTTGCATATATTAAGTGTCATTTACATACCTAGAATGCAGTTAGAGAGGACCATAGTAAACTCTTTCCCAGTGCTTCTGGGACTTTTCTGCATAGAAGCTTGTGTCTCTTCAGAGCTGTTATCTGGTACTGATGGGCCCAGGGAGCCTCCCCTGACTGAACTCTGTCTTCTTTCAGGTGCTTTCTAACCTACCAGTCTTGCCAGAGCTTGATATACCGACGGTGTTTGCTGCACGATAGCATTGCCCGGCATCCTGCTCCAGAAGGTGGGTGCTAGCCTAGCCTTGGGGGGGGGGGTGGAGTCAGGTTCCACACCACTTAGTGTCCTGCTCTTGTTTCAGAGCAGACTCATTCTGCTCTCTGGAGCTACTGTGATGCCTGAACCAATTAGCAAATGGTCCCAGGAACACACAATGTCTGTGTGTGTTGTATGTCAGCTGATGGTGGAATGGGCTGTTGTTGATCCACTTCTGCAGTGAGGTCTTTCAGTCCAATGTTAGAGTCTGACTCAAGGGATCATGCAGGGGCTGTATTTGGGTTCTGGAGATAATGCTGTATATAGAGATAGCATTGTCACTGCACCTATCACAGGTATGGCTCTTCTAGAAGCCACTGAGGGCTACTACCTGGTCGGTCTGTGTGCTCTTTCATACATTTCTATTTCCAAGAGCACTAGCTAGAAATAAGATCTTAGGTGTGAGCAAGAGATCAGCTGTCTGATAGTCACAAGATGTCAGTTGTTGGCGTGAGCTTCACTAACAATACATTCCAACCAAACAGGCCACTGAGACTTGCATGTAAAATCAAACATGCAAAGAATATTCTGCCTAAAACTCAACGTGCACTGATTTTGCTAATTCTCTCAAGGTTGTATATTGCTAGCTTGGATTCTGTTTCTATTTGTTGACCTCAGTTCTCCATTTGTAGTCTGCACCCTATCCCTAGTTTAAAACATTTGGATAATTCTTAAGCAGTTAACTACTGTTGAAACTTGATGTACTGTTTAAGCAAGAAACCCAGAAAATGTGGGAGTTTAAAACCAAGACCCCCTACCATCCCCTCTGAGAATGGATTTGGACAGACTGGAACAGGGCAGATATTTCACAAGGCCAGTGGTGGGAAGATGTCTGTTGTGACTACATGTCTGTTTTTCTGTGTGTTAGCATTTCTGAAAAGTTATTACTGTTAGGAGTTATTTTATGAAAGAATATTTATCATTCACAGTTTATAAACTGGGCATAACAGCACATAGCAGTAATCCCAGCCATCGTGAGGCTAGGGCAGGAGTATGGAGTGAGTGTTCAAGACTAGCTGGACTACATAGTGAGGCCCTATCTCAAAAACAAACAAACAAAACATGTGAATACACTGCTAGCATGCAGTTCTTAGTTAACTCAACACCTGTGGCTTTTTTGTTTGGGGCTTTAATTGGTAGGTAGTATTTTTTTGAGACTAGGTCTCTCTATGTAGTCATGGCTCTCCTAGAACTTGCTATTAGATCAGACTCATCCTTTCTGCCTCCTGAGTGCTGGGATTAAAGGTGTGCACCACCATACCCATCACCTGTAACTTTCTGAAACATTGCCCTGGCCCTCATCTCATCACAGACTCATCTTTGGGAACCACACATTCATTATAGCTCAGACTCATTCAAAAACTGGAGTGCTTTGTGCAAAGTCACACAGCTTAGGCCCCTGAGCCCATATCCCTGAACTAAGGTGCTGTGCTTATCCTGTCCTGTTGACCTTTTCTGAGGCTGATGCTTGGTCCTGCTGGCTTTTCTTTGCAGATCCCGACTGGATTAAGAGGTTACTGCAAAGCCCTTGCCCTTTCTGTGACTCTCCTGTCTTCTGAGTGTCAGTGAGGAGGACGGAGGATCATGAACTTGGCTAGAGAAAGTGCCCTGGAGTCTGAGGAGCAGGTGTGCTGGAAGAAGCCTGGCTCTAGACAGTGGAGAGACACTCCTCTCACTGGAAGGAAGGAGGTCATCCCTGGGAGCTCATTTTATCAGCACACATACTATCTTCAGGGACTGAATGATATCTTTTAAATGACGTAAATACAGAGAGTTTGAGTCATTTTGAGGTGAACATTAGCCAACCCTAGCTCCTCACCCAATGAAGACCACTTACTTGTCTTGCCTAAAGCAATTTGAACAGAAGCCTTCTGCTTCTAGAAATGTAATGGTCTCTTCTACAGAATCTAAGGACCTTACTGTGAGTTAGGTTTTTGTCCTCACTTTTGTCTGGGACTGCCTGTGGCTCCAGAGAGCTGAAGTTGGTTGGTACATGACACTCTGTGTGCCAGTACATCTTAAAGTGTCTAAAGCTGTCCGTGGCTGGTGTTTGCTCAGCAGACTCATTTGCCCATTGACTCATTTTCATGCATATGGAAGACGTTTTCCTAAAACTATATTTTTGAAGGCAAGAATAAAGTCAGTCTTAATGTATTAAATGATCAGGTGACCATTAGTAGTTAATAATTGTCATTTATTTTTATCACCTGCGTCATCAGGTTTCCTGACCCAGTTCCTTAATGTGTAAGAAGAGATTGAATACCCCTTCCCTCATCACAGTTCCACTTCATACCCAACTATGGTAACCTAGATATTTGTACATAGAGGAGGAAGTATTTTCTTCTTTTAGTATTAAATTGAAGCTTCAGTATTTTTAACATTGACATATCTAGACGTCTCACTTGAGTATCTGGCAGAAGAATTGGTAAAGGGATTTCTGGAGAGATAGGCAGTATGGAGTTGGAGGCCCTTGAGCTCTGTGCTGCAACGTGTGCAGCTCAAGTGGACAAATTTGGGAATTTGTTCTTCTGCCATAGGTCCTTAATATTTGGAATACAAGTATTTTTTCTGTGGGCTTAAAGAGGAGACACATGTTATTGATTGACTGCTAGCTCTTAACCCAGACCTTAAGGCATCCTGGAATCACAGTCTTGGGTTTTTAAAGTAAGTCTCCTGGGATTGGTGCTAATAAATTTGAGTGTAGTGCACACATTCTGATATTGTGCATGTTTTTGGAAAGTGGGGTGGAAAATACAGAACATGAAATTCTTAACTCCAGGATCCTTTTTGCTTTTAACATACTTTCCCACTTTGATTTTATGTCCTTAGTGAAAGATATACTGTCCTTCACTTCAGAAATAATGTCTTGGTACTTGGGAACCATGGTGAGAGACAGACCACATGCCATCCTGCTGTACTTCCTGCCTCAAATACCTATGCGCTGGGGACAGACCCTAAGAGGCACTGCCAGAAACTGCTCAGAAATATCCTATTAAGATAATTGACCTGTGCCGTGTGTTTAATTATGTTTTTGCTGGAGTGTTTAATGTCGTGACTTGTTTCAAGAACAGTATCTATCTAGACCCAAGGATCAGCAAGGAAAGAATCCTGAATGACCCAGTTCAGACTCTGTACAGCTGTAGCAGAGCCTGCAGCTGTTCTTCACAGGAAACATGACAGGTATGGAGATGGTATTGATAGTTCTCAGTCTATCAACCACACATGCTTAGTTTCCTTTCTCTTGCTCTTTGGAATCAGACTCCCTAGGTGTTCTCACAGAGAATGTGAGCTATTAACCAATTAAAACCTAACTGCTTGTCTAAAGCAGTTGTGGAGCTTTGAAAAATTTTAACAATTAGGAGTAATAAAATAATTTCTAGGATCTGTACTTGTATACAGGAGGAAACGTTCTGGGACACCAAGTTCTTGGCAAGGGGCTTGGCCCAGCAGCATTTTTAGAACTCTGAAATTCAGTCTTAGCCGTGTCTCTCTCCACAGTCTGTAGGGCTGCCCCTCAGTGCACATGCGTGCACATACGCGCACATACGCGCACGCGCGCGCGCACACACACACACACACACATACACACAACTAATGTTAAATCTTCAGAGCTAGGTGAACAAGAGAATTTGGGGTTTATAGCAGCCTCTTGCATAGTACACTTCTGAATTCTTCACCTAGGGTCAATTTATAGTACCATGGAGGGTTGATGGAGGGACCTTGGAAAAGTGGGAGTGACACCAGTCTTGTAATTGCCTCTTCCAGCTTGAACTTGCCTGTGCTGCTTGATGGAAGAGTTAAGGTAGCTTTCAGTGCAGCTGAAGGAGCTTGTTCTCTAGCCCCACATTGATCTGCCAATTGTAGCTGGCGCCTTTTTCTATTTTTTTCTTGCCCCACATTGGGCGCTAATAGGAGGTGATTGTTCTTGAGCCCCAAGTTGACGTGCCAATTGTAGCCGCTTATTAAATCCGGCATTGTATCAATAAAGACACATGGGATATATTTACATTTAAACCTGAAAGACCTCAGCAGAGAACCAGGCAAGCTATCTTCCATCTCCAGCTCCTCCATGGTCCTGGCTGTTTATTATTATCTTAAAAGCCTCTCCTTGCTCTCTCTTAGAAGTCTATTTGCATGATCAAAGAGATATAGTGGTTTTACTCTTCCAATCCTTTGGCCATGGGGTGCCCTCCAACACAAAGAGGCCAGACCACATCTGTCTGAGCTATGTCCCCACATAGTTATAGTGGAGTAACTACAGACCAGTAGTATGGTGGAGTACCCACAGGACCTGTTTATCAGCAACTCTGTTTACATTGAGCTAAGAGAGCAGCTTTTAGTTACATTAGAAAGCAGGCCTTTTCAGCTGTAGAAATAACATCCTGCCAGGCTTCAGGCTGCCAATACAATGATTATCTTACAGTATACTGGGATACACATAGAAGTCAGTAAATATAATTTTTGGAGATATGTTCAGATATGTTCAGCATGGAAGGAAGAGTAGCCATCAAATTGCCCTGGATTTAGAGCCTGGAGCAGAGACTACAGAGACTTTACAAGCTGCGACACTAATGTGTATCAGGCTCTGCCTGGGGTTATTTGTTTCTGTTACTGTAGGTAGGAAATGGGTAGCTTGTTCTGATTGGTGTTCATGCTGAAGTCCTGGTATGTTCAACCCCTGACTTGAAGCTATCTCTACTGTTAGATCTCCTAGAAGCTGACATAAACACCAGCAGTTTGCAGTCAGATGTAACATTTTCATGTTTGTTCCTCTAGGCTCTTCCAAGTTTTTAAGAACATCTGTATGGAAGCATGTAGGCTGGACCTAGCAACAAGCTTAAGTTAATTGGATTGGGAAATTTTTGTTTTCTATTGTTTGGTTTTTTGTTTGTTTTGTTTTGTTTTTTGAGACAGAGTCTCACTGTGCTATAGCCCTGGCTGACCTGGAACTCCCTTTCTACATCAGGCTGGCCTTAAACTCAGAGATCTGCCTGCTTCTGCCTCCTGTATTGGGGAAGTTTCAGTGGATTAATAATTATTATGTCATTTCCTTAGTTATATTGGTATCAGATAAGGTGCAGATGGTTGAACCTGGCCCTGTTCTGGGAGCCCTGCACCCCTGGCAGCAGCTAAATGGCCTGGGTTTGCTGAGTTTTGCCAAAGTTCCTGAAGTGGATCAGGTTCCCCCCTTTTGCTTTACCTTCCCCAAGAGGTGGCTCTCAGCATTAGGGTGCATTCAGGGCCAGGAAAATATATAGTGATAAAATTTCTAAAGACTAAGCCACTTGGTGGATCTTCCTAGAAGAAAAAATGTGTATCTTGGGGTCATAGGGCTGAGTAACTCTGGGCTGACTTTGGGCTCCTTGCCACCGCCTCAGCACAAGTGTTGCTGTTTATGCTTGGCTAAATGGAATGCATCTCAAGTCATCATGGACCCCTGACAGTTATTCAGACTCACAAAGCTCTTTCATCTTAGCACACCATGGACCTTGGGAGTCACAGCAGGCTTTGGCAGCCACTCCTGGTATGGTGGAGTGCAGAGTCTCAGCGACATTACCTTTCCCTTGAGGTAGTTCGATTGGAAGGACACCTCTGCAGAGTCTAACAAAGTAGATGGTCTGGTTTTAGTTGCTGGTGAAGCTTCAGTGCCCCCTCACTGTACTTTAGACTGTACCTCAGACGCTTAGGGTTATTAGACTCTCAACTGCTCTTTCTTGAAGCTGAGAAGTTCTTGAAGTTAAATCTGCTTTGTGTCTGCTGCTCAACCTAAGTGCACAACAGGTGAAATGTCCTTAAATGGACCTACGCTGCACTCAAAGAAGGTAGCCTTCCTTCTAGCTGCCTACAGGCATGGCAGCTCAGTCCCTCGTTGCAGGCAGGAGACAGGATTCCTGAATCTTTTTTTCTTCAAGGCCATGTTTATATCTAGGGGAGAGATGCCAATATGGTTAGGGTTCTAGTCATGAGTTTATATAGAGCCAGATGAATGAACTGAGCAGAAAAGAAGATGGTATGCATCAGAATCGCACTGTTGGCCCTCAAGCAAAAGTGTGGTCCTGGGCCAAGCAGATCAAATCTCAGAGTTCTAAATTTCCTGTTTATTTTTAATATTAAAACTTATCTCAAGGCTGAGGGTGTAGCTTGGTAGGTAGGGCACTTGCCTAGCATTCATGAGGCCTCAAGTTCCATCCTCAGCACTGGATGGAGGAGGGGTGACTTGCGTTTTACTCGCTATCATGAAATCCTGTTGTTTTCATGAAGAAAAATACTCTAAAATGGATTGGATGAGACACAGCGACACACACCTATGTTCTAAACACTCAGGAGGCTGAGGCAGGAGGATCAAGTTGAAGGCCAGCCTAGGCTGTGTAGAGAGAACCTGTCTCAGAAAACCAAAAATGGTCAGATCGGGCAGTGTAAGAGGTAGCTGTGATGGTGTTTGACATTTTCAGACCAAGTCTACACTGGGGTACCGTGGCAGGGTCTGTCTGTCTGTATGGTACTAACAAAATCAAACACAAATGTCCCGTGAATGCTGTCTTCCCAAGGCCTTGTTTCACATTTGTATTTTGTATGACATGAATGTGAGCATCACACTTGTTAAACACGTCTGCTGTGCTTAGTGGTTGTGCCCTCTGGTTACCTGATGCTTGTGCTAAAGTTTGTGCTTTGCTTTGAATTGTATGTTTATACCTGACTTTTTAAATAAAGAGAAAATTTTAAGGTTATGCAGAGGGGATTTTTTAAAAAAATTCTTTCCATCTGATCAGTTTTAACTTTCAAGGTTTTGATTAAAAACTCTATGAACAATAACAAATTTGGCTTGGAATAACTGCCAACCCAGACAAGCCAGACACTTATTTCCGCCAGTGTGTATACCCAGGGCTATTTTCACATATGCTCATCCAGGGCTGGAACTGTCTCAGTTTGTGTAGCTGGTGAGTAGGCCTTCCCCTTCTTCACTATCTCTCATGTTCAGCTCCACAGAAGACAGGAGAAGGCAGGGTTCTTTCATAGCTCTGACTGAGGTTGACAAGACCATGGCACATCTTAGTGTTGTTTAGCCTTTTTTGGGGGAACTCATGTATCAGTTCTGAGCTCTTATGCCATAAATGAGAGCCCTCTTGGAGTGTTCTGCTTTAGGGCCCCACAGTTGCCCTGGTGGCTGTGGGGTGCTGTATGCCTCTGCAGCTAATGAGTCAGAAATAACCTCATGCTGAGTTCTAATGCAGAGCCACTACTGTTTTCTCTGCCACTCTTTCTTAAATGATGAGTATTTGTATATTGAATATCTATTTTCTGGGGTTCATATGGTTTACAGCAAAGCTGAGACACCTGTAAGTCCAGTTGCCTCTGTCAGGGTATTGATCAGGTCCCCACAATGGAGAGAGGAAGAAGTCAGAGACTGGCCACCAGTGGCTTCCCTGGTGTCCATTCAGTGCTTTGGAGGTAGCTGCCCTAGGTTGCTTTCTGTTGCTGCAATAAACATTGTCACCGAAGCTGCATGGGGAGGAAAGGGTCTATTTCAGCTCCAGGAACAGGTTATATAGTCCATCATCAAAGGAAGCAAGAGCCTGAAGCAGAAACCATGGAGGCCCACTGCTTACTGACTTCTTCAGCATCTTTTTGTTGTTTTGTTTTGATTTGTTTTTGAGATCTTCTCACTATGTAGCTCAGATTGGCCTTGAATGCCTAATCTTCCAGCCCCAGCCTTCCCAAGGCTGGGATTACAGGTATGTATTACCATGCCCAGTGCCTTATTGTAATATAGCAGCTTTCCTGGAATATCTTATTGGCTAGAACCATGTTCTCTGGCTGTGAGGAAAATCAGGATGTGTAGCTGTTCACTTAGCAACTCAAGCAAACTAAAGATTCTCATGGCGTGGAGGCCTGCGGGTAATCTTAATATGGTCGAGAAAACTAGCAAGCTAGACCTGTGTGTAGTGGAATATTTAAACTTATCCTCAAATATTATAAAGCTACATGTACTTCTGTGCAGTAATAAGAATTGTAAACAGCTGTTATGTCTGGCAGCCAGAGCTACTACCAGAAGGTCACCTTCCTTAGGCTGTTGGAACCAGCTTCCTGGGTGTGGATTCTGGAGTGCAGAAAGATTGTCTACCCAATGGCCCACAAATGGAGCATTTGTTGTTCTAACATTGACTCTGCCCAATGAGATACTGGTGTTGAAAGCATCTGATTATATTAATACTAATGGAGGAACTTCACAGGGTCCTCCCTTAGCCTAAGTACTGGTCAGGGAAGACTTTGCCCAGGGACGTGACTGGCCTGTGAAAGGGCATCATGTCAGCCAGCTGAAGTTGGAGGTTGGTCCACTATGGAAGTTCTATTCATTAAGCATTAAGGCTTTTTTATCTGTGGGTGGTGCTTCCCCTCAATAAAGTACCTGGATGCCACTTGCTCTAGGTTAGTCCATGAGAGAGGCTTGACCCCGCTGCTGTGGGCTTAACTGTGATTCTGTCCTGTTCCCTGAATGAATTCATTGTAGATAATATTTCCATCAACACCTGTGGAAGTTAGTGAGCCCTAGGCTCAGCAGGAAACCTTGCCTTGATATGGAAGATGGAGAGCAACTGAGAAAGACACCTCTGGTCTATATGCACAAACACAAACAAGTACATGCATCTACACACAAAAATAAAAAGTAAAAAACAAGTGTGCAATACAATCCTATCACTGTGTTTGTCCGTCCATCCATCCATCCATCCATCCATCCATTTACCCACCCACTCATCCTTCTATATACCCATCCACCCATCCAGATCCCCTACCTACCCATCCATCCATTCAGACCCCCTACCTACCCATCCACCCATCCATGTATTTATCAAACTAATTCATCCTTCACTCACCCACTCTCTCCCCAGTCCATCCACTCACCCTCCAGGGGTTTACCTGTGGCCACCATGGTGATGACCATTGAAGGTTTGATCATGGGGAGGGTGGGCATTTTTCTCCCTGTGTGTTCTGTCACAGTATTTTTACTTTTTTTTTTTAAACAAGGAACATATTTCAATAATAAAAGATATCTATAATTATGTTTTTTTAAATGGAAGTTTATGTTGTGGTCAACTGTATGGCTTTTTTAAATGCCCCCAAAGCTCTTTATGTGCCTTAAAACTCAACATCCACTTTGCCTTCCATGGGGTCTCCCATGAGTGCGGCTGCATTTAAATTGCCTCCTCTCTGATCCCCTGGGAACCTCTCTAGGTGTCCATCATCCTACCACCTCAGGAACCTTGACTGACAGCCCTCGGTAAAAAAGAAGTAAGCATGATGAGAGGATGCAAGTATTTATTGGGACCTGTGGGTGAGATGGTTCTCAGAGGCCATCAGAAATCAGATTGTCTCTCTCTCACTTTTGCTATCTCTTCATAAAAAATGCCAGTCACATGTGTCAGTAGAGTGCTTACCTAACATGCAGGAAGCCCTGGGTTCCATCTCCAAAGCTAAAAAACCAGATGTGGTGATGCACAGTTGTAATGCCAGCACTCAGGAGGGAGGTCGAGGCAGGAAGATCAGAAGTTCAAAGTCGTCCTTGTCTAAGTAAGGAGTTCAAGACCAGTATGGACTACACTGAGTCTCTGTCTCAAAATACGAAACAAAGCAAACCAACACTTGAAGGATCAAGACAGGCAGGGGCTCGCTTCCACATTTTCTCCAAGCAGAGTTTCACTACTCTGCGGTACCAGGCAGACCCCAGACCCTATCTCTTCTGTGAGGGCAAGAAGACAGTAGCCAACTGCCCCTGCTCTTCATTCTCTGATAGAAGATGATGGGACAGGCAGGGCAGGCATGATCCTGGTCTCACTGCAGTCACAACCAAGGACCAGGTTTCACAGAAGAAGGGAGTAGGCACACACCTCAAAGGTACATCCCATACCAACATGAGTGGATCTTCTCAGCGAAGCCCTGTGATGTCCAACTACTGCAGAGCTCCAGTGTTTGGATGGCAGTTTGTTCCAGGAGAACTCCCTCAGGGTGCAGGGGTCCTGCAGCTGTCTCCCCCCACCCCCCGTGAGGTGGGGATGCAGGACAATCTCTCTGAAATCCAGGGTCCCTGTGCCTCAATGATCTGGACCACAACAATAGGAAAGCAAGTAATGCCAGGGTCCACCGTCCCATATAGTTCAGAAGTCACTGTCAGGAGACTTGGTGCTATGCCCTCTACTGCCATGGGTGGCTAAGGGCAGGTCATTTAACTTCTCTGAGCTCCAGTGTTCTCATCCAGGGATGAAACAGGGACTTCCTGGTTCTGTGGAAATGAGATGAGATCCTGAAGCCTTTTCTGTGTGCTCAGCCTATTCACTGCCTTTGTGTGTGTTAACTTTTCCTCTCACAAGAGTCCTAGAAGGTCCTGCTGTTTATCCTCATTTTGCAAGGACAAAGGCTAAATCACTAGCTTTGGTGGCTTCTTTTTTTCTTTTTTTAAATTTAAAAAATAAAGCAGGGGTCTGGAAAAATGGTTTATGAGGTAGCTCAGAGGTTAAGAACACTTGCTCCTCTTCTAGAGGGCCCTGAGTTTGATTCCTAGCCCCCACATGAGGTGGTCCATAGCAGTCTCTAACTACACACACGTGGGATGTGTGCACAAACAGGAATAAAACTCTAAAAACATTTTTAAAATTTATGTGTATGTGTGGCCAGGTGGTGGTGGCTCACGCCTTTAATCCCAACACTCAGGAGGCAGAGGCTGGTGGATCTCTATGTGTTCAAGGCTAGCCTGTTTTACAGAGTGAATTCCAGGACAGCCAGAGTTACAACAGAGAAACCCTGTCTTGAAAAACCAAACTAAACAAATACATAAAATAAAATAAAATAAAATAAAATAAAATAAAATAAAATAAAATAAAATAAAATAACGTGTCTGTGTGTGTGTAGTAGTAAGCTGCAGTTCAACACAGAAGACAAGGAGACATTTTTCATAGATGCAAACTCTGCCAGACTTCAACAGAGGGAACCACTGTCCTGGCCAACACCATCCTGGACAGGGGAACCCCGAACATCTCAGCTCAGGTGTTTTTATTCTTTCAGAATCCTCAGGTGCAGATCATAAGCAAACAAACATCCCCCACAGAAACCCAACACCTGCAGACAATACAAAACGCTAAGACCTAGGCAGACCCTCACCCAACAATTCACAAAACAACATTTTAAACACAACTAAAAATAAACTTCTACAATAATTCCCCTTTTCTGTATAAACCAATCCAAATAAAAAATGCTTCATATCTACAACACAATTTAACACTACATCAGCAAAATTATAAAAGAAACAATCACAAGGACAGGACCAAATGAAACCAAACATCTATCAAACTTTTCACAGTGTTTTTGGACAGAAGAAAAACATTATCAATGTCCAATTATCTGGAATTCATTCATGATTTTCTGGGCTCCTCCAAAGGGCTTGGGTCACTTCTCTTCCTCTGACCTCTGCAGCACACACAGCTTGTCCTCCAGGCTCTGGCTGGCTTCACTCCACTGCTGCTGCTGTTCTTGGTGGTCATCCCATGGCACTGAACATCTTCAGAACATCTCCAGTTTCTGCAACTGGGTTGCTCTTTTACCAATGCAGTCTCCTGACCTCTTACAGTGTCAAGCCTCAGCTGCTTTACATGACCCCTTCAGTCTGAGCCTTCAACTGCCACTGAGGCTGCACTTTTACCAATGGCCTCTACTGGACTCTCTTCATGGTGTCAAGCCTCAGCTTCTTTACATGACCCCTTCATCTGGCCCTTCAAATACCACTGAGACCGCACCTTCATCAGTGGCCTCTCCTGGCCTCTTACAGTGCCAAGCCTCAGTTGCTATCCATGACCTCTTCATGCCTTCAAAATCAGCACCACCTGGGTAACTCTTACAGTACCAAGTCCAGCTGCCAGTATGAGATAAAACCTTGACCAGTTCTGGAAGACAGCCTCTGTGTGCTGATCCTGAGGAAACGCTTTCCAGATTTTAAGACAGAGTCTGGTTTGCAAGAAAAACAACTAGTCAGTTTGTCTGCAGGAAGAGTTCCCTTGTAGGGTGGAGTTCTCATCACCACCACCAGGGCCTGGACCACTTGTAGTTAACAGCAGGGGTTACTGGGCTGGTGGGAAGAATTTCAAGTTGAAACATTCTGGCAGTTTGGCATTCTTTCTTACCACCACTAAGGGGAAACATACACCCTTCTTCGTAGATCTCAAACACAAGATTTTAAGCTTCATACCCATACAACTGCAGCTATCATAAAACTCAGTTTGTGAAACAGTATGTTACCACCAGTGGCAGGAGGGAGTGTTGCCTCTATGATCAGGAAAAACAGTAAAAACCTTGCTTTTTCCTGCTCCCAGCTGAATTCTTTACCTCTAAGGGCCTCCATTCTGTGACTCTTACCTCAGAGCCTTTTTCCTATTAATTTCACAGCCTTTTTTTCTTTATAGAATCATACCTCCTTTCTCTCTTCCTTCAGGAGACTTCTACTCATTATTTTTGCATATATGTAATCTTTGCATAATCTGTCATCTAGGAGATGCCCTGAGTGTACTTTATAGACTCTGTGAGGTCTGGAGTTTCTCTTCTTCCCTATCTCCATGTTGGATGACTTCAGGCCCTTTTTACTTTCTGCGTACCACACTGGGTACCATTTGTTGTTGTATGCCTATGGCAGCAGCTCAGCAAGGAGACACAGAGGTATCTTCAGAGGTGCAAACTCTGCCAGACCTCAACAGAGGGAACCACTGCTATGGCAAGCATCAACCTAGATAGTGGAACCCCAACTGTCTGAGTTCAGGTGTTTTTATTGATTCAAAACTCCTCAGGTACAGATCATAAGCTATCAAAGAACCTCAACATAAACCCAACACCTGCAGACAACACAAAATGCCAAGGCCTATGCATCCCCTTTTCCAACAAGCACAAAAACAGTTATTTTAAGCACAACTAAAAATAAACTTTAGCAACATTATGCCACATGTGTGTAGTGTCCACAGAGGCCAGAAGAGGGCATCTGAGTCTCTAGATCTGGAGTTCCAGTTGGTTGTGAGCTTCCACATGGATGTTGGGAACTGAACTCAGTTCCTCTAGAAGATAGCAAGAGCTCTTAAGTGCTGAGCTGTCTCTCCATCCCCTTTTATCAGGTACTTCTTGTCACAGCAATAAGAAAAGTAACTAATACACTTGCCCAAAGCCACACAATAGCATGGGAAATTAGGCCACTGGTCTGTTCAAGGCCATGCTCTGGGTAGGGACACCACCTGTGGGCACACTATGTTTAACAAGCTTGACACAGAGTGGACACAACTGAAGTAGGAGGGTGGGCAGAGGGAAGGAAGGTTAAGGATGTGAGCAACCGATCATGCTACCCACAGATGCCATCTGCACTCATGAATCTGCTCACTCTAAGCGTAGAGTCCCACAGCATGGTTGTGTGAGGTCACAGCTTCCAGAGCCCGGGATGACTTGCAGAGGAGGGAACAATACAATAAGGGAAATAAACCCTAGCTAAGCTGCTGTGGGCCAGCTTTCCCGTATGCTATCTCCTCTGACCAAAGGGGCTAGGTGCCAGTAGCAGGGCCTCTTTACCTATGTGAGATTTTTTTTTTTCTATCAAAGGTGGCTAGCTTGCTGATGACCAGTATTCCCTAAATCTCCTTGTTAAACTTGTATGTAAAGGGATTAAAATCTCAAAAAAATTTGCGACAGGTTCTTTGTGGTTTAAATGGGAACGGCCCCCAGAGGCTCATAGGGAGTAGGAGGTGTGGCCTTGTTGAGGTGTATGTGGCCTTGTATGTGTAGGAGGAAGTGTGTCGCTGACGGTGGGCTTTGAGGTTTAAGGTGGCTTTAAGTTCAACCCAGGCCCAGTGTCTCTCTCTTCTTGCTGCCTGGGGCTCCAGATGCAGAACTCTCAGCTCCCTCTCTAGCGCCATCCTGCCTGCCATGATGACAATGGACTACACCTCTGAACTGTAAGCCAGCCCCAGTTCAGTGTTTTCCTTTATAAGAGTTACCATGGTCATCGTGTCTCTTCACGGCAATAGAACAGTGACTAGGACAGTCTTACTGTGAAGCCTTGGCTGGTCTGGAGCTTACTATGTAGACAAAATACCCATATAAAAAAAGACAGAGGCTGTCTCGGCTGGTGTGTTGGTTTGAGTTGTGGCACACGTGTTTTACAGCCTTACCAGGTTACTTTGACTTTGTTCATGTGTCTGTGTGTCACTGAGAATATTCTCTTCCAACAGCTGCAGGGAGCCCAGCAAGAGGACACGTGCTGAAATGGGTGTGCACTGTTGTTTCAAGGTGGGCACTGCAGGGAAGAACTGGGACCTTGGTGGGGAGACCCTGGTGGAGACTCCAGGGGTGGGACTCAGGATCTGACAGCCTCGGGAAATGGCAGCACAGGCACTCAGCAGAGAGGGGAGGTGCAGAAGGGAGGGCCTGCAAGAAGCACCTCCTGGGCCTGTGAGACCCACTGAGGCAGGCCCAGGGGTGAGCTCTGTTAGAGAGACCTTGAGCTGCCCTGGGCTAGAAGGGGCTTCGGACATTGGGCTGAGGGTCTGAGCTTCCCAGAACCCTAAGTGCTAGAATCTAAGGTCAGCCTTGGAGACAGGTGGCCTTAGGCAAGGGAATTATCTTCTTACATGTCCATGTGGGACACCTAAGGACCTGCCTGACTGGGGACCATCCTGACAGTAAAGAGAGACAATGGAAGGAGGCATGAAAGGGGCTCCACCACACCATCAGACCCAGGTCTCCTTGTTCCGGCTCCCCTGTGGGGCCTGCAGGCTGAACAGAGGGCAGGGGATGGCTTGTTACTCAGCAGCCCTGCACCCCCCAGGACCCTCCCCCTATATGCACACTGCTCATAGGCAGCTGCCATCCCTGAGAGGTGTTTCGATTCAAATGTGTAAAAATTAAATAAAACTTAAAATACACGTCTTCAGTGGCACAGCTATATTGCAGGTGCCTCAGGAGCCTCCTGTGGCCAGAGGTTGCCAACATGGACAGTGCAGAGAGAAGCAACGACCCTCATTCCAGGGAGTTCTACCAGATGCCATGTTTTTCTTTTTTCTTCTTTTTGGTTTTTCATTTGTTAGTTTTTGTTTTTGTAGAGACAAGGTTTCTCTGTTGTAACTCTGGCTGTCCTGGAACTCACTCTGTAGACCAGGCTGGCCTCGAACTCAGAGATCTACCTGCCTCTGCCTCCCGAGTGCTGGGATTAAAGGTGTGCGCCACCACCCAGCTTCTCTTTTTTTGAGACAGGGTTTCAGGTCGCAGTGCAGACTGACCTTGAACCCCCTATCTAACTAGATGTTGTAGAAGTTTATTTCTAGTTATGTATAAAATTATCTAATGCACTGTCGGGTGAGGGACTACCTAGGTCTTGGTGTTTTGTATTGTTTGCAGGTGTTGGATTTATGTGGGAGATGTTTGTTTGCTAATGATCTGCACATGCTATCAGTAGCACACCTGAGGAGTTCTATATCAATAAAAACACCTGAGCTCAGACGCTTGGGGTTCCACTGTCCAGTATGGCGCTGGCCAGGATGGTGGTTCCCTCTGCAAACCTGGAAGGGTTTACACCAATGAATATGCCTCCCTGTTGTCCTGTAGTAGTATGTCCAGCAGCACACCACTACAACTAGAGGCTGGCTTTGAACTCCTGATGCTTCTTTCTCCACCTCCCAAGTGCTGGGATTGTAGGTGGGTGCCACTGTACTTGCCTCAGTGCTGTCGTTCTAAAGCAGAGCTTGCCCATGTCTGCACTGGGATGAGGGCTCTGCCTACCACCCCACTGCATCCCGTGGGTTACTGTGAGACAACCGTGGCGATCACTCCACCTCTGGTAGTGAGGGACAGACAGGCTGTGAGGAATGGGTTTAACTCTGTGGTGGTTAAACTTGATTGTCACCTTGACTAGACCTGGAATCAACTAAGAGGCGTGTCTCTCTGGAAGGGTGTTGCCTGGGAGAATTAGCTGTTGAGGAAAGGCCCTCCCTGATAGTTGGAATCACCTTTCGTGTGTGAGGGGGAAAAAAGTGTGCTTTGCCTGACTGCCTTCATTTCTTGCTTGTGGGTGCATCTACTCTGTTGCTGCCACTCCTATCACCCTCTACTGACATCAGAACTTAGATTTTTCAACCTTCCAGTGTGGACTGAAGAACAGTGGCTCTCCAGGAATCCTCTATGCCTCTAGCACCAGATTGAGACGTCTAGAGTATCTAGCCCTGTGAACTAAGCAGCTGTGAGGTTCTCAGACTCTCTAGCATGCAGATGGCCACTGTTGACCTCGTTGTTATCATGTAAGCCAATCACCAAATGTTCTTTATAATATACACGCATGCTGTTGGTTCTGTTCCGCTATAGAACGTGACCTGTGCACCTACACGGTTACCCACAGTGGGATGGTGCTGCTGCTTAAGGTGGGCCTCATCCATAGCTGACGCTAGAGCAACAGTTCTCAACCTGTGGGTCATGACCCCTTTGGGGGTCAGACAACCCTTTCACAGGGGACACCTAAGACCATCTGCATATCAGATATTTATGATTCACAGCAGTAGCAAAATTACAGTTATGAAGTAGCAACGAAAATAATTTTATGGGTGGGTGTCATCACAACATGAGGAGCTGTATTAAAGGGTCGCGTTAGGAAGGTTGAGGACCACCGCTCTAGAGGGAGGTCCAGCCTCCGACATTTCACTGTACCCCCTCCATGGGCCTCCTCTGTCCCGTGTTCTCAGACCCCATAAGAAGGCTACCTGAGGTTGTGTCTAATATCTTTATTGGCTGGGTGGGGTCTGCTGAAGGTTGTGGGCAGGGGATTCGTGTATCTTCAGGGCTCGCCCCTAGCTCTGCATAGCTCAGTTCATTTTCTTGGGCAGAGGATTAATGATCCCGCTCTCTATGTACTCGAAGACTGTGTATGGGTCCTGGTCCCCGTTGACAGTGATGGCCCGCTCGTAGTACTGCTCCAGCTCCCCAGAGTTCCTGTAGAACAGGTCTGTTCGGATCCTGATGTGTTCCTCTGCATCCTTGGGGTTCTGCAGGAGCCGGGCCTGGACCTCTATGGTGGGAGGGGGCTTGTACATGAGATGGAACCTACGAGGGAAGCAGGTGACAAGGGGCCCTCAGTCCTCTTGTTGACCACACTAGAGTGCCCTTGCCCTGTCACCATTACCACCAGGCACAAGCGTCAGCCGTGCACCAGCTGGGGACACGCCCCAGGCTGGCCTTGGGCATCTGGACCGTGAAGCTGTGGTCCCAGCTCAGGGAAAGGGTAGAGGTCAGTGAGGTGGGCAGAATGTAAAGACACAGTAAGAGCCAGATCCTCCTTTGATCTCAGAACTCAAGAGACCAGCAGGCAGATCTCTGCAAGTTCTGGGCTAGCCCAGGCTATGTAGTGAGATCCCCACCTGAAAACGAAACAAGCAATAAGAAGAAACCCAGGCTCTTTCCTTCTTTCCTTTCCCTACCCTTTGCAATGGCCCCCACCCTGTTTCATGTGAGCAGGTGCTAGAGGTCAGAAGAGGGAGTTGAAGTCCCTGGAACTAGAATTCCAGATGGTTGTTAGCTACCTTTTGTGCGTGCTGGGAACCAAACTCGAGTCCCCTGGAAGAGCAGCAAATGCCCGTCTTTCCAGCTTCTGGCATTTTTGTTCTGTTTTATTTCTTGAGACAGGGTATATTCATCAGGGTTCTCTAGAGGAACGGAACTGATACAGTGGTGGATAAGGTATTCTCTAAGTACAGGAGTAGTGGTTTTGCCAGAAGCATTACGTACAGGAAAGGCAAATCCATAACCGGAATAAGTATCTACTCCAGAAAGGACAAAACGTTGTCCTCTCCACAGAGGAAGTGGTCTAGGTAGTGAACCTGCCACCAGGTCGCTGGCTGATCACGCAACAGAATGGTGTCATATCTGGGGCTCCGTGTTGGTCTCTGCTGTTGGCAGGTTTGGCACTCAGCAGCGGCTGTAGCCAAGTCAGCCTTGGTGAGTGGAAGTCCGTGCTGAGAGTCCATGCATCTCTGCCACCGTGGCCACGTTGTTCATGGGCCCCTTGGGCAGTGATGGGAATGGCTGAAGAAAGGGGCTGACTGTCCCCACAATGGGTCATCTATCTACTTGATTACTGAACTCCTCCTCAGCTGCAGTCACCCTAATGAGCATTTACACGGGGCACAAGTATCCTCGCATCTTTCACCCATTTGGAGACCACATACTTCTTCCCCAGATGTCTTTCCCACCGATTTCCCAATCTGCTCTTTTCAAGTCGCTGACCATCCAGTCAGTCCATTGGCTACAGCCCATGGATCATTGAGCAATTACACATCTGGCCATTTCTCCTTCCAAACAAAATGTATGACAACATGTGTACTGCCTAAAGTTCTGCCCACTGTGAAGATTTACCTTTGCTGGTATCTTTCAGGGTTGTTCCAGAAAAGGGTTGTAATGCTGCACCTGTCCACTTCTGGGTGGTGCCTGCATAACATGCAGGACCATCAGTAACCAGGTCCTAGTCTTTTCTTTCTCCCCTCATGAAGCTATAGGTGAATGCTTAGCAGCAGATGACACAGTAATGGGAGGAGAAACAATAGGCATTTGGGAAACTTCTTCATGTAACTTGCTTGTGCCCTCAGGACCAGCTCGGGCCCGATCGTGTGTATACCACTTCTATTTGGTAAATGACTGCTGCTGTGGATGTCCTACTTTATGACGTGGTGGGTCAGATAATACCTAGCTCATGATGAGCAGCTCAAGCTGTGTGCTAACTTGGTGGCACACATTGTCAAATGTTCAGTTTCCATTAAGGCCCAATAGCAGGCTAAGAGATCTCTCTCAAAGGGAATAGTTGTCTGTAGACAATGGTAGAGACTTGCTCCAAGATCCCAAAGGTGTCTTCTGTGATTCACCTATAGGGCACCTGACAAAGGCTTCAAACAGCATCCCTGTCTGCCACCGACACCTCAAGTACCATTGGGTCTGCTGGATTATATGGTCCAAATGGTAGAGCAGCCTGAACCTGTTGAAGAACCTTCTCCTGTTCCAGACTCCACTCCTGGTATCAAAATCTGTATTTGTCAAAGATTCTCTAGAGGAACAGAACTGATAGAATGAATACATGTGTGACTTATTAGAATGGCTAGAATGTGTGGTCCATCTAGTCTAACGATGGCTGTCTACCAACAGAAGATCCAAGAATACGGTGAGTTTCCAGTCCATGAGGCTGGATGTCTTGGCTGGTCTTCAGCACACAACAGAATCCTAAAGATGAGAGCTCTAACGCCAGTGAAGGAATGGAGTTGCTAATGAGAGCGAGAACAAGCAGGCAAAGAGATCAAGCTCCTTCCTTCTGTGTCCATTATATAGGCTGCCTGCAGAACGGCCCAGATTAAAGGTGGGTTTTCCCACTCTAAAGATCTGGATCTAAAGGTCTTCCCACTTCAAATGATTTAATTAAGAAAAAAAACCCAAGCCAGGAGTGGTGGTGCATCCTTTAATTCTAATACTAGGGAGGCAGAGTCAGGAGGATCTCTGTGAGTCTGGACCTAGGGCTGCCCTGGTCCAAAAGAAAGAAAAGGAAAGAAAAAGAAAAAAAAAAAAGAAACGAAAGAGAAAATCCTCATAAGCATATCCAGCCACTTGGGTTTTAGTTAATTCCAGATGTAATCAAGTTGACAACCAAGAATAGCCAGAACACAGGATTTCTTCTATGTAGCTTGGCTGTTCTGGAACTCTTTATATAGACCAGGCTGGTCTCAGAAATCAGAGATCCACCTACATCTGCCTCCCAAGTGCTGGGATTAAAGGCATGTGCCACCACAAAGGGCTTGTTTGTGTGTGTGTGTGTGTGTGTGTGTGTGTGTGTTCTAGTGATTGATCTCATGTCCTCATGCTTGCAAGGGAAGCACCTTTCCATTTTTGCATCTCCCCAGCTCCATCTGTTCTTTCTTCATCCTTTCAAATAGTATTTCTTAAGTACTAACAGCCTGCCCATCTGATGTCGCCATTTCTGAAGCACGAGTCCAGCTGGGCCAGATACATCACCAGTATGTGGCTGCACGGCCTGGTATATTCTTCCCTTGACACTCTTGCAGACAGAGGGGGCCAAAGGACATGACCAGAAGAGCTCACCAAACAAGCCTGTGTCTGGCCTCTACCTGTAATAGTTAGTGCTACCCTGAAGCAGGTCCACAACAGCACTAAGCACCTAAATGGAGAGGCAGTTCTACAGGGGGCCTGGACACCAGCAGCCCCCCATAACCAGGAAGCCCTGACCAACCTTTCTCCTGTGACAGGATCAGTCCTTCTCAGTGTCAGTCGCTCCAGGATGGAATCCAAAGGCACGTTCAAGAAGAATACCCTGCCGACAGAGACCACAGTAGCCATGTTTGTTACCATCTGGACCTGGACAAGCTTTGACAGCCTGGGCCTGCTAATCCTGGGGAGACTACTCCTCCCTCTCCCCAGACTGACACTGGAGGTATCAAAAGCTGAACTGTCAACATGACTTTCAGGCATATAGCAAACCGACCCAGGAGTGCCCAGAGGCCCACCCACTTTCCCTATCAAACTCACTCTCCAGGTCAATAACACCCCAGTGCCAGATACTAGAGTGACTAAAGATTGCCTAGTAGCCCAGAGCCTTCCAGAATCATCCATTGGCCACTCTGGAGCCTCCCAGGCCACACTGTCCCTTCCCCTCCTGCCCCCTGCCTCTCCTGTCCCTCCCTGTGGCCCTATGGGGCATTGGTCTCCCTGTTGTCACCCGTTCTCCCCTGTAAACTAACTCTTGCTACAATCAAGACAAGAACAGTCACTGTAGTCACCAGAGGAAACCCCAGGCTAGATTTTTGTCACCCTAGGGCCAGGGTTGGCATTATTCCCCACATATGTGCATGCTTGTGCTTCAGGGAGCAGAAGGTCTGCCCCAGTTCCCTGAGGCAGCCGAGTGTGGCTGGTCAGATCCCGCCTGGACTGTCCTTGCCCCTTTCCTCTTGGCTGGGAGATACCTTTTCCCTCTGGCTCTCTCAAGCTTGTGGCTTGGCTGTGACCAGGGCTTTGAGGAAGCTAGGTTGAACTCAGGCTCCCCCTGGCTACAGGATGCAGGATGCAGACCCAAGCCGAGCCAGGCAGGTGCAAGGCAGCTCCAAGTGCTTGCTACTGCAGCCTCACCTGCTGACTGCACAGTGGGAGGAATGGAAGCCCAGACCTACCCAGAGGGCCTCCCAAAGAAGGCAGCTTGCCCAGAGCCATCAGGGAGATGGCCAGAGACACTAGGACCAAGCACTTTCCGGGGCTAATACCTCAGTGTTTGGCTGACACAAGTATGTACATATCTTAGGCTGACTTCCTCTGGGTTTCCTTCTAATACATACCCAAAGTTATTCTTCCTTTTTTTTAAATTTTTAATTTAAAAAAAACATTTATTATTTATTCATCTTTGGGGGGAAGCGGGGGCATGTACACAATGCGTATGTAGAAGTCGGAGAACCACTGTGGGTTCCCTGCAAGCTCTTTGGCCTGCGATAGAACAATGCATAGAGAGGCAAGAATGTTCAGCTCCACTTAGTTAGCTGTCACTGGTTCAAACTTCTGCAGTCTGACACCAGATCTATTTATTTATTTATTTATTTATTTATTTGCCATATTTAAGCATAGCACAATTTTGGGAAAAGTTTCTTAATGACAAGTAAGTCAGCTCCGTGAGTACAACACAGCTTAAGACATGCTTACACTGAAACCCTTTACAAAGTACAGATGGCTTCTTCCATAAAGATGGGTTCTGTTGACTCAGAAACGATGCTCAAGGTAAGGGTCTAGGGAGAAGGACCGAGGTAAACATGGTGCCTGTGGGAGTCAGGATTGGCCCTAAGATAACATAGAAGTCACTTGGGCCGCTGGAAAGTACAAGCGGCATCTCTCCTAGGGTGGGTTTCACGGACTGAGACGCAGTGCTCAAGATCTAGGGGGGAAGAGTCTGGGATAAACAAACACAATAGTCTGGGAATTTGGGCGGTAGCCTGGCCCTACAGAGAGCAAAGATCACCAGGTTGTAAACGATATCCTTTCCCGGTTTTTCGGATGGAAAACAGGGAAACATCTTCCTTTGAAGAGACAAGCCTGTGTGTTTAAAGTCCCTGGTTTCCCTAGTGCTTATCTGTGCACACAAGGCCCTTGCACCCTCTACAGACAACTTGGTTTTCTCTTTCCACTTTGTGGGTCCCAGGGACTGAACTCGGGTCACCAGGCCTCGCGAGTGCCCTCAGTCCCTGAGGCATCTCACCAACTAGTTACTTTTCTCCTTGCTGTGACCTCATATATGGCTAGAAGCAACTTGAGGGAGGAAGCATTTATTCTGCCTCACAGTTCCCCGGTACGGGCGCCACCATGGGGAAGGTGTGGAGGCAGGAGAATGAGGCAGCTGCTCACATTGTTTCTGCCTTCAGGAAGTGGAGACCAAACAGGAAGCTGGGATTGGTCATTAAAACCTCAAGGCCTGCCCCTGGCCCCCAGTGATGGACTTCTACTAAGCAAGGCTCCACCTCCTAAAGGCTCCAGAACCTTCCCAAAGGGCGCCAGGTATTCACACACATGAGCCAGTTATGGAGACCCTTCACATTCAAACCATACGGACACCTGGCGCACTTACCAAGTGTGCACCCTTGGACATGCACACTAGAACATGTATGAACTGAAACAAAAAACAATTAACCATCAAACAGGAAGGCAGGGCGGAATGTCCTTTCTCAGGCCGACCACTCTGCGCAGTCTCCAGACAACCCTGCTGGAGCTGAGTGTAGCTGCAGCCACCCCATGAAGCAGGCACAACTGGTTCCCAGCGGCCCAGGAGGCTGGAGCTAGGACAAGCTTTTTCTCACTGCAATGTTGTCTATCAGGCTCATTAGACGGTGTGCTAAGCACTGCATAAATTAGTGAATTAAGTCCAATAACAATTAAAAGAATAATTTCATCATTACAGCTAAGTGGGCTTTAACCTGGAAATGGAAGCCTAATTTTTTTTAAATCAATTTTAAATTTAAAGTGAAGTTTACCGCATTTTTAGACTAAGCAGACAGGGTCTGACTGTGTAGAACAGGCTGGCCTTGGACTCTCAATCCTGCCGCCTCAGGGTCCTGAGTGTTACAGTTGCAGATGCATGCCACCATGCCTGAGGAGAGAGGAACTTTGCTGGGCCAATGCAGCTAACACAGCTAACGCCGTGCAAAGGTAACAGGGCGGATGTCTGCTCACATTACCCCTGTGACTCGGCCTCTGCCACGTGTACATACTCACATTCTCTCTCTCTCTCTCAAAAAAAAAAAAAAAAAAAACCTCTGTGCATCAAAACACATTAAAAAAATAAGCCAGAATGGGAAAACATTTGCAAAACATATACCTGATCAAACATTTGTTTTCAAAATTCAGGAAGTGTGAACTGTGCGCAGTTGGTGACGCGCCAGTAGCTGCAGGACTGGTAGCCAAAGGGGAAAGTGGCATCTGACAGACAGTTTCTTGAAAAAGGCTCGAGTTGCCTCTTCCTTCCAGCATATCAAAGACCTGCCTCTGTCATGGGAAGCCCTGATTTTAGGCTGGAAGGCATGAGGGCTCTTTGTGTCCAGGCTACCGGGGACTGTCTCTGGCCATGGTGTTTCCTCTCAGGAAGAACTGCACCGTGATACCTTTGGGGGAGGACCAGGAAAGAGAAGAGTGACACACGCAGCACCACCAGCTGAGACTAAGAATCAGGTGCACTGGTGATGCACCAGGAACACTGCTCGGCTGGAAGCAGCTCCTGGGCTGTGGAAGGCGATGAGGACGCCAGGGCCATGGAAGGCGATGAGGACACCAGGGCAGTCATCCTTCAGCCGCAGGTGTTCCCAGAGCACGAAGCAGAAGTAGCCCTTTTTTTTTTTTTTAAGATTTCTTTTACATTTAATTAATTTTATTTTATGTGTATGAGTGATTTGCCTACATCTGTGACTGTGTACCACATATGTACCTGGCGCCCACAGGAATTCCTAAGAGGGCACCAGATCTCCCAGAACTGCATTATGGATAGTTGTGTGTCGACAAGTGGGTGCTGGGAATAGAACTCAGGTCCTCTGCAAAAGCAACAAGTGCTCTCAACTGCTGAGCATGGGCCTGTGGAAACCATAAAACATCCTCAGGTGTCATCCTGGGGAATCCCGTCCATCTCCTTTGAGGCAGGTTCCCTCATTTCCCTAGAGCTCACTGATTCGGCTAGGCTGGCTAGTGAGCCCCGGGGATCTTCCTGTCCCTGTTTTCCCAGAGCTGGGATTAGAACCATGCACCAGCACGCATGCCCAGCATTTGTCCATGAGTCCC
Organism: Cricetomys ansorgei; assembly: GCA_026225945.1. Classification (NCBI taxonomy): domain Eukaryota; kingdom Metazoa; phylum Chordata; class Mammalia; order Rodentia; family Nesomyidae; genus Cricetomys; species Cricetomys ansorgei. Next base: position 253,698 of record JAMJFZ010002611.1, read on the forward strand.
AGGGATGGGACCCAGAAAGCACTTTACTGAGTGAGCCATCTGCCCAGCCTCAGTTTCTACAACATGTTAGCACTGCTCCGCTGGAGGAGTGCTAACTGAGTCCAGATTCACACTGCAGCAGCTCCATCTCTGAGGCACATCAAGGGTCAGGACAGGGGTTGGGGCTGCCTTGTTGGCGCTGTGTCCTTTCTGCCTGGCAAATGCTGAGAGCCAAAAGTGGACAGGTGGGTGCCAGCACACAAACTGGCCCAACCCCATCTCAGAGCAAAACACAGCTTTGATTCCATGCAGTTGACTTCCTGGACCTCCTGGCAAGTGCCTGGGTCACAGGCCAAGCCTTCAAGGCCTCCTGGAATGAACTGTCAATAGAGGCTGTGCCCAGGAGACGCAGTGCAGAAGAGAGTCTGGACACAGGCCGCTCTGGCTGGGATTTTAAAGTGCTCACTCTGCACGTGCTTCACTCTGACAAGCAATCCTGAAAAACCAAAGGCCAAACATCCCCACCTGGTCCTGCCACCCCGGGCATTCTTGTCTGGCCTTGGGTGGCAGTGACAACTTCTCTCACTTCCAGTCCCCACTCCCTCAAAACAAGGGCCCCCACTGGCCATTTCTGGTTGAAAACAGTGCATAATTGACAGTGCAAACCCACCCTGGCGATGTCTGCAGTCTCTCCAGGGGCAGGCAACAAACCCACTCTCTCTGCTGTTAACTAGTAAATTAGTGAACACTCCTGGCAGTTTACCAAGTGCGTTTGCAAACACAGCAGCCCGGTTGAAGGAGAATGACCCGGGATACTCCTGAATAATCCATCTATTTTTAAAAGCCCTCTTAAAATGTCTACCTCCTTCACCGCCGAGAAGAAAGAAAAATTTTTTTTTCCAGTGCACACTGCCACCCAGGAGCTCCCCAGACAATAAGAAAAAGCCAACTGTCGGAGCCAGGTAGTTCTGCAAGCTTTTCCCCACAGAGAAAAGCAAATGAGTTTAAGGCAAAAATAACAGGGGGCAAGCTTGGCCACTACCTGTGAAGCAAACCCTTTAGCAGAACTCCCATGGAACTGGAGACATGTCCAGCCATCCTTGAGGTTTGGTAGGAACCGCAGGAAGGACCAAAGTGTGCAGCTGCTTGAGACTTCTGGGTAAGGCTTCCCCCAGTGAGGTCACTGGCTGCCACAGGCACCCTCACCACCACCACCACCACCACCATCAGTCCCATCAACACTGTCATCACCACCCTCACCATCATCACAACCCTCCCCATCATCACCATCATCATCCCTATCAAAAAGTTCTGTCAACACTCTATGCCAGAGATTTGTACAAAGCACGTCATACATTACGGCACCCAGCCTCCACCATGAGAGACACCTATGTAGGTGCTGTGATCCTACCCGTTTCAGGGGCCTAGAGGTTATATGCTGTCTCTAGGCTGGGCTCCAGGTCCATCAGACTCCAGGACGCTCTATTGCTGCCCTGCAGCAATGTTCCTATGTGTTAAATAACCATAATTCACCCCTCCTAATTTGTTAGAACATTCCAGAAGCCTCTAGTGCAGCCGTTCTCAACCTGTGGTTCACAAACCCTTTGGGGGGGGGTGTTGAACAACCCTTTCACAGGGGTCACCTAAGACCATCCCTGTATAAGATATGTATATTATGATTCATGACAATAGCAGAATTATAGTTATGAAGTATCAGTGAAAATAATTTTGTGGTTGGGGGTCACCACAACACGAGGAACTGTATTAAAGGGCCACAGCGTTAGGAAGGTTGGGAACCATTGATCTAGAGAGACTTTGCAGTGAGCACTGATGCTACTTAATTCATAGGATGTGGCTGGATCTCACTGCTCAGGTTCTTCTGTGTCTGCCAAGGGTTGGATCACTCCTCACCCTCCTCATGGAGGATGGTACCCATCCAGTGGCCTCTTGGGTCCAAAGGCGAACAATGAAGATAGCAAAAGGCTGCTCACCCCCCTACCATGGCTGCCTTGCCTAAGGAATCTGCCATTGTGTTTCTTAGACCCATACTTTAATCACTCCAAAGTTATGTTAAATCCTTGCATAAAAACAGCAACAGCCCTCTTCTGGGCTGTCACCAGAGCACTCAGTTAAAAGGAAATAGAGAAGGTCTTGAGAAGCAAGGGTGCTATCTTTTGTCAGCCCGTCCAGGGGTCAGAGTCTGGGGAGCGGGGGGTGAGGGGGGTGCAAAACCCTCCCATTTCACAGATAGAAAGGGAAGAAAGCAAGCACCCTTTGGCTCTGCAACGTAATAGGCTGGAAAAAGTAAAACAAGCTTGATTAAATATTAATAGCCAGTAGTATTAATTAAGGGGGAAGAGTCCATCAAGAGAACCCCAATATGTTTACAGTGTCCTCAGGAAACTGGGAAAATTCACAATCAAGTGTGTAAATGTTCTAAAAAAGGGTCCTGAATATTTTATGAATATTTGTCATAAAACAGAAATAATAACCACTGTGCAGAGCTATTAGAATTAATATTTATGCTGCCCGCCATGAAATATTCATGGGGACAGAGAGAGGGGGGCCGTAAGACAAGAATTAATTTACATTGGGCCCGGTTTACCCGCTGGCTTGATGTTTAAAGCCAGTTGACAAGCCTCCCTATGAATCCACCAGTCACTTCCCTGCAGTCTAGGACGTGGAGGGGGTGGGGACTGGTCCAGGCTGCTGACAGCTCACAGATTGAGTTTCTGACAGCCCTGAAAAAAACCTAAGTGGCCCCCCACCTTTTTTCCCTTCTTCCATTGCCCAGGGCGCTCTGTTCCGAAACCATTTCGTCCCATCTCCCCTTCCATCTGCTGGAATTAACGAATTAATGAGCGCCGATACACTTTACTGGTGGGGCCCTATGAATGTTTACAGGCGATTAAATTATAATGCAGGGGGCGGCTGTATAATTCATGAACCAATTAAAGGAAGTGTTAGTTGATTTGATGGGATGAGGACGTACAAAATGCATTTAACTAATGGGGAGCCTCGGGCTGCCGAGGGCCGGCTCCCCTCTCAGATTACGCGGCTAATTGCCCGACTTTGCGGGGCTGTCACTGATAGCCATGCATATTTCATTGTTCTCAAATACTTCAATTGTCTGCGTCAGTGTTGTGGCTGTAATGTGGAGAAGCTGGGCCAAACTTGGGTGTTGTTACAGTGTCTGGCCTGGCCTCATCAGAAACCGAGGACCAGCAAAGGTCCCCAGCCATTAGGTGATTAAAAGGGTTCAGCATGTGATCAGTCGCTCTTTGTTTTACTAGGGACACTCATTCCGGATGCTGACTTCATGCCCTTGGGCAACCTTGGGACTTGACCCTCCCCCCCTTTTTTCAGGGGAGGTAGGAACTGAGTTCTGTATTGTTTCTTCCCTGTGAGCCCTCCCCAGCCCAGTACCCATCCAGAGTTCAGGGGTTCCATAGGTCACACAGGAGCCCTGGTTTTCCCCAGGGCAGCCTACCTGGGGCATTGGCTACTCTAAGTGTCTCCTCCAGGCCTGACTTTGTCCACCTGTACAAGGCAGCCACTCGGGGCTTCATTAAATGCAGATCATGGCAAATTTGGACTCAAACTTGAATTTCTGCCACCGGATGCTTGGAGGGCTCAAGAAAGGAAATAGGAAATGCTGTCTGTACAACTGTACCCATCCCAGGCATGAGAAGATCCTGGCATGCTAGGGAAGAGGGAGGCCTGAGAGTTGATGAGAAAGGGTCCCACCTCCCAGCTGGAGCAGCTGGATGCCAGAAGGAGGGGCTGCCTCCAGACTCCACCCACCACCTCCAGACTCCACCCACCCAGCTCCCCTCAGATTATCAGATCTCCATACAAACTAGTCCCTCTCCAAAATCCTACTGTTACCTCTGGGCTTCCAAGCCAAATCTGTCTTTCACATGAGAGAATGGGTGAACGTGTGTGTGTGTGTGTGTGTGTGTGTGTGTGTGTGTGTGTGTGTGTGATGCGTGCATGCACAGAATCATACATGCACATGAACAAATTAAAAGCCTATAGCAAGCATGGTCAACCCCCTGCAATCCTGCTCCTACATGTACGCAGATAAAGCGAGGGCCTGGACAGTGTCAGCAGTTCTCATCCCTAACACAGACTTTGCATCAGTGTCACACCCTTCTGGAAGGCAAGCAGCATGCTGGGAAAAAGTCATAGTTTATTCACGGTAGGGTAAGAACGGCACTAGAACTGAGGAGTAACGGAGCTAACCCCAGGCTTGGTATTGGGCTGACTTGGCATAACCACTTGTCCTAGGCTTCTGCTAAGCGTGTTTTAGTAGAGCCTGCCACCTAGGGGCTGACCCAGTTCCCTTTTTCTCCTCCCTTTCTCCTCCCTGCACCCCACAACAGGGGTCAACCTTTGCTCCCCAATTAAAATAATTTAATATGCAGGGGTCAGCCTTTGCTCCCCTGTCAAATTAAGCACCTAGTACTACCCACAAGGACAGCAGCGGCCAGATCTCTGTGTGCACAGGCCGCCTCCTGGATGAGGTGGTGCAAACCCAGCGACCGCTGTTGGGAACGGCCCAGACAGCAGCCGCTGCAAACTAAGGCAGCAATGTTAACTTGGTTTTCAATATTCACTTGGGGGCCTCTGCTCAAATGTTGCTAGCAATTGGTGGTCAAGCTGGGCTTAACATATTCTGGCTTAAAAATTAAACCAAACTATGATTTACAGGGTACACTCTCTTAGATGTTTTAAAGTCATCCTGTAAGGCAAGTGGTATTCTTATTGCATAAGTGGGGAAACTGAGGCCTGAAGGAGTTCAAGCATCTTGGCTCAGAATTTCTTCTAAGTATATTTAGCTTCACAAGAGCAAAAATACGTGATCCTGGAGAATGCTGTCTTCTGAGCAGAACAACCATTGATTACTTGCAAGAGACAGTGCAGATGGGGCCTGTTATGTTCCCTCATGGAAGCAGGGGTGAGAAGGGCCATCATACCCCCACCCGAGCTGCCAGTCACTCTCCTGCTGCCAGTCACATCCCCAGCCCAGCTATGCATGGTTTCAGGAGATGGTAGCGAACATTGTGTATGGCGGTTGATGGACTAGAGAGGACCCAACCTACTCAGCTGTAGAGACACCAGCACCGCTGAGGTGGACCGGCGATGATGCAGTTACTTTGGGGTCACCCGTATTTTGTAAATAGTCCCTCACTTGTGCTCTGTAAGCAAACCCAATACACTTGTCAGTTTGCAAAGGTGGGCTTGAGTGGAATCTAGAGTTTGAGGCCAACCTGGGGTATAGTGTGAGATTCTCTAAAAAAAAAAAAAAAAAAAAAAATCCTGAGAACCGTTAAAAGCTGTGTAATGGCATGGATTATAATAGCAGGATTTTGCTCAACTAGGAAAGCAAGCCCGAACAGATTTGCAGGCACCCAGTGGATCAGGATGTATGGGGGAGGGGCAAGAGGACATCCAAAGGGGCTGTCTACTGTATACAGCTCTCTGCTCTATCTACAAGGAGACTGTGCTGGTTCTTCCATTAGGAAAGGCATCAGCCATTAAATCTGCAGAGAAAGACGTCTGTCTGTTCTTGCAGTGGAGGTGCTGGGGTGGAAACTGCTTGCTGGACAAATTCTCTGCCACTCTGAGCTGCACCCTGAGCCTGAAAAGATTGGTTTGTATTTATTTATGTATTTTGCCTGTATGGCTGTATGAGCGTTGCATGACTGCAGTGCCCATGGAGGCCAGAAGAGGGCACTGGATCCCCTGGAACTGGAGTTATGGCCGGTTGTGAGCTGCCACAGGTGTTGAGTACAAAACCCAGTGTTTCTGGGTTTCTAAACTGTGAGCTAAACTGCTGTGTTTCTGTGTTCTAAACTGCTGAGCCATCTTGTGAGCTCCCAAAAGTTATCTTTTAAAAAGGAAAAGCATCCATTATAGATGAAAGGAACAGCACAGTGGGGGTGGCACATGTGGCTGGACCAGACTGTCCTCGATGTAGAATTAAATGCTGTTTTTCTGAGGACTGAGCCTCATACGTCAGGCACGCTAAGCTGTGCTGTGCCCTCAGAGACAGAACTAAAATATACTGCATCTGAGTGACACGTGGCCTCCCTGAAAATCCCCTGATATAGAGTCAGTATCCTTCTGCCACAAAAGTAGACAGACAGAAGACAAGGACACATGGCTGCTAGACTCTGAGGACAGCAGAGGCAAGGTGGGTCTGACTCAAGTGCCAAGTATAAGAGGGTTTGGCAAGAAAGTGAGAACAGCTCAGTACAGATCAACGCCTCTGGGTTGGGAAAATCAACTACTGTAACTCATTCATTCAACAAGCACCTCTGCAGGGGCCCCCCGCCCCCCCACAGAGTCTCCATGGGCCAGCACCACAGGGAGGTGAATGAGCTGCTAACCATGGCTACTTCCATGCAGACATCATCTACCTGTGCTTGGAACGCAGGGAAGACCCCACAATTTGTGGATGGTGCCATCCTGGGACAGGTGGTCCTGGGTTGTATAAGAAAGTAAGCTGAGCAAGCCCATAGAGAAGAAGCCAATAAGCATGTTCCTCCATGACACCTATTTAAGTTCCTGCCTCCTGGTTCCTGCCTGCCCTGGGTTCCTGCTTTGGCTTTCTTTATCTTTCCTTGGTAATGGACTGTAACTGTAAGCCAAATAAGCTGTTTCCTCCCCAAAGTAAAATAAAATGCAATGTGTTTTCATTAGAATTAAAAAATAAGAAGAATAAAATGCACCCTTTTCCATGGTGCCTCCTAGGTGGCTGGCTTTATCCAGATGAAGCTGAATACCTCCTTCCTAGCCACTGGCTATCAGAAACTCACTGAAGTGGGTGATGAACACAAGCTTGTACTTTCCACGAGAAGCCCATGGCCACAGAAGTAGCTGCTGATGCTTTGGGTGAAGAGTGGAAGGGTTATGTGGTCAGAATTAGTGTGAGAACAACAGACAAGGTTGTCCCATGAAGCAAGGTATCTTGGCCCATGGCGAGCGCACCTGCTGTAGAGTAAGGGGCACTCCTGTTAGAGATCAAGGAGAACCGGAGAGAGGAAGCACGAGTCTGTTCGTGGATGTGCTGTAGGTGCCAACCTGAGTGTTCTCAACTTGGTTACTGCGGAGAGAGTGAGAGAGGAGAGAGAGAAGACAGAGAAAAAGAGGAGAAAGATAGATATAGATAGACAGACAGACAGAGATTGATCCCCGGACTGACAGATACTACTGTGCCTCAGCTGTTGGAACCCAAAAGAGCTCACAGAATCAGAAAAGTTTTCAATCTCTCTAAAGAAGATGATTCCACTGCTGTCAGAAAGCCAGAAAACAGAGAAGAAGCCAGGACCCAAAATTCAGTGTCCTGTTACTCCAGTATCCTGCAACACAAAATGCCAGTGTATTGAAGAAACAGCACACGAAGAAAAACGAGGAGGAGGCCGAATGAGAATGAAGGAAGTCCAAGGGAAAACCCCGGGGACAGAGCGCCAAGAGATGAAGGCTGTCCTCGCTGAGAGCAATTTCTAAATCCAGTCAAAAATAGAGAAGCAAATAAGTGACCAGACCTTGAAAAAAAAAAAAAAGATTAAAATGCATGACAGGTTAGGGAGAAAGGAACAGGAGGTTGGACATACAAGAGACTTGTAACTCAGGGTTGGGAGGTGAGATGAGCACACCTCTTGTTTTGGTGACTTTCCCACCAAGTAGCTGAGAGGTCTTCCGAGTTTGACCTCAGAGCTGACTGTGGACTCGGCACATCCGGAAGCAGTGTCTCTTGGGATCAGCACCTGCAGGTGCTGAGTACCACTGTCCCCCATTGGGTAAGAATAGGAGCTAAGGCTTACAGTAACCAGCCATCTTTCCCAGCTCATACCCTTGTTGTGGAAGTTTATTTTTTAGTTGTGTTTAAAATAATTGTTTCTGTGCACTTTTGGAAAAGGGAATGCATAGGCCTTGGCTTTCTGTATTGTTTGCAGGTGTTGGATTCATGGGGGGGAGGTTTGATTGCTAATGATCTGCATGTGCTATCAGTAGGACACCTAAGGCGTTCTAAAAGAATAAAAACACCTGAGCTCAGACGCTCGGGGTTCCACTGTGAGTATGGCACTGGCCATGATGGTGGTTCCCTTTGCTGAGGTCTGGCAGGGATTTCACATATGAAAATGCCTCCTTGTTTTCTTGGCTGAGCCACCACAACAGCTAACAGCTACACACCCTGGCACAAGCAGGCCAAGTTCAGGCCAGTTAATATGTAGTGGGAGTGGTGCCCACTGGACAACCCAGAACTCAGGAAACCGAGGCAGAAGAATCACAAATTCCAGACCGGCCCTGATTGATACACAGCAAGATCCTGTATTGACACCTCCCTTCCCAAGGACACCAGCTTCGCTGAAAGATGAGCTTCCCATTTTCAATGAGAGATCCTGTCTCAAGGCAGCAAGGCAGACAGCAGAGAGCAAGAGAAGAAACCTGACAGCCTGCTTTGGTTTCTGAATGCTTGTGGATGCATTTATATGCATGTAGAAAACACACACACACACACACACACACACACACACACACAGATTATTAAAGAGAGAAAATAATCATTGTTTTGGAGATAGTCACATGTAGCCCAGGCTGTCTTTGAATTCCTGATCCTTCTGTGTCTACCTTTCTGGTCATGGGAAGTGTTGGGTGCTCCCCTTCTTCAAAGCTCAGAATGGGCTGTGGGAATTTACTTCTTACCACAGGTGCCACTCCACTTTGCAGAGGTGGTGCTTGAGCTGCCCAAAGTCAAGTGGCCAGTACGTGCAAAGCAGGATTTGAACCTGTACTACACCTGGTCTGCAGAGCAGTTAGCTTTTCCCTGCCCACACAGCAACTTTACCCACCTGAGGAACCACAACAGGGCAGTGGTTTGGGGCACATTCTCCACCCTGGGCAGCTCCCCCGCCACACACACACACATTGGTACACATGCGGCCTGCTGAGCTGAAGCTGCCCCTGGCTGCCCTCTGGGCTCAGACTTTGCGATGCCTAGCCGATGCTGTTGAAGGCTGATGCCTCCTGGCAAGCTGCACCTGCCACTGTGTAGCACAAGGCACAGGACGATGCCCACTCGAAGCAGCGCGGCCCTCGATGTGTGTGCCTTTCAAATTAACATTAACCCAGAATACGGCTCACTCAAGATCATTACCAATCCCACATAGACGACTCCTCGGATTAGTGTCTGGAGAGTTCTGCCTGGCTGATTTTCTGTCTCTAACCACTTTAAAACTAACTGCTTCACCAAGCCCCCCCCCCCCACCGGATCATTATGATCTGGAGTGTTTATTAGCCTCTCTATCATGATCAAGATTTTATGAGCACTCTATTCAAACTGAGAATTAAATACATAATTCCGGACCCATCACGTTCCAGTTCGATGCTGTGTTTGTCTCTATTATGCCACAGCGGTTGCCGTGGGCACTCGGCAGATGACAACTGAACATATTTGTCCAGGGGGCAGCTAAAGTGACTGACATTTCAATCCAGGGCAGCCACAGGGGCTAGGGCCATTAGCGGGGAAGATCTCCACGGCTTGGGAGGATGGCGGCAGAGCCGGGAGCTGAGGAAGGCTTCCTCCTCCAGCTCTGCCTCCTCCAACACAAGACTGTCCACCCACCCAGCATGTTTCGGGAAAGGTGACTGCCCTCTCACAGCTGAGGAAGTAGGATGATATGGTGAAAGGGCTTCTCAGCTCTCTGGCGGCAGCACCAGTCCTCTGATGGAGGGATCCGGGCCATGCCTGGGGGCCTCCTGGTTAATCCTGTTCTCCATGGACAAACGCCACGATTCATCACTGTTTGTGTACACTGCCTCATCTGGGCCGGCTGGGGCTTCACACAGCATGCGCTATTGATCCCACCTAGCAAATGAAGAAGCTGAGGCTCCGTGGTGAAGCAAGCTAGGGAGATGGGGCTGGTTCTGCCCTAGACCTTTCCTTTCTGTCCGTGATTTCTCTTCCTCTTTAGCTTCCTGCTCATCCTCGGGGCCCAGCAGCTTCTGAAATCTGCCCTGCCATCAGCTCCTGCACTCTGGCCTAGAGTGAAGCTGGTCCTGTGTCCTGGACGCTCTGAAGAATGCTGCTTAGGGCTGCTCTAGAATTCGGCATGTGGTTGCTAAACATGTTTACTGACATGAATTCAGACTCAGCTCTGTGATTCCAGGACTGTCCTCCATGTTCGAGTCCCTCTCCCCTGCTCTCCCATCCCCACAGGACAGTAACAGAAACCCCAAGTGCAGGGACCCATGCCCACCATGAGGCGGCTCTGCGTTAGGATCCTCCACAGGTGACTGACTGATGCCCACCAGCACCCACTTTTTCAAGGTGGCAATGTCGTCTCCCAAAGAGGACCCTTTTTCATGACTGGCCCTGATGTTTCCCAGCCTGTCTTGTGTTGCTTGGGGCTACACTCAAAGTGCTAAAAGTAGAAATATTTAGCATAAATAGTAGTATTTAGTATAAATACTCTACATATATATTAAAAAAGTAACCACTAGGGATGGAGAGATGGCTCGGTGGGTAACGTGCTGGCTGCACAAACATGAGGGCCTGAGTTCGGATCCCCAAATACCCATGTGAAAGTGGTTCATGTAGTAACCCCAGTGCCTGAGAGGCAGGAACAGGCAGATTTCTGGAGCTTTCTGGTCAGCCAGTCTGGCTGAAAAGGCCATCTCCAGGTTCAGTGAGAGACCTTGTCTCAAAAAATTAGGTGGAAAGGACTACAGGGATTTCTTGGTGATTAAGAGCACTTTCTGTTCTCGCTGAGGACCCAGGTTCAGTTCCTAACACCCACGTGGTGGCCCACAACCAGTAACTGTAACTCCAGTTCTAGGGGCTACAATACCCTCTTCTGGCCTCCACAGGCACTGCATGCACATGGTACGCAGACATACATGGAGACAAAACACCCGTGCACATAAAATAATTTAAAAAATTTAAAGGTGGAAAGCAATAGAGAAAGATACCCAGCCTTTACCTCTGGCCTCCATATGTGAACCACAGTGAAGGGCGAGTATACCTAAACACGCACACACACACACTCACATACACACACACTCATACACACAGTCATACACAACTAGCATACACACAGTCAAACACACTCTCTCTTTTTCTCTCTCTCTCACACACACACATACTCGCACACAGCAAGTCTTTCTTAGAAACAAAACACTTCGACATATTAAAAACCTATCACCACATCACTACTCCTAGGGAACAATTAAGCTTCCCAGAGTTTGTTTCATGCTGTCAGACATTTCCACAGCCTGAGCCTAGGGCGGAAACTCAACCGGGCTGAACCGCTAAGCCGCGGAGGGCTGCAGCCTGGCCGGCCCCAGGCCATCACTTACATTGCTATCTAAATGTTCCTGAGCCTTGCAGTCTGGTGTCCCAAACGGCGAGGCAACCAATTCCAGAGCACACACCACTTTGGCTGTATGATTTTTCTTTGTCCCCACGGCACACCAGGAGGTCTCTGCACGTGGGTGGTACCCACGGACAACACAACTTGGTAATTCTACTTCCAGGATTTTAATATGCAGAGGTAGTTTCTGAACACACAGTTGCACCCAGGACACTGACTAGTCACACTGCTTGCAAAGTAAAAGGAAGAACAGAGTCTAAACACTGTCCAACAGGGACCTGGCCACATTGGCAGGACAGAGCACCATGGCTGGAAAAAAAAGAATCTGATCCCTGTACGCTTATGTATCCGTCAATATAAAGACACATGGATAGCTTTGTATTTATGCATAAGAATTTTCTAGAACACTCAAGGAACCAATTATAGAGTGTGTTTGTGGGGAAGAAGGTAGAGGCCTGGGATGAGAGGAAAGTAGCATTTCCCCACTTGAAAATCTGCACGGGCTTGATGTGGTGGCCGCACATGCCTACTGCCCTAGCACTTGGGAAGTGGAGGCAGGAGGATCAGGGGTCCAAGGTCATCCGCACCTACACTATAAGTTCAAGGGCAGCCTGAGCTAAGTGAAGGCCCTGCATCAACAGACAAAGATGAAAACTGTTACATGTTTAAGATTTTTTAAAAGTGCACTTGTGTATGTGTGTGTGTTGGGGGTGTATGTGTGAGGGCGGACGTCAGTGGATACTTTGTGGGAGTCAGTTCTCTTTTTCTATGCAGGTCCCAGGGATTGAACACAGGTCATCAGGCTAGGTGGCAAAGCAGCTTTACTTGTTGAGCCATCTTGCCAATCCTGTGATGGGTAATTGCGATTGCCTACTTGATAGGGTTTAGAATCACCATGGAAACAGATTCCTCAGGATGCATCTGTTAGTGTGCAGAGAGGTTTAATTGAATAGAAAGACCTTCCCTTAGTGTGGGTGGCACCATTCCACGGACTGGAGTCCTTGAGTGGGAAGTAACAAGCGACCTGGGAGCCAGCATTCATCTCTCTCTGCGTCCTGTCCCGAGTGCGGCTACGAGGTGACCAGATGCCTCACGGCTCCGCTGCCATCCCTTTGAACTGCACGAGCCAAGCAAACCTTCCTCCCCGGAGCTGCTTTTGTCGGATATGTAGTCACAGCAGCGAGAAGACTAATGAATACCCTGTCCTCCACTGGCTAGTTCTCAGCTTTCAGACGCTGGGGCGGATGGGCTGCTTCTCATTTTGTATCCTCCGAAGGCCTCTCCAGTCCAAGATCATAAGCCATTCCCTCTGTGTTCTAAGAACTCTACGCTCCCTCTTCTTTCCCATTTAGGTTTCTGGATGACTTGTCCACCCACTCTGTACAAATACTTGTCTAGTTTAGCGTTTCCCCCTGTGGATACCCAACTGTTCAGGCATCATTTATGGGGAAACTCATCGTTTGACACTGGCCTGCGCTTCTCACACTGCCCACATCAAGGAGTGCTCACAGGCATGAGCTGCTTCTGGGCTCTGTACAGCATTCTGTTGGCTGGAGGGCTTACTCTAGTGCCAGCACCTAATGCTTCAAATCAGCCTTGCTGTTTGACAGCGCAAGCCCTCCCACTTGCCTTTCTTCTGGAATGTTCTTGACTCTCTGCTTTTTCTACATAAACTGCAGAATGAGCTCAGAAAATTCTACTACCATCAAAGACACTGTCACCAGGGTTTCACTGTGCAGCCCTAGCTGGCTTGGAACTCAGAGATTCACCTGCCTCTACTTCCTGAATCCTGGGATTAAAGGTGTGCATCATCACATCCAGCCCACAGAATCTTCCAGAGTATTTATTACTGTGTGCATATTGTATGGGAGGGCATGTGTGTGGGGGTCAGAGTACAACTCTATAGAGTCAGTTCTCTCCACCTTTATGAGTTCTGGGGACTGAACTCAGGTTATCAGGTTGCAAGATAAGGACGACTCCCTGAGCCATCTCACCAGCCCCTCCCCCTTTAAATAGTACCTTTATAGCAAGTGGAGAAGTCCATAGGAGACCTTGGGTCTTACACATGTCCTCCAAATGTATAGATAGCTCAGGATGACCTTGAACTTCTGATCTCCCTGCCCCACCTCCCAAGTGACTAGGATTATAGGCATGTAGCACCATACTCAAGTTTTATGCAGCTCTGGGGACTGAACCTGGCTTTGTGTGTGCTAGGCAAGCACTCTACGAACTGAGCCACACCCTCAGCCCTGCCACAAACTCTTTGGGGCTTTCTTAATAATTTATTTTTATTTTATGTGCATTGGTGTTTGACCTGAGTGTGTGTCTGTGTGAGGGAGTCAGATCCACTGGAATCTGAGTCACAGACAGTTGTGAGCTGCCGTGTGGACACTGGGAATTGTACCTGGGTCCTCTTGAAGAACAGCTAATGATCTTAACCACCGAGCCATCTCTCCAGCCCCCTTTTGGGGTTTTCTTAATGTCGACAAACATAAATCTACGGATAGGGGCTTCTGGTTCTGGTTCTTGTATTCCATGTTGTTCACTCTTGTTATTGATGCTTCACTGTTTGGTAAAATATCATAGAAATGGTAAGAATGGGAATCATCTCAAGCTTGACTTTAAAGCACATGCTTTAAGATTTCACCGATGGGGTCTGTGTTTGGTATAGTTTTGGAAAATATTCTATATCGGGTTAAGAATTCCTTTCAATATATAGGCAGTGATGTTTTGGATTTAGTATTACCAAATGTCTTATTTCCATGTATTGAAATAGTCATGTATTTTTCCTTTTAATTTGTTATTCTTGTAAATCTGTCTATCTGCCTGCCTGTCTGCCCACATGCCTTCTTATGTCGCCTAGCCTGGCCTTGAAACCATCCTCCTGCCTCAGCCTCCTGAGAGGAGAATTATAGGAGATACTGCCCCAACAGACTTACTATGGAGAGTCTAAGTCTAACTTCTCTGATGCTTGAATCGCCCTTGAATACCTTTCTATGCAATTGGATTGAATTGGCTAATATGTCGTTCAGGAGTTGGCAACTCTATGAATCACATTGAATTTCAGTGTCTTGTTCCTTTTCTACATTATTTTACCCTTGGGTTTTACAGTAAGATTCTATGAATCTTGCTAAATGTATCGTGTTTCTTCAGTCTCTATCTTCTAGGAAGAGTTTATTCATGGTAAGATGATCGATACCTGGGGCTGGAGAGATGGCTCTGGAGAGATGGCTCGACAGTCGTAAGAGCACTGGCTGATCTTCCAGAGGACCTGGGTTCAATTCCCAGCATGGCAGCTCACAACTGTCAGCAACTCCAGTTTCAGGAGATCCAACACCTTCACACAGATATGAATGCGGGCAAAACACCAATGCCCATAAAACATAAAAAATAAATAAATATATATATGACTGATACCGCGAATGTCTTAGTATGTTTCCCTTATAAAAACCTATGGGCCTGGTGTTTGGGGGAAGGGAAGTTTGTGTTTGATTCCATTTATTCTGTAGTTATAAGAAGTTTTAATTGGAGGGGCTGGGGAGGTAGCTCATAGTACAGAGCACCATGAGGACCTAGGTTCAATTCTCTAGTACTGAGAGAGAGAGAGAGAGAGAAGAGAGGAAGAATGTGTGGATTTTCTGTTTTTTTTATGTCAATATTAGTAACACATTTTTTCCTAAAAAAGATGCGTCCTTTTCTCTAATGTTTCCAAATTTACTGTGCTAAGTTATCAATAACATTTCCTTATCGTTTTAATCTGTTCTATAAAGAGTGTGTAACGATTTCTATTGCAAATATTTTACACTTGTTTATCCTTCTATTTTCCTACTGGCCAATCTGGTGAGAGATTTACTGACCTTATAAATTCTGTCAAAAAATCAGCCTCTGGTCCTCCAGCAGCTCCAGCTTCTCTCTGCTCATTCCTGTTCTTTATGGTCTTCGGATTTATTGCTTTCCTAGCCTAACTTAGAAGTTTAAAATAATTATTTTTCAATTGATCTTTTAAGGTTTCTTTTTCAATGAATACCCAGATTTTCAGCTAAAGATTTATTTATTTATATTATTTTTATTTATATGTCTGTATGTGCCTGTGTGAGCTTGTCCTGGGAAAAACCTGGAAACAATTGAGCCCTCTGCCAACGGAGGGCACTCAGATGCCCTGTAACCCCTGTGGGCAGTGTAAGACTTCCTGGTGCTTAGGGAATTGCAGTTCTGGGTACGGACAGTATCACAATACTTGGTAGATGGGGGAGTAAGCTGGACCCCACGTGCCGGTGACTCTATTTGTTAAAAGCTACTGTTCTACAGCTCATGGGGAAGCGACTGGGTCTTCACCCCAGCCATCTGCGTTGATGGGTTTCATCACTCATCCACCACACAGCGACCAGGACCGTTTCTATGCCAGGGGCCAGGCGGCAGGTGGGAAGAAGGCAGCAGGGCAGTGGAAGGTGGGGATCCAAAGCGGCCAGCGTCCTAGGAGAAGGCATCAGAGCCACAGCACGGCAGAGCCCTGCCTGCTGCTCCCTGGATGATGCTCCTGACCTCTAGCCCACCTCCACCCCCAAGTTTTTAAGAATCTTGATATTTATTTACTTATTTTAGGACCTCTCAAGATCATTCACACTCTGAAAATCTCTCTGACAAACATGAGCAGCCAGGCTGACATGGTGCTGATTCCATAGACTCTGTGGGAAACAGGGCCTAGCTGCAGAGGGGACCCTCTGGGGTCCCTGGGCAGGGACCACAGGTGGTGCTGGATCCCAATCTGGCTCATACAGAAGCACAGTAAATGAAGGTTGGGGAGCAGGTGAGAGGGAGCAGCCAGTTGTGCACGAAGCATGGCCAAAGGGGTCCAGCAAGGATGTGGAGACTTTTCCACAGTAGTTCCTCCAGGTGCCCATGAGTCTGCCTCTAACCTGGCAAGTGCTGTGCCTGAGAACCAGCAGCAAGGCCCCCACTAACCCCATTCCTCGCTTTCCAAGAAGCCCAGCCTTTGCACTGCCTGCTGCTTGCCATTCCAGCCTGTAACCAGATCGCTGTTAATTAATAAAGCTGTCAGCGGATGGTCCTCTCCGGTCATTAGGAGCCTTTCAGAAACACGATTCTGCCGTCATCACCCACCCGACCCTACCCTCCACTTATGGTGCAATTAACTTAATGCTATGCAAATGAGAGGCTCTTCTCATCATTAGCTTATAGCTAATCGCATAATTGGGCCTTCAACGGGGTAATTAGACACGATCTCCTCCATTAGTCTTACAAGGCTAATTATTGTTGCGGGAGGGAGGGCGGCCCTCCCAGAGCTTCTTGCCCAGTGCCACATCTGGCAGAAAGCTAAAACAACCAGCGAAGAATCCACCAGGTAGAACGCAATCCAACCCACCCAAGATTCACAGCCACGACTCACCATAAGGCTGGGCAGGGAAGCAAACAAGTGCTCGGGAAGGCCTGGTGGGTAGCTCTGCCCCCACCTGTAGAATATGGCATTTAACAGCAAAGGCAAAACAGCTCAGACAACTGCCAAGCCCCCAGCTGGGGCAGGAGGCCTCACCCCAAACCATCAGTAGTAGCACCCAGGGGACTGGCTTTGTCCTTCTGAGCCTCCATCTTTTCTTCATTGTCACGAGGATGGATCTCATGTAAAGCTCATCCCCCATGTATCTTAATCACTGCTGACAGGCCTATCTCTAAGTACAGTTGCCGTCTGAGGGTCTAGGGAATTTCTGGGTGCAGCTTTCTTGATTTGAATCATGGAATGAGAAAGGACAGCCTGATGTCCCTGGCTCGCAGTGACCCACTAGTGGGGGTAGACAGGGGGTTGGAAGGTGTCTCAGCCGCTGTTTGCAACCTAGGAATAGGCATAAGGAACAGTTTCCCAGACAGAATCAGGTCATCATCTGATAACTGTCTGCCCCAAGTTCCGACCCAGCGCGGGGGCTCCCGGCGAGAAAGCTGGGGAATGTACAGGGTCTCTACCTATCTTGGCATGGGGTTGGGCCAAGAGCAATAACAGGGTCCAAGATCACCAGTCACTTCACAAATACTGAAGGACCAAGGCCAATAGCCTGTGCTTAGTTCCTAGAACATGGCAGCCCTAGAAACAGGCACCAAATGAGCCAGGACCAAGTTGCGTGAGCAACATGAGGGTCCTCTCTGAGCCCAGTAGAGTCGAATTGGGGGAGGCTCCCCATAGCTCATTTGGATGGGATGAAGATAGCTCAGGGCACAGAGCAAAAGCCATGCAAGAAGCTCTCAATAAGAACCCAAAACCAACCCTAATGGATGCACCAAGGGCCTCTTAGAAAGGAAAGAGCTAAACCTGGAAACACCCTGAGGAAAACTGGACGGTGCGAGGGCTCCCTCTATCTAGAACATTCTGAACAAAATTCCCTCAAGGCTCTCAGCCTTCTACCGCTTGATATGAACAGCCAGGGCCACTGTCTGGCCATGTCATGTTTGGAACCACCGAAGAAATGAGCATGGCCAGAGCTCACTTCTGGAGCCCAGGGATGATGCTGCACAGATCCAGAGTGAGCCAGGAGGCCCAACTGTCCCATGACCACCCCAGCTCCAGACTTACGCAGATCCCTCTTGAGTGTCCCATGTGCTGAGCCGTGATTGGTATGACCCACCTCCAGCCCCTAGAACCTCCGAGGGCAACTATACTTAGAGATAGGGCTAGGCTGTGGTGATTAAGGTACACGAGGCAAACCAGGGGCTGAGTCCAACATGCCCAGACATGCAGAGACACCTGGGCCACATGTGCACAGGCAGGTGATCATGTGAAGACATGGGCAGAGGCTGAGTCTAAGCCAAGGAGAAAGGCCTTGGGAAGAGCCATGTCTGACACATAGGCCAAGCTGGCCAGGAACTTGAAGCAAGTTGCCTCTGTGCCCTGAGCGTTGAGGTTACAGGCGTGAGGTATCGCACCTGGCCTGAGTTGCCCGGTTAAAACAGAAGGGCGTGGAGTGTGGCTCAGTAATAGACACTTGTCTTGCATGCCTGAAGCCCCAGGTTCAGTCTGCAGCACTCACGAACATAACAAAATGTCTAACCCAGCAAGGCCCTGTTCCATTCAACAGAGGCCTTCCCTGGCCACCTTCGACCCAGCATTCCCTTCCTCTCCCTTCTCGACATCCATCTTCCTAGCTCCCTAGAACCTGGCATGTCATGTGCGCGTGCTGGCTCTTGCCAGCTGTCCTCACTCTAGCCGGAGTGCGAGACACATGATGACGAAGCATACTAGATTTTGTTCTCTTTTGCGTCCTGAGAACTCAAGTTGTGCTTTGCCTAAGCAAACACCCCACAACTGTAACCGCCGACCTGTCACACCAACAACGTTGAGTGTGTTAGTTCTGTGCCTACGTGGAGCAGAAGAGAGACATCAGAACAGGCTTCCTGTAGGGGGCAGTGTTTGCGCTAGGCCTTTAGAAAAGACAGGATTTGTGTGAAAACCCACAGGGCTTTGAAACAGGAAGTAGGCAGGTGAGTAGAAGCACCGACAGGAGTTGGGGCTTGAGAAGGAGTAGGCCTGGGCTTCCTTCTGGCCAGGAACATCTTTGGCATGTGGCCCTGAATACACTCCCCAAAGGCAGAGGCCTAGGAGGGAAGCGGAGGTGCCACACTGCAGCCCCTGATGAAAGCTCTGCCTGGTGGCAGAGGGGTGGCCTGGGGTGGGTGGCTCTGACCCACGGGTCCGTGCAGGGGCATCTGGAATCTCAACAGGGACAGGAGTGCTGGAGTTCCACAGCCTCATAAAAAAAAAAAAAAAAAAGTGAAGCTGCACTTCTATTTGTGGAAGACTTTCCTTAAAAGTTTTTTATATTAAATGCTTTAGCTGATATTTAGGAAGGACAGCCTCACGCAGCCCACCACGTGCTGCCTCGTCTGGCAGGGGTCTGGGCGTTCCCGCTGGAGGCTGGGTTCAGCAGTTCAGCACTTTATTTAATACCTCTGAGGAAGCTGGAAATTGAAGTCCACACTGATGTCTCCTGAGTCTCCTCCGAGTAAAGAAAAACAAACACCATTTCCTCAAGTTGGCTGATATTGCCGGGCGCTTGTCCGTCTCCGGGAAATGAATTTAAGTTAACGGTTGAGCGTCCTGTCTGTCTCAAATGGGGGCATCTTCATCATGGCGCCGCTCAAATGCCAACTACCCTGGGCTCCATTCTGTTAAAGGTCACCTGTCACTCTCCACCCAAGGCAGGAGATTGCTTTGATCTGATTTCTGCCTTACAGAAGGCATGTTTGTCTACCCAGATGTCTTACTCACTGCTGGCTTGGGCCAACCTGGTTCTGGTTGGATGCAACACATTGGGCCTCTAAAGAGAGCAGTGTAATCCACAGGGGGAAGAAATTGAGATGGGTTTGCCAGAGAAGACAGTGGGCCTGGAAGAGCCGCAGAGAGAATGTAGTTAGGCAGAGGGGCAGTTCCTGGCCATGAAGCTTAGTAGTCACTGACACAGTAAGTCCAGGTCATTTCTTTCTCTCCAAACGGAAAATGGATTTGGAATATTGCACCAACTACTCTTCTCTTTGCTACAAACACCCAACAAGAAGCAGCTTTGGGAGGAAGAGTTTATTCCTGCTCAGGGTCTGAGGGTACAGTCCATCCCGGCAGGGAGCCATGGAGGCAGGGTCACACGGCTGCTGGTCACATCTCATCCGCAGCCGGGAAGCAGAGAGAGATGAGCAGTGCGCCTCAGCTTGCGTTTCTATTTGTATTCAGTCTGGGTTGCTCACCCACTGGCCTGACTGTTTTCTGATGCTGTGGCTGAGCTCAGAAGCTGTACTTGTTGGGTGCCAATTGTAACTGTTACCTTTTCACTTGTAACTGAACTCAGCCTCCCGGTTCTCCTCCTCCTCTGCTCCAAGTGCTACTGAGACAAGAGTCTTAACTTGTTGCTTTTTAACCCCCTAGCTCTAAAAGAAAAGAGAGAAAGGAAGAAATCCTTACAGCCCCTTCTGTCTGTCTTTATCTGTCTAAACCCGGAGAACTGGACTAACTTCTAACAACTTTTATCTCATTAACTGTCCCATAACGTGCTTTCCCACTAACGTCCTCTGCCGCTAACTGACAGTTCCAACCGCCACTGCCTCTTTTATCCCTAAGCTGTTCCCAGAAGTCCAAGTGGCACCCAATCATAAGGAAGGCTGCACAGGACAGACTTCAAAATGTCCTGCTACACGTGGGTTAGGGCTGTTGGCTTTCAGGGTGGCTCCCCCCACTTCAGTGAAGCCTCTCTGGAAAAGCACTCTGACATGACCAGAGATGTGTCTCCTAGGTCATTCTGAATCTAGTCAAGATGATGATTAATCATGGCAGCATTCAAAGAGTAGAGGAGAGCAAAGAACCTCTCCTGTGTCTCTAGGGAGTACAGGAAAGCGGGTTGGTACTCCAAGTAGGTCCGGATGCCTCCGGACAACACTTAGGAAAGGCTGGCCAACAGTAAATAAGAACACACCTCTGACTTCGTACCTGTTCTCTTTTGGGGTTCCATGGATCAAACTCAGGTCATCGGGTTTGGCAGCAAGAGCTTTTACCCACTGAGTCATCTCACCGGCCCAGTTCTTAGCTCACAAAATCATGTTTAGGAAAATATCACACCAATTCCTGGTCTGCAGGGTCTCTTAAGCCAATCTGCAGGGACTCTTTCTAAGACCTGCTGATTCCCCAGAATACTGGCCACCCTTCCTAGACTCACCTGCTGCTTACCACCCAGAGGCACCAAGCAGCACCCTTCCCAAGCCCTAGCTTGCCTGTGGGGCCTGCAGAGCTATGGCTGTGGCCACCTGGCCTCTCTTGTCTCTAAGACTCACATATTTTTAACATTCTCCAAAATCCTCATGGCTGCAGGCAGAGGCCAAAGGTAGCAGACATTTCCGATGTCGTTGCTTCCAAAGTAATTGCTCCTGTGCTCTCAGAGACAGACAACAAAGCTAGTAACAGACTGTCACCAAGTAAGTTTTAACCCCGGGAGGTATAACCTCCTCCATTTGCTCAGTTCTCTTCCCCAGGCGTTTTCTTACACAAACATTGGGAATAAGTGGTGAAATGTCAACAGTCTCTTGGCAGGAAAATAAATGGGAACATTCTCGCTGTCCGCTCCCTTCCTTATTTGCTGAAAGATTAAAATGCTACAACTCCAGGGGCTGGGAGCTGATGGCCTCTCGCCGCCATAACTGGTCACTGCCTTGTGCTTGAGGCCCAGGGTGGGTGGACCTCTGTTCTCACCTCCCTGGGCAGCCTGCCCTCTGATTTCAGACGGCTCAGAGCTCAGGTACTCAGGCATCCTGTCGCAGGCTTCCCCGGCACCCGAGTCGTGTCTGCCACTCAGGCGTGTCCAACTTTTTACATTGCAACATGAGCATTTCATCCTCGAAGATCACGCTTAAGAACTGTGCGATCAAGTCACACATACACGCATATGCACGTGTATGCACGCACATGACACAAAGCAAGTTTTCGATTTCATGTTGGGCTGAGTGCACAGCTGACTTGGACTCGGCCTGTGCCTCATGGGCTGCAGGTTGGACACACGCGGGCACTAAAGGATCTTTATTCTTATGTGGCTGCAGGGGTGGGAGATGGGAACACAACCTTTTTTACAGATGGACACCAATGTCTATAATCTCAGAGGCTCCTATGCTAAGGATACACCTGACTCCTTGATGTCTCCCGGGAGACACATTGACGCTTTGCACCCAGAGGATTAGCTCAGACAATTATCACTTCCTCCAAAGCCAAAGTGTGTGTCTTTTTGAGACAGGGTCTCACTTTGTAGTCCAGGCTGGCCTTTGATTTATGGTAACTCTCCTACCTCAGTTTCCCAAATATTAGAAATACAGGCATGAGATGCTACACCCAGTTCAAAGGCATCCATTGGAAAGCTGAGGTGTGCAAGTCCAGAGTGACATCTGCCTCGTGGGGAGGATGGAAGTAGCCGTCCCTGGCTGTGCTTTTGCTTGTGGAAAACAAGCAGGCAATTTGGGAAACCCCACAGTGGACAGCTCTCCTCAGAGGAGAGGGTTTGTAGTTACAGGTCCCCCCAAAAAGGAACCTTATCCCAAGTCACAGGTATCACAGTCCAGTTGGCGATAAGTATTCCAGCCCATGTCTGGCAGACTCTGCGACAACAGCAGCAAGCCAGGGTCACCCGGGTTCTATTAGCTCAATTAATGAGGAGTAAGATAAGGCTAACACCCTGCTGGTCGGGCAGCTCAAGCGTAGAGCTGCGGTAATGGAGTTATTAACCTCTGCCAGCCGCTGAGTTCTGCCGTGGAGTCCAACTCCATCTCTTCATTCAGGCCTTCATTAATGGGCTGTTTATTATCCCTAATCCACATAAGGATCAGCTGCAGAGATGTGAGAGCTGCCTGGAAGGACCAAGTGATAATGAGAGGAGAGAGAGAGACAGAGAGAGAGAGAGAGAGAGAGAGAATGCGCAAGCGCTTTGCACAAGCAATCCTACTTTGCATTTTAATTTTTCTTTGCTCTTACTGCTGCCCTCTTAAGAACTGATAGCATCCTTACTTTGGAGCGATTAGAAGAGGCCCAGTTCTTATCCACTGTGTTGTTGTCTAAAGGAACTTGTCACATGGAATGAAAAAGTAACAAGCTTTGAAATAAAATCAAGAGAGCCAGGGCGTATGGACTATGTGCCAACTCCGTTTCGGATTTCTCAGTGCAGCAGAACAGCCCATGATTTAAAAGTTCACAGAATCGGCTGTGTGCGGAATTCACACCTGCATCCCAGCGCTTGGAAGGATTCGGCAGGGACGGTCAGAGTTTAGGACCATCGCTGGTTACACAGGGAGTTTGAAATTAGACTACTAGAGACCCTGCCTCAAATAATTAGTAAGAGTGAAGACAATGAGGTGTTTGCACTAGTGTTGCCTCGTGGGTAGCCATCTTTGGCATGAAATGATTCAACCATTTCCACTTCTACTGAGCTGGGACTAAAGACTGCATGGTGCCTGTCACTGAGCAATGTGTTTACACTCAACGTACAGATAAGTCTCCGCACTGCTGTTGGGAGGGTGTGTGCACCCTCCTCCCTGAGAGAACTTGAGCTGCATCCTCCATGTTTGAGTGCGTCTCCCCAGTGGGAGCCCGTGTGAAACCAGCTCATTTTAGTTCATCATAGCTGCAGAATTTGTATCAATCGCTCTCCTACACACAGTCTCACACACACAGACACACACACACAGACACACACACACAGACACACACACACAGACAGACACACACAGACAGACACACACAGACACACACACACACACACAGACACACAGACACACACACACATGCACACATGCACATGCACACACGCACAGACACACACACACATACAGACACACAGACACACACACACACACAGAGACACACACACAGACACACACACACAGACACACACACACACAGTCACACACAGACACACACACAGACACACACACACGCACACACACACACACACAGACACACACACACACAGACACACACACACACATACAGACACACACACACAGACACACACACACACACAGACACACACAGACACACACACACACACACAGACACACACACACAGACACACACACACAGACACACACACACACAGACACACACACACACATACAGACACACACACACAGACACACACACACAGACACACACACACACATACAGACACACACACACAGACACACACACACACAGACACACACACACACAGTCACACACAGACACACACACAGACACACACACACGACACACACACACACACACACACAGACACACACACACACAGACACACACACACACACAGACACACACAGACACACACACACACACAGACACACACAGACACACACACACACACAGACACACACACACAGACACACACACACACACACACACACACACACACACACACACACACACACACACACACACACACACAGACACACACACATCTGGTAGACGAGGAAACTGAGGTTAAATGTGAACACTAACCCCACTGTTGGGGTTTGTGACAGTACAAGAGCTGGTTTGGGGGCTGGTCTCTGCCAGGACCCACCTCTCTAACGGAGGTGTCTTCCCTGAGTAAACCTTCTTTGTGCTAGGGAATGGGTTTGATGAGATGGAAGTGGGGGGCATGTAGTTACCACTCCACAAAGATCCAGTCCTGTGGTCCTCATTCCTGTTCGTCACAGAAGAGGAGGGATGGAGGGGAAGGGAAAAGCATCCTCTTCAAACTCAGAAATAGTAGCAAGCAATTGGATAATCCAGTGAATACGTGGGCCAATGAAATGAGCATCCAGTTCTCAAGAGATGAAATACAGATGACAAACACAGGAAAAAGTGTTCAACCTCACTTGTCATCAGAGAAACGCAAACAAAAGTACACTGAGGGCTGGAAAGAGGGCTCCACAATTAGGAATGCGTGCTGTTCTTGCAGATGAAGTTCACACACCTCCCCCCACCCCCGTGTAACTCCAACTCTGGGGGATCCCACGCCCTCTTCTGGCCTACATGAGCTTAGCACTCACGTGCATATAATTTAAAATAAAAGTAAATCACGTAAAAACAAACAAAAACCCCAACCAATATAGTCAGATCAGCAGTCATGAAAACAGCAGCAGATGTTGGTGAGGATGTACACAAAGCTGAGGGAAAATGTAAACTCATCCAGCCTCCGTAGGAACTTGCGTGGAGGACTCCAAGTCAACAGGTCACACCAGTGTTCAGCGCAGCCCAAGGCTTAACGGCTAAATGATGGACTCAAACTAGCTGTCCAAGCTGGGTGTCGTGAGCACATCTTTGAGCTCAGCACTCAAGAGGCAGAGGCAATCAGATCTCTGTGTGTCTGAGGCCAGCCTGGTCCACAGAGAGTTCCAGGACAGCCAAGGCCACATAGTGGGATCCTGTCTCGAAAAACAAAAACCAAAAACAAACAAAAACCCAGGAAAGTGTTGTATACTCAATGGAATTTTTAGCCATAAAGAAGGACAAATTTAAGCCCTTTGTAGGAAAATGAATACAACTGGAGAGCCTCACGTTACATTGATTAAGTTGGTCTCAGAAAGGCCTGTGTTGCAGGGTGATAGTGACACCTTTAATCCTACCAGAGGCAGGCCGATGTCTGAGTTGGAGGCTAGCATGGTCTATAGAGTGACTTCCAGGACACCCAAGGCTACACAGAGAAACCCTGTCTCAAAAAACAAAACAGAGGGTGGGGGGAGAGAGAGAAGAGAGAGAGAGAGAGAGAGGGAGAAAGGAAGAAGAACAAACAAACAAACTCACTTGCTCTCACTTGAGGGTTCTACAGTCTCTCTGCATATATGCACAGATCATGTCTTCACAGATGGTATGAAAGCAGAAGAGACCTATCAGGGAAATGAAGGGTGACAGAAGCTGGGCAGGGGAGAAAAGGGAGGATAGCAAAGCGGGGGTGGCAGGCCCAGGCATGCTGTGCACTTAATGAAAATGGTCTTATTAAGTCCAATGTAATATGATGTTTAAGAGCACTGGCTGCTCTCCCAGAGGACCTGGGTTCAATTCCCAGCACCCACATTGCAGCTCAAACTGTCTGTAACTCCAGTTCCAGAGGCCCTCTTCTGGCCTCTGCAGGCACTAGGCACACATGTGATCCACAAACAAAACAAACAAACAAAAAAAAAAAAAAGCAGGGAAAACACCCATGCACGTTAAATAATTTTTAAAATTTTATTGAGACAGGGTCTCACTATTTAGCCTTGGCTGCCTGGAACTTACTATGTAGACCAGGCTGGCCTTGAACTCGGAATGATCCACCTGCCTCTGCCTCCCAGTGCTGGCATTAAGGCGTGTGCCATCATGACCAGCAGGTAAAATAAATAAATTTTAAAACTTTTTAAAGAATTAAAAAAAATAAATGACTTTTTAAAAAAATGATAAGCAGAGGAGGTGGGGGAGAAAGAGGGAGAGGAGGAGAAGGGGGAGCAGGGAGGAGGGGAAGGAGGAAAAGGGGGGACAGGGAGGAATGGGAAGAAGAAGAGGAGCAGAGCTCTAACCTAGGTGAAGAAATGAGCCTCAGAGCAGTTAGAGAATAAAGAGCAAAGGGGACACTGGACGGACAGGAAGATGAGAAACGGATGCCAATCAGTCTGGGACCCGAGGATGGCTTGGCCCCGGGGAAACCACGAAGAAGGCTTGGCTGCACGGAAGGGCTGGCTCCCTCAGACAGGCTGCCTTCCGTGAAGCCTCAGCCCCATGCGGACAGGGTTGACTTGCTGGCCTCTCTCTGTAGCAGCTCGTCTCTAGCCCCCTGGAAGCAACAGCTATGTGAAATGTCTGTCTAGCAGAACACATAAGCAACAAGATCCTCAGAACCAAGAGGTTGCTGCCAGCCTTGCTGGAGACGAGCCAACCACTGGGCGCAAGGCACGCATGACTTGCTTGGAGAACATTAAACTACGAATTCAGGCCCTGCCTCTCCCCTTCAAAGGAACCTAGACAGCGGTTTCCAGTTGAGTACAGTCTAAGTCACAGATGGGCGATGTTCTAGAGTGTTCTTGATGCTCCTAAAATTAATCCAGTGGGATAGGGAGAGGGGTACTGGAGAAGACAGCTGTCTGAAAGCCCTAGCCAGCCTTCTGCTAAATGGCATTGCCACTGAGACCCATGGAGGTCTTTTCCTTCGCCTCCCTGTCCGGGATCCATAGTTACAACTGAGACCGCGGGAGCAGGGAGGGCTAAGGTCTCAGGGAAAAGTAGGGGTTCAAATAACCTCAGTCCGAGATACCACAAACTTCCAGGTGTCCTTCGGAGCCTATACCCTCCTCTCGGTAGTGAACATGGATCTTAAAAAAAAATGCATGACTGCAGACTTGCAGCCTGAAGTGAATTATTTCACAGCAAGCAGAGGGCAGGCTTCCGTGCGCAGCCTCTGAAGAGGCTCTCTTTGTGTCTTTCCTATTATTATTACGTTTTAACAAACTTTATAGCCCATTTTATTTGTTCTCAAATAACTTCTTCTCCTTCCTTTCGACACATCAATTGCTGGGCTTCCCTCACCGTGCGATGTTGGAACAGAGAGATTGATACTGCTCGGCGGAATGTAATTTACTATTATGGGCTGTGGGTTTATGAGGTGGGAGCTTGAGAAAGCATTGCATTTGAACACACCGCGCTTATTGGCTCGAAGAGGAGATTTATATTTGGAGAGGAGACAATAACTTTGTTTTCTGATAAGCCAAAGAGGTCTATTTTTGAGTCTGGCACACAGAGAAGCTTGCCCTTCCCCAATAATTCTATTTACTACTGTGAATATATTTTAATAATAAAATTGATATATATGTAAATTTATTTTATTCTAATTTCCTTGAATCCTCCTGGAAAAAAAAAAAAAAAAAAAGAAGAGGGTGGGTGGCCGTGGGGCCTTCGGAGATTGTTTTTGTATTTGAGTTATAGGCTTGTGTATTGTATCCCTACACTGGCTCCATGGCTATAATTCTGCCAGGATTTCCTCCTAGTGTCAAGCCAGCAGCACTGTGTCGGAGTGTTTTATAACCAGCATCACACCCAGACCAGAGTTACAGTTCTGCTGCTTGTCCTTAACGTTGGGTGGACTCATTTTGGGAGATTTCTCTCTTTCCCCAGGCTGAGTCTGGATGTGGCCGTTCATGGCTGAAATATCCGAGTTAATCACCAGAATGTTCAGTCCAAAGCTGAGAGGGTGTCAAGGAAGAGGCAGAGGGAGGAGGGAGCGCGCAGTGCTGGGAAGACTCTGCACCAGGGCACGGGGCAGAGCTCAGCACAGGCGACAGGCTCTGCACATTTTCTGCCTGTCTTGCATCTTGGGGTCAAATAAATTAAATTGGAATTATTTACAAAGTCTTTAGAGAGTGATTAAAAAAAAAAAAGACTCCATAGTGAATGGAGATGGATCGACTGGCAAACCTGCCTGAAGTTGAGCTGCTTCTTGAATATTCTTCCTGTGCGTTCCAGAGTCATGGAACCCTCTCCTTGTTAGCTCTGTACTGGCTGGCCGCTCTGAGCCAAGACATCAAAGTCATTTGCTTTACACAGCCAGCACTTGGTTCCCTCCCCAGGCTGTTGGTGACACCTGTGTACCCTCCCTTTAAGATACATTCCACATTCACGCATGCCACCCCCAGACTCCCCTCCTGGGGGCTGGATGGGCTGACACACTCTGTGGCTGCCCTGAGGCCTTTGACCTTAGTCCCCGGGCTGCTTAGCTCAGAACTGCTGGGCTCCCAGGCCACTCACACCAAGACTTTTTTCTTTTTCTCTTCCTTGTTTTTCTTTCTTCTTTCCTTCCTTCTTTCCTTTTTTTTTTTTCAAAACAGGGTTCCTCTGATGTAACTCTGGCTGTCCTGGAACTCACTCTGTGGACCAGGCTGGCCTCGAACTCACAGAGATCTTCCTGCTTCTGCCTCCCCCGTGCTGGGATTAAAGGAGTGCGCCACCACCACCCGGCTCATTTTTCTTGAGAGTTGAATAAAAAAATTCCATTGTGTATAGTATTTGGGATGGCTATTCTTGGTTGACTATGTTTAGAATTAACTAAACCCCAAATATGAACCGCATACCTGTGAGGGATTTTTGCTTAATTTGAAGTAGGAAGATCTACTTCTAATCTGGATCTATGAGGTAGAAAAACACACTTTTAATCCAGATCTTTTGAGCTGGGAAAACCCACCTTTAAGCTGGGCCACACCTTCCTGCTGGAAGAAGGAAGTTTCTGCTCTTTGCCTGCTTTCACCTTTACTAGCAAATTTATTTCTTCACTGGCATTAGAGCCTTCTTCTTTGGGATTCCAGCAGATACTGAAGACCAGCTGAGACATCCAGCCTCATGCTGAACAACTGCTGGATTCTTGGACTTTCTGTTCACAGCAAGCCATTGTTGGGTTAGCTGGACCACAGCCTTAGGTCATTATAATGAACCCCCTTTCTATCTATATATAGAGATTCATTCTATAAATTGTTACTCTGGAGAACCCTGACTAATACAGCACTAAAGTCACTTTATCCACCCATCAGCCATTGGCCATCTAAGCTGGTTCCATCCCCTAGCTGTTGTGAATGGAGCCGCGCTGGTCACGGATGCGCAGGTGTCTCTGTGGGAGGAGACGGCAGTTAGGACTCAGGAGTGGTACAGCTGGGCCACACGGTAACTCTGTTTTTAGCTTTCTGAAAACCTCCACACTGCCAGTTTACACTTCAGCCACAGCGAGCACGGCTCCTCTGTTCCCGTAGCTTCTCCAGCATTTGCTGCCGTTTGTTTGCTTTATGATAGCTGGCTGACGGAGTGAGACCGAGTCTCAAGAGTACTTCAGACGCACATGTCCTGATCTCAAGCCAACATTCTTTGAGTGATTTTTGATTTTTGTTTTGTTTGTTTGAGACAGTGTTTCACTGTGTAGTCCTGGCTGTTCTGGAATTTGTTCTGTAGACTAGGCTGACCTGGAACTCGCAGAGATCCGCTCGCCTCTGCCTCCCCGTGCTGGGATTAAAGGTGTGCGCCACCACTGCCCAGGGCTCAGTAATTTTCTTTTTTAATTCTCTGGAACTGGAGTTACAAGTGGCTGTGAGCCAGCTGATGTAGACGCTAGGAACTGAACCCAGGTCCTTTACAAGAGCAAGTGTTCTTAACCACTGAGCCAACTCTCCAGCCCCATTGAGTGATTTTTTTTTCTAAAGACAGGGTGTTATATAGCCCAGGCTGGCCAAGAACCTGCTATTTAGCTGAGGATAACCTTGCACTTCTGATCCTCTTGCCTCTACCTCCCAGTACTTGGATAACAAGTGTGTGCCAGCATACCCGGTTTTCATCAGCTATGGGGATTGAACTTAGCGCCTGATGCTTCATAGGTAAGCATTCTACCAACTGAGCTACCTCCCCAGCTCTAATTTAACAATTTAAAAATGAAATCCAAATCGCCAAACCAAACAGCAAACTTTAAATCCAAACACTGTAATATGATACAATCCCCAGATATAATTATCTGCTACTTACGTGCTGAAGAATGACAGCAGGGAAATAGCTAACATCTCTGTTTTCTGTAACAAAGCTGTGGGTTTCCGTAAGAGCGGAAACCTGTGTGTGCTGCACAGACACTGCAGTTCATGCCACAGGCTCGGATCGGAGCTGGGGGTGTTTTAGGCAGTGTCCTTTGGCCTTGTGTGGCAGAATTACATACACAAAGCAACGTGCACACGTGTGTTCAGAGGCAAGGTTGCAGCGAAGTCCTACCACGACGCATCACAGGCGAGCACCGTCAGAAGTTTCTGGGATTTGTAACGTGTTTGATTACAAATACAGTTGCTGTTGCTCTGTGTTCAGAAACCTTTGATTGTTTGCCAAAATTTTCATAAGCTGCGCATTCAGTAACTTGATCCCAGATGGGGTGGCGGTATGTCTACTTCCTGACCCCCCGAGTCCACAGAGGTCAAAGGGTTATGCAACAAGGCAGGCCACGGACCTCAGGGTGTCCAGTCAGCCTTGGTTCCTGGAGTGCGCCCCAGCTACATCACATGGTCCCTCGGGTCTACTTGAGGGAGTATGGGTGGGCGCAGAGGGGTCTATTTGGGGGAGTACGGGTGCAGGAGGGTCAGGTGCTGGCTGGAAGGTGGGGAGTTCACGACAAGGAGGGTGGCTGCCTCTCCTCCCAGCCCCAGGAAAAGAACACAGCCCAACTGAATCTGCAGTTTGGAGCAGCCAAACTTGTAATTTATGGCTGTGTCTGTCAGACCTAATACACTAGCTCCCACTGCTGTGAGACACGCACGGGCCTCTCCAAAGACAGATGATTTATGAAACAGATCTATCTTGGATGTGGGAGCTTCTCAGAAAGGGAAAGGGAAGTGATAAAAGTTAATCAAAAGACAATGAATACATTTTAGATGAAGAATCACTCCTCAAAACATAAGGGCATTTTTAGATAAAACCTTATCAATATGCTCAGCGTAATTTAGAGAGGACGGGCTCCGTGGAAGTAAGAAACCAAGGAGGGATGATGAGGTTTTTTGTTTTTTTTTTTTTAGATGAGAAGAAACTGACACAGTTAAGAGGAAATCCCTGAGGGGGAAACCAGAAGCTTCTAGAACTAAAAAAGCAGCCATGAGAAGGAGCGAACCCAGCAGGAGAGAGAAGGTGATAGAGAAGGAAAGGGGCAGAGGCTGGAAGAGGGGACTTCAGTACGGGAACTGATGCCGAGCACCCTGAGTGGGAAGCAGTCATAGCATCTCTGGTCTGAGGGAAAGTACAGAGGGAGGAGGGGAAGGGAGGGAGAGAAGGTGGGAGCAGAGGGCAGGAGGAGAGGCAGAAAAGGTGGAAGTTGGAGGAGATGTAAGAGAGGGAAGAAAGGATGTTGGGAGGAGAGGGAACATGGGAGGGAGAGAAGAAGGGATGAACAGAGGGAGCGAACGATACCCTAACAGCCTCAGGACCTTGGGCCCACGAGATGTCAGAGGAGAAATGATTTAGGTTGCTGGTGCACGTGTGAGGGATGCACGGGACAGGATCAAAGAGTTCTGCCAGATGTTTACAGGAAGGTAACACAGAGACATTCTTGAGGATGCAGGAAGCAGGAAGGCGAGTGTTTACACGTCCTGCTGAAGGTGACTCCGTATAATCCATTCAAATGAAAGATGGATCAGAATTAATAAACACGGATGCCGAACTGTGTAAACAGCTGGTGATCGAGACTCGATCTGGCTCAGCAGAGAAGGGCTTTGTGAGGCAAAAACGGGAATAGAAGCTGGGTGTGGTGGCACAGGCCTTCGATCCCAGCGCTTGGGCGGTAGAGGCAGGTAGAACTCTGTGAGATCATGGCCAATCTGGTCTACAGAATGAGTTTCGGGACAGCTAGGCTTGTTACACAAAGAAACCCTGTACTGAAAAACAAAAAGGAAAAAAAAAAAAAAGGACAAAAAAAAGTTTTAGTCAAGACAACAGTCCATAGACTGGGCTGGCACACAAGTATTCCACGGTGTACTTTTCTCCGCTTCCCTGCCCTCAAAATGGAGGACAGGGTAAGGTCCAGTGTCCATGAATGGGGGTGGGACGGAGAGGGAGGAGGAGGGCTGGTATCCAGGAATGGAGGATGGGAGGGAAAGTGTCAATGAATTGAGGGTGGGAGACAAGGAGACAGCTGATGAATGAGGGCAGTAGGGAGGAGGAAGGCTGGTGTCCATGGATGGGAGGGGGAGGAAGGAGGGGTGTGTTCAGGAAGCAACTGCAATTCATTACAAAGGCAGAGATTTCCCTTAGTGCTAGCAAAGAAAGGCTGCAGCTCAGGCAACCCAGAGAGAAGCCAGTCCACACTGGGACGCAATGGGAGTCACCCAGAGGAAACGGGAAACGATGGACCCCCACTATGGACTCAATGAACCTCCCCGAGGGGCCACCCCATGTGAAGCAACAAGGAACAGGTGCAAAGAAAACTGGCCAATGGGAAAGTGAGGTCAGCACGCAGCAGATGCTGCTTCACATCTGCCTGATGAGGACCAGGGTAAGACGGAACCTGGCCTCTGTCCTTGTTCTGCGTCCGCCTCCTTTGAGCCAGTCTGCCGCTTGGCTCTGTAGAAGCACGTTAGTCATAAGGAGTGTCTGTCTACCACACCTACCTCGTTCCCCTTCAAGGCTGAAGATACCAAAACACGAGTAACTAAGACGACTCGCTGTCAGCGTTTACGGTCTATTCCAGATGGCAAAGGTATCTACCCGTCTCCGGTCATTGTCCTAAAGCTGCAGTCACCCTTGGACTCCAGGAATAGCAGAGCTTCGTGGGGCTGACCACGCCCCAAGAGGAGAACAACTGTGTCCAAGCGGCTGCACCCGGGGGCAGAGCATCCCAAGGAACCAGGTTAAGTCTCTCTGAGCACATTGCAGGACTTGAGCTGACACAATGGTGGGCAGAAGCACACCTCCTCCAGGGCTGCGTGATTATGCAAACCCCCCTGTGCCTCCATTCTTCCTCTACTTAAACCAAAAGCTCATGTAGCCACCCCAGGGTGAACGTGAGGTGGCTGGGCCTCCCACTGCACCCTCCCTAGTGCGCTGTTGGCTTCTCTATCTCCCACAAGGGCGTGGGGGCTGCGCTGGTTAGGGTTTGTCAGTGGGACACAAGCTACAGTCACTTGGAGGAAGGGAACCTCAATTGAGGAAAGGCCTCCATCAGATTTCCCTGCGTCTGTGTGACAGTTTCTTGATTGTTGACTGATGTGGGCAGGCCCAGCCCACTGTGGGTGGTGCCACCCCGGGCAGGTGGCCCTGGGCTCTGTAAGAGGCTGAATAAGCTTTTAGCAGTGCTGCTCCATGCTCCCGCCTCTGCTCCTGCTTGAGTTCCTGCCCTGACTTCCCTCACTGAGAGATGATCGACTCTGATCAGGACATGTAAGCAAATTAAACACTTTCCTCCCTAAGACGTGATTGGTCATGTGCTTATCACGGTGAAAGAGAGCAGACTAGGACAGTGGTGAGCCTCGCTAGTGGGGGCTTCTGCCCCGAAGCTCTGGATACAATAATTAAGAGGGAAAACAAACTGTAAGAAAAGAAAGAACAAGCACAGAGCTAACTCCTCCAGTTGAGCCAGCTCCCGCTCAGGAGTAACTACACCTGCGCATTTGCAGCTCCTTGGCCAGAGCACAGCATGCTGGTTTCACACGGCCATTAAGACTGGTGGGCTGGGGTTGGGGCTTGACTGCTAGCATGCTTGCCTAGCATGGATAAAGCTCTGGGTTCAATCACCCCATAAACCAGGCATGGGGGTGTACATATGCAATCCCAGCACTTCAGAGGTTAGAGACAGGAGGACAAGGAATTCAAGGTCATCCTCGGCTATACAGTGAGTTCAAGGGCAGCCCAGGATCTGTGAGACCCTGTATCAAACATGCAAAAGCCGGGAAGTGGAATCCTTATTTTCTGTTGTGGTTTGAGTTGGAAATGTCTTTGCAGGCTCCTGGGTTGTTCATCTGATCCCTTGCTGAAGGCAACGTTTTGGGAGCTTCTGCAGACTTTAGGAGGTGGAGTTTAGTTGGAGGAAAAAAGTCGCTGGGGTTGTACCTTTGAAGATTATATTAGGTCCCCAGCTGAAGGCAATAAAGACCACTCCCAACGCATGCTCTCACCCCCATCATTTCCTGCCCAAGCCCATAGTGCCCAGCAACCATGTACTAACTCCTCCAAAACATGGAGAAAAAAGAAATCCTTCCTCTCTTAAGTTGCTTTCTGTCAGGTATGTCTGGGCACAGTGAACAGAGGAGCGCCCCGCACAATAATACACGACCGAAACACGCAAACATTATGTGAAACAATAGAACCCAGCAGGATGGCTGTGCTGCCGGGCTTGGCAGTGGGGCTGCAGTCCAGGCACGGTGAGTCTGACCCCGAGGCAAATAACAGGGCTGGGGAGGTGGCTTGGGGTGGAGGGGTAGGGGTACCCCAACCCCAAAAGCCAGCCAAAGAGAAGGAAATGCAATAATAACGAGAAGCTAACGAATCACTTGGTCCTGAAGGGGCTGATAGACAAGAACGGG
The DNA here is from genome assembly GCA_026225945.1 of Cricetomys ansorgei. Taxonomy (NCBI): domain Eukaryota; kingdom Metazoa; phylum Chordata; class Mammalia; order Rodentia; family Nesomyidae; genus Cricetomys; species Cricetomys ansorgei. Next base: position 288,605 of record JAMJFZ010002611.1, read on the forward strand.
GTGGCGGCGACCTGAATATAAAAATGGACATGTTTTACCCAGACCGTATACTTAATGATAGGACTTTAAACTTTAAATATATGTCGTTTCAAGTAACTAATAAACAATTAGCCGTAGAATAAATGATTAAAATTTAGAGGTCACACACGTGCATTCAGTGGATGAATGAAGGAATGTAAAGGGCTGAGATGGCTCGGGGTATACAGGCCCTTGCCTGATGACCTGAGCGGGATCCCGGGATCTACATGGCTGGAGGAGAGCATGCCCCCCACTAGTTGTCTTCTGACTTGACATGTGTGCCTGAAGGTTTTCATTTTCCCATTGCTATCCTAACAACCTTAATTGCTTAGAAACCCGGAGGAAACCTCTGTAGGTCAGGATCTGTACGGGTCTGGCGTGGTGGCTCCCCTGGGCTCACTGATGGCTGTAGAATTAATTTCCTTCTTGAATTCCCAAGGAACCCCCAAGCCAGCAGCGGTGTGCCAGGTCCTGACCTTGTCCCGCCTCTCACTCTGACTTCCTCTTCTATTCTTGTGGCTTTGAGGGCTCATCTGATTACTTTGGGCTCACCTGTGTTGTTCGGAATAACCCTGTTCTTTTTAAAATTTTAAATGTGTGGTGTGTGTGTGTGTGTGTGTGTGTGTGTGTGTGTGTGTGTGTGTGTGTAAGCCCCTGTCTAAAGTATAGCTTGCAAAACCTTTTTATTCTGAGGATTGCCTGTTCGTTTTACTGTACAAAACCTTTTCTTTTCCTTTCTTTTTTTTCTTTCTCTCTTTCTTTAGACAAGGTAGCCCTGGCTGGCTTGGAACTCGCTATGTAGATCAGGCTAGCCTTGAACTCACAGAGATGCAGCTATTTTTGCCTCCCGAGTGCAGGGAGTAAAAGTGATCACCACTCTGCCAAGCCTGTGTAGAGACTTTTAATTCTATGTAGGGAAAGAGAAACACATAATTCACTGTTAGAGGGACTGTAAACTAGTGTAGTCATGGAAATCAGTACAGAGGTTTCTTAAAAAATTAAAAATATATCTCCCACATGACCCAGATATACAACTAGTAGGCATAAACCTAAAAGACTCTGTATCCTGCCACGGAGATACATGTCCAAGTCCATTGCTGCTCTATTCGAAACAGCAATGAAACCAGTCCAGATGACCCTCAACTGATGAGTGGGTAATAAAAATGTGGTACAGATAAAAGGGAAATGAAATTATGACATTCTCAGGAAAATGGATGGATTTGTAAAATGAGTGACAGACTCACAAGATAAAAAATCACATGTTTTTGCCCAGATTCAGATTCTAGCTTTTAATGCACATATATGTGTACGTAAGTGGATGTGGGGAGGAAAACAGGTGTTGGGGAAAAGTGGGGGCAGGGCATTGGGGTGGTGTGGTGATTTGAATGAGAGTGGCCCCCTACTCATAGGGAGTGGCACTATTAGCAGGTGTGGTCTTTTTGGAGGAAGTACGTCACTGGGAGTGGGCTTTGAGGTTGCAAATGCTTAAGTCAGGCCCAGTGCCTCTCTTCCTGCTGCCTATGGATCCAGATGTAGAACTCTCAAGCTACCTCTCCGGCACCATGTCTGCCTGTGTGCTGCCTTGCTCCCCACCATGCTGATAATGGACTGAACCCCTGAACTGCAAACCAACTCCAATTAAATGTTTCCTTTGCAAGAGCTGCCATGGTCATGGCGTCTCATCACAGACAGATAATGTTGAGGAAGGGTGGGGACAGGGCCCTAGGACCCTTGTGATGTGAGACCGGAAAGGAGGCTGTAGAGGAAGGAGCAAATGAGGTGGGGCCACTGGAGAGAAGTCAGGAAGGAGAATCAGCAAAAAACACCATAATAAAACAATAGTTTGCATGCTAGCTAATTAAAAGGTAAAGAGGAAAGCGTAAGGCTGGAAAGGATCTGTAGACAGGGCACCATCACCCCCTCCTGGAAACCTTGAGAGCCACAAGCACAAACACTCAGACAGAAAGATCTAGAAGGGGGCTAGACAACAAATTAAAAAGCAAGAAACCATGTCTTCCCTCTTCTTAAAGAAAAAAAGCAGAAAAGTAAAACAGACACAACCAACTCATCTTGTTATCACAACAACAAGAACAGAAGACATCACATCTAGAAATGGGCTTAGTGAAGACTCAGTCTGCCTCCATCTTGAGCTTAAAGGACATCTTATAATAAAGACAAACTAAGTTCATTCCTGTTTATGATTAGATCTCTGTTTCTCAAGGATGTGCCCACCTGTAACCTTAACTATAAATGGTTTTGGAAAGCCTTTTCCAGGAAACAGCAACCATGTCTTTGTTTCAAAAGGTTGTTTATAACCACCATGCAGCCCTACCTTTGTTTTGAAATGGTTGTTAAGACTTCCTGTTGTTGTGACCGCTTCCTTGTGTTCTACTCCTGTAACTCTGCCTATTTGCCCACTAAATCCCCTCTTTGGAAACCCTCTACCCATGAGCTATATAAACCTTGTATTCCTCATGTCCGGTGCTGACCTCTTGAATCCCACCTTTATGGGGAGGCAGCCCATGGACATGAATTTTTAAAAAGCTTGCTTTAATTAACTGCTTGCTTCAATTAGTTAGGCCATGATGATTTGAGTGGATGGCCTTTCTCCTCCCACCTTTGGGATTAACACTTAGAATTCAAAATGCACGCCCCAGGAGAGTGCTGGACCTGTCTCCAGCGTGTTAGGGTACAGTAGACCAGTTGATAAGTCGAGGCAATGAGGTCTGGAATTCCCATGGCAGCTGTCGTCCTGTGCACATAACAAATACATGCCACCCTGTACGATACATCCAGTAAAGAGTAAGAGAGACCTACGATCTCACTGTATTGAAATACATCACAAAACTCAAGTGGCTCGGGCCAGCAGGACAGCATGGAATAAGCCGGACAACCTGAGTTTGCCCCCAGAACCCACATAAAGGTGGAGAGAGATCCAGCAGCACAGTGAGCCTCAGGTCCCCACACTCACGTGCAGCGCACACAGCCTCAGGTGGTTCAGTGGTGTGGTAGTGTTGGGGAAAAACTAGAGGTGGACCTAAGAATGTCGAAGGCCAGGTCATGCATGTGGACAGAGTCAGAGTACACAGCAAACAGAACTCAAACTCACAACCTGCAGCAAGGGAGAAAGCCAGGCAGGATTTGAACCCTAGCCTGACTCTGAGGTTCGTGGGACAAATGGAGTAGGATGCATGGGGATGGGGTGACACTGTCTCCTTCAGTGCACTAGAAACTTGTCAGCACACCACCTGAGCCCCCTGTGGGAAGAAGATTGCCAGGGTCCTGGGAGGGACTGGGGCTCTGGGGCAGCAGCTCACCTGTTCGGAGTGTAGCCCATAGTTTGCAGCATCCGTGCCTGGTCCAGGTCTCTCGGGAAGCCGTGAAGCACCCACCCTTTCTGGGTGCAGTCTTGTTGGTCCAGACGCTCAGCCAGAGCCTTGGTGATGATGCTGTCTGGAACTGCAGTGGAAGAGGGTAAGAGAGAACGCTAGCCAGCGGCTTTCTAACCTTCCTGGGCCAGCACAAGGCTACTGCAGGGGCAGCTTTAGGCGAAGCCAGTTGGAACCACCTGGACAAGGTCCCTCTACCATCTAGCAACAAGAGTGGCAGAAGCAGCAAAGCCGCCTGACATGAGCAATGCAGTGGGCAATCTTGGCCTTTCAGACCTTAACAAGATACCAGCCTCCATCTCGGTCCGTTACAACAGCTAAAGCAAGGCACCATGTCGGGAACTTGGCTCTTAGATATGAAGACTAAAGGCAAAGCTTAAGGCAGACATCTGTCTGGGGAAGGCTCACTTTCTAGCTTACGGGCTTCCTGCTGGTTCTCAAATAGTGGGTTCTCTGGGGTCTCTCTCTCTCTTTAATGAAACAGAGTTGGGGGTTAATGGAGAGACTTCAGTATAGGCTTAGGCATGAGGATCAAAAGAAGAAAGTAGGACACACCTGAAAGCATGCGTGTGGGCTCAGAGAATCCAAAGGAAAGAAGGACCCAAGTGTGGTGGGGGTGACCTCCTCAGTGGAGTGTTACCAGGGACCTCTTATTTATCTTTTATAATTCTCTTTATGTGTGTGGGTCTTTTGTCTGCATGTCTCTCTGTGCACACATACAGCCTTGTGCCCTCAGAAGCCAGAAGAGGGAGTCAGATCTCCTAGGTCTGGATTTGCAGATGACTGAGAGCCAGCATGTGGGTGCTGGGAATCAAACCTGGGTCTTCTGCAAGAGCAGCCAGTGTTCCCAACTGCTGAAATCTCTCCAACCCAGGCTCTCTTTTTCAAGAGATGCATGTGGATGTCAGAGGAGAATTTTATGGAGCCATAGCTCTCCTTACAGCGTTGTGTTTGACCTGAGGATTGACTTTGGCTTGTCAAGTTTCCCTGGCAACTGTTTTTAGCCATTGATCCCACCTAGCAGGGCTCCATCCTCATGATGTAATCACCCCTTAAGGACCCATCTCCTCCCACAACCACCTTAGTCAGCATATGAATTCGGAGGAGGGGGACACAAGCATTGGGGTCACAGCAAATATGCAGAAGTTTATTTCCGGTTATGTTTAAAGCAGTCGTTCCGTGCATTGTTGGGGGAAGGGCTACCTAGGTCTTGGCATTTTGCATTATCTGCAGTTGTTGGTTTTGTGTAAAAGATGTTTGATTCCTCATGATCTGTATGTGCTATAAGTAGAATACCTGAAGAGTGTCTGTGTAATAAAAATCCCTGAGATCAGAAGTTGGGGGTTCCACCGTCCGGGACGGTACTTGCCGTGACAGGTGGTTACCGAGGCTGAGATCTGGCAGGGTTTGCAGATATGAAAATGCCTCCTTGTTGTTCTTGGTGAGCAACACTGTAGGTGTACTGCTACAAATGATGCACCAATATGGAACACCACACCACACCAGCTACATCCAACGTGGAGACAAGAACAGGAAAGAAACTTTAGACCTCACAGAGTCTGGTAAAGGCAAAGAAAATCTCCTGAAGGAAGAGGAGAGTAGAAAGGAAATGGGCCTCTATGAAGAGAAGAAAAATTAATAAATAAGAGTGGACTCCAGAAAGGAAGGCAGAATAAAACGGAAGCTCTATAAGAAAGAGTTGTAAATGAGAAAGAAAGCTCCGAGGTGAGAGTCACAGAACAGAGGCTTCTAGAGAAAGAGTTTTGGATAAATGTTTTGGACAAATTTTCATGATAAAAACAAAGAATTCGGCTGGGAGCAGGGAAAATGCAAGATTTCAACTGCTTTTCCTGATCATAGAGCTCACCCCAGCCCAAGGAAACAGTGTGGCTACTTGCAGTGTGCTCTGGCAGTGGCTGGGCGCAGGAAATGGGAGCCAGAGCATTGCTGAGTTTTCGGATAGCACGCGCACACGTGCGTGCGCGCGTGCGCGCGTGCGTGCGTGCGTTTGTGTGTAGCTCAAGATGTTGTGTTTGAGATCTACAAAGGTTTTGTGTTTTCCCATAGCAGTGGTGGAAAAGAACACCAAACTACCAGGATGTTTCTGCCAGGGATTCTTCCCACCAGCCCAGGAACCCCCCTGTGGAAGCTGCGGCTTGGAGCTACGAAGACCCTAATATAAACTGATCTTTTTCTGGTCTTTCGTTTTCTTTTCTCTCTGTTTTCCTTTTTCTTCTTTCAAGCTGTCCAGATACTGGTGAGGCGGTCCTGACGAGACACATCTGCTCTGGGGATGGAAATCCACCCTAGCAGGGAACCCTTCCTGCAGACAAGAATCACCTGAGATGACGCTGAGGGAAACACTTGCTGAAAGATTAGTGGTTACTGCATTAGGAAAACGTCTTTGGAATGTTCTACAGAACTTTGAACTTGAGCATATTTCCTTAGAAACTGAAAGGTTTAAAAGATGTTTGGTTTCATTTAATCCTGTGCATCCTAGCAAGCTCATGGTTGTTCCTCTAGTAGATTTGCTGGTGTAGTGCTAAATTGTGCTGTGGAGATAAAGCGATTTTTTTCCGATCGGCTTACACTATACAGAAAGGTGGAAATGCCTCGTGGTCTTGTTGGTGAGTAGGGTACTACTACAGGCAAATGCTTCTCATGGAAGCACATTTGGCCCAGAGTTCTAATTTCCACCCAATAGCACTGAGATTCTATCCTTTTGGCCTCTGTGCATCTAAAATTCACCAGCGACCCTTTCCGCCTCCTGCTGAGTCTCCTTCTCTGTCTGGAGCACCCTGATCTCTTTCCGGAATCACAGCTCTGCTTCTACCTGGAGACTGAAACAAGTCCCCAGCACAGGGAAATATGAGAAGCCTGTTTACATTGCTGCAAATGACATTTTCCTGAAACTCATACCTCTCTTCCTGGACTCATTAAATGCTCCGTGTTGCTAATGTTCTGCGTCCTGGCAATTTGCACGGCATTGCCTTCGCTTTGCACTCATTTCCCCAGAAATACTCGGTAAATATTACTACTGTTTGCCATCGGCGTGGGCCCCAAGCGGGGATGCTTGGCTGTTTCTCTAGAAGATTCTGCAAGGTTACCCTATCACCAAACATCTGTGGGTCTAGCAAGGGGCCCTGGAGCATATTCTGAAGGTTTCCAAAGCTCCAGAGGCTGACAGCCAAGGGAGCCAGTGAACGAGAGGCACTTTCCTCTACATCAACATACCCACAAGTTGTATTTCAAGGGGCGAGCACCTTCATTTTGGGGCTTTTCAGCCAGTACAGTGGTGCACGCCTTTAATCCCTGTACTCGGGAGGCAGAGGCAGGTGGATCTCTACAAGTTCAAGGCCAGCCTATATAGGGAGACTCTGTCTCAAACAAAAGCCTTTGGCTGCCCACTCAGGGCAGTTAATAAGGTGGCCTCTTGCCCTGTAGTGATCGCCTCTCAGGGCTTGACATGAATCGACTTTAAAGGATAAAGGGTTTATTTCAGCTCACAATTCCAGGTCTATCATAGCAGGAGAGGAAAGGCAGGAATTTGAAGTAGCTGGTCACATCGCACCACAGTCAAGAAGGCTCAGTGCACGCACATTCATGTGAGTGCAGGTGTGTATGTCACAAAATGCGTGTGGCAGTCAGAGGACAACTTCAGTGGTTGGTCCTGGCCCTCTACTTTGAGATGGATTTCTCACTCATTGGTTGTCCTGCTTGTGTGGACTCAAAATACTGGAGACAGTCCCCAAAGAACTTTCTCCACCCTTTCCCTTCCCTCCCTCCCTCTGTCCCTCTGTACCTCCCTTCCTCTCCCCCTTCTGTCCTTCCTTCCTGAGTCAGTATCCCAGACTGGCCTCAAACTATATAACCAAGGAACTTCTATGAACTTCTCGTCTTCCTGCTCCATCTCCTAAGTGCCAGGATTACCAGGGTACATCACCATACCTGGTTTATGTGGTGCCAAGGACTGGACCCATGGCTTCATGTACTCTTCATGCATGCTAGGCAAACACTACTCGCTGAGCCATGACAGTAGTCCCATGTGTTCGCTCTTTAAAAGAGGAAACGTCTGTCTGAGGGAGGCTGGTTGCACTGGCCACTGTGAACTTATTCCAAGACTCACCCAGAAGGCTGTCCTTAGATCCACCAGGTGGCTCCCACGTGAGGAGGATCTCCACGGGTGGGTGACTACCGTCCTCTAGGTTTACCACTTGGGAAGCTCTGCCAGGAGCCTGGCATCATGGAGTTTTGTCCAGACCTGCCCATCTTGGATTATCCTGGCAAGGTCTGTCATCCTTGTATAACACAAGGAACGCTGATAAATCCACAGAGTCTCTTCAGAGCTGAGGGCGTGAGGCAGCCCTCTCCCACGGAAGTCTGTGCAGCACACAAGGGGTCTTCTCTGGGGCACTGGCCGAGCTGTCTCATCTGAGCCGAGGTGAAGGGAGCCGGCTGTACTGACAGAGGATAAATGGCAGACTGTAGGACACTGCCTCTGGACCACTGCCCTCCCCAGGCAGCCAGAAGAGGGTGGAGAGCAGAGATGAAGACCCCAAATATGGCCCAAGTCTGTGTAGGGGCCTGCAGGCACCTCACAGTTGCCTTGCTCCCCGCAGGCTACTGGCATGCTAGCCCAGCCCCGTGTGTTCTGCCCAGTCAGTTTAGCAGTCACAGGCTCCTGGACCAGTTTCCACTCCTGGTGTTCTGTTGGAAGTTTAACGGACCCTTGATAACATGTACATTTTTCCTTTTCCTCTTCTCACAGAGACTTTTCTCTGTCTAAAGTCATTCACCATTAGGTTAGATGCCTCAGGCTTGATTTCAGGGCTTGACAGTTAACATCTCACCCTTCGTACCAGCCACTGCCAAGGGCTACTTCTCCAGCACGTCCTGTCAGCCGAGTTTAGCAGACTGCAGGGTGTGAGTGGTCTATTATTCCGTGAGGCCACACCATGTGATGTCAGGCTTGCTCTTTCTTCCCTCTTCTTTTCAAGGTCTTCCAGTTATCTTCGAGGTAATTAAAATCTCAACCCACTGATCCCAGGGCTGGGTGTGCTTGACCTAGGGTTAGTGGGGTGCTCCCAGGCCCAGCAGGGCATCAGACCTACCAGACCACTCCACCCGCAGACCCTGGCCACCCTTTAGTCTTGAGTTGGTGGCTTGTGGTTAAACTACCTAAATCAGGCTTCTTGCAAGCATCCATTTCAGGCTCCAGACGGGACAGCATGTCCTCCTGAGGTGGTCAGCTGTGGGGTGGACCTGGACAGGACCGGTGCCTCTCCCCGCTATCGCTATCCATCTGACATGTCCTCTTCAACCACAGACAGCATCCAGGCCATCAGCACACCGCAGTGCCCCCTGCTGTCCACACCCCACCAGGAAGACACTGAGCCTCCTACACAGCACTCTGTCTCTTAACCCTCAGGGCACCTGAGGATCAGAAGAGGCCTTTAACTTTAGCAGGCTTCCTTCCAAAGCCTACTCACACCTTCCTTCCACACTCCCTCACCACCCTCTCCCCACCATCACCTGGATACTCCTGTTCCCCACAGCTCACCTCACCCACTCCTGTCCCCCCATACCTCACCTGCACCCACTCCTGTCCCCCCACACCTCACCTGCACCTACTCCTGTCCCTCCACACCTCACCTGCACCCACTCCTGTCCTCCACACCTCACCTGCACCCACTCCTGTCCCCCCACACCTCACCTGCACCCACTCCTGTCCTCCACACCTCACCTGCACCCACTCTTGTCCTCCACCCACTCCTGTCCCCCCACACCTCACCTGCACCCACTCCTGTCCCCCCACACCTCACCTGCACCCACTCCTGTCCCCCCACACCTCGCCTGCACCCACTCCCGTCCCCCACATCTCACCCACTCCTGTTCCCCCACACCTCACCCACTCCTGTCCCCCCACACCTCACCCACTCCTGTCCCCCCACACCTCACCCACTCCTGTCCCCCCACACCTCACCCACTCCTGTCTCCCCACACCTCACCCACTCCTGTCCCCCCACACCTCACCCACTCCTGTCCCCCCACACCTCACCCACTCCTGTCCCCCCACACCTCACCCACTCCTGTCCCCCCACACCTCACCCATTCCTATCCCTCACGCACACCCTGTGTTTTCTTCAAGCTGCTCCTGTAATTTCTTTCTTCCCCCATCTCTCCTCAGAACTGTGGAGGCAGTGTCCAGGTTCACAGAAGGAGCAGAATAAGGCTCTACTGCACCCTACTTCCCAGCACACCATGCAGTTCCTGGGTCCCTGCTCTGTTACTCCTGAGCCACCAAGAGACCCCAGGTAACCAGCCGCGGAGGGCTGAAAACAACAACAGGACCACGGAGAGGAGAGGGCTGTTTTCGCCCTTGACTTCCATTCTACACACCCAAGTGCCCCCGAGAGGGAACGTGCTAGACGTTTTCTCTGACTCAGCCTTGGTCTTGGGAGCCTCTAAATCTTGCTTTAAGTAACAAAAACAAAAATAGCCATTTCAGCCATCTCCAGGAACCACTTTCCTGATGTGCTTGCCTCTGGCACGGGTGACCTTCAAGTCCTTCCCAGGTCACCTGAATCTGGCAAGTGAATCTGAAGTACCACCAGGACCTGGAGCCCGGGCTTCTGTTAAGGATGCTGTTTGTTGATTATGCACTGCCACCTACTGGCCAATTGTGGACCTTGCACCAGAGTGAGTCTGGAAAGCTAACACCGGTTTCCAAAACTGCAAGGGAGGTAAGAAGAGACCTGGATTGTTCCACCGGCTGCACCCCGCAGTTGCACGTGAACAAAAGCCTTTAGGTCTCTCTGCCTCTTTGGTAAACTGAACCCTAACCCCAGACCAGGCTCTGTCTTGCCAGGCCTCGGAACCCCAAGTGCAAGATTAGACCAATGTCTTCTAAGGTTTTGTTCGATTCTAAAAGCCTTTTTCTTTTTGAAAAATTAATGTATTTTACAGAATAGTGGGTTTCATTATTCCATCTTCATCCATGCTCACAGTGCTCCAACCATCCCCATCTGTTCGTTTTCTGTTAGCCCCTTTCTCTTCCCAAATAGTCCGACCTTTCTACTTTCGTGTCTTTCAAAAGGCAAATCTAGATTCCTCGTATGAGAGAGGAGGCCATATTTATCTTTCTGAGTCTGGCTTATTTCCATGAAAATCCCCAGCTCTCCAGTGTACAGCAAACGGCACAATCGCCTCTAGTCTGTGTCCCTTAACAACGAACCAAACTGCTCCCAAGACAATGGCTCTCGGGAACAGCAGTGTTTTCCTATCCAGAAAAGTATGTTCCCCTTGAGCCCTTGTGGATTTGGGGGTTTCTTTGGTTCTCACCCCTCGAAGAGTGGCCAGTCACCGTCAATTACTCCCCACCCTGTAACGCCTACTCAGACAAGATGGAGGTCCACCTGGTGCTGGCGCTGACGTGCCCATAGCTGGTTGGCAGGCTGCTGATGGAGGACATCTCATTTTATCCCTGATAGTATTATCCATGAGGAAGGAAGGTTGCTCAAAACACTGGCTGTCCTCTTCAACTAACTTTACACGGTACGACATAAGACTTGTGAACATGCTCAATTGCCTACTCAATGCACACCGACCTGGTGGCTATTCTTATCCCACTTTACATCTTTTAATGGGTCCTGAGAGGATCCGAGAAAATGAGCCCAGGTTGGTCAGTGTGTGTGTGTGTGTGTGTGTGTGTGTGTGTGTGTGTGCACATGTGCGCGCGTGTGTGTGAACTGATTGAAAGTGTGATGCACTGGCAAAGGGGAAATCGGAGGCCAAGAAGTAGATTCCTCCCGCCCTGAGCGTGCAGCTCAGAAGCATTTTTCCCTCTTATATTTCACAGGTATCGCAGATGCTGTTGCGCTGGTGATCTGTGGGAAGAAAGCTAGCTATGGTGCAGGAGTGGAAACCCAGGTGGTGAGCCCTGGGGTCCGGGATGGAGAAGGAACCATGGTGGGTGTCTGTAACCGGAAGTATGCTCTAGCCCCTTCCCCAGGCCAGGCTCTGATCTGAGCATATATGTTCATTTTCATCGAAGTATGAACCTATGTCATCGTGATAACAATCCTGTGAGCCTAGTGACTGCAACCTAAAGCACAGGAAGAGGAAGCCACTTGCCCAGAACTACAGAGATAACAGGAGACAGAGCTTGGATGGATACAAAGCCAGTCGGGGTACTCGGAGGCTCAGTCAACCTGTGTTCTGTCAATGTCTTTAGGAGAAGAACTCTGCAAGGGTGAGACCAGGAGGCCTGCATTGTTCCCATCTCCGCACTGTGCTAGGGAAAGCCAGCTACAGCATAGGAAGGCTGAGGGAACCTCAAGTTTTTATGTGTGAGGAGACCACTCAAGCCACAGGAGAACTACAGGAAGAGATGCCTAGCCAGCCCCAGATGTCCCAAGTTTGTCATCCAAAGCACAAAGCACAGCGAATCTGGGTTGGGCATGCTAGTCCAAGCAGAGGCATACGGAAGAGGCTCGGGGGGAGAAGAGCCAGATGCAAGGCTCTGAGGACAAGCCAGCCATCTTCAGAAATTCACATGTCAGCTACTCCCAAGTCAGGGCAGAGTGAAAGCAAGCCCTCTCTGTGGGGGCCTAGTCCAAATCCTCTTTCTAAGACAAGACCATGATAAACTAGCCTCCATCTTATCCCCTGGTAGGCGAGCTTGTCACACTGAAATAGACCACCGGGTACCAGAGTTGTGGCTGCTCCTGGTTTCTGTAGAGACCAGACATCGGAAACTAGTGGCTGTCACAGCAAAAGAATGAAATGTCCAGAAAACAACGCGGGAGGGCTGGATAGATGGCTCCGTGGGTGAAGTGCTTGCTCTGTGACCATGAGGGCCCGAGTTCAGGTCCCCAGCACCCACGTACGAGTGGGAAGGGCGTGGCACACATCTGTGAGCCCAACACGATGGAGGTTAGACAGAGGATCCCCGGAACTTGCTGGCCACAGCCGAGAAGCTGGTTAAGTTCCGGGCTCAGTGAGAGACCCTGTCTCAAAACGTCAGGTAGAGAGCGATGAAGGGAGGCGCTCAGCGTTGGCTACTGGCCTCCAGAGAAGCAGGCACACACGAACACACGTGCGATGCACGCATTAAGTGCATCTGTGTGCGTCACCACCACCACAGTGGCGATGGCGCCTGTCACGGGGAAGCGGGGTGGTGAGCAAGCACTGTGCCTAGCAGGCTGCTGTTGTCATAGTTTTAATTGCATTTATTTGACGGGGGGTGGCCCTGCCACGGCGGGTGTGTGGAGGGCAGAGGACGGGTTGCTGGAGTCAGCTCTCTTCTTTCACCGTGGGGTCGTCAGGCTTGGCGACAGGTACCTTAAGTCTGAGGAGCCACCTCACTAGCCCTTGCCTCTAGCGGTCTGTTGACACGCTTTCGCTGCGCCTACAAAGCAAACTGTCGATACTATAAAAGATCACCTTACGGGCAAGGAAGCTGAAGCACGGAGAGGGTGGGCAGCTTGCCCAAGGCCACACAGCTTAATGAGCGTGCCAGAGTCTTAATGGGAACCCGGTTGGTATGATTCTGGAGCCCTAACTAGTAACCAGGGTGCCCGCAGTCCAGACTGACAGTAGGTGGCCTCTCTAGCAACTGTCCACTCATCTGTCCCCTGTCACCTTTTGGTTCTTTCTCATTTACATAGGAACCGGTGGAGGGCAGAGGGCAGAGGGCAGAGGGCAGCGTCTGGGTCCCTGGTGCCCGAGGCTGAGTCACCTGAGGCACCTGTCACCTGCCTATCTGTTCACAGACGACAGCTCGTCTGTCCCCCATGAGCATGTTGGTGCTAGCGTTGGGCAATGAGAAATAGCCCGCCCAGCCCTATCCACTGCAGAGCAGACCACAAGCAGGCGGCGGGGAAATTCTAAGGAGTGGGGTGTGTTTACCTCCCAGCGACCCAGTCTTGCTCTACAGGCTGGGAGGAGTCAGAAGCTGACCGTCAAGGTCAGGGAGGGGGTAAGGAGGACAGAGTCCTTCCTCCTCAGCTCCAGCCCCAGGTCTCCCTCTCAGCTCAAGGCTGTGCTGACTGGAGGCATGGACAGGTACTTCCTCCTCTCTGTTAGGCCCTCAGCCCCTCCCTGGCTGGGCCCCTTTGCTCAGTGTCTCCTGTCACACACTGCCCCTCGCTGCCAGTGTCACTCAGGGTGATGCAGACGGGTGTACAGCGGCAGGCTGCATCCAACAGGACTGCACCAGGTTTCCCGGGCAGGGAGGCTCCGTGGCTGGAAGATAAGCTCCTCAGATGTCCTCTCACACTCCTGAGCTGGGTTTGTGGGTACTGAGGCCACAAGAGGCCATGGTGGGATACAGCCTCCCCAGTGCAGCTCAGGCTCCTGCAGGCCCCATCAAGAAAGAAGCAATGTTGAGGACAGTTGAGGGCACTCCTAGAGGAAAGGGGCTTCCAACCGCCCCTGCCTTCAGGAGGGTCCCAGAGGGGCTTGAGTGCCATGCCAGCCATGCCAAGGGCTGCTCGGATGGCACACTGGGGACCTCCTGCCCGGAGAAGCAGGCTGGGTTTCTGGGGACAGCCTGTCCAGGACAATTTCACAGTTGAGTGCCTTGCGGTTTTTGGTTTTTTCTCGGAGGCCTCCTTGGCTGCCCCCGGAGAGGAAGATGCCTCCAGAAACTCCGGTCGGAGTAGAGTAGGAAGACACTTTGCACTTCTGGGCTCTCTCCTTGGACTGCCTAAAAGTGTCTGGGTTTGTTTTGTTGTCGACTGGATACTTGATACACAGCACGGGTGCCCGCAGTCTGCAGGAAATCTGTGGTGGGTGGCAAGCTGCAGGCATGGGTGAGCTGCCTGGCCTCTTCTTGCTCCTGCACGCATCCACGAATGGAGAATCTCCAACTACCCCAGCTTTTCACAGTGGACAAGTCACCTAACAGGAAGCTTCATGGCTCTTGGTGCCAAGGCAATGCCCCTTTCCAGACGTCATTTTGATCATGTAGAAAGAAAATGTGCACTTTGCAATGAAAGCCTAAAGACAAATGAGCAAACCTGTTGATGGTGGGGGTGGGGACACGCACGCACTGACCCCCTTTGTAGGTCCATCCTCATTAACAGGCCCTTGGACCCTGCAAATGCAAACAGCACTTTCATACCAGTGGCCTGTTGGCTAGCCTGGCCACCGTTCTCTCCCGGGCTGAAAGGGAGGCTGTTACCTAGTTTCCATAAGGAAGTCTTTGTAGCAGTCCCAGCGGAGAAGTCAAAAGTTTGATTTGAAAAAGGGAGCTACTTCAAAAGCATTGTCAGGCAGAGGTGAGGGATCCTGGAGAACGCATACATTACAGGGGGCATCCATTAATCCATCTTCAGGCCACCCTCCAGCGGGGCCTCTGGCTGCAGGGGGGGAGACTCTGGGGGACAGGCATCGACACACCTGCGGGCGGGGGCAGTGTGAGGGCAGCCCATGTAGAATAGAAAAGTAAATTAACGTGTTTAGGACTGCTCGAACTGTGTGTGCACGCACAGGGGTGGGCGGGTGGGTGGGTGTGCGTGTGCAGAAAAAAATGAAAGAAAAATGTGGGTTTTTTTTTTTTTCAATAATAAAAAGGAAGTTACTCTGCGGGGCCCCTAAAGCTTGTGAAAAATTAAACTCGACGGATTCAAACTGTCCTATTTCCACTTCAAAAGGGAAGAGGCGCTGAGCTCTTCCCAACTTAGCTTCAAACGCCCAGCACCCTAGAAAATTTCTGTAGAAAAATAAAGGCTGGCTGTTCCCCCAAGCGTGTACCGGTTACTGTGCCCGCTGTCTCTCCCTCCACTAATTATACCCCTGTGAGTCTATTAATCAACTGGTAAATTATTTAGAGAGGCCCGCGCTGTCTTCAGCAAGTACAAACACACCACACTGGAAGGCTGCTGGTAGCGGGCAGAGGTCCCCCAGGGTCTCCCCTCGGTAGGAAGGCAGCTAGCAGCCGGCACAGACTCCAAACGAGAGTCGGCATCCTCTTGCCTCCTCAGATGGGGGCTTTCAACTCTGCGGCTCTTTGCAAGTTTTAAACAAAAAGGGAGAGCAGCCTATTGTCGGCTCTTTCGTGTGCATTTAGCGACAAGGATATTAATTCCCCGTTTCAAACAAAGTGAGGCATTGCAACCAGGCTCTGATGCAGCCTGCCCCCGGGGACCTGGACTCACAGAATGCTCTCAGAATCGCTGCAATCGTCCCAGTTTGGGCTGGTGTGGCGTGCTTGAGTTTCACTGGCTGGTTTTGCTAGGTGGTTGTTCCAAGTGAGGGTCTCAAACCTCCCTCAGACCTCCCACCTCTGTTCCTGCTCTCTGATACCTCGAGGGACCTTCCTAGGCAGACATGGTTAGGAAATGGAGGCTGTGTAGGAGGAAATGCGGCTAACTCTAGGTAATGATCTTCTCTGAAACACACCAGGGCTGTCATTTTTACTATGCCAATTAAATAGCTGTTGTCCCCCCTGGAAGTGAGCACATGCCTGGGATGTACCAAGGAGCGTGGGCCTTCCTGTAGGAATGCTGCTCTAACTGCTAGTGATCAGGCAGGTGAGTCAGGAGCCCCGCACAAGCCCTGCCAAGAGCCGACTAGAGCCAAGAGCGGTGGTGGGTGGCTCTCCATTCCTGAAGAGACGGAGGAGGGGAAAGCTAGAACCCAGTCCTTAAAAAGTCCCACTGAAGCGGCAGGTGCTGGTTACCAGGGTCCTGATGGAACCAAGTACACCGTGGACAGCTCAGGATAAAGTAAAAGCTTAAACCAAGGACAAGCTAGGCTGGTTTTTGTTGTTTTATTTGCCAGTTGTTTTTAATCTCCTCCACTGAGAACCCTAGTCGTATCTAAGAATGAGATTGATGACCAGAGATCAGGGGTAGGCACCACCTCCTGAACTGGGGTGGGGTGGCAGTCCGTCACCTAGGGGACTCACAATCTGGAACTGAGCCCCCCCCCCCCCCCGGGCAGTGTGTACCTCCCAACGAGGTGCATCAGCACAGCCAAGTGGGGCCAATAAGGGGCTGGTCCTGTGCTCAGAGACCCGGACACCTGGACAGCAAAGTCACAGTGGCTACTTTCCTGAGGAAGCCCTCGGCCTCTGGAATCCAGAAAGTCCACGGAAGCCTTTTGGTAGGAATGAAGCCAGGGGAAGGAGCCACACCCGGCAGCGCCTGGAGACAGTCACTAAAGTACACAGGGAAACCTCGTAGCCCCTTGCTTGTTTTTAGGGAAAGACCCTTGGCATGCACTGTGGGCTTCCAAAGAAACAAAGGAGACTGTCGGTGCTGATGATCTGACTTTAAATGATTCAGAAATGCTGGATGACTTGCTCTTCTGAAAGTCTGGGGTCCTTTCTGCTCACTTCTTACCCAGGCGAAAGCGCCAGGAGCCTCTCAGCAATGAAGGCGATGTGACTGAAGCTAGACCCTGGCAGACTGAGCCCCGTGGGCTGTAATGGTGACTGCCTGTCTAAAGGTGACTCACATGGAACCCTAGGGAATACATTTGTTGTGTGTGCTGAAGCTTAAGTCAGAATGAGTTTGGGAGGTCAGACCTATATATTTCAAAGACTGGGGCACAGAATAAGCATCTCACTGGCTCTTTGTCCTGGTGCTGTCGCCTAAAGCTGGGATCAAGAGATTGAAGATAAGCCAAGATGGGGCCCTGGAGTCCTTTGCCTGGAAAATGTGGAAAGATGGGAGAACAGCAGTTATTAATTTTGCTGCTGATTCAAGAGGAAAGAGGTGTTGGCAGCGTCTGTGAGGACAGAAAGAGAACATCGGGAGTCCGTAGAGGTCACAGCTGGAACAGAACATCACGAGGCCCAGTGGGGGACGCAAGAGGAAGTGGTTCCATGGGAGGAACGATGACATCTGGATCCACCCAGCTGAGCCAGTGACAGGACTACAACAGTGGTACTGACACACAGAGCTGTGAGGCCGTGGCGTATGCAGAGTGAGCAGAGCCGGGGAGAGGAACCTCCTGACACGGCGGTGAAAGGAAGACAGAAGACAAGACAGCCGCCCTCCCGAGACAGGCAGCTTCTGAACCGCCTCCCTTCCACCACTGCCTCTGCTTGGCCAGGTCTTGTCCTGGGCGAGGTCTGAGGAGCCACCTCTCAGGTTGTGGACATTTTGGGTGTCTTTCTCCAGGACTGGAGGGTTGTGACTTCAGACTCCACCCACAGCTCTACTTGCTGGTCCCAGCTGGTGGTGTACCTGCCGCTCTGGGGACTGCCTTTTCATGGGATCTTCCTCAGTTTCTTTTCCCGTTGCTCTGATTAAACACTAACAAAATCGACTTACAGAAGAAACGGTTTATTCTGACTCACAGGTAAAGGATACAGCCTATCAGGAAATTCTAGGCTATGGGAGCTTGAGCACCTTGTCCTGGCTAGTTTTGTGTCAACTTAACACGAGCTACAGTCCTCTGAAAGGAGGGAACCTCAATTGAGAAAATTCCTCCATTTTCTCTGTAGGGCATTTTCTTAGTTAGTGACTGATAGGTGAGGGCTCAGCCATTGTGGGGGGTTGCACCCCTGGGCTGGTGGTCCTGGATAAGAAAGCAACCTGAGCAAGCCATGGAGAGCAAGCCAGTGAGCAGCACTCTTCCATGGCCTCTGCGTCAGCTCCTGCCTCCAAGTTTTTTGCTCTGTTTGACTTCCTGCCCTGACTTCCTTCAGTGATGAACAGTGGTGTGGAAGTGTAAGCCAAATAAAACCTTTCCTCCCCAAGTTGCTTTGTCATGGCGTTTCATCTCAGCAACAGTAACCCTGACTAGGACACGGCTGGTCACATCACACCCACAGTCAGGGAGCAGAGAGCGACGAATCCAGGCTGCCGCACAGCTCCCTTTCCCCGCTTACAGGGTCCCGGATCCCAGCCAGGGAATGTTCCTGTTCACAGGGAAGATGGGCTTTCCTGCATTCATCACCTTTAAGACAATCCCCCACAGGTGTGTCCCCAGGCTTATCTCCTATGTAAGGCCTGATTGAGCTGACAGATTCCAATAACCACCACAGAGCAGGATTTGGGAGCACCGGCTAGGCCACTCTTGAGTCACAGATGACACGGGTGCTCAGTCCCTTGCCAGGCTGACAATAGCAGTGGCTCAGAAGCAGGTGTGGCTGCAGCTGGTCGGGCAGTCCCCTGTTCCATCTCACCTTCCTCTCCAAACTCAGCTGTGGAGAATCACTCAGTGGCCTTCCTGCCCCAGCTTTTGGGAAGTGGCAGCTCCCCCTTGAGCTGGGCCTGCGTTCCCTCTTCAGGCCCAGCACTGGCTGGCTTGGCGGCTTCTCCGCGGCTGGCTAATAAGGCCCTGAGTGCTAACGTATGTAAATGCACGTCTTGTTATGCCTGCGAGATCGGGTTTAGTAAGACAAGACGGCAGAATTTATTGCTTCTGTTGGGAAGGTATGGAAGGTATGGTATTGGTGGTTGTTGTGCCATTAATTTGTAGCAGGAATGAGCGGACAGTGGTATACCATCTAAACAAATGTGGAGAGATAAAACAGCACAAAACACCGAGGAGGGAAGCCATCCAGTGAAACATGCACCTGTCTCCATATTCACAGGACCCCAGACTGCAGTCAAAGCCACACCTGTCAGCTGGCCCCTCGAAAGGGCCTCTCGGGTTTGTCTGGGTGGAGCCTGAAGGAGCCACTGTATGCAGTGACCCCATCTCCTGTGAGGAAATGGCTCCCGATTGCTTCCAATTACACCTTACGTACAGCCTGAGAAAGTCAAAAGCCTGGTGCCCACACCCAGAGAAGGGCAGAGGGGAACTTAGAGCTCCGTGTGCCACAGGACCCCACAAAGAAGCAATAAGCAAACATCCTAAGAGAACCTCCCAGGTGACAGTGACACTCCAGGACCCACGAGAACCTAGGGCCTGGGACAGGCCTCCAATACTCCCCCGCAACAATACCAAATCTTCAAAATGAGCCTGTGACTTGAAGTGTGTGGCAGGTATAAGGACCTGGTGGGAGAATCAACAACACAAAGCAGCCAAGGCAAGCATACACACAGCCTGAACCTCCACTGACAACAGGGCAGAGGCTGTGTACTTGCCTAGTGCTAGGCCCTGGGTTCTGTCCCCAGCACTGCAATAAACAAAAATTCGGTAAAAAGAAACACAAGCCAAATGTCACAGCAAGTCACAAAAACTGAAACACACGGAACAATTATCAAATTATATTAAACCTTACCAACCTCACTTGTAATCAAAAGATGGTCACAAAAGATGGTCATGGGTTATTTGTTGGTCTTGTGGATAGGCAAAGCTTTTTGTTTGTTTGTTTGTTTGTTTGTTTGTTTGTAGCAGGCAGAATAACACTCCTCCAGCCCCCAAGGGACATCTACACCCTTGAGGCAGCAAGCATAACGAACAGCTTGGCAAACAATATACCTGGCAACCTGTTGAGCAGCCTGAGAACCCTGCCTGTATCAGGCTGCGCCTAGGCCTGCTTTAGATGGTGGAAATAAGTTAATCCTTGTCCTAGTCTGGTTTCTGTTGCTTTGATGAAGTTACAGGTTATAGCCCATCATAGAGGGAAGCCAGGTCAGGAACCTGGAGGCAGAAACTGAAGCAGAGGCTATGGAGGAATGCTGCTTACTGGCTTGCTCTCCGTGGCTTGCTCAGCTACCTTCCTTCTACAGCCCAGTTCCATCTGCCCAGGAATGGCCCCACCCACAGTGGGCTCCCACATCAACCAACCATCAAGAAACAACTTATAGACACGTCCACAGGCCAATCTGATGGAGGAAACTTCTCAATCGAGGGTCCTCTTCCCAAGCATGTCTAGATTTGGGTTAAGTTGACAAAAAACCAACCAGTACACTTCCCTTAGTGCTCCCTTGATAACACCCCATTTCTACTCAAACATATCCTGGACATAATCCAACAACTATGGGCTTTGTGTTGGGCCAGATTAGACTGGTTTTTAGGTATATGTGCAATATGAAAAGCTGTCCTCAAAGAACATTTTTAGGGCAAGTTCCCTGTTTACCATCTTATGCCTAAGTGAGTATGATTCACGCTAGACATGAAATGGGAAGATAGTCCCACAATGAACAAAGGTTTACACAATCCAAATCTACTCATCAGAACACAGACCAGCCCTCACTATGCCCCTTAGCCACCAAACTCGTCCCTCTCAGAAACCCTACAAAAAGAAAGCCCTAAACAATAACCTCTCACATGGCCACTGTCGATCTCCACAGGGCATTTCTGACTCGCATTACACTGCTGCTTCGCTTTTAAATGAAGCTTCCTTCCTGCTTTTGCACATCTCTGTGAGTCATTATTTCAATCCTTGGAATAAGAAGCCAAGTGTAGCTGGGCCTGGTATGCACACTCAGCATTCAGTAGGCAGAGGCAGGTCCTCAAGCCAGCCTAGTCTAATACTGAGTAAGCCTACATAGACAAGCAGGGGCAGGGAGAGGAGAAAGAGGAAGAGGAGGAGGAGGAGGAGGAGGAGAGAGTGACAGAGTGGGACATAGATATTGCTACACTGCTTGGCTTCAAAACGAGAAGACAGCCTAGCTGAGGAATGCAGGCGGACCCTAGGAGCTGGGAGAAGTCTTGCCCAGAGCCCGAACAACCTCTTGGTTTAGTATCTCCGGCCTCCATAATAAAATAAACTTGTATTGTCTTGAAGCACAAGGGCTGTTATATCAGCAACAGCAGACAAACATGCTGATGACAACCAGAGGTGACAAAGAGACGAGGAAGCAGGCACACATCGACATGGGGGTGCACAACAGGACAGCGCTCCATGCCCCCCATTGTTAGTGGGCATGACTTTTGATCCAATTCATTGAAGGATAATTAGATATGCTGCCAAGCTTGTATACATGAGAAAACCCACTACATAGAATAACCCAAGGGGTATAAATCAGAAGCTACTCAAATACTTTTTTGTAATTTCATATTTTGGGGGGAAACATGTGGACGTGTTTCGGGAAGGGTCAAAGGTTCCCTGGACATGCCCTGGGAAGATGCATGACTGTTGTTGACTCTGTCCCCGTGGCTTGGTCAATGTCTTTGGCTCTGATCTCCTAGGTAGCTGATAGAAAGCTAGTTTTTCACAGTCTTGAACAGCGTGGCACAGGGCAAAAGCCAAGGCCACCCAGCTACCTGCCTTTGGCATCATGTTCATTCATTCAGTCCACAAATCTGCAGTGTGGGATCTGGCACTGTGCAGGGCATGGGTGGGACTCACAGACACATAGCAGGTGCCAGCAAGCTTGCTGCTACTGTTTTTTTTATTGTTATTATTAATTATTATTTGCTTTTTGAGGCAGGGTTTCACATAGCCCAGACTGACCTTAACTCATTATGCAGTTGAGAATGATCTTCACCTCCCAAGTGATGGGATTTCTGGTATGCATTACCATGACTGCTTTACTTGGTGATAGGGATCCAGCCCAGGGCTTTGTGCAATCCCGGCAGGCACTCTACCAACTGGGCTGCAACCCTGTGCAACCTCCCTTGCTCTGCACCTTCCGGACCCCGTGAACGGATGGCCCAGGCAATGCTCATGGCAATCTTGCACACACAGATTCCTGTCTCCATCCCACCGCCAAGACGATTGTGCCTTTGAGAACACATACGGGTTTCTTGGGGTCACATGACTGGCTGGTGGAGGCAGTCCTGGAATCCCAAAGCAGACCAGGAAGCACTGCAGTGCACGCTGATTTCACACTGCCCAGCGTCCCCTGCCTCGGGAAGCTAGCCTAGAAGGAACTCAGAGGTGCCCTTTCTGGGGAGTCAGATCCAGGAATGCTTCCAGACTATAGATGACACAGGGGAACCTGGAAAGATTATATACCCGTGTTTCCTTTTCAAGCCCTCCTCAAGCCCATCTGGAAGTTGTAAAACTATAAGAACCTTCTGGCTTCCTGCAGCTGATTTGGATATCCCACCCTGTAAACGGTGCAGGATTAAGCACTGTCGATTGTGAAAAGTGAACCTTCTAAACAGGAAGCGATGGAACGTTCTAAACCACCAGTGGCAAGCCACAGCATCTGTGACTTACCTGGCATGGGGCCAGGTGTGGATGCCATTTGGCCTTCCCTACAAGCCACAACCATACCACGTCTGTGTCCCCAAATGCCCGGTTCCCCTTTCCCCTACCTATGCCCACAGGTGGACAGAGCACCTGCCCCAGAGCCACGAGGCTGATGGAAAGCGTGGCCTACCTGTCATCCTCTTTTCAAAGAACGGCTGGATGAGCTCCCCGAAGGTAGACTCGGCTGCCACAGCTTCCTTCAGCAGCTGCCCGCAGCAGACTGGGGGGGAGAGGAGTGGAGACACTGTTAAATTTTAAATAGAGGGAAGGATGAGAAAGGAGGTGCGCCAGCTCACACCGCCTGCTGGGGTGGGAAAGGTCGCTGAAAAAATATAAAAGGGTGTGGGGGGGGTGTCCAAGAGAAAGTAAATATCAAAAAGGAAGTTGGAAATGAAGGGAGAGAGAGAGAGAAGGAAAATGAAAAGGAATGTATTTGCCAAACAGCATTAAAAACGGACCGCTGGAGAAGACACTCCCCAGGCTGCCGCTGACAGGGAGGCTCCTGCGGGTCCCTGGCTATACCTGGAATTGCCGGGCCGGGCTTGGCGCTCTCTGGTTGCAGGGGAGGAATGGCATGCAGCTGGGGACATGCTGTGTTCACATTTACAGTGTTTTGATGCAAGGAGGTCGGGGAGCCTGGTGGTTGCTCAGCTCTTCCATGTGGCAAGGCGCTCGAGGGACGGTGGGTCCGTCAGAGGACCAAGAGCTGTCCCGAACACGCTGACTCGTAACCGAAGGCTCTGCCGAGCCACCTGGTGGCTGAGTGCCCACCGCAGCAGGCCCTTTCCACTGTGTCTCCAGCCTGAAGCCATGGCCAGCACACGGGAGAGCTTGCTCAGCGAATATTGAATTAAAAAACAAACCAAAAAAAATATATATATATATAGGCTTTCATCCCTAGCCAAAACCAGAGTTGTTTTTCAAATTTATTTTTTGTTTTTTATTTTATTTTATTTTTTTTATGATACATATGCCTGTGTCTGTGTGTGTGTGTGCAGATGCCTGTTTAGGCCAGAAGAGGCCGTCTGATGTCCTGGAATTGGAGTTACAGGCAGTTGTGAGCCATCTGATATGGCTACCGGGAACCAAACTCAGATCCCCTGTCAGAGTAGCATATTTTCCTAACCTAACTGAGCCGTACCCCCAGGGTTTGTGTGTGTGTGTGTGTGTGTGTGTGTGTGTGTGAGAGAGAGAGAGAGAGAGAGAGGGAGAGAGAGAGAGGGAGAGAGGGAATACACACATGTGTGCAAAAGTCAGAAGAGGGCATCGGGTGTCATCCCCTACCTCTCTGCCTATTTCTCTGAGTCACGGTCTCTCTCTGGGCCTTGGTCTCTATATATCTTGGCTAGGATGGAAGCCAGCAAGCCTCAGAGATCTTCCAATCTCCGCCTCTCTTGGAGCTGGGGGTTCCATGCATGCATGGGACACCTGGCCCATTATGTGGCAGGAGGAGGACCCCAAACTCCTTCCCTCGTGGTTGTGTAACACTTAACCACGGGGCCGTCTTTCCAGTCCCGGGCAGAAGGCTTAAAGGCTGTATTTTGTTAGTTGTACAATCTTGGCTTCATAATCTTCAGTTAAGGATCTTCCTGTCCATACTAGAGAAACCAAAATAAGCCCAGAAATGACCTGCGTAGCATGAATACTTAAGAATAAGATCAACTACCACAGACTTAGTCCTCAGTGCCTGAGTAGCCCGCAGCTTTCTCAGCTGAGGAAAACACAAGACTCTCTCTCACAGGTGTGAGTGTGTCTGTGAAGCATTGTGCTTCACAGGATTATTCAGTCCTGACAACCACCTGTGCCCTTTTATAAGGAAACAGACTCAAAGAGCTAATAACCCAGTTCACAGAGCCGGTAAGTGACAGGGCTGAGACCCAAATGTGAGTCTATACAACACTGAACCCAGTGTTCTCAGCCTCCAATTCTGGCCGTGGAGGAGCTGGCATCATATGTGAGCTCCCTCATAGGAAGCCTGGGAACAAGAGAAAGACAAGAAGCCACACTCTTCAGCTCCAGAAAACAGGCAGCCCTGGGCTGGGATCCTTGTTGCCTAGATTTCTATGGGGTGTGTGTGTGTGTGTGTGTGTGTGTGTGTGTGTGTGTGTGTGAGCGCCTGTATGCACAGGCATGCAGGTGCCTTAGCATGTGTGTGGGAGTCAAAGGAAAGCTCTCAGGAGTCAGTTTTCCTCTGCTGTCTCATTCAATCTGCAGCTAGAACTCAGGCCATCAGGCCTGTGTGCCAGTACTAAAGGGTCCAAGTATGGAAATGAAAAGTACTGGGAAAATTAGAGAAAAGGCACACCTTTGCAAGAAAGGAAACGGGCCACAGGCTCAGATCAATAGACAACAGATCATCGGAATTAACACACCAAAGCTTCAGATCAGTGGCTCACAAGTGCATTTTCAACCTTAAAGGAAAACATGGCTAAAGTAAGAAAACAGATGGGGACCTCCAGCAGACAAATGGAAACCAGAACACCGGGACCAAAGCAGACAGGACAGGGCTGTGGCGGGCAGACGAACATACACGACATCAGAGTCCCAGCAAACAGGAAGAGGAGGGGAGGGACAGAAAACACTCAGGAAGCAGCAGTGGCAGGATTTCAGATTTTGGTGACAGATGGGACATCCAAGGATCTGTGTGTCCTGGGAAGAATAAAGACAAAGTAAGCCGTGCCTTTGTGCAACTGTTCTCAGAGTGCTAAAAAGCCAACGAGAAAGAGAAGATACTAAAAGCAGCCAGAGGGGGGGAGAAGATGCCTCTATAGTCAGGGTGACACGACACAAAAATAATCTGAGTTCTCGTCAGAACACACAGGCCGGGAGACAGTGGGATGACACCTTCAAAGTACTGAGAGAGAAGAGACAACAACCCGGACTGTCAAGATAGGTTTCTGTATGTAACGAGCATTCTTCAGAAATGAGGCAAGAAAATGCTGTTTTCAGACATATGAAAGGAGAGAGAATTTGTCACTAGCAAATATTAAGGGAAAGAAATGTTAAAGGAAGTTCTCCGGGCTGAAGGAAACGAGAGATGGAAACCTGCACCTTACCAAGAAATGAGGGCCGGGAGATGTGTGTGGGTAAGGCATGGCCGCCTCTCCACCTCATCCCTCCGTCTTTTAAAGACAAAAGACGAAAGTCTTGATGAAAAGTATCCTTATTTTATTTAAAATGTGGCCATGTTATGCTCTACCTCTAGATATATTTGCATGTGTGTGCTATTTTGGGAGTATATGTACGTATTTGTGTATTTGGGGGAAAGTCATTTAAAGTCATTTTTGGAGAGGTTAGGTGGGCTGTGGCACATGGCTGCAGAGCCTTTCAGTGCCACTTTGTGGGCCTGCAGCTTCCCTCCCTTCCCAGCCCTTGATCCCACTAACGCAGGCCAGCAGCCAAGGCTGTCTGGGACCACCTCAGCAAAGCCCTGGAGAGCTGATTTCAACATTTCTCTCTCTGCCTGGTAAAATATTTATTGGAACTGCACAGAACAAGACATCTTCCTCTGGTACAAGGGGAGACTTCTTGCTTGTGGCCACACTGACCTGGGTTGGGGAGCTGAGCCAGGCCTTGAATAAAGTGGCAGGGCCCAGGGAGGGGCCTGGGAGCCCCTGCAAGGACGGTGGAGAGAAGAGTGCTCTGGAGGATGTGAAAATCAGCTAGAAAATGTTCCGGCCCTTTGGGCTGTGGACATGTTTTATTGGCTAATGTCTTTATGGTGATGCGGTTAAAGGAAACGTTCTTATCCCTACAGAAATGAACTAAGTGGGAAGGGTTAGGAACCAAGAGCAGGGACAAGAACTACTGCTGCTTCCCCACCAGCCTGGGTGGGCAGAAGGCAGGAAGCTGCGCTTCGGGTGAGATACTCACTGTTGACAAGGCCATACTTCTGGGCCAGAAGGGCAGCCTGCAGGCTCTTCCCACTGCCCATTGGCCCACACAGCAGCACCTTGGGGGTGAACGGGGCATTGCATCGGTGGCCAGTTTGGACGTAGGTCAGAGCTGGAACAAGAGGATACGAGAATGTCAAACCCAGGCTGTGTGAGAAGAGAAGCCAGCTCACGCCTCTGCTTGGTCTCTGTACCACCTGCAGCAGAGCAGGAACTCCTCTGTGCACCTGACATTCAGATGGCTGAGGAAATCACCAGGGGGAAGAACTGCACAGCCGGGTCCAGCCACTGAGGTGCTCAGGGGTGATGCGGTTTCTAAGCACTGCCCTGGAATCTCTCCACAGTGTGCTGTAGGCAACTGTGTTTGCCCCCAATTTGAACTGGGGCTGACTGCGTTGTAGGTGGGACGCTGACCCTAGACATGAAAGCATTTCTCATTCGCTGTTCAGTTAGGTGGTTTCCAGCCTTCATCCAGCCCACACTTCTAACCTAGAGCCCCGGGACCGGGCTGGTCTCCTAGGGGAGGTGTGCACTGTGTGTCACACACAGGCTTTGATAAGTGCACTGGGTTGTGAGGGGGCCTGGTGTGCAGGGACTTCTAAAGGACTCAGGGATCGGTGGAGGATAATTTGTGCAGCCACACTCCGGGGACACTGACTTTGCTGCAAGTCTCCAAAAGGCAGTAATGAAACAGGTCGCGTTCTCCTGACCCATGCTGCCCCTTTTGGCATTTGATGAAGAGAGAGGTGGGAAGCAGGGGTGAACATCTCGAACAATGAGGAGTCTTTACTGTGGGAAGGCACAGGATGCCAGAAAGTTCAGGGAGGAGGTATTTCACATCAAGCGGGTCCCCTCCTGCGCCCACCTAGAATCGGGGAGTTGTGAGAACAGGCAGAGGGGCTGCAGAGAATTGCCTGCCAGGTACCTGCCTAGGACAGCCGTCCACCAGAGAGGCTGCAGACTTGGGCCAGTCCCTGAAAGCCTTCAAGACAAGGTCTCCTCCCCAGGGTCCCATCTCCTGCCAGGGCCCCCTGGCTGTCCTGTGCAAGGCCAGCCGTGAGTGGCATCTGCCAATTTTCCTTTGTCAAGGACTGCCTGTCCTGGGGAAGGGCAGGGGCAACATGGCTCCTCCGGGAAGACATCTTAAGGAGGGGTATTATGGGATTTACTAATCTTGGCATCTGAAGCCCATCCTGGCAACCAACCACTATGTGCCAGTAGCACACAACCAATAAATTGTCTTCAGACACGGTCAAATGTCTTCCCCTTAGGGGTGGACAGGATGGTGAAGCAAAAAGTAGCCCAACTGACAGCCAGCAGTATTTGTTCAATGTGCAGACTTTAGCGTCTTGTGTGTGTGTGTGTGTGGGTTCATGTGTGGTATATACATGGGGGTGCATGTTTGTGTGTGTGTAGGTGCATGTGCACATGGAAGCTCCTGCATCCGGGGCCTCGAGGTCAACGCTGGGTGTCTTCCTAAGTCAGCTTATATTGTCCATTTAATTTGTCCGTTTGTGTGCATGCACATGGAGGAGGCCAAAGGACAATTTTAGGGAGTCAGTTTTCTCCTTCTACCGTGTGAGCCCTGGGGACTGAATTCAGGTTTTCAGCTTTGGTGGCAACTGCCCTGATGGATGAATCATCTCACCGGCCCCTGTGTTACACGTGGGTGCCAGGAATTCAGACTCGTGTCCTTGGGTCTGTGTGAGCACTCCGCCGGCTGAGCTGTCTGCCCCGCCCTGAACGCTGGCATTGTTACAGGATCGTTTAACGGTGCCATTAGGGCTTCCCTCTTCTCAGAACCGCCACCGCCACCGAGGCTGCGGCCACCACTACAGCACGAGGACATCACACTGCGATGCGTGTGTGAACTGCTACGTTAAATACTCATTTGATTGGCCTGCCATTGCATGAGGGAGCTCGTTCTGTTGTACAGATAGTCGGTTCAGTCTGGAGGCTTGAGAGAGTCACGGTAACTCTCTCAGAGCTACGGCTGGGGTGCCCTTCCTCCTCTAGGACAGCCCAGAGCAGAGGACCCTCGCGTGGCGCTCCGCTCTCCGGCCTTCCGTAACCCAGTACCTCCGAAAAGCAGACACCACAGCGAAGCGGCTTGCTTACAAATGATGCCTGATGTACAGGAAATGACTGAGTTAATTAGGAGTAATGATCCCCCAGACAGTCTCCACATCCAGTTATTCTTTTTTGGAAATAGATGGCTGCCGGATGCACTGTGGAGCGATTAAAAAAACAACACAGGGGGAATCTCGCAGCCCGATTTTCAATTTATCTCTCCACATTATTAATTAATAATAATTAATATTCAGATGCTCACATTTTTATTTACAATTCCAGGCATGAATTCTTTATGAATGATCATATCAACTTTTAATTTTAATTAAGTAATTTGGAAGTAATTAATGTGTAAACTTGGAACCGTGGCATAGGATAAACGTGGTAGATGTTTATCTGAAGAGCGCACGTTTGCTACTAAAGACTTTTCCAAGATGCAGAGCTCTGCAAAATCGCAAGGCAGCTTCAGCCTGGCATGGCAGACAGCACCACCTTCCAGATGCCTGCCTGATGATGGCAGCCTCGGGGGGCCTGGCTTCCTCGGAGTGTGCAGAGAGGCCCCAGCGCGAGAGGGCTGCAGAGGGTTGACACAGAAGCCACTCTCAACCAAAATGGCACTTTCCTTGTGTGTGTGTGTGTGTGTGTTTGCTTGCACACAGGTGAACACATTTGTGTGGCAGTCAGAGGACAATCTCAGGATCTACCCATCTTGTTTTTTGAAACAAGGTCTCACTGGCTTGCAACCAAGCAAGTAAATGAGGCTGAGATCTCTGTCTGTCTGGCCCTCCCAGCACTGGAATTACAAGCATGGACTGTCGTATCTGTGTTTTGTTTGCTTTAACATGGGTGCTGGAGATTAAACTTAGACCCTCATACTTGTAAAGCAAACACTACTTTTTCTCTTTTATGTATTTTAATAATTTATTTAAAAAATATTTTCATGTGCGTTTGTGTGAGGATCGTCAGATCTCCTGGAACTAGAGTTACAGAGAGTTGTGAGCTGCCATGTGGGTGCTGGGATTTGAACCCTCTGGAAGAGCAGCCAGTGCTCTTAACTGCTGACCCATCTCTCTAGCCCCTACTTTTTCCCTTTTACGATAGGGTCTCATGGAGTCCCAATTGGCCCCAATCTGATACACAGTTGAAGGTGACTTTGCACTGCCGATCTGCCTCACAAGAGCAGGGACCGCCTTGGGCACACCAGGCTGGCCTCAAATTGTCTATCTTCCTGCCTCAGCATATGAAGTAGTGGCTTTCCAGGGATGTCCCCCCACACTCAGCTTAAGGTGATTTTTCTTTTTTTAAACACACGGTCTCATGCAGCCCAGGATGGCCTCAAAAATCTCTATGTCAAATCTCTATGCCTTGAACTCTTGCTCCTCCTGTCTGAGTCTGCTGAGTGCCGGGGTGGCAGCATGTGCCGCTATACTGGGCGTCATGTGAGAGCCAACGCTTGGCGTGTTCTACCGACTGAGCCGCACTGTCATCTCATATTTTTCCTTGAAGAGATTTGAAAGAGCCTATGAGAAAGGGGCCATCAAGGGCCTCAAGTGTCTGCTGTCATTTTATCGTGTCAAAACACTTTAAATGCCTTGTTCCCCTGATATCAGACAGGAGATAAGTAGGTTCCGAGACAACGAGACTTAAACATTTCTTTAGTGTTTGTAAATAGCCCATTTCTGCCAGGCCGCCCGAGCATGACACGTGGACAGCCATGCTGTGGGGGGGGTGAGGGGCAGGTGCCGTATGCTTGCTCATGGAGTTGCCTTGCCTGCTTTGCGTTTATGATGGATGCGTTTGCTTTTGTCTTAATCTTCATATATTCTCTCTTTCTTTTCCTTCAAGATCAGGCCTCAGAATGTTGCTACCATCATGCCCCTCCCCCTCTTTCCTTCCATGCACTGCCAAACTCTCCTTGGGTTGGAGATATAATCAGAGCCAGGGATCGGATGTTAGCCCAGGGCCCCTACACATCTCAGTTACTCAGCCCATCAATGACTCGCCTCCTCCCGGGGTCCCCACGCATCTCAGTCACTGCTGTTGCCAGCCTGAGGGGTACTGTGATGAGGAGGGTAGTCAGGTGTTCAGAGTGGCCTTGTATGGGTGTGAGGTGAGGCAGTCTGCTGTATTTACCCTGGTAGAAGACGTCCACACATGGCTGGTCCGAGTTGATGGTTTTGAGGATTTTGGGGTAAGAAGGAAGAATCCTGATGATGTTTCTGTGGTATTCTAGCAGCTTCTTTGCTGTCTCTATCTCTGAGATGCCCTCTGGCTCTATCAGCCTGTTCTGTATTTCAGGCTCAGGGGGCCAGTCGAAGGTGGTGTGGTAGATCTCTGCACAGGGAGAGTCACGGGGTTAGAGTGCCCACCCGGGCATGCTGCAGGCCCTGCTGTACTTCCCTGTCTTGTTGCCCAGGGAGGCGGCTGACCATCCCCAGCCAACCCGGGCATGCTGCAGGCCCTGCTGTACTTCCCTGTCTTTTTGCCCAGGGAGGCGGCTGACCATCCCTAGCCAGCAGGTGCTCTTACTGACAGTGATGCGTGAATAACATCAGCTGTATTTCGAAACAATAAAAAGCCAATGATGGGTTGAGGATAGATGTATCTTAGTTGGTAGAGTGTTTGCCTTAAATGCACAAAGTCCTGGGTTTAATTCCCAGCACCTCACAAACTAGGTGTGGTGGTTTATGAAATTAACAGACTTGGTGGAGTCATGATAACTCTCTCAAAGCTATGTATGCCATTCTCCCTCCAGGACATTCCAAAGCTGGGGACCCTCGAGTGGCTCTCTATTCTTAGGCCCTCTCTAATGGATGCAGGAGGATCAGAATTTCAAGGTCATCCTCACCTACACAGCAAGCACAAGGCCAACCTAGACTATATGAAACCTCAACTCAAGAAAAAAAGACAGCGAGGCCCCTCAGTACAGAACTAAGGGCAGCCACAGATCTCTGAGTGCTGACTTTGAGCCAGGCCCTGAGATGAGCCTGGAGACTCAATTAATCCCCAAAGCAATTTGAGCTTTCACTCCAAGTCCGGAGAAAAACCAAACCCAAGAGAGGTACCTTCCCCTCAGCTCCCAACCCCGATGATGTGGTGACTTAAGATCCCATTTGCAGCACAGGCCAGTTCCTCAGGAAACTCATGAGCCTTACTCCTCTATGCTCGGAGCAAGGAATGTGGGGCACATACTTCCCCAGCCCCCTGTACCAGGTCCCCTGTTCGTGGCCCTGAGCCCCAAGGCGAGCTCTGCGGAGCCTCTCCTCCTGCACACAATCAGTTCACAGAATCCAGTTCTCTGAGAACAAGACTCTGCCTTTCACCCATGGTGCCCTGCTTCCCTGGCCTGCTGGGGTTTCTGTTCCCAGTGACACCTGGCTCTGAGGCAGGCCCTTCTCAGCTGTGTGGACCACTGGGGTGCCTAGAGCACAGAGTGGGATGGGGTCCGGAATCCTTTGGGGTTGGGACATCATACCTCCAGTGACAGGGTCAATCCGCTTCCCCACATTTCTCTCGATCAGGACTGTGTCCGGAGCATTAAGCACAACTGGGCAGAGAAGAAGGGAACAAAGCAGGTGTTCTGGGCTCAGGTGCCACATGGACCTCAGCTGTGTGATGACATTCAACCCCCCATGTCTCCCATCTCGCAGATGACATTAAAGCAAAGACAGTCCGTGGTGGAACATGTCCCTGGCCTCAATTTTCACTGTGGAAAATCAAACCCTGTAGACATCCTTGTGTTTCAACCCAGCTACCTTTCCCCTGGTTTCCTAAAGACACCCACAGCAAGGGGATTCCTGGCACCAGGAACCCTGCTTTTTCAATGACAAGCCCTCAGTATGTTTAGCTTTGTGGCCGAGGCTAAAATTCACCCAATGTGTCTTTTCCTTGCTGGACCCCAAGCCCTTGAAACCCTCCCATGGGCACTGACTGAGCCCAGGGTTGAGGATAGGAGGCAGCTGGTGCTAAAGAGCAGGGTCCACGCTGCGTGCTCGGAGCAGCTGGGGCCGGGGATCTACTCACTGACGTGCTTGGGTGCCAGCCCCAGGGTCTGGATCATCAGCGCCTGCTCCCGCCTCTCAGGGATGCCGTCCAGGATCCAGCCCTGGATAAAGAATGTGGGGGGTGCTTATCACTTTTTTTATTTACACTTATGTATTTATTTGTTTATTTTGTGCGTGCATGTGTGGGTAGGTGTGTGTGGGTGTGTGCTCTGAGTGCACACCAGGGCACACACAAAATAGTATTTTTCTTAAAAAAACAAACAAACTTAGAATGTTGTACATATCTCTTTAAGATTTTTGTTTTAAAGATTGCCATTTTATTTATGTGTCTGTGTGTCTGGGTGTGAGCTGCGCACACGCGCGTGTGCGTGCATGTGTGTGTGTGTGTGTGTGTGTGTGTGCGCGCGCGCGCGCGGATGCCCTCAGAGGCCAGAAAGAGGCGTCAGATTTCCTGGACCTGGAGCTACAGGCAGATGTGGGTGCTGGGAACTGAACTCAGGTCCTCAGAAGAGCTGCAGCACTCATCTGCTTGGCCGCCTCCCCAGCCCATCACACCGCGGTTCATATACGGCAGAGCACCTCTCCGCCTTCCCCATGTGGTTACCAGTGCCGGGCACTACCCTGGGGGGAAACATGTCCGCCTAAACCTATTTACACCCCTGGACTGCTCTAATTTACACATTAAGAAGTGAACCCATTTTGGGAAACCAGTCGTTTGAGGCAAAGACTGTTGACACTTTTTCCAGGATTTACCTGTGACCGTCAAACGCCTGCAGTGTCATTTTTAACGCACTGGCTTTTTGCTGTCGGTGCCTGAGTCCCTGCTTTGGACTCTGGTGTTCGTGGGTGCGCAAAGGGCTTTCCCTACCACAAAAGGTGGTAAATAGTCGCTTGCATTTAAACCATGTTCTTGCATGTTTTCACACTTAAATATTTAATAGAACCATGTTTTCTTTTGTGAGCAACATGAGGCTAAGATCTAATTTGCTGCCTCGAGGCTCCCAGCTGTCCCGACCTCTGCTATGAGCAGCCCCTCCCCGTCTGATGCTCTTCTCAAGCTGTAATGGCTGGGACAAGCTCCACCACCGCCTCTTCCTGCCTGTAGATCACTAAGCTGTTTTTATTTAACTTTTAAAGTTGTCACAATTTTATAGTTTACTGGTTTATTAAATAATAGACATGTTTCCTCTTCTTTTTCAAAAATGCATTCTTTCAGGGAAGCATCAAAACATTTTTTTGTTGGGTTTTGAGACAGAAGCTCTGAGGATTTTGGAGTAACACTGACTTCGTAGATTAATTCATGGGCAGCTGATGTTCTGTGGCAGAAGTCAATGACTCGTGTTCCTACATGATCTCTCTGTCCCTCAGCAGTCTTTGCATTAACAGTTGCTAGAGTCCTTCCAAGTCCAGAGAGTCTAGAGTTAGACCACACACACACTCACGCATTCACACACACACACATTCACGCATACACACACACATACTCACTCACGCATTCACACACACACATACATACACACACACACACACACGCATTCACACACACACACAATCTATACCTCTAGGCTTGAAACTCAGATAAAACAGTAAAGTGAAGTTGGGAAGAGTGGAAGCAAACAGGCAAATGGCTTTAAGCCCGCTTCACAGCGGAGGGAAGCAAAAGAAGCCCTCCCCTTGTCAGAGGCTCTCCTCCCAGGCATCCTGTGGATTCAGCGTCTCTGTGGTCAGAGGATGGACTGAGGGGTGAGTCCACACCCCACACCCTGACTTACAGGATGGAGAGCAAGTCCTGGCAAAGGGCGTCTTTCCTTAGAATCAAGGATGCACAGAGGCCAGGGAGATTGCTCAGTGCGTAGGGTTTGCTGCACAAATGTGGGAGCCCAAGTTTGGATTCCTCAGGAGACACAAAAAGTCAGAAGCGGTGGTGTGTGCCTAAAACCCCAGCTCCAGGGAACTAGAGACAGGAGGGTATCGGAGGCTTACCGGTCAGCCACTCTAACTGAAATAGCAAACTCCAGGTTCAGGGAGACTGTCTCAAAAAATAAGGTGGGGCCAGGCAAGGTGGCGCACACCTTTAATCTCGGCACTTGGGAGGCAGAGGCAGGTGGGTCTCTATGAGTTCCAGGCCAGCCTGGTCTACAGAGTGAGCTCCAAGACAGCCAGAGTTACAACAGAGGAACCCTGTCTTGAAAACAAACCAACCAACCAACCAACAAACAAAAAAAGTGGAAAGAAATAGAAGATGGCAGCAGATAGTGACCTCTGGCCTCCACACACACATGTACACACGTGTACATGTGCACTCACATACATGTGAACACACATACAATCAAGCTCACTCTTCTTCACTATTGAAATATTTAGGTGCCAGCAGCCTTCACTGATAGTTTTATTAAAAGTTAAATTTACAGCCTAAAACAATTGAAAAAAAAAGAAAACCAGGCATGCTTTCATTAATTCTTTATACAGGGAAACCCTGACACTGAGCCTTGGTTTCAGAACTAATGAAACGAAAGAGAGAGAGAAAATGAACAGGCTTGGGATCCCCCAAGTCCTTGTTATAGGCAGTGAAGTGCTGGGCTGCAGGCAGGAGGAACACCACCACAGATGCAGGCAGCTCCAGGCACTGAGGTGGAGCTGCAGCCGGCTCCCTCCCTTTCATATCTGCAAGAGGGGGCCAGTGTCCCTGGGAACTTCAGCTAAAAACACACACACACACACACACACACACACACACGTCTCCTATGATGGGAAGCGGCTGAGTGGGAATCATGAGCCCTGTCACTCTTCCCCTAGTGCCAGAGCTAGCTGTTCAGTTTTGAGCCTTCCTTTTCTTTCTTGTTTTAAAGATAGGGTTCTTGCTATGCAGACGAGGCTGGCCTCACATCTGCTGAAGCAACCCTCCTGCCTCAGCCTTCCAAGTTCAGGCGTAAGTCACTCTGGACGGCGGAAGAGGCAGGTCCTCCCAGAAAGACCTGATTTTAATATCGCCCCACTGAGCACAAGTCCGTGGCGGATTTCAGCCCGTGGTCCACAGACCTTACAGGAACATCCCTCGCCTGCTTGGCACAAGCAAAGCTGGGTTCCCAGTGCACCGCAAGGCAGTAAAACAAGGGACACCGCCCTGACTCCTGGGCTTGTGGAGGCTTCCTGTGTGGATTGGAGACTTTAGAAAGAGGAAGGGGTCTTGAGGTCTGCTCTGACTTGGAGGATGAAAGTACGGAAGAAGGTTCCTGAGGCACAGCACTGCAGCCCCTGTCCCACGGGGCGGCGGCCGCGGACACCTCCATCCCTGTGCTGTCTGTGTAGGTCCACACCAGTTGCTCTCGGAGGGACAGGGGCTGGATAGAAAGCCCTCTTCCTCAGAGCATACATTCACAGAGGCTTCCCGCACAGTTGTAAAACGAACTGCGCTTAGCAAAGGAAATGGCAGTCAAAGCTGAGAACCTTTCAGCAAAGCGAGTAGTCAGGCAATCGGGAAACACGGACTGATGACAGCCATGCCGGGGACACTGAGGCACTGGCCACGGGTCTCAGGTCCGGTGTCCAGGAGTGGCCTGGTGCAGAGCTACCGAGCCATCCCTAATTAGAATACGTTATCCGTCTTCCTGACACTTCAGTGAGTTGTCTGTTTCACACAGGAGCCCCAGCTTTGTTCTGAGCAGGTTAATTGATATTCCGCTGCCTTCGCTCACCGTACCCCCGTGGCTCGGCTCTGTTTTATCACACATCAAAAAGGCCGTATGCTCAGGGCACTCCGCACAGAGCTGGGGTCTGCACAGCTGCAAGGGGCATGCTATCACAGGAGGGACAGGCACCGAGCAGATGTCACAGCTGCAAGAAAGGGAAGCAGAGAAGCCAGGCGGCCCGGGGAAGCTGGCGAGGCTCAGCAGAGCATAGCCTGACGCAGCAAGGCTCGGCCTGCATTGTGCACAACACTGGCCCTGTCTGCTCTCCTGACTTATTAAAGCACAATTAGCAAGGCATGTGGGAAGCTTGGCTGCCCTCTGGGCTGCTGCCTCTGTGATGTGCTTCCCTTCCTCCCTGGCTCCTCAAAGGAAAGTCAGAGTGTGGGTGCTCCCTAGGGGCTCCCCAGAACCAACCCTCATCTCCTAGCTCCGACTGAGGATCACCGGAAAAGGCTCCATTGGAGGCATCTGGGAGCTGCTGGCTGGTTCCCTGAGGGGCCCCGAGAGGCCAACAGAGGCTGGAGGCTTGGATTGCAACCACATTCCCTTGGCCCAAAGTCTGAATCACCAAGGCAAGGGTAAGAGGCATCAGAAGCCCAACATCGCCTTCCTTTCTCTCTAATGAAATGTTAGGTGGCCCCAACACATAAGGGAAAAAAGGGGCCAGTGAGTCGGCTCGGGGGCTAATGGTGCTTGCCGCTGAGACTGACAACCTGAGTTCAATTCCCAGAGCCTACATGGGCGGGGGAGACAACTGATGCCCACAAGCTGTCCTCTGACCTCTGCACGTACACAAACAGGCATACATTAAATAAAGAAAATGTAACATTAAAAAAAAAGATGCTTCTACAAGCCCAGGTAGTCAGGGAGATGGCTAGACGTAAAAGTGAACTATTGTGTGTGTGGTCCAGACTGGCCATAAACATTCTGGCCATCTCCCTGACTGTTACGTGTTCAAGGCCAGTCTGGGCTAAATATTGAAAGAAGATCAAAAATAAATCAACTCTCTCTCCCCTCAAAAAACAAACAAGCATAATTTGCTTTTTTTCCCCCACACAGCCTGACTCTCCTGCTAGAACCCTGTTAGTTTCCTAAAATAGTGCAAAGAAATCAAAGTTCTCACGAGGCGCTGGAGAGATGGGGTGGTACGAGTCACATAGGCTTATTCAACAATACGGCGGCCCCTCCCTCAGCTGGCGCTAACCGCACACCAGTCACCCCCCCCAACTGCTAGTTGTCTCCAGCATGCCTGGTCCCCTCTACTGGCACAACACCTGATTTTCTTTCCCCCAGAGGACAACAGTCCCCCCCACACCCCCCACCCCCTGCCTCAGCTTCCTGTGTTTGCTCTGAGCCTCCCCACCTCCACCCCCAAACGGGAGGCCACAGCTACTTTCCCTGTCAACCTAAGCCCATCTTCGTATAACTTTGTCTTTTGAAAACTGACTGGAGCCCAGTCACTGCTCCAGGAGAAACTCCAAGCCAGCCAACGGCTGGAGAAGGGATCTGAGGTCTCCTGTGTCTTCAGAGGCACATGCCTTTCCAGCCACGTTGGGCCTGCTGCTCAGCCTGAGGACATCGCCTACACATCCCTAGCCAGTCCTAGATCTCATTCACCGAGGCCTCAGCCTGAGGCTCTGGGAGCCCGGTGAGGGCTGATAGCAAGGTGGTAACGCTCCTCTCTGGCTGCCAGCTCTGCTTGCCTGTTTTCCGAGCAGAGTTCAAACCTCCCCTCCATTTCCAGCCCCTTAGGTACTAGTTGCATCTGCACGGGAGAGGGGGAGGGCTCATAGAGTCTTACTTAGGTGTGCCAGTGATGGCTACCAATCTCTGAGCCTCCACAGTGGCCCATGTCTATGGAGTGACAGCCATGGATGTCAGCCAAGTAACACTGTGAGGAGGAATAGAGCACGCGCCCCTGTTTTGTGCAGTGGATTAAGCTCCTCTGCTAGGGTAACATTCCCACCATAAGGCAGACTACAAAGTGTTGTGACCAAATGAGGGTGGAGACTCTCCAAACACACAAACTGAACTTAAAACTCAGGGTCAGAAACACACACAGTTGCTCCTCTGTTGTTGTGAAATCAGAATTGCCATGATTGCACACAAGGTCTAAAAGAAATTTACGATGTTTTAGGTACTTTGTGGAGTAAAGACAACACCCGAGACACTTCCATGACTCTCAGGGCAGGAGACACAACCCAACTTCCAGTCTACGTCAAGAGCTAGAGCGGGCATTTTTCTCTCTGGCATTTTCTCTCCAAGGCTGACCCTGAACTCAACAGTGTAGCCAAGAATGACCTTGAACTTCTGGCCTTCCTGCCTCTGACTCCTGAGTGTTGGGATTATGAGTGTGTACTGTCAGGCCTGGTTTTAGGCAGTTCTGGGAAACGGAACCTAGGTCTCAGATGCCAGGCAACCATTCTACCCACTGGCTGCATCCCCATCTGAACTCTCCCTAGTTCAAGGGAGCGTACGCAGGCCAGCCTCATGCACTCAGTGTGCCTGCCTTTTGTCTGCGAGGTGGTGCTATGCTTCCTTTGGGTGAGCTGCCAGGCCACCCATGCTCATCTCCTTGCTGCAGAGCCTCTGCCCTCCTTGACTCATGTATCAGCTGTTCAGGGTCACCGGAACAGTGTGTGGGGACAGATGCTGGCTCACCACTATTTGTACGGTGAGAACCACTTCCTGGGCAGGGGGCAGGGGAAGATGTCATATAAATGACGTCTACCCTGTCCTCATATGATCCAAATGTCAAAACTGAGAGTTGACTCCCACTAAGTTCACCCTGGGGAACCAGTAAGTTGACTGGGCTTCCTTACAGTGCCTGGGTGCATAGGTGAGGAGTTACTGACAGGAGTGCCGGTCGCCCCAAAGCAGCCACACTGAGAAGGTTTCCCCCAGCAGGGATGCTGGCTTCCCAGAGGCCACATAGATGGGAGTCCCCCCAATTAACCTCTCCCCTTGCCCATATACTCTAGCCCCAAGTACATGAGATACTGAGGCCATGGACGATTAGGACAGAATTCCATTCAAATGGCTGGAGGGAGAGGCCGGACACTCGGTGAGGACTGTGACGGACTCCTGCAGGCGGGCACAGCTGACGTGGTGGAGACGGCTGTTGCTTCGCTGGGGAGACACCCTTCTTCAGCACCGCTCTCTCCTCAGTGGGGCAGCTGTACTATTCTTCAGTGCGTGGCCTTCACTTGCCTTCTTCTGCCAACCACACCCCGGTCTGGGGTGAACTGGGTGCCCGGATTCTTGGATTACGCCCAGTGGCTTTCCAACTCATCCGAACTTCCAGCCTGGGCCAACAGGCCAGCCAGTGAACAGGACCCGGAGGTGTGGCTGTGGCTGGTTTTCCTTCCAGGGGGCCCCCTATGTGAAAGACTGTGCACCCCTACCTACTCCATGGATATAGGGTGCCACCATCATCGTGAGATCATGGTCTGACAATGGTCTGTGGGGCTCTCGATATATCACAAGCCCACCCTGAAAGGAGACTCTCCCTCCCTCTCTTTCCTTGTTCCCTTTTCATAGTTCTGAGACAAACTGCTAATTTCTCTTTCTCTAATGCATTTGATGGTCACTTCAAATAAAATTCTTCAAAGAGATTGCAAAAGAAGAAAAAAAGCAGGAGAAAGAAAAGAAACAGGGCATTAACTACAGACTCCTGATGGGTTATGTTTCCCTGAATGCTATTCCCTGTGAGCTCTTTGTGCTCTAAATTACCAATTCTAGTCCCCGTGTAGCTAAATAATAATAATTACCGTATAAATGAATATGCATATGTGTCATTTTTCTTCCGAAAAGCAAGAGAGCCTGCTTGTTTTGGGCGAGGGTTTGTTTTGCTTTTGAACAACCAAAGCTCATAATTAGAAGCCTTGCCTCGCCCTGGAAACCTGTCTCCATCGGGAAGAGATGAAAACGGCTCTGGATACCCCTTGAAGGTTAAAAGAAATCTTAAAACAAATTGAAGAAGGTGGTTCTTCTCCCCGCAGGTAACAATGGCAGGGATACGCTCACAGTCACTGACATGTAGGCCAGAGGGGCACCTCTGTCTTCAAGCCCACCCCACTCTACAGGTGGGGGGCCCTCTGTCTTCAAGCCCACCCCACTCTACAGGTGGGGGGCCCTCTGTCTTCAAGCCCACCCCACTCTACAGGTGGGGGGCCCTCTGTCTTCAAGCCCACCCCACTGTACAGGTGGGGAAATGGAGGCATGAAGGAGGAGGGAGCACTGACCGAGCTTCCAGGAGACACCCCGTCCATGACAGGAAGCTCCTTCTGGGTAAATAGAAATGAAGAATAATCATGGAAGACATTTGATGTCAAACTCAGGCCTCCACACACATATGCACACGCACACGCGCGCGCGCACACACACACACACACACACACTCGAAAACACCCGGGTGAGGTGCTGGATGGAGCGCTCAGCCTGGCCCTGTGTGCTGTGCACCTGACCAGAGGGGCCACCCGCAGTGTATCAGTCGCAGGCTTTCTAAACTGTAGAGATGTGCCTGCGATGAGACGTAACAGACAAAGCTGTTCCCATCATCGGTCACCATGGCAATGAGTATTATAAACATCTGTGTGGTCAACAGTATCAGTCACAGCGCAATGTAATCACATGGAATAAAGATATAACCGGGGCAAACATCAAACAGTAAATGTTATTGTTCTGATGACAGCTTGACCTTGAACTTGGTCTGCACTGCAGGTATATTATGAAGAGAGACTGCATGGCTCAAGCTTGTAAATAGGTTCAAGAAGAGCTGCTAGGCATGAGACTTCATTGGGGCTGGGGATGCAGCTCAGTTGGAAGACTGCTTGCCTACCATATGCAAAGCCCTGTGCTCCATTCCTGGGGCTGAACAAACCCAGTGTGACGGTCCCTTTTTGTAACCCCAGCACTCAAGACACATGGGCACAAGGATCAGAGGGGCAAAGCCAGGCTGAGCACGTGACTCATCTGTATCCTGGAGGGCAAGCTTGAGGTATACAACTGAAATCACAGAAGAACCTCTAAGGAGTACCCGAGGACTCCATGAGGAGTACACGAGGAGGTCACGAGGAGTACATGAGGTGTACACGAGGAGTACACGAGGAGTGCACGAGGAGTGCACGAGGAGTACACGAGGAGTACAGGAAGAGGGCACGAGGAGGACACGAGGAGTACACAAGGAGTACAAGAGGAGGGCATGAGGAGGGCACGAGGAGGGCACGAGGAGTACACGGGGTGTACACGAGGAGGACATGAGGTGTACACGAGGAGTGCACGAGGAGTGCACGAGGAGTGCACGAGGAGTGCACGAGGAGTACACGAGGAGGTCACGAAGAGTACATGAGGTGTACACGAGGAGTACACGAGGTCAGGAGGAGAACACAAGAAGGACATGAGGAGTGCACGAGGAGTACAAGAGGAATACAGGTGGAGTACACGAGGTGTACAGGAGGACACGAAGAGTAGAGGAGGTGTACACAAGGAGTACACAAGAAGGTCACGAGGAGGACACGAGAGGACACGAGGAGTACACGAGGAGTACACGAGGAGTGCACGAGGAGGACACGAGGAGGACACGAGGTGTACACGAGGTGTACACGAGGAGTACACGAGGAGTACACGAGGAGTGCACGAGGAGTGCACGAGGAGTACACGAAGAGTACACGAGGAGTACACGAGGTCAGGAGGAGAACACAAGGAGTACACGAGGAGGACACGAGGTGTACACGAGGTCTACAAGAGGAGGGCACGAGGAGTACACGGGGTGTACACGAGGAGTACACGAGGAGTACATGAGGATGTACATGAGAGGACACGAGGACCTCAATTTCCCTAAAACCATCCCAGCACAATGGCTGGTAGAGACCTGGCAGCCTTGACCAGCTGGGTCTGCATCTATTTCATGTTAACATCCTTAAAGACTTGTTTACTTATGTGTATATGTGTATGTATAAAAATATGTTTCCTATGGAGGCTAGAAGAAGGTCTTAGATCCCCTAGTCACATGACAGCAGTCATCTAGGGGTGAACAGAGGGTGCACAGAGCACCCCTACAGACATGTCCCCTCCACCACCAGGACTGAACGGCCCCTCCAGGGTGACTCCTATGACATGGACCAGTATGTCCGCCTGGCCAATCCTGGCTGTTTTTGTAAAGATTTACTGGGATGCAACCCTGTCCTGTCATGATACCTGTATCTGGCTGCTTTTGCATTACATCAGAGCTGAGTGGCTGTCACACAGATGTACAGCCAGCAAGCCTGAATGACCTCATCACAGCCACGCTTGTCAGAAGAGCCCTGGGTCTGGGCACTTGCTCATGCCCGGGCAGGAGACCACTGGCTGGCTGTGAGTGACTTGAAGTAAAAACAAAAACAGAAACACTTCAGACCCCTCTTTAACCCCAAGACTTCAGCTTATATGTGACCTATTCATAACTCACATCACATGACTGGACCAGGAAAGGCAAGCCTGTGAAAATCACTGCTTGTTCACCAGCACACTGAAAAGAACCCTAAGTATCCTTTTAGATCTTGGGCTCCCAATCAATTTTTAAGAGCAGAAGCGGGTGGGCAGAAGACTCACAGAGCACTCCCACAGACAGAGCACCCTCACAGACATGTCTCCTCCACCACCATGACTGCCAGGCCCCTCCAGGGTGACTCCTACAACACAGGCCAGCATTCATCTCTCTCCGCTTCCTGACTGTGGTGGACGCAATGTGACTGACCGCCCCCGCACTCCTGCCACCACGCCTTCCACAACAGTATTCCAAGGAATGAAGGCTTCAGCCTCATCAAAGCCCTCTGGGTGGCCCAGAGGCAGCAAGGTGTGTCATGGCCCTGCCGTCCTCACAAAGTCAAAACCGAGCACCAGAGCCGCCTGGCTGGAACGTGCTAGAACCCAAACGAATCAATCACCTGCCAGGACAAAATGTCAACTCCACCAACAGGACGGGACAGAGGGTCTTGTGACAGGAAAGGCATCCAGGATGTAACCCCACTCAGCCCAGGGAGAACCAGGCCACTGCTGACCCATGTGGAGGAAGAGCAGCCAGAGTCACTGCGGTCTGGCTCAGGTATTGGAATCGTTGGCAAAACAAAGACTCTAAAGCAGCTAATTTTTCAAGAAGCCAATCTAGTAAATGGTGGAAAGCTAGTGTCTTTAGCGTCTTGGGAAAGGCCGAGGAGGGAGAAAGAAGAACCAACTGGAATTTTTAAGACTGAGAAAAAACGATAACCCAAACAAAAGCCTCACCAGGTGGGCTCAGCGGTGGAGGTAGATGA
This sequence comes from Cricetomys ansorgei, assembly GCA_026225945.1. Lineage (NCBI taxonomy): Eukaryota > Metazoa > Chordata > Mammalia > Rodentia > Nesomyidae > Cricetomys > Cricetomys ansorgei. Next base: position 332,011 of record JAMJFZ010002611.1, read on the forward strand.
GGTAGGAAGAATTGAGGAACCTGATGAAATTCACTAGAAATGATCATTTCCAATAAGCAGAGCCCTGGGGACCCACGTGACAACCTGAGCATTACCAGAGCACCAGAAGGCGAGGAGAAAGAATGTGCTGCTCGTGGGATCAGCTTGATGTGAGTACAGCCATCTGGTTGTAGCTGCCATTCTGCCACCAGGTCACCCCAGCAAGCATCCCAAGATCTAGAGGACAGGCCAGCTCAACTCAAACAGCGGTGTGTTGCGCGGCCCCTGGAGCTAGACTTGCTTCTTGGCATGTTGGATATGTGAATAGGTTTTGGAAAAGGCCAGGCACACTGTGACTTACCTTTGCATGCCTTAGCATAAAACCCTTTCCCCCTGCCTTATGGGACAGAAAGCTGCCTGTGTTACTGTTATCCAAAATATGCTTCTGTCCCAAGATTCCTCTCATCTCTCTTGGTAGGTCTCTGGGCCTGTCTGCCCACTTGTAGAAGGCTTCCAAACAGTAGAACGGGTTTTCTGAGACTGTGCAGTGTTGGGGGAGATTTTAGTTATGGATAATGTTCCAGTAAGCTGTCCTTGAAGCAAGTAAAGGATTCACTGCCTACCAGTAAACAAAGGAGTGGCTATCGGGCTCTCCACAAGAATAGGACATTCCTTAGCCTTAAGGCAGATGAAGGTTCGGCTCCATTGATTTGTATATTGGAGGGCTGGGTGGAGACAGAGAGAGGATTTGGAATAAAAAAGAACTAGGGCAAGGGCGGAGAGAGGAGACAGACAGCAGAGAAGAAGGAAGAAGAAGCTAGGCGCAGGAGGAGAACCAAGAGGAGAGCATGGGGTGAGGAAGCCTTGGAGTGAGCTCTCTGCCTAGCTGCCCGGGTATAGAATTCCCTCAGATTTGACATGGTTTGTGATCAATAAAGAGCATTGGAAAATTCAACTCTGGACTCTCCGTTAAGCACCCGAACTTTAACAGTGCAGGGAATGATTTAAAGGAAAAAGGCTGGGGCTGGAGCGAAAGCTCCATGATTAAGAGTGCTGGCTGCTCTTCCAAAGGACCGGGGTTCAGTTCCCAGCACCCCACTGAACAGCTGACAAATGTCTGTGACTCCAGTTCCAGGGGATCTGATGACCTCTTCTGGCCTCTATTGGCACTGCGCGCATGTGGTGCACATACATGCATGAAGTCAAAACACTCAGACACATAAAATAAAAATCAGTAAATCTTTAAAAAGAATAAAAACTAAAGACTTGGGCACTTCGGTGTCCCTAGCTGCTTCACTTGCCCCCCCCCCACTTTAGCAATTAAACTTTTGCTTGCTGCTCTCCTAGGAACCCTCAGAGTAGGTTAGCTGTCCCCATAGGCACCCCAACAGAGCTGTCAACTCTCACAACTACTCTGAAACTCATGATCACAGACTGGCCTTGGCTAAGCTGCTAGTTGCCAGCGCCACCTTCTCTGTAGCCCCTGATGGCCACCCCTTCCCCCGAGCCGCGCAGAGCTGTGCAGTCTTACCCTCCTGAGGCAGTCATCGTCACTCAGGCGCTCATGAACCAGGTTGATGAGCATCGAATTGGGGACCCTCTGGAGGAAAGACACAGGTGTGAGGTCCCCAGCCCCAGCCTGGGACTCAGGGGGGCAGATACGGGCAGCACCCTTGACTGGGCCCCCCGAGCATTCTCCCCAGAGGAGGCATGCCCGTGCCATCCCTCACCACCCAACTCCATGCCCACCTCCAAGCAGCAGGCTTCCCCAACACTCAAGGTCCCTGTGCCTCATGGTGCACACTTCACTGTCCTGTGCCCCATGGGTACAGATAATGAAGCCTTCACTTTACAAGCTGTTCAAGAATGTGTCTGTCAGCCCCAGGTAGTGGCGATGTTCCTCAAGGAAAGGAATTGTGCTTTGGCTTTTGCACCCCACACAAGGTAGGGGCGGGAGCTGGTTGGCAGGGGCTCAAGAGTACGTGTGCACCTCTCTCCAACAGAATACTGAATGACTTCACGCTGGTGACCTATAGCTGGCTTTGATGGGAGTGTTCATACCACGACAATGGGCAAATGATATAAGGTCTCACCCCCAGGGAGCAGGGTGTGAATGTTGGCCAGCAGACCCCTTCCCTGGCATCAGAATAGTGCCAGGGACATGTTTCAGAAAGCCTGGCTTTTATGAAATCAATGACACATCAATCATGGAGTCATAATAACCACAGCTACCTCCACCGCAGATGCCAACCCACCTTGCTTTTTGAGGCAGGGTGTCTCACTGGCCTGGACCGTTCCGAGCAGGTTAGGCTGGCAAGCCCCGGGACCCTGCCGGTCCCTATCTCCTCGGCACTGGGGTTACAAGTGTGCATGCTACATGCCTGTCTCTTTCACATGGGTGCTGAACTCAGGTCCTGCTGCTTGCACAGCAAGCACTTTATTTACTTAGCTGTCTCCCCCGCACCCCCACCAGCCCTGCTTTTCTAAGACAAGGTTTTATGTTCCCCAGGCTCTTCTCCAACACGCATGTAGCCAAGGATGACCTTGAACTACTAAATCCTACTGCCTCTACCTCCCATGTACTGGGATTATAGGCAAGTATCACCATTCTCGGCTTACTGGGGGGTCTAATCCAGGGCCTCAAGCATGCTAGGCAAGTATCCTACCAACTGGGCCACATCTTCAGCCCCGTCAGTGGTTTTCCTGGAATCCACCCCGGGAGATCTGAACTAGAGAATCTGCGTTTCCAACATGTCCCCAAGTGATGTCGCTGCTCCTAGACTGGGTCTTCACATGGAGAACCTCTGGCCTAAGGTGACCTTCGAGTCAAAGGGTCCATCAGTCTGGGAGCTACTGGCCCGTGGGGCTGCCTTTCTACTGCACCCACATTCCCCCAGGTGCCCAGCAGAGCTCCCAGGGTTGGCAATATAGACGGAGTGGGTAGGTAGCGCCTTCTCAGTCTCTTCCAGTCCCCTCCTAGCCAGAGCAGTTTCCATCCTCGGGCCGTGTTCCCAGGGTTCACCCTCCCTCTCTGATGCCGTCCACTCCTGCAGCATTTAAATAGGTACAGCGATACAAGGAGGGAATCTAAGCAGTCACGGCGCAGTTGAAAAGTAGCAGGCCCGGGTGGGGTGCGTGCCTCCCGTGGCCCTCCCAGCAGGAGCTAGGTAGTGGCTTTGAGCAAGGCCCGACTCAAGTGCCCCCTGCCGTTCCCTGACACTGGGCTGTCTGGTTGGCAGCTTTGATGTGTCACATCATCACAAGGGCTTCTGGGCTACTTCTCAAAGCCCTGCCAAACTGTCTTTGCTGGAGTCAGGCGCCTCCTTCCAGAGGCTGATAATGCATCCCCAGCCTCCAGCCCCCAGGCCTGGCTTTAGGGGGAGAGGAAGAGATAAGTAGATGGAGCCCAGGGTGACTTCTCCTGGACACAGGTATGAGTGCCTAGACTCACCTTTGGGCTGGTGTGCTTTCTTGGTTGCTTAGGGAGGGCACTGGCTGCATCTACCATAGCCAGTTAGGGTTTTGTTCTCTTTCCTGGCAGCTTCCAGTGCCTCCAGCAGCTTCTGGAGCCCAGGAGTGGCTTGGCTGGCTTGCTACCCCAGTGTGCATTCTTTTTTTGAAGGACATGCTGATTGGCTGCTTGGAGGTGCCAGGTGTACAGGCTGTGCCTGGTTCTGCCCCCAGGACCACTAAACTTCCAGGATTGGACTTCATTTCACAAGGGAGTGACATGAGCTTGGGTCATCTATCACCAGGCTCCACTCTCGGGGACCCTAATGCCCCTGGGTTACCTAGGTGGGCGCTTCAGTGCAGGGTACAGGCTCCAGCAGTACAGCAAAAGGAACAACTGAGAGCCCTGGTCAGCCTTCCACACAGACAGCAGCTCTGTCACAATGGTCAAGAACCTTTTCCAGGTCCAGAGAGGTAGCTTAGTGGGTAAAAGGCACTTGCTGTCAACTCTGATGACCTGAATTCAATTCTTGGGACTTATTTGGTGGAAAGAGAACCTACACTTCCAAGTTGTCCTCTGACCTCCACAAGTGCCTTGGTGCCTGTGCACATATAAACACACACACACACACACACACACAGAGTATAATTTTAAAGTAAAAAGGGTTTTGTTTGTTTGTTTAAGAACATTTTCCAGACTTGCATGCAAAGCTCAGCTGGTGCAAGTTCACAGGAGACTAAGGGATGGCAAGAGCCACCCCCTAGATGCCGGGGGAAGAGGCAGAAGTTGGGGACAGGGGACAAGAAGAAGGAAGGAAGGAGAGAGGCAGGCTCCGTTACCAGGCAGCCGTGATGGGGGAAAATGCCCATTATCAGCCTCTGATCTATATACACTCTCACACCAAACACACACACACACAAAAACAATCCTGTGCTTTAAAAGTTACTCGGTTAGCTGGGCATGGTGGTGCCTACCATTAATCCCCACACTCACGAGGCTGTCGGATCCAGGATATGGGTTACTTGGTGAACACAAAGCTGGTTGGGTCTGGGAAACACCTTCCCCAAACCCTGTAGGTTACATCAGGGGAAAAATCGTGGATGGGAAGTGCCGAGGGTGACCGGGGGCCACAGGGAACCCCACAGTGTCAGAGAAACACTCCCAAAGTCTAGCACTGGTCTGATAACAGCCCTTTAAGTTAATGTCAGTTCCGCCACACAGTCCAGATGTGGCCACCCTCAGGTCTGTGGAATGGAGACATGCTACCTCCCCCCTCCTCAATGGACTGAACCACTATGTCTTGTCCAGGACAAATACTTGCCCTTACTACTCCATCAACTTTCCCACAAGGAAGGGCCTGACCTCTAAATTCCCCCTTTCCTCCATCATATCTGCCTGTATCTTATTTTATCCAAGACAGCTTTTCAGTCATTCAAAAGAAAATGGAGGGCTGGAGAGACAGCTCAGTGTAAGAGTACTTACTTCTCTTCCAGAAGACCTGAGTTCAGTTCCCAGTACCTACATTAGGTGGCTCACAACCACCTTTAAGTCCAGCTCTAGGGGATCTGACACCCTCTGGGAGCCTCTTAAGGCACCTGCATGCACATGCACACATGCACACAGACACACACACATACACACATGTTCACATACACACATGTACACAGACACACATGCACAGGATACACAGACACACATGCACATATGCACACAGGCACACAGGTATAGAACACAGGCACACATGCACACATGCACACATCCACACATGCACACATCCACACAGGCACACAGCCACACAGGCACACAGGCACACATGCACACAGATACATAGACACACACAAATAAGAGGAAATCTTATAAAAATAAAAATTTTAAAAAGGAAAATGGACATTTTCCCCAAGCAAGCAGGAAATGGAGATCTGAAGCCTCTGTGACTGCCCCTGCCCCTCAGCCAGTGGCCCAACCTTACCTTGTAAGTCTGGAAGTGGTCTCTGGCTTCCTGGGCCTGCGGGGAAAACTGTTTTGCTAATAAGTTATCCTTGGTGATGAGATTGCTGTTCAGGTGTTTGCAGAGCCACATCGCCTGAAGAAAAGTAGGAAGGACACAGTGAACACAGTATATGCCATAAGCAAAACCCCGCCAGGCTGGGAAGATGGCTCAGTTGGGGAAGGATTCGACTCCCTGAACCCATGTAGCAATGCCTGTCATCGGCAGCACACTTGTAACCCCACCGCTGTGAAGTAGAGACAGGAGGATCCCTGGCACTTGCTGGCCAGGCAGGCTAGACTACTAGTGAGCTCCAGGCCAGCGACAGACCTGTCTCAAAGGAGGTTAGATGGTATTAGTGAGCACAATATCTCAAGGATGTCTTCTTCACACACACAGGACAGGACGGCTGGGTATGGAGAACATGGCTGTAGTGCCTGCATTTGGAAAGCTGAGGCAGGAAAACCATTAAGTTTGATCAAATAGAGGGACTCTCTAAAACAAAACAAAACACAGGGGTGTTAAGTCTGCCTAATCCTTTCATACTCTGTTGGGAAAAGATGGTTGAGGAGCCAGGACTGTAGCTTAACAGTGGAGCACTTGGCTGGCATGTGTGAGAACCTAGCAAAATAAGAAGAAAAGGCTGTCCACGGGGAAACAGTTGGTCATTTGTGGGTGGCTAGAGGCAGCCCCCAGGACGCGGACATACCAGTTACTTCCCAGTCTCTTACTCACCCGCACCGTCTGCCTCACCTACCGTTGGCTCTGTCTGTGTGGTCATCTCCCCATGAGCCAAGCGGCTGCCTTTCTGAGCTCTGTGGACCACTAGGAAGAGGTGGAGGCAGGTCTCTGTGTTCCACACCTGCTCTGCTCAGCAAATCCCTCCTAGTGATCAGGGAGAAGTCTGGCCCTAAGCAGCTGCATGCACTCTATGCTGAGAACAAGGCTCAGTAAGCGAGTCCAGCAGGTGTCTAAATGCAGTCTGTCACCATGGATCCGAGCATCAAGATTACTGGTGGCCCAGGCCCTGCCCTGGGGGTTTAAAGCCACGCCCATCTGTAGAGGAGTCCAGGACCCCGGTAATGCCAAGGACTGGAAAGTGGGGGGCCCTGACTCTAAAAGTAACATAATGGTGGGGGCTGGGTTCGGGGAGGCTGACTAGAAAGGAGAAGAAAAAGAAAAAAAACAAACAGAAAAATTACATATGGAGACACAGAAGGATAAAGAGACAGACAGACAGAGGGCCACAGCTATGCTGACCCTCAAAGTGCAGCACACGGGGTGTTTTGTGCAAGGATCACCCACCGTGCCCTAACACTGCGGCATGAGCTTAGAGGACAGCAAGAGTCCCAGCTCAGCTTGTTGTAATTCAAACACATCTATGGTGTTGGGAGAATATTCAAACGTATTTCTAAATGTTATATTCACTGATTGCTGTGTGCACCCAGTATTTTACAAAATAATCATTATGCTGGCAGCCTGAAGTGCTGGCAGGGCTGTGATTTCTAAGCTGAAAAGGCCTGCTTTCTAAGGTCAATAAAAGCTGCTCTCCCTTCTCTCAATGTAAACAAACTTGCTGATAGAGAAAGAGGTCACATGAGCACTCCACCAAGCAGAGGCAGCTTTCGGTGGCTTGCCCTTTCTTACTGTCTTGTAGCTATCCCACTATAGACACGGACAGCACGGACAGGTGTGGCCTTGTCCCTTTGTGTTGGAGATCAGTCCACTATAACCATGGACACTCCCGGACAGCCAGAGGTCTGGGAAGAGTTAAACCACTGTATCTCTTTCATCATGCAAGGAGTGGTTTTTTTAAGATAAGAATAAAAACACCAAGGCAGAGAGGTTAGAGGACAGCTCGCTGGGCTCTCTGCTGAGGTCTTTCAGGCTTGAGTGTAAGCATGTCTCATGTGTCTTTATTAATATAACACAACAACCCATTACACTATGGCATTTGCAAACCACAACCAGGGACTGGCTTGGTGGATTTGGGTGCCTGATGCCAAACTTGACAACTTGAGTTTGATCCCAGGGACCCACATGATAGAGAAAGAGAATCAGCTCCTACAAGCTGCCTTCTGGTCTCCATATGTGCACTGTGACCCACGCATGCCCCGCCCCCAAATACACATGTGTGACCAGGGCAGGTGTGTAACCAAAGTATTAGGGCAGCACTCATCTCTGTGGCTTTGTATGCTCTGGGTTCCTGCCTACGGTGCTTTGAGTGAAAATGGCCACTATAGGCTCATAAGGAGTGGAACTATTAGGAGGTGTGGCCATTGGAGTGGGCGTGGCCTTGTTTGGAATAGATGTAGCCTTGCTGGAGGAAGTGTGTCACTAGGTGTGGGCTTTCAGTTTCCAGAAGCTCAAGCTAGGCCCAGCGGCTCTCTAACTCTTCCTGCTGCTTGTGGATCCAGACGTAGAACTCTCAGCTCATGTTGGCCTGCATGCCGCCGTGCCTCCCACCATGATGACAATGGACTAACCTCTGAGCTGTAAGCCAGCCTCAACTAAATGTTTTCCTTGTAAGAGTCACGGTGGTCACAGTGTCTCTTCACAACAACAGAACTCCTAAGGCACCACCTATGAGCACACACTGCCGCCTGTGATGAGCAAGTGGGTAGGGAGAGAAGGGAAGTGCAGGCGTGGACAATTCAACGCGCAGCCGCCTGTCCACTGGGCCATGGATGACACATTCTAGAACGACATTCAGTACAATGCACTTACGATGGTGGTTTTCCCTGAGGCGGGTGGACCTAATATCACGACCTTCGGCACTGTGGAAGAAAAAGATTGGAACGTCAGCACTGGGCATGACAAAGTGGCCTCCCGCCTCTGCGCTGCTCTGGACCTATTTCTTTCTTTCCTCCCAGATTTCATTTCTGCCAGTGACGCGGCCATTCATAACCCTGAGGCTGGGAGCCGCTCATGCCCCAGAACGCATTCTGTGTTTAGAGAGGTAAGTGATCACGGAGATGGTTTATTTTTCTATCTCTGCGGGGACACAGACACAGTAACTTGTTTGCCAAACTGATGAATATCAAAAACAATTGGGATTTTCAAATGCCATAAAGCATTTTAAACAGGGACTTTGTCTTGGGGACACTCTTTCATATAAACTTGTATTTTATGTAAATCGACCTTTGATGCTTTTGTATGTATATATTTATGCCCTTCTTATAGAGCAAATTGTATCCCCCCACACACACACCCTGACGCTTTACAGAGAGAATAATGGAAAGAAGCCTGCAGTGTATGGGCCAGATTTACAAAACCCAAGGTAAGTCTTTGTTTTCAAATGCAGGCATTTCTATGCAAATTTTAAAAAACCCTGGCAGCTTATCTATGGCTGTTAAGTCCTGGCTCTGGGATAGTCTTGGTTCTGTAGAAGCCCTGGAGTGTCATCTAGGAAACCAGAGTAGTTGCTGGTAAGTGGGAGGAGAGAGGAGCCTTCCACTGTGGAAGGGGTGGGGGCGCGGGCACAAGGTCAGATGGACACTAAGCCCAGGAGTGACTGCCGATGACGTCTCTGATGATGCCACCTCCATCCTACCCGTCTCGAGTGAGTCTCCTTAGCATTAGGACACATGAACACTGTCTAGCCCAATCCTCTTGAGGCTCTGCTGTCCACGAGGAGCTGGAAGGACTCTTCTCCATGCAGAGGGGAGGCATGAATGACTGTCTACTCTGGGGACAGACACAGAGATGGAACCAGAGAGTATCCTTCAGGCCAGTAGTTTAGTGGCCAGCACATGGACACTCTGCTAGGCTGCTTGGGTTCTAATAGACCTCTGCCCAAATTCCCAGTATCTTCTCACTTCTGGGGTGAAGGTGGAGAAGAGTTTGGGAGGACCTACCCCCAACTCTGAATGTCTCACAAGTAGCACAGGGCTGAACAGAAGGGAGGGAGGGATGGGAGATGACAGAGGCTCCACATGGCGCCACATGTCAGGCAAGCTATCAAGGTGAGCTGTTCACACTGGGTACCACAGTGCTCTACTGGCCCGAGTCCCTGGGGTCCTTCGGGTTCCCTTGGACCCACAGGGGCATGGCTTCCAAAAGGCTTGGATGAGCCCTGTTTTTCCTAATAGCCCTGGAGAGTCTGATGCCCTCCTTTGAGCTGAGGCCTGGGGCAACCCTGTTCTTCCAAGATGATCCTTTCCCAGATGTCCACTTATCGCTTGTCATGTTCCCGTCGAGAATATCCTTGCCCCCACCCGGCCAGGAGACACTCTGGGCCTCACAGTTTCTTCCTGCTTGAGACTATACCCTGGTTCTGCTGTGAAGGGCTTGGTCAAGCTACTCACAGCTTCCCTTCCACTGTGGTAAGCTTTATCATAAGGCCTAAAAACAGTGGCATCACTGTCCCCAGCAAATGGCCAGCTCCCTGAGGGCAGGTACAAAGTCTCATCCATATGAACCTTTCCACAGAAGTCTATGCTGCGGGGCATCTGCAATAGCCACCTTGGTTGTCCCCAGCCCTTGATGTGACCACTGAGAATCACCATTGCTCCCACATACAAAGGGCTCCCTTTGCTGGTCAGTACTGCAGAGAACTGCCGAGGAGCCATGAGTGGCCAAGTCAAGGCAGGCTTTAGTGAAAGGGAAGAGACTCATAGAATCCAACATAGGTGGGGTGCCGTGCCAGCACTACCCCACCAGGGATGATACCCCACGCAAGGCCACAAAACTGTCGGGGGGAAGAACATGGCTCTTCTAAGGCACTGATGCCACGGCTTTGTGGCATCACCTGTGGTCCCCCGGAGCTGCCACCAGACTCTTGCCATCCAGGCTTTGCAGAGAAGCTGGCAAAGGGAACAGCACGTGATGTATGCTGTCATGGAAGCTGAGGGCACTTCCTAGCATCTGAGATATCAGAGCCAGGCTCAGGGCAGAAAGCAAGGGGTCCATCTATTCCTACGCTGAGTCACAAGGCCAGGACAAGGCCTCCCAGGGTCTCCATCGGAGTGAGAGAAGCCACATCAAGGAGGGAATACCATTTGCAGGGAACGTCTGGAATGTGATGGCTGTGTGGACACTTGGCCCAGTGAAAGAGGAAGGTGAGATTGGATGAGTTGAAGCTAGGGTTTGGAGAGCAGCAGGAAGGGTAACCAAAGGCAGAGGGACTTCATGTTAGGAATCTGGGGAACTGGTATGACTGTATAGAGAATGCCTTCTCAGCCAAAGCCAGGATGATGGGGAGGGCTGCTGCGTGAGCCGACTCTGGTACCCATTACTCCAAGCACAGGCCTTTGGCCATCCCACCAGAGCTCAGGGATTGTGCTGCTGGAGAAGAACGGAGATGCATCTCGCACTGAGTGTGTAGCCAGGACATCCTAGGACTAAGTCTGACTCCTGGCTGATATGTTTATCTTGGCAAACACCCTGGGCTGGGGCTCCAGGGGAAATACTCCTCCCCTCCCTTCCCAGCTCCTGTAAGTGGCACCCGAACTGTACACGCCTAAGAAAATACTTTAAAGAGGAACACCGTGGCCCTTCTCTCCTCCCAATTTCTCATACTCACTTATGTGACTAATTTTGGTTTCTTAAAATCTAACACCTTGAAACTCCAGCCCAGCTCATGAGTAATTATTTATAAACAGAGCCATAAAAGGCTGCGTGGCTGCCAAGAGTAATCAAACTCCTCCAACCACTTCAAAGAAAATCAAAGAACCTTTCCATCCGTGGCGCCTTTTGAGGCTTAACTATGAACACGATTTAAAATTCACAAGGAACCCCTCAGGTATCAGAACTCTAATACAAGGCTTTCCTGGACGAGTGTTTGATAAGAAGCGAAATGCTCCATTATATCCACCACCACCTGTGCTAATATTGCCCAGGGCTACCGTAAACGCTCACTTTGTACTAAATGCTTTTCTCGAGGCAAAGGGGCTGCTAGCCTGAGTGCAGGCTCCTTCCCTCCCTCCTGTGCATGCTCACGGGCTGGGATAAGTCCCTCCTCCCAGGTCAGCACTGGTCAGTGTCACATGTGCCCAAGTTTGCCCCACTCGAGGGAAGCAGGAGGGTTGTGTTCCTGGCTCTGGTGGCTAGGAGGCAAGCTACACTTATTACCAGCCCAGAGGAGCAAAGGATGTGGTGGTTGGATGGTTCTGTGTGGAGTAGAGAGAAAGACTCCATGAAGAGCAGTCCTTGCAAAGTCACAGCCCTAGAAACATGTGATAGGGGGCCACACGTGGGTTGCCATACAGGGAGGGGTTAGCTGTCCAGCAGCCATCAGCTACACTGCAGCCAGCCCAGAATGGTGATGTGGGAACTCGAGAAGGCTAGCCCAGGGCATCTGATGCTGAAAAGCTGATCTACAGACAGTGTAGTGGTACTGAGACAGGAAGAGAAGGCAGAAGCAGCCTCACAGTCTATGCTTTCGCTCCAGGGCTGAGGCTTACAGAAACCTGAACGTTATTGGCTCAGAAATGCTCCCCCTCCAACACACATACAGTGGGGTTGTGCGGAGAGAGCTCAGTGATTAAGAGCACTGGCTGTTCTTGCAGAGATCCTGGGTTCAATTTCCAGCACCCACATGGTGGCTCAAACATCTGTAATTCCAGGTCTTGGGGATCCAACACCCTCTTCTGGCCTTTGTGGATACTGCACACAGTGCACAGACATACAGGCAGGCAAAACACATACACTAAAAATGAAAATGGATAACTTTTTTTTTTTTTTTTTTTTTTTTAGAAAATCCTCAAGAGGCACACTCACCCAGGCGGGACATTCACAGCAAGAGCAGAAAGGGTCAGTGAAGAATCGCCCTCCAGCCTAGCATATCAACCAGCCAACCAGGGAGGAGGCAGAGAGAACTGTCCTGGTCAGGGAAGGTGAGGCTGGAAGAAGCAGGTGGAATTCTAGGGCACAGGGTTCTCTGACTCCCTCCTGTCATCACCCGATTTCCAGCCAGTCTATGGTCCCAACCTCAGCTGAATGCTGGGGTGCTCAGATTCAGTCATTAGTGCCTTTGGAGAACCTCATAAAAGTACACTGTTGGGGCTCCCTTTGAACTTCCTGCTGAGGTCCACATGCTGGGCTTGAGACAAAAGAGGACCTGCATTCTGATGACCTTCGAGGCGCGTGGGCAGGGCACGTGGGAAGGGCTGGAGTGCTGGGTGCGTCTGCGGGCATGGAGCCCGCTCTCTCTGCCTTGCTAAACTTTGTTGTTTGAAGATTTGTTCTAGTTTCATTTCTGTTGCTAAATGATAAGATACTGTGACAGAAGCAAACTTAGGAGAGATGGTTTCTTCCACATTCCAGGCTGCAGTTCATCATCGAAGGGAAGCCGAGGCTGGAACACACGGCACAGCCACGGTCTGGAGCAGAGAAGAGCAAGCGCGTGCCTGCTTGCCCACTCGCCTCTGCTCACCTTGCTGTCTCTGCTTTTACACAGCCTGAGAATGGTGCCGCCTGCAGTGGGTTGGGCCAAGCTGACAATTAAAGCTGAGTGCCACAAGGTTTACCTGTGTAGTAATGTACTGCTGTGTCGCTCACGGAGGGCCACACACTGGGCACCGCCTGCCGCTGTAACCTGCTGTCTTTTGCCCTCAAATCAGAGAAAGAGAAAGGGAGGATAGAAATTTCCACCACTTTTGCAAGTGGCCTTGATATAGAATGAGAGAAAGGTAGAAACCTTCACAGCCTCTTTTAGGCTGTCCTGAGCTTGAAGAGGACTAGCTGACAGTGAGTCAGACTAGCGTCTCAGCTCCCGATCTGTAAACTCAATCTCTCCAACAACAACCCAACCAAAGAACCAACACCCAACACCCAACCTGGCTCTCAGACTTTTTATACCCTAAGCCAAGAGTTCCCATAAACCCAGGCAGCACACAATCCCAAAAGCAAGCCACACATGCCAGAACAACTGCACCTGACCAAATTATAGCCACCTGCATCAAGCATTCCGAATCCAACTCATAATCATCTATCACACCTGGGGTGGGAACACAAACCTAATCCAAACGCCATTTTTCATTTTTAAGGAAACCAAAATAAAAAACACCTCTTCCAAGTGTCCCACTACGTACTTTAGCTGTGTGTGCACAGGTGGGTGGGTGCCCGTGACTGTGCTCAGTCCAAGACCAGAAGAGGGCATCAGGCCTCTCAGAGCTGAAGTACCAGGCCTTTGTGGGATATCCCGTGTGTTATGGAGGTGCTAGAATCTGAAGTTGAGTCCTCAAGATTGTGCAGCAAGTGTTCTTAACCACTGAGCCACCCCCTCCAGCCCCTCTCTTGACCTTTTTAAACCTAGCTTGTATTAGACAACTCAGCATCATTTCTGACTGTAGGCAGCCCACTCCCACCATTGGGAGTCTCAGGCCCTGAATGCCAACTATACTGGTAAGATAATGCTCCCTCAGGACTGCTAAGGGACCAGTGGGAAAATCAACCAACCAAGACACTAGATGCCCAGTGGCTCACCCAGGGCAGAAGGATCCTCCTTTGGCTTGGCAGACCTACCGCCCCGGGGTGCAGGGAGAAGCCTGTTTATTGGAGGGTCTTCTTCTTTCCATCTGCACTGGAGCCTGGGGTCTGGCCAGCCTACATCTGGCAGAGGTTTGGGGAGCCCAGCAACTTATTAGCAGGTACTGATAACGAGACCCTTGGAAAAGTCCAAGTGCTCGCATGTCTAGGTAGACCAGAAACCAAACTTCACCTGACAAGTGGAATGATCAGAGAGTTTAAACCCAACAGGCGTCATCAACGAGGGCAGGCAGAAGCGTTAATAATTGATTACCTGGGCCATTCTGTGGTTTGCATTTTAATAGCCTGGCAAGAGAATTTTTATTAGTTAGGCTCAAAAAGAAAAAGGAGAAGGCATTCTCCAATTAGCCACTGCAACTTGTCAAAGCACCTCCTCTCCCTGTCCTGTTCTGATCTTCCTTCAGGCACAGGTAGGACAGAGGGCTTCTGAGCTGTAGCTAGGTTGGGGTAGGGTCCCTGGGAGGAAAGAGGGTGGCAGGTACCACACACTGGAGTGAGTGCTCACCATTGTCATTGTTCCGGTGCAAGTGATCAATCATGAAGGAGATGGGGTCCAATGGCTGGTGGATCAGGAGCTGCTCCAGCATGTTCTGTGAGCACAAGCAGATATCAGATTAATACCTGCTGGTTGCCATGGAAACCACCTATTAGGGAATCTGCTGGGGTCACTGGCAGCAGAGGCCCGAGGAGACCCAAGCAGCCAGGTTCCCTTACCTTTTCTCCCTTTGTGCTTCCTACACAGGCCTGTTGTCCTGTGGTAGGGCCTTGGTGCTGCCTTCTGCCTAGAATGCTTCCTGTTCCTTGACCGGGCTAATGCTACTTGGTCACGAGATCTTGGGTGCACCAGGTAAACCCCTGCTGCCCTATGCGCCTGCACAGGCTTGCCATCCGCACCTGTGTCCCTTGCTTCGCCTCACCCCTGACCAAACACTCCATGGCTTCTGTGGTCCTCCCTGTCTGCACAATCACAATAGGTGATTGCCTGGGGGGTGAAGCCATTATTACCGCCTGGGTCTCTCCACAGTGGGACAGAAAACTTATCTGTAAAATGTCTAAATAGTCCTGGACAGTCCGGCCATTTAACCCAACTCAGCAAACACATTAGAGAAAGCGATTTTCAGGATAGCACACAGAACTGCAGAGCTGACAGGAGCTAGGCTGCTGGGCAGGTAGGAAGGGGCTTCGGTCCTATGAGGACAGAAGGAGTACGGGGCAGGCGAAAGCACCAATGAGGAGTCCTGTTTCAGCCTAGCTCCAACTCACCAGCAAATCCCTTCCCTGCTTGGGGCTCAGCTCTCCTCCCTCACCTCCCACCCTCATTCAGTGGCACAGCTGGGCTAACTCAATATTTGCGTGTGATGTTGCCTGCCTCTTGGCTAAGAGGTGATACATGCTCCAGATCGGTAACGCCTGTAGTATTTCTGCAAAAAGCAGCGGAGTCTGTGACAGGGAACTGAATTCTGGGAAGGGTGTTAGTTTGGATGAGCAGCAGTGGATCTGTGAATCCCATAAGATCCACAGACATCTGATAAACTTTCACAGAGCCGTACACACTGCCACAGAATCCCAAGTGCAGGTGAAAGGGGATGTCCAAGTGAAGCCCACAGTCACCTGGCTCCCCGCACACTAACACCAGCATGCTTGCTGGAAACTCCAGTTCTTTGGCCTGGGTTCGTGTGTCACCATGAGTCTGCTTTGGGGGGTTGAAATACCTTGAATTGCAGACTAGGGTGCTAGAAACTGAGTTCTAGTTTGCCCTTGGCCCTCACAATCATTGAGTGGCTAAGAGCTCACCAGTCTAGCTCCTGAAAGCCTTTGTATACCAGGGGAGAACAATGGAAAACAGGGCCACACACAGGCAGGGACCGGGGTTTGGCCAGTGGTTGGGAACCAGGACAGGCTGGGAGCCAGGACAAGGGCTAAGGATGGAGAAGCATGGAGCCTAAGTAGGAAACACTGCTGCCCTAGAGGGATATCATCTTGATAGGGACATCATCTTGAACTTGACAGCCCATGTGCCTGTCCTCATAGGAATGAAGACATTCTACAGAAACAAAATACATGTGCCCCATATTTTTGGCTGAGAGCTGAGACAATGGTCACTGAGAAACTGGAATTTCCCAGGAATCTCATACTAGGACAAGGGAAAAGCTGAAGCCCGGTGCCAGCCAAAGAGAACTGGTCCACCAGGAGGAGATTCCATGGATTTTTTACAACTTGTCAGACCATCTTGCAGGAGACAAAGATGGGTCCAGTGGTGGGTGAGGCCACACTTGACCAGGCCTGATTAGTTATGCTCACCTCTTGCCCGCTAAATCTAAACCTCGTGTCCGAACCCCAAAATTGCATCTGGGAGCCAATCACTATTTGTTTGTTTGTTTAATGTGCTCCTCTTCTCAATATGGTCACATGGAACAAATCTTTCTCTGCTTTCCACTGTTACTTGTCTCCTTAACTGGTCTATTGGAATCAGAGCTTAGGTAAGACCCAAGGCTTGGGCACCTGCTGAGGAGGTTCCCCACACAATTCCAGAGGAGGCCCTGGAGACTACTGCGGGATTTCACAGGTTAAGAAACTGAGGAAAGGGACTCTTCCAGACCGTGCAGCCGGGTCTCACTCCCCACCCCCGGGCGCCTGGTCACCTGCATCATCTCGAAGATATGGTTGTCCTCCCCGTACTGAGGCATTTCCGGGGGGATGAGGTGCGGGGCAGTAGTAGCGTCCATATCTTGGAAGGCTTGCTGCTCCCTAGTAACCGCGTTGCTAGGACGCCAGCCAGTGCGTCATCCGTAGGCGCCTCCGCTGGGGCGAGTCCTGGTCCCCAGTTCCATTCAATGCGTCCCGGGTCCGCCGCAGGCTCTCCCTCCCCAGAGCAGAGGGATTCTCGAGGGCCACAGCGCAAACCCCTAGGACACCGCGAGGGGTCACAGGGCAAGACCCAAGGACGCCGGTGGGGATACAGAACAAGGACCCCGTGACGCCTGTGTAGTCACAGCGCAAGGACCCCAGGATGCTCTGAGGAGGCACAGCGCAAGGTTGCAAGGACGCAGCGAGAGGAACCCCATGACGCCCCAGAAATCACTGTCTTGGATCCCCCAAGTCTCCCTGAAGGGAATCCAATCCCAGAAACAAGCCTTGCTTTTGGTGCAACCACCATGTGTGCCTGGGCTTTGGGAGTTTAGGAAACCCTGACTCTGCTCCCTGTATCTCAGTTTCCTCATCTTTAAACGAAAGATGCTGGGGCAGACATGCAACTGGTGTCTGCAGGAGCGAAGTCATCTGCAGCAGCTGCGGTCCCTTTGGAAACTGGGCGGATCTCCTGGGTTGGGCAGCCGGGCCATGTGACCTGATTGCCATGGCACCTGTGGTCACAATCGGCCAGGGCAGCCTGGTCTTTATGGTCTCGACCCCACCCACTCCCGCTTCCCAAGACCTGAGGAGGGCCTTCCAGCCCTCCGGGGCCGCACACCCACGGGAGTCACTCCAAGCTTCTGGGTACTCTGTGAGACGAAGGCCAGTCGGTGTCAAACCAGGGTAAAGGGGGCTGGGGCGCCGACCAGGAACTGGGTCGAAAACACTCAGGGAGTACGGGGAGGAGGAGGGGGAGGGGTGTCCTGGCCTAGAGTGAGGAGTTGAGGCTGCTGTGGACTGGGCAAGTGTGGCAATATCGGGGGGGGGGCGGGGGGCTTCTGTGCACTCACAAAGAGGGAGGGGGGCACGGCCTACGGGCATAGCCCAAGGTCCATCTGGACTTTGTGAACTTGACAAATTTGCCTTGGGCCTCAGTTTCCATCCTAAACAGTGGGAACCGCTGTAGTATTCCTCCCAGGACTGCTTTAAAGTATTCAGCAGTGACTGGCCTGTGAGAAGAAGACAATATGAACCCTACTGTCCGTCCTGGTCTCATTTGATCTTTAGACTAATCTTAATCTCACCTCAGTTACTTTGGACAGCAAGTAGCTCCTCTCTTGCAAGTTTTATTTTTATTTATTTGTGTATAAGGATATATGGTTGGGGACAGAAGAAGAGCAGAGGCCAGAATAGGGTGTTCAGACCCCTAGAACTAGAGTTACAGGCAGTTATGAGCCCACAGATCTGGGTACTGGGAACTGAACTAGGTCCTCTTGAAGAGCAGCAAATGCTCTTAACTCTCTGCAGCCCGCTGTAGTTATCTGCTTACATGGATCAAGAACCAAGTCAGGTTTGCTCTCCAGAATTCCTAGGGCCATGGCACTGGGCAGTCAAATGAAAACCTGCTCAGAATCCAAACCGAAGGATGAGATGGGGCAGAGGAGTTGACTGGATGGCTTTGGGCAAGTCAGATCCCCATCTGGATTTGTTTCTTCCCCAGATGCTGGGCAGAGAGAGGAAGTTTCAATAGCTTGAAGAGTTTCCATCTAAACTTTGTAGAAAAAGAGACTGAGGCCTAGTAAAGGGGAAAGTCTTGCCCAGGGCCATGGGTGAAATCAGAGGCAGTCCCAAGGCTGGTAGCAGGCCTCCTGACCTGGGACTTTGACACCTACCCACATAAAGCCAGCGGCCCTGCCCCTCAGTTCCATGACTGCTTCTTCAAAGGTCTTGGTAGACTCTTCAGCTGGGGAAGCAAACAAGCCACCTCCTCAACAAAGACTACAACAGCCAACCTGCAGCTTTCACTAGGGAGGCTGTGTGCTTCCTGGACATTTTTGAAGTGACTTTCCTTTCTCCTCATTTATTTTAAGCCTCAGGCGTTTTTCATATTGTGATCTGATCTTCTTTAGCAGCCTGGAAAAATACAAATCAATTAAAGCCTAAAACCTATGGGATAATCACTTTTCCCTCCCTTCTCCCCCCAGAGAGAGAGAGGCGCCCGTATCCGGGACTTTTCATCCGCAGAGGTTTGTGTTCAAGGGACAATCACTTTGGATAGCTTGTTACAGCTCCTTTTGTGACATCCCTGACGTGTGCATGTCACAAGTTGCTAGGATCAAGAACTGAGTCAGGTTTGCTCTAGGGGGCTCGTGGGGCCACGGTTATCACTGTCTCCTTGGAGAACTCTGAAGCTCAGAGAGGGCGGCAGGGAATGGAGCACCCAGGAGGCAGCCCATGAGTGCTCGTCCTCATTGCTCATTGTAGGAGTGGAAGTGAGGTCTTGCGTCTAGCTAGCAGGGGACCCTAGAAGTGGGTAACTTTCCAGACCCTTGGTAGCATCTGCCACTTGTTCCCCAGCAGCCAGAGCCAACCCAATGCCTATCATGTCGTCTCTAAGGAACATAAGAGAGGAAGGGGAAGGAAGGTCTAATTGAAGAGCCACACTCAGAAGGCAAGCTGGGATGGGACAGATCCTAGCTTGCCCACCTCCTAACTGTGTGGTTTCAGCTTCATCCTCTGATCATCCTCTGTGACCATTGTCATCCCTTGTCCTAAGCTGCGGTCGGGGATCGAGATGACACATGCCCAGGGCTTCCCCAGATCGCCGCCTACGAGCAGCTCTTCTCATACCACCATCAGACCAGATGTCTGCAGCATGCTGATGCTATCTGCCCTGCTGGCTTTCATGTGTGCACCCCTGTCCCTTTCCGAGCTCTGCCCTGCCCTCTTCTTACTCCAACAGAGTTCATCCAGGGCAGAGCCTCATACACCTTATCCATCGCTGTAGAGCCCAGCATGCAGACTGCGTCTGGCTTAGGGTAGGAAGGATTATAGTGTGGTGCCCATCCCTGCCCCCTGGCTTAGAAGTCTTCAGTTCTGAATATCTAGGTTGACCCAGGGGTCTCTTGGCCTGGCCCTGTCTAACAACCCTGTCCCTCAGTCAAGTATGTTGCCCACTCACACCCCTTCTTTTCAAGCTTGGATTTTAACCCCTCCACCAAAGAGGATAAGCTCCTAGCAGCCATTGCTTCTCCTGAGGTATCACCATACCGGTTGTGGCAGTCCTCCATCACCTGCATGCTGGGTGAGGTCTGCTGTGAAAGGAGCACTGCCTTCTAGGCTCTGGGCTCCCCACCTTCCTCACGACTGTCATCCCAGGACATGCCCACCCCAAGGATGGGTGGCTATGCTGTCGTCTCCTGTATGCTGGGGCACAAGCTCAAAGACTATTGTCACCTGAGGTCAGTAATTAGGGTGGAACAAGATCTGAACAGCCTTGACTGCTGCCAACCACAGCAGAGAGCAGCATGGGCAAAGACTGGGGATAACAAGGCACATCTCCCTGGACATCCACCACTAGTATTCTTCAAAATTCAAGAATGAACGGCAATCCATCTGGAACAACACAATAAAGACAAGCTTACTGTTAGAGATTTTCCTTTTTTGTCATAGGCTCTGGTACGAAAAGGCATAGTATTTCTCTAAAATTATTTTATTCATTCTTGTAGACTTGTGTGTGTGTGTGTGTGTGTGTGTGTGTTGCTTTTTTGTTTGTTTTGAGACAAGGTTTCTCTATTGTAACCAAGTTGCTGGGATTAAAGGTGCGCACTATCACCACCTGGCAGATATTTTAAAGTATTTCTTTCCTCTCCTGAATGGATACTAAGATTTTTGGCACCCAATCCCAAAATTTTGTCTCCCTCCCTTCCCTGGCAAGTTAGAATTCAGTAGAGGGACAAGAGAAAACTCACTATGTTCTAGTGAGCAATTCTGCCCCGTGGGGAAGAGGCTGAGGACAATGGCCAATGTAAATAAACAAGAATCTCAAGCCTATTCCAACCTATGTCACAGCAGGCTGTGTGCAGGAAGGCTGGGGAGAGACGAGGGGCTGCTGTCTTTAGGGGGCTGGCTGACCTGTACCAGACCAACCAGGGCCGCAGCTGCTCCTACCTGTTGGCAGACACAGTGTATGCTCTGTTAAATTTGCATGAGGTGCCCACTTGGGTTAATGGGGTACAGTTTGGGACAACCCTGGATCTCAAAAGGGCCTCTTCCAGTCACCTGGAAGCTCTGATTTGCAGACCAGCATTCACAGAGGCCATGTTCTGCTCTGTCCTCAGTCCTTAAATTGCCTGGCTGCCATGTGTTTTGCCATAGAGGTGCCTTCCCAGCCTCCACTCCTATCGTAGTGAGGAAGCCGCCAATGTACCTTCCTCACACTTGACCTTGCTTGTCTGACCCCTTCCACTTCCAGCGCCTTGGAACGGCCTTGGCTCTCATGGCAAGGCTGCCATGCTGGTGCCTGGGCTCTGCGTGCACCAGTGGAGGGACATTGGGGTATGAGACACAGTGAGCTCGCTGTTTCAGCATCGGGACCCAGGGGTCTATGGCACAAACTCAACTGGGCTCCCTTATCTCTAGGTCTCCAAATATTCCCTGAAAGTTACAGGGCATGAGCTGCTGGGGTCCCTTCCAGCTCCAACACTCCCTAAAGACTATAAGCGTTTTGCCCGAGGTCAGTAGACCTCCTTTTCCACAAAGCTGCTCAGAGATTCTGGCCCCTTCAAGGCTCTGTTCTTCCTCCCAATAGATACTTCCTGTCCTGTGAGACCCAAGAACCACAATGAATGAGGTGAAAGAGTGCCTCCGCAGCACCGAGCAGAAGTACAAACTCTTTCAGCAGCAGCAGTTCACCTTCATTGCTGCTCTGGAGCACTGCCGGGAGAATGCGCATGACAAAATCCGCCCCATCTCCAGCATCGGACAGGTGATGCCTGGCAAGCAGGGTGGTGGTCCAGGGTGGGGTAGGGTGTTCGTCCCAGTCCAGTTCCCTCACCCAAAACATGGAACGGTGGAGCCCCAGAGAGGAGAGGTGTGTGTGAGTTGGAATTGGGACTCAGATTCTGACTGATGGAGAGTCCCTCAGTCATCCACCAGATATGTAACAACAGTGATGGAAATATGCACTCAAGACTCAGCCAGTTTGGGCTACCTGCTTTACCCTGCAGCCTTGGCCAGTGAGCATATCTCACTAAGCCTCAGTTTCCCAACCTGTAAGACACATGCAGTGAAAGCATCCATGGAAACCTCTTGGCTCACACTGAGCATTCGAATGTCTGGGGTCACATGCTAGCCCTCGGCTGAGTGCCGGGGGATTTGTTGGTGAGCAGGTAGATAATGGTCCTTCTCAGCAGATATCTGCCACAAACTGGCAACTGGCACAGCTCGCTGATGGAGGCTTTGCAGACACTTTTATTTAACCTGTTTAAGAGTGAGCTGTTGTCCAAGTTCACTCAGTGAGGGCTGGAGGCCTTCCAGGAAGTTAGGGCCCCCGCCACAAGCCAGCTAGGAACACACATGCTAGTTGGACTTAGAAGTAAAAAGAGGCCCCTGAAAAGGAGTCAAGTTCCACTGAAGGATGCCTGCTTGAAGGGGACCCGGGGCAGGCATGGTACAGGTTCAAAGTTTCCAGGAGACTGCAGAAAACAAGCAGCCTTCGCCAGAGGGATCCTTCAACATTCTGTTTCTAAATTTTGTGCACATTTCTTGCTTTTGTTTGTTTGTTTTTTTTTTTAGTTGAAAAATGCTGACCATATGCTGGGTGGTGGTGGCACACATCTTTAATCCCAGCACTCAGGAGGCAGAGGCAGGCAGGTCTCTGTGAGTTTAAGGCCAGCTAGAGTTACAACAGAGAAACCCTGTCGTGAAAAAAAATGCACTCATGCACCTGCATCCACATCTACATCTATCACACTGGTCCCCTGGACCATGCTTGTGCCCCTGCACGGACTGAAATGGCAGTTGTTTACATTCCCCCGGCAGCTCAGCCTTCCAAGAGCACGGGGCAGGTTTTCAGTCTCTAATACTGGCCCAATTCCCCCACACCTAAGCACCTGCATGGTGGGGCTTCCCACCTTAGGTTCAGAAGAGATGGCTCTCGGCTCTGTCCACTCTCAAAGCTGCCCTCACACACCCAGGGAGCCCAAGGATCCCTCTCTGTTGTGGTCACACCTCGATGCAGACCCCTCACTCCCACCCCGCACCAGGTGGCTGGACATTCAGATGGTGCGCTTACCATCTGAAGCTTGGAGAGGAATCCCTTCAGATCACGAAGAGACAGAGTGACCCTGTCTAGACACAGACAGTTTGGAGTGTTGGGAGAAGACAGAGGTGCCTTCTTTTATCACTCCGTGGAGAGTAGCAGCTGGCTGTGAAATGACTGAATCCGTTACTCATTCCTGTAGTTAAGGCAGTTCCTCCTTAGCGTGAGATCAGCCCTCTCACCTGGCCTGTGCTCAGAGGCAAAGTCTCTGGGTGGTCCCAAGTAACATAAGGGGTCTCTTCCCCAGCCAACGATGTAGTGGAGAGAAGATCGGAGAATTAGTGTTCTCAGTCTGCTGTGTAGCTCCCTTTGGCA
The DNA here is from genome assembly GCA_026225945.1 of Cricetomys ansorgei. Taxonomy (NCBI): domain Eukaryota; kingdom Metazoa; phylum Chordata; class Mammalia; order Rodentia; family Nesomyidae; genus Cricetomys; species Cricetomys ansorgei. Next base: position 355,186 of record JAMJFZ010002611.1, read on the forward strand.
AGGAGCCCATGCTACCTGCACAGTCACATGGGGGTTTAAAGTCTGCCTGGTATATGTGAATTCTGGTATGAACTTATGCCCACCACTCTGGCCACCCCCTGCTGGAGATGCTCTGAATCTGGGCTAAGGTAGAGAGCACAGCCCACTGTCCTCATGTGGACAGTCATTTCCCCAGTCAAGCCTGTAGCTGACTTTTTCTAACTCCCAAATGCAGTGCAACCAGCCCAAAGGATTCTTGTTTCTTCCTCAGTGGTTTGGGTAGACAGGGTGGTGGAGCCCAGGACACTTCTGTTGGTACCCAAGCAGGTCATTTCACTTGTCTGAACCTCCAGCATTTAGGGAATATATTAAATGAGGACTCCAAAAGGTCCCTACCTAGCATGGAGGGCTTAGGTGGTAAGGAAGATCAGACTTAGAAAAGTATTTTTGCAATGTTACTTGGGACACAACGTTAGTTGTATGTCATGACCTGCACATTCTAATGCTTCATATCTGTCATCAAGCCCGTGATCGTGGGAGGGCCTGGGGCAGTGTCCTCTGTCCTTCCAGCTCCTGACATGCTGGCCTCTGCAGGTGCAGAGCTACATGGAACACTACTGCAACAATTCCACGGACCGGCGGATCCTGGTCATGTTCCTGGACATCTGCTCGGAGCTCAACAAGCTCTGCCAGCACTTTGAAGTCCTGCACTCTGGCACTCCTGTCACCAACAGTCTTCTCGAGAAATGCAAAACCCTGGTTAGCCAAAGCAATGACCTGAGCATCCTCAGAGCCAAGTAAGTCCCTCATGGGTGCACACGGGGCAGAGTCTCTGCTGAGCGGTCAGGGACCTGGGAGCTGGCTCTCCCCTGACGGCACAGGTCACAGCCTTTAGTTCATACAAATCCTAGCTCCCAACTACCTACTGGAATGACTGACCTAATTAAACTGACCTAAAATTGGGTCACAGACATAGTAGGACAAAAAGTTAGACTTAGAACCAGACTAAAGGAGAAGGGGGCTACATTAGTGGGACACCAGTTACATGCGCTGGGATTCCATGGTGACCTCTGAGAATCAGGAGCACCATGAATCCATGTCAGTGGGCTCTTTAGATGTTAGGGTAAGAAGGGTGTTGAAGGTAGTTGTCAGAAGGTGCCAGGAGGTTCTTCAGATCCTAGTCCTGGTAGTTGACAGCTCTTGCCATTCATACCAGAAGTACTTGGAGCTCTTGGCCTTGAACTTTCTGAATCAGAACATGAGGGGATGAGGTTATGTATGTCTAGTTCTCACACCTCCTGGGGTGGGGGTGACCTGTTGTCCATGACATCAAGTACCCTCAGTAGGTCTTACCTGCTGCTTACTACCCTGCAGGTACCCACACGATGTGGTGAACCACCTCAGCTGTGATGAGGCCAGGAACCACTATGGAGGTGTGGTCAGTCTCATCCCTCTAGTGTTGGACTTAATGAAAGAGTGGATTGCTCATTCCGAGAAGCTACCTCGCAAAGTGCTGCAGCATGTGAGTGAGATCCTGGGTAGCCTAGGAGCCACTGCAGCCAACAGACCTCCCCGGATCCAGCATTGGTTAGGAAAGCATAAGCACCTTGAAAAAGAGTGCCTCAAACCTAGGGGGAAAGACAAAGGCTCTCGGAAGCCTCCCTGGAGACCACCCGGTGGGAAACTGTGACCATCGATGTACTTGGCTTCCACTGGTCCACCCATTCTCACTGGGGACCAATACACAATTAAGAATCTCTTCCTCTCTCTCGCTTTTCACTTCTAATGTTTCCGCCTCTTGACCTCCGTCTTGCTAAAAGGGATCCTCACTCATGGAGCTACCCAAACAATATGGTGTTGGTAGGGCGTGTCTCAGAGGAAGGGTACTGTGCTGATGCCAGGCCTCCTGCCCATGCTGTGGCCTCTGGCTCCATAGTGAGCCAACTGGAGGGGGGCCCACTACAAGGGCAAGCACGAAATCAATTACAGGACCTCTCATGAACAGATCAGGGGGAGAGGATCAGAAGACTGAGCACAGTGTGTGTTCAGCTCCCTGGACCAAAACAAGGGAGGAATGTTCTCCCTCTTAGTTGGGAGAGGGAGACCATGACAGAAAACAAAATTCAGTTCTGTGACTCTTGAACAAGACATGGTCTGGTCTTTACTGCAGTCTAGTCTATCCACACGCTATAAAATGTATATATTCCTGGCTTCTCAGCTTGCCAGAAGTAAGGTCTGACTGTTGGTTTTTCCCTTCACAGGGGACGACTTAGCTTCTGTATTGTTGCTTCAAGAATAAAGTGTTCTACCACTTCTCTAACCGGCTTGGTTTCCTGGGATTTACCCGAAAAAAAACTTGTACTTATAAGACATCAAAGGACATTGGGTGGTGGCCACACAGGCAAACCCCCTCTCATACAGCACCAGAGGCCTCTCCAGACAAGTTGAGTGCTTCCCTTCAGAGTGAGTGGGCTGCCTCTCAGAGGCCCAGGCCACAGAGGGCCAGCCTACAGGCTTCTCCAAGGGTGAACTCCTTGTCTGGCAAGAGACCTATTCAGACAACCTGATTTTTCAGACAACATAAAAACTGTCCCCTCAGTTTCCTGGTTTTAGATGGGCAATGCAGTAATTCCAGATATGTCCTGGTCGAGGCATTGCCATGCAGCTTGCAGCTTGCAGCTTGCAGCTTGCATCCTGCTTCTTCCCCTCTGAGGGCCAAGCCAAATGGTAGGGACTAGGTGAGGGAGGAATCTAAAATTATGTAAAGGTTATCTCCCACCTCTGCCCAATGCCTGAAGGGCAGGGGCCATCAGGGAAGCAGTCAGTCATACAGCTGCACTGTCCCTTGGCATCTCATAAATACAGCTGGTCAGGTTCCTGTTAGAGGTGGCTCTCTTCCAAATGCTTTTTACACTGGGGCATGAGTTTAAGGCAGATGAATTATCTGTTCTCCATGTCCAGACACTATTATGACCTGTCCACCCAGTCTGTACCACCATCCAGGGAACCACTCCAGACAGACTGCAGTGTCTTTGGGCCATCTCATTTCACCCACAAAGGCCCCAAGGTCACCATAAAGTCACTCCATCTCAACACTGCGGAATGCAAAACAATAAATCTTTATTTGTTCACAGTTAAACACAAGCAACTGCCTTGACATTTTAGAACATTCTAAGGACAGCAAACCTTTGATTCCATTCACTGAGACTGTACCATGTTCTCCTGCAGCACATACTCATGGCATCTGATGCGGACTGTTTGTCATGCTTTTAAGATCATAGTGGGAAAGTTTAAACCCTTTGAGAAAGAGGTGACTTCCATTGAACTAAACATTAAAAAAAAATCTGATTCATTTTCACTGATGGGACACCCCCCTCTTTAAACTCCAAGTTAGCCATATATGGTTCATCCATGATTGATTATAAAACTAAACTATGTCTTAGAAAAATCTGCTCCTCCATAATGTGTTTGTGGTCCAGTCTCATGAAGGGTGACCACTGAATCTTCCTAGTGCAAAAAACGCCTGCCTGCCTCTGATCCACCAGAGAGCTGACAAGCAGCTTCATGACCTCCCCTCCCTTCTAGCACTGTGTGAGGTGGGGCAGGGGGGAGGGATCAGTCTGGAGCCCTTAAACTCCAGTGGCTCAGGCAGCCTACTTATCCAGAGATGGATAATACTGGGGCTCTGAGAAGGGAAGGGCATTTCTCGGACCCCATTAATTTCATTCTGAGGCCAAAAGTGGTCAGGGTGCAGTTTCTACTGTAGCTGCAGCTACTTCTCTACACAGCATTTAAAAACTCAGGGTGATACCAAAGACAGAAACACTGCTCCCCGGGGCACACTGGGGACTCACAGGCAGGGAAGCTAAACAGGAACCAGGGTCTCAGCAGCAGCCTAGGGGTCAGTTCCCACTTACACCTATGCAGACAGGCTGAACCCAGGGCGACCCATGACTCTGCAGCAAACTGGGGGAGAGAATGGCACCTCACGCCACAAATCTCTGCTTGCGCACAGGGACATGAACATCCTCACACTGGATATATTTTCCAATGCACACAGTGGGTTTGCAGTGTGGGTCTCAGGGTAAAGGTGCAGCAGATGCAGGCTGCCATCTGAATCACAGTGTGCGGGGCCACTGGCCTCTGGCTGAGGCGACTCCATATGCGTTACAGTGCAAGCTGAGCCTGTGCGATGCCCACCAGCTTGTCTATAGTGCCTCCTACCCTCATTGCTCAGTGAGAAAAATGAGCACCTTGCAACAGTACTTCTGTTTGCTCTTTAGTTCTTTTCTGGCTTCAAGTGGTAGGTTCATGCAGGCTGGTCTCAACAGACTTCAGTTTGTTGTTACACATTCCTCGCTTTCTACTCTGACTGCCGCCTGAGTGCTGTGGCCAGCTCTCGGGTCTTTTGTCCTTGACCATCCAACTGCTAACACTGCTCTTTCTCCTTTGAGTACTAGAGCTCACGTATGCGACAAGGGGCCCTGAGTCCGAGGCTTGTCACCTATGGCGCTGACCATTGGCCACAGCAGCATGGGGAGGGGAGGTTAATTTTTAACCACCAGTGGCTTCCGGGGCTTTTCCTGGGTTGTGACAGTTGGCCTAAGAAGAGTGACTCCCTGCTAACCACGTCACACACAGTTGGACAACCTTTCCTCCTGAAAAAGGGTCAGCAAAGCTGTCAAGGTCAGCAATGGCCCCGGCAGCTGTGCTGCTGCTCCAGGAACACCACTTAGAGCCTGTCTCCTCACGTTCACGGTCACACTGCTCACGCTCCCAAGGCAAATCTTACACACTTCAGGGAAGAATATTAGACAGATTTGTGCTTAGTGCCTCTCCTGGGCACAGACCTGTTCCTCCACTCCAGTGGCACTGTTGTGCTGCTTCTAACAGATTCCAGACTGCACGAGACACAGCCTCCAGTGTCCTTGTGGTCCACTGGCAACCACAGCACAAACTCCAACGATCAGAGGATGGAGGCCGTTCAACCCCAGCACTCACACACACTGGGTTGCCCCACGACACCTACTGTTCTAACACCCTGGCCCAGGCCTCAGCTGCCTCTCAGAAGTTTCCCTCCTGCCTGCAACAGCATCAGGTGACCCACTGACTCCCAGAGGCTCTGTCATTGCTCTCTGAACAGAAGCCTCTACCCAACCATCCACGATCCTGGAGTCCTTTGAAAACAGCCAGTGTTTAGCTTAGGCACATTCAAGATGACTCCTGGGTCACGCATCCAACACACACATTAACTGAAAAAACCTTCACCAGCTTCTAAAACTTAAGCCACACATGATGCTCAGGTTCTGTCTGGGTACAGAATACCCAGGATGGAGGAAGATGCTGAGGCAAGCAGAGCCTGTGGACTCCAGCCTATACCTCAGCCCACTTGACCACACTGCCTAAATGTCATCACCTGTGCAGTCTGTGAGGTTTCTTTCTAATGTAAAAAAAAAAAAAAAAAAAAAGGCTTTGTTCTCTGGCACAGATCTTTGGGTGGGGGAGGGGAGGTAATTCTTAAGAGCAGTGACTACCATTAACCTGTGAGATCTTTCTCCACAATCTGTTCATCTGCCCTTTTCTACAATTGATCAGGTGAGAGCGCACTGGGTTTTTAAGCTTTCCTTTGGGCAGAGCTAAATGAAAAGCATGGCATCACTGATACCCACACTCTGAATGTCCAGGGGCAATGGCTGCCCTCTGCTGGTCTGAGAATCATCAGTGGCACACCTGCTTCAGCTGTCAGTCAGCTATGCAGAGACATGACCCTGACAGGTCTTCAGCCAGCACTGCCACGGGGACATGGAATCTCACCTTACTTAGGGATGCGAGAAGATTTACTGTCACGCTTAAGAAAGATTCTCTCTCTCACCCTCACACTGGAAACTTCCATATGCAGAAGATTTCGTACCATTAGTTTTTTTTTTTTTTTGTTGTTGTTGTTGTTTTGCTTTTAGCTTTGTCTTAGCTAAACCCTTCTGTTCTTTATATACCACACAGAACAGAAACAAGCTCACGGCTCCTTCCCAAGTCTCTCCTTGCCTGGGTCAGAATATCAGGCAACAACTCTCACACTTCCAGCATTTATTTCAGGAGCATTAGTTGAGTTTGGGCTCTCTTCCACCATCGTGTTCTGACTGACATCACCTCCTGAGAGCATGAGGGCAGGCAGTTGGGGACAGGCCATTGGCCATCAATACCCTCCCAGACCCTGAGTTGTTCTGCTGTTCCTAACAAGTATTTGACATGAAGCTCCAGGGAGAGTTTCTCCTGATGTCAGAATTGCTGTAAAAACGCTGCTAGAACCTACTATGGTGAGGCAGTCCCAGCCTGAGAGTGATCCTTACATAAGCTCTAAGGAAACTCTGACTCTTCTGAGCCTGTCTGCTGCAGTATCACAAAGCAGCTGGTAATTGGGCACATGGACCCAAGGGGAGGCAAACAGGCTGAAGGGTGGAACCATGGCTCAGTTGGATGGGCCAGCCAGAGGCACGCTTCCACACTTGCATGAGCACCCTGGGTGCCCCTCCTAGTGACCACTCCCCACTGTCTGCAGATTGCAGGACGACAACCTAGACACCCACCCGCAGGCAGCATGGTGCCAGCATTCAAGCAAATACCAAATAAATAAGAGGTAGTGGGGTAGAGGGGTAAGAGCGTTCCAGAAAGTAAGGCAGTGTGGCCTCCACAGTGCCAACTACACCGTCAAAAACAACTAGTGTTTGTTCTCACAGAACCTTCTAGGAAGCGTATCAGAGCTGCCAAGAGAAGGCAGGGGTGAGTGAACCAGTTTCTCTAGATCTGTGGCTTTACATGCTGAACTTCAGAACCAAAAAGCAGTTAAAACGCTCTTGTAAAGACCATCATCATTGTAGGCTACACCCTTCTGGAAGGGACAAAACTGGACTTACCTGCAGTACCACTAACTGCCTGGCCTACTCAGGAGCCACCCAGTTATCTGAACCTCAGGAAAGCAGAGTGGTATGTTGGACCCAAAGATGAAATTTGGCCTCATATTGCACAGGTTCAAAGGACACAACCATTTGGTGGGGAGGGAGCAAGAAAATAAAGCTACAAGGGACCCACACAGGCCCTCAATTAGTACATACTGCTAGGTAAATGAAAGAGGCTGGGGTGGGGTGAAGGAAAGCATCTCAATGCCAGACCCAAAAGCCATCATTCCACATTGTGTCAGCTGTCAAAAGGACCTCTGTCCCATTCCCACAACACGAGCAGCGCCCAGACCCTGGAAACAGGACAGCCTAGAACGTGCATTCACACCTCCTGTGCCAACAAAGACGCAAATTAACACTGACATGCTCCTCAGCTGTGCTCGGGATGAGTCTCATTGTAGTCCATGATATGGAGTTGCCCCATACTGTCCGAGCTTGGAGAAGACGGGTGTGGGGCATCTAGATTCAGGGGAGTCTTGATTTCCATGCCCGAGTCTTTGCCCAGTTCTGTCTTTAGGGTCTCAGAAAGGCTACTGATGGTCATGCCGTCCTCATCACACTGGCTCTCACTCTTGTTACGGAACAGCTCCCGGGCCTTCATGCCCAAGAAGCTTTTAGAACTGGGAAGTGAGCCAACAGTTGTGGGGATGCTGCTGGAGGGCTCGCCCATGGTGGTTTCCCACCGGCTGCTAAACCTCTGGCTCGGAGGTTTCTCTGGCGTGGAAAGCTCACTGCTGCTGCTGCTGCTGCCTCCAGTGCCTCTACCTCCACAGCCAGCCCGGGTGCCACCAGGCCTGGAGGTCCTGGTCTCACCGTTGTGGCCAGAAGCCTCTTCATTATGGCCTACCAAGGAATCTGAGCAGCCGTCACTACAACAGTCAAGTCTGTAAGAGACCCAGAGGGAATGCAGTTGGTAACTGTAGCACTTCTGGGTGAATGTGAAATTACACTGCTCCCTGAACCCTGCTGTCCATTCTTTAATTAAAAATGTTATGTGTATGAGTGTGTGTGTGTGTGTGTGTGTGTGTGTGTGTATGTGCGCGTGCTTGCGTGCGACTAATACCTGAGGAGGCCAGAAGACAGTGTCAGATCCCTGGAACTGCAGTTACAGGTGGCTCACCTAGGTGCTGAGAACCAAACCCAGGTCCTCTGCAAGAGTAGCTAGTGCTCTTAGCCACCGAGCCATCCCTCCAAATCCCCTGCTCTGTTTTGGCAATGGTAGATACAAGCAATAGTCTCACTTAAAGCCCAAGTAACAACTGGGGTTATGCTGGATGGGGTTATCTGCCAACAGTTGTGGGGATGCTGCTGGAGGGCTTGCCAAAAGAGTGGTTTCCAGGAGACAAAAGGGGATGGCTCACTGGAAGGGTCTGAGCAGAGGACAGCAGCCCAAATGGTGGTAACCACCTCTTCAAACCCCTGGCATGCAGCCTGTCTGTGGCATTACGCTGCAGAGCCCTTTCACATAGCCTGATGGAGCCATTCTCACCTCTCTTCCGCTGCTTCTGCTGCTTCCGCTTTGTCCTCTTCTAGTTTCCGTAGGCGGCCATCTTTCTCCAGCCTGCCGTACAAGTCTAGGATCTCCAGTTCCAACACCCGGGTGATCTTTCTCTGAGCCTCATACCTGCTCTCTGCAGCTAGCAGCTGCCCACTGAAAGACAGGGCTTGGTTCAGGACACAGGAAGGGACCCACCCTTGCCCACACCTTTCCAGTAAGTCACCTCGCCTGGCTTTTGACATCCTCAAGGTATTTCTTCTGTTCTAGGAGAAGGTGGTCTTTCTTGGCCAGAAGAGATTCCAGTTCCAAAACTCGTCTCTGTGAGGCATCCAGCCTCTGGTTCTGCTGAAGAAGGTGGCTTCTGTTTTTTTCTAGTTCTTTTCGATATGCAGTTTTCATCATTTCTACTTCCTATAAAAAGGTCTGGAGTCAGTACTTACAGATGAGTGTGCAATGTAACGCTACAAGAAGTGTCCTCCGCACTGAGAGGCACTTAGTGTCCTGACCCAAGTGACTGAGGAGGACTTCCTGGCAAGTAGGCTGGCTGGGCATTTTTGATATCTATCCCTAAGGAAAGCATCTGAAACATGGAAAGACATATTGTACAACAGAGTCACCACAGCATGTTACAAAAGCCAAGAGCTCTAAGTGCCCTTAGAACTAGTGTCAGCAACTCTGTGAAAGAAAGCATATTTTTACCCTGTTTACAGAGTGTATACAGTACTAATAAGAAGACCTAAGTGTAACTGTCACTCACATGATCATGCCTGTCACAACGCACTGAATAAGCCACTTTGCACAGCTGCAGCTTCAGGTTAATAGCACTGAGGCCATTTGCCTTCTTTTACCCTCCCTCCCTCCTCTACTAGCTCCTGAGATGGTGACACAGAGGGAACATGTCTGCCCAGTAGAAGCAGCACTCACAGGCTAGGTACCTGCCGAAGTTTGCCAGCCAAGCCACACAGGTGGCCCTCCTGCATCTGCAAATCCATAGGAAGTGTAGACTGATGTGTCCCCAAAAGGCAGAAAGAGGCTCTCTTAGCGATTATTACTATGTGTTTACTGTGACAACACATACACAAATGGTATCACACAAGTTTTTCAAAAGGACCCTAAACTGTAAGTTACAAGAAGGTGACCTTTCTGGAAAGTATCAAGCCTCAACACTGACCAGTAAATCAGATGTTTCCAGAGTGTGGAAGACAGACAGAAAGGGCTGAAAAGATGACCTTTCCAGCTGTGCTGAACATCTCCAAGTAACAACACAGGCTAGGTGAACAAACAACAGCTGACTTACAGACCTGTAGACATAAATACATGTTCATTGTGGGCACCGACTGTGCCATTCTGGGTTCTTGTCGTTATTCTTGAATAATACAGTTTAACTGCTGCTTCCATAGTGCTGACCTTACAGTAAGTATTTACACATGACCTAGAGATGGCTACAGTACACGAGCCGATGTGCAAGGTCTCTGGGCCAACACCGTACCGTCCTGTAGACTAGTAGGGCCCTAGAGCCCATCGGGCACAGCAATTGTGCCCTGTACTTATTTATGGATACTTACACAAGGTATTAAAAAACGTCAAGTCCCAGGCATGTTAGTTACCCAAACAGCCTGTTAGTGCCTGCCCCTTCTCCAGAGGCCTGAAGAACAACCACCTAGCTCCCCACCCAGAGGCAGATCATGGCCTGCTCAAGGCCCTCACAGGCTAGTAACGAGCACCAATCAAATCTAACAAAAAGGAAAGTATGGTAGGAAGCATGTGGAGGGTTTTGAGAAAGATTTTTCTCAGTGAGAGACACCCACCCATAGAAGAGGACATTCGTCTCTTTCTGGAAACACCATGCGGTTGGTCTGTGAGAGCTGAACTTGGGCACTTGGCACACCAGTCTGGCTAGCTGGAGGACAAGGCTAATAAGATAAGATGGCAGGGGGAAGAGTGCAAAGAGCCTAGCTTCCTCATGTTGGCCCCAAACTACCACCTTGATCAACTTGAAATTTACCTGCCTTAAGACTTCTGACAAGTGTAGCAATAAAACTCTGTATCATAAAGCAAAGTTGTTTTGTTTTGTGACGTACAACAGAAGGCATCCTGTCTAACAAGAGTGGACTTCCTAATTCATAACTGTGAAACACATCCCAAGAGGAGACATGACTACTGCCAGTCTCAGGGTTCAAGTAACAGAAGCCAGCCCATCTATGCATCATCGTTCTGGAGGCATCAAAAAGTTGTTTCAGCAACAGCCAGACATGGTTGAATCCTAGTACATTGGAGACAGAGACAAGTGGCTCTCTGTGAGTTCAAGGCCAGCCTAGTCCTGCACAAAGTTTCAGTGCAGCCAAGGCTATACCGGGAGACTCTATCTCAAAAAACAACATGCCTCAGAGTGGTCTGTTCGCTACATTCTCTTGAAACTATTCAGTTTCCAGAGTATTCATAGGTGGATTCTAGATAGTTTTACTTTTGGCATCCTCCTGAGTTTGAACCAGAGGCTGAGAAGAGCTAAGAAATAAGAAGCTACTCTACCATGAATTATGTCTCCTCAATTTTGAGACGATACTCTCCACTTGGAGATCAGATGACATTTCAATAGAACCTTGACCCAAGGGTGCTAAAGGCACTTGACAGAGAAGTGGTGTCGGAGCATCAGAGTATACCGTACTGAAATTTCAACCCAGCTCCTTGGCTAACACTGCCTGAGGCTGATTGCACAGTGACACAGACTTCTATCTCAGCTTACTGGCAAACACCAACTGGCCTTGGTGCTAACACCAGGACTGAACAAACATCAGCAGACCCAATCACAAGGAAAAGGAAACAAAGCAGCATGGGTGGTGGGGCACTGCGGCCCACACCCCCACTAGGTCCTGAAAGGTCCTAGACAGGTCTGGCTGCCCCCTTCTTCCCCTCCCTCCTGCTCTGCAGTAGTCACATCTCCTGCTTTCATTGTGTAATGGCTAAGCTTGTCAACTTATGGGATGTAGAATCACTATGAAAATAAACCTCTGGCTCTATCTGCAAGAGATTATCTAGACTAGTTTAACTGAAGTGGTAGGATCAATACTAAATAAAAAGCCTACAGCCCCATCCCATGGGCTGGGGTTCCAGAATGAATAAAAATGGGAAAGTGACCTGAGCACCAACCTCTCTCTGCATTCTGACTGTGGATACAATGTGACAGCTGTCTCATGCTCCTGCCATTATGCTTTCCCAGTCAAGATAGACTGTACCCTCAAACTGTAAAACAATAAGGTCTCCCTTGCTTCAGCTGCTTTTGTCAGGAGTTCTGTCACAGTGATGAAAACAGTCACTGACACTCACATACCCTGGACCTCCTGCAAAGCAGTCCCACCAGTGCACATGCCTGCTGCATACCCTTTCATGGCTGGACAGTGATGTGTGGCTGGGCCTGGCTGCTCTGTGGAACATGGGGCCAGGCAGCATAGTTTTGAGCCTCTCAGTGCCCTGGCCACATACCTTAGTGGTGTCAGGATGCTTGCTCTGTAGCTGCTCCAAGTACAGTTCATTGACCTCGCCGAGCACCAGGAGTTGCCTATTCAAGAACTCCATCTGCTGTTGCACCGACTCACTATTGGAGAGCTGCCCAGATAGAAGTGAGAAAGTGCAAGTTCAGTATGGCAAAACTAGCCACTGGACCAGTGACAGTGATTATCAAGGAGCACAGTGCAACTCAGGGCAAAAAAGACCATTCCCACGGAGTCCATGGCTAGTGGGGAAGAAGGCACCAAGGGCAGCAGAAATGCACTTGGGTGGTGCTCTGCACACAAGCAACACGGATGCATTTCACTGCCTCTAGCTCAAGAACACTGAAGCAAAGGCAGTTATGGGATAAAGTCCTAGTGAACGCATCTGTTTGTGAATAAATGACAGAGATTTCACTGAACCTCTAAAGTGATTCACAACTCAAAAGCCCTAACAAACTCTTTACACTTCATAAACAAAGCATTACAAAAGGGTGCTACAAGGATACTAGCTCAGTGGGCACTTTTGTTGTGAGCACCATCGTCACTGGAGGGTATGCTGCATTTGGCTTCTACCCACCCACTGACAGAAGCACCAATGTCTCCAGATGTTGCTAAATGTTGCCTGGGCAGAATCGCTCCTTGATGGCGCACCAACACAGACATACAAGTAATACATCTGTTTGGCCTGAAGCAAGAGTCAGCAGATGGGGTCTTATCTTACCTTCTGAGAAACCTGGCTGAGCAGCAGCTCAGTGTGGCACACCTTGTTATTGGCCTTCTTCAGCTCCACCCGCAGCTCTGCGATCATGTTCCTGCAGTCCTCCAGCTTTGTCTACCAAAGAGAGTTGGCGGTGAGGTTACAAAAGCACTGACGGGCATAGCCACAGGCAGAGCTGGGATGCTCTGCTCAACTGTTCTCTTGCCCATCAGTATTGGACTTTTCAATTTTAAAGGAGAGATTCTGAGTCTCTTACTATTTAAGATAAGGGCAAAAAAGAAAAGGGGGAGAGGGGGAAATCCAAGACCTGATCCCTACAGTTCCCAAACTTCATGTTCCAGGCCAGGGAGCCACGAAAAAATGTGGCTCAGACTTTTCACTCTTTTGAGGGGACCACACTGACATCTGTGGGACATCACAGGAACTACCGATTAGTTGGAAGAGATGGTATCACATGCTTGTGGATAATGCTACATCCTGGCAAAGCTGGGCTTTTGGTGGCTTATGTGATAAAAAAGCAGTATGAGAAAACAGAGTGCAGGAGAAAATGAGGGTGTCACTGTCTACTGATTCCAAGGCTGAAACACTGTGTGGTGCCAACACTGACCTTAGCAAATACGGCATTTAAAAAATGAAGTTTAAAATATTTCAAATGTAGGTGAGCTGCTTCGAAACTGCCACCATGTCAAGAGGAATCAACCTCACTAAGCATTCAGATCTGCTTAGATGAACATTTGGCTCCAGGGAGCTGAGGACACTAAGGACCAATGAACCAAGAAAGCTGCAGAACTTCTGTCCTCAGTAAGATCCGTCCAACACGCAATACACTTGTCATTCCAGACAGCAAAGAATTCATCTCAGACAAGCTGAGTAAGATGACAAGACATAGGTGATGCTAGGCCTTCTCCTGTCACCCGCCTGGTAGAGCAGCCGATACCTGTAACTCCTGGCTCTGGTTGTAGAATTCTTCTCGGTCATGCTGCAGCTGTCTGATCTGGCTGTGCAGTTGGGTCACCATGGTGTCACGCTGCTCCTGAAGCTTACTATATCGGTCTTGTTCTTTCTGCAGACTCACCTTCCACATCTGGATATCTTTCTCTTGTAACTTCAACTGATCTTTCTAGCAAAGGCAGAGACACCATCATCTTAGCTGTCACCCAGCATGGGCAGTGACACTCATGCTTAATACATGCCACCAACACTGACAGTCACACACTGCCCTGGTGTTCTAGTCACCCATTATGGGCCTGATGCCTCTCTACAGTCAGTTTCCCAAACCCCACATCAGCACATGGAATTTCCCTCAGGGAACAGCATGCTTCTGACACTTGCTCAAGTCCTAGCTGCAGACTGAGGAAGACCCTCAATACACAGGGCTTTAGTTCTCTAAAATGCTCTCGTTGAACACCCAGTGTACCAGGCACAGAGCAAATGCATATTGGTACAATTTAACACCTCGGGGTAGCAGATTGCAGCTATCACTTGTCTACAGAATGGTCCACAGCCTGGTCTACGTAGTGAGTTCCAGTTCAAGGGCTACTATATGAAGAGGCCCTATATCAAACAAACAAACAAAAAACCCAAAAAAGGTTTAAGGTGAAAAACCAACATTCAAAGTCCAGGTCTGGTTGGCTTTATATCAATGACATCATATACCTTTCTACCCATGACGTCATACACACATACACCTGTACCATGAAAACAGCTAACCAAAAGGAAAAAGAAAACACTCCTTTGCCCTTTATATTCATGGCTAATGCTAAGCAGTCACAAGTCTCTTGTCTCGTGGTTCGAGAGCCTGAGAGGAGGTCTGAGGTCTAGCTGTACACACCTGTATCTCACAGGTTAAGTGGCCTGCCCTTGGCCACTAAGAGCAGAGCTGGGACTAACATAGTAGCTGCTCTCTACAAGCTACCACCTGCCTGCTCACCATTGCTGCGTTGTGCTCCTCTAGAGCCGCTGCTCTGATCACCTTGCGCAGGAGCCTTCTGTTCCTGAGCGCATGCTGCTGCCGCTTGAACCGCTCGTACAGCAGCTGATTGTGCAGTAAAAGCAACTGGTCTCGGAGGGTGCGGATCTCATCTGAGGGAGGAGAGCCTGATTTTAAAGCAGAGGGAAGGTGGCAGAAAGGCCTTTTATACAGTTTTATCAAGGCACTCCCATGTGCCTCATTTAAGAAACATAATTCTTGGAGTCTTTGAGAACAGCTAAGTCCATGAAGTGTTTTCTGTGCAAGCATGGGGGCCTGGTTTGATATCTAAAACCTACGTAAAAAGAGTTAGGCATGGTAGTGTGTGCCTGCAATCTCAGCATTGGGGAAGCAAAGTCAGGCAGACCCCGAGGCTCAACAGCCAGCCAGCCAGCCAGCCAGCCTTGGTACGTTAGCAAGCTCCAGGCCAGTGAGAGATCCTGTCTTCACAAATGTGCATACACAATTCTGACACAACCCAATCAGCCTGCGAGTTCCCTGTGCCGCCATTCTTAAGAGATGGAAGACTCTTCTACTCGCCTTCCCTTTAAAGCACACAAAGGTGGCACCAGAGGAGAGCTCCTAAAGCAGGAAACCTGATCATGGAGGTATTTCTGACATCCTTTCTCTTTGCTACTGGCCTCTCATTGCTGTGCTTCCTAGAGAGACTTCCCAGCACATTCCCACCATGTCGATCTTTGCTAGGGAAACCGGACACTCATTTGTTCACTGAACTCCTGGTCCTAGGTTCATAGTACTTGCCACTCCTTAAAAATATGAAACACTGACTATGCAACATTGGGATCCTTTCATCAAGCAGATAAGCTGACTGGAACAGGAGCCAAAGGGAGCTCCTTCCTGCGGGTACCCTTCAAGGAGAGAAAAGGAATGAGTTGGGCTGGATGTGTGCTAAAGCAAAAACTTTACCTCCAAAGTGGGTCCAGTCAACAGACTTGCTGGGTAAGGACAACCTAGGAAAAGATTTCATAATAATGAGTTACTGATATGACCTAGAAAACATGAATCTGGACTTTTTATGTTGGTTGTGATGATTTAAAAAAGTCTCATGCAGCTCAGGTTGGCTTTGAACTTGCTATGTAGCCAAGGATGATGTTGAACTTCTGATCCTCCTGCCTCTATTTCCCAAGTGCTGGGACTGCAGGCATGGGCCACCATGTCCCATTTTATATAGTGCCGGGATCAAATCAAGGGCTTCATGAATACTAGACAAGCACTCTACCAAGTGAGCTATAGCCTCAGCCAAAAGATCCGGACTTTTAACTGTAGCAAAGTTAACTCACATTCTTGTGGTCAGAATCTGGACTGGCTTAAGAAACCTTCCAGATTCCAAGTCTACGTTGAGCTAGAAGGGAGTCTTGGTGGCTGGGAAAGGACAGGCAACCCACTGTGTATAACCAAGCCTCAGACCTAGAAATGAGCTCCCTGGCTTAGTGGATGTACTGTAGGATCTGTTCTCTAGCCACCCTTTGCAGGAAAACATGGAGCCCTTCTCCTATCCCTCTCCATGCAGACACAGAGAGTCACTCTCCTTGAACAAGATACTGTCACCCTGTGAAGGTAAATGCAGGTCATTTTAATACACCAAATTTCATTTCGTAAGTGGAGTTTTAAATATTATAATTCTTGTTATATTATACCTTAGGGCATTATGTAAAAGAAAGGTAAAAACTAGCCAGGGGTGGTGGTATATCCTTGTAATCTCAGATCCTGGGAGACCATGCAGGAAGATCATGAGTCCCAGACTAGTCTGGGTTACATAGTGAAACTCTGTCTCAAACAAACAAAAGATTAAACTATCATTTCCTAAGAACCAGTGGCAAAAGAATCAAATCCAACTTAGTCAGGTAATTCTTTCTTTTTCCCTGGAATCCTCTAATGGAGGGAGTGGGGGATGACTGAAAGCTGCTTCAACTCTTAAGTAGCCCATGCCCTCTGTGGAGCATCTAGCTACCTGATCCTGTAGAGAATGTTAATGATCTCATCTTTCACCAATAGCACAAGAGAAAACAGAAATCTCTAACTGGAGAAGGACATGTTGAAATCAGTATCACTTAACTCTGAGCTATTGTAACTTCATTTTTAATGTCTGCTTTTCAGAGAACAAATGTGCAAATGCTCACTGGAGCATCCACACAGAACAGAGGCACAAGATGACCTGTACTGAAGACTTATTTACAATTGGACACTATCTATCTCACAGATCATCCAGGCACAAGTGCCCACATTCTAGACATAGAAAAGCAACAGAATAGAAGGATGTATAAAAATACAAGAGAACTAGCTGCCTCGGGTACAGGTGGAAAGGTGTAATCCTGCCCTGCCCTCCTGTCCTGTGCTGACCAAAAACCTGGGCTAATTAAAAACAACATGACCCAAGCTTACTTGCTCAGCTCCTTGCTGTGCGCATCTGCTCCCTGCTCTATCAGTCTGTCCAGTACTTCCATTGGGGAGGTAGAGGGCACACGGTCATCCTCAGGGTTTCCTTTCACTTTCTTCAGCAGCTCCTCAGTCTTCTTGCTGACAAAGTGACAGGCAGTCTTTGGCAAGGCCACCTCAAAGAGATGATCATATGGGGGAGGCTGCCCACTTCCAAAGCTCACTCCCCTTTGAGGTGGAATTTTGCAAGGACTGGGAGTGAGGATATTGGTCTCCAGAGAAGTCTGCCGGTCCCTGTCCCCAGCGGGACTGGCATCAGCACTGCCAGAGGGTGGGTCTATGGGAGTAAAGGCTTGCTTTGGTGTATCAGGCCCATGCTTGTCCACAGAGGAGTGCAAAGGCTCAGGGTTCACGCTGGATCCCTGAGTCCCAGAGGCTGCCGAATGAGTCTTCCGCTGAGAACCAGAGAGACTGTCTCGGTAGAAGGGAGAGTCAAAGCCCCCTCGAGGAACTACAGGATCCGCCTCTGCAGTGGTGATCTCAGAAAGTTCTTTAGATATCGCAGCTGAAATGAGGGTGGGGAAACAAGGGAACCCTGTAAACACTCAATCAGGCAAATGGGCTTGGGTTTGTGCACTACAAGAGAATTAAAACTGGCAGTACTTCCCCTATGCATGCTAGAACAAACACTACCTTTCACCCCAACACAGGAAAGCTAAGCAAGCCTGTGAGTTATGATTCTAGAGCCCAGTTCTGAGACTGAAGAGGACACTTTCATCATTTTGCAGCAGTCGACGCACATTACCTTCTTCCTTATCTTTCTCAATACTGTCTTCCTCAGAAGCCAGGTCACCCAGGAAATCCGGTAGATTCCTCAGATTAACAGAACCTTTGCTTCCAGGTGGATCCTCTGCACGGAGAGAGATACCGTTCAGGCCAAATTGGTTAATCCCCACAAGGACAATGTCTCCACACTGCACATACATCTATGACAGTTCTTCCACACAGCAGAGAAGACTGAGACCACTACAAAAGGAGAAGAACTTGCACATCATTTACAAAGGTTCCAAACCCAACCTCACAAAAAATACAATTCTCAGGCCATAATGTGTCTAATAATAGATAAAATCACCTAGTTTGACCTGCTCAAAGTAGACATGCTTCAGACAGTAGCTTAACAGCTTTCTAATACTGACTGGTATTGTTGTTCTGTGTCTCTAGGTCAGTGCTACTCCAGAAAACCCTTCTTCCACCTAGCTTAGCTTTGAAACTATAGAGTTCAAAGACACTAGCAAGGGTCATCATTATCCAGGGTGTTTACCTAGTCCTCGGTCATTCAGAAGATACTGCTGTCTCTGCAGGTAAGGCCTTGAGGAATCTGCTCTTTCTTCCTGAAAATGGAAGTTCATAGTGAAAATGCTGAGCATTCCTGTGGCACACAGTAATGGAGTTTAGTAAACTGTTTGACTTCAGGATCCCTTTAGAACGAAATAATAACAATATACAGTGGAAATAACTAAATCTGGAAGGACAGCTCAGTGGTTCAGAGCACTAGCTGCTCTTCCAGAGGACTCAAATTCAATTCCCAGCACCCACATGGCAGCTCGCAACTGTCTGTGACTCCAATCCTTGAGTTATATGTCTTTATTTGCATGCCTGATACCTTCTTCTGAATTCTGTGAGCACTCCAAACAAATGCTTAGACACATAAAATAAATACATAAATACAAACGTATATACAAATATATCACACACACACACACACAAATATATACTTTTTTTTTTGAGAGCGAGTGTGTGTGTGTCCCAGGAGCTTCTATTTGTATGGTTAAATCTACCAAAAATGTTTAATTTGAAATTAAAACAAATTAAAAATTACTAACTTAAAAATAATACATCTATGTAATATTAATACATATAGCATGCTTTTATGAAAAACTACATTTTCTAAAACAATTACTTAAAACTGCTACATTTTGCAATCTCTAATTTTGTTTAATAAAAACTAGTTGAATTTGCCTACATTCTACTCTCAATATGCTTCTATGTATTGTTGTATGAAACACATGAAGAAAATCAGGGGCCTTACAGATATGTAACAGTAAAATGTATATTATATCTTATGGCTTCAAACATAGTTAGTGTGAAACCTGAAACCACACAGACTTCATTCTGTGTATTTATTTTTTGTGTATGCATGTGCACCTACAGGTGCTCACAGAGGCCAGAGGAGGATATTGAGTGACATGTGTTACCACTCTCTGACATATTCTCTTGAGACAGGGGCTCTCACTGAGCCTGGAACTGGGGTGGTGGCCAGCAAACCCAAGTGATCCTCTTGCCACCAACAGAAGGGCTTGGGCTTACAGGCTTGCTCAGCAACACCTGGGTACTGGAACCTGAGCTTGCACAATCAGCATTGGTGATAGGCATAAGTTTTTTTTGTTTTGGTTTTGGGATAGAGTTTCCCTGTGTCGTCTTGGCTGTCCTGAAACTAACGATGTAGACCAGGCTGTCCTCCAACACAGAGATCTACATGCCTCTGCCTCCCAAGTTCTGGGATTAAAGGTATGTGCCACCATGGTTGGTCAAGTTTTTGCTTGTTTGTTTGTATTTTGGAGACAGGGTCTCACTACGCAGCATTAGATGACCTGAAGCCTACTATGTAGACCACACTGGCCTCCAACTCACGGAAATCCACCTGCCTCTGCCTTCCAAGTGCTCTGGCTAAATGCTTGTATAACCATACCAGGCCCTAGGCACAAGCTTTTTAATGATCTATTTTCACTTGCAAGTTGGTTTTTATTATTGGCTATAAATTACTGTCAGCTATTAACCTTGAAGTGACAGACTTGGTTCATTGTTTAAGATACTATCACAAGTAGGGGGGGAAGAAAATATGAGCAAAGAACAGGTAAGTATGAAAATGTCATAATGAAATCCATTAGCCTATACTGACACTGAAAAAATCAGTAAAAATGAAATTTCTTGCTAAATATTCAGCACCAAATAAACCATCTGTCAGTCACGTGTCTTTCAGATAAATCACATTCCATAGAACACAAGCAGTTCAGCTCCGATTCAAACAGCTGCCAGGCAGGGGCTCCTCACCCTGCAGTGTGCAACACGCATGCTCTGAGTAAGTTTCCTACTTGTTCATTTGTTCACTCTGTTGAGACAGAGTCTACTGCGTGTACACTGGCCTTGAATTCACAATTCTCAGCCTCTAGAATCTGGATTGAACATGTGCTACAGTGCCCAGCTGTATTCCCTATGGGTATGCACATAATTTCAAGGCCCAGATTTAATGAAAACTCGTTTCTGCTTCTTGGTGTAGAATCATGCTTTCCCTCTCCCTTTTCCTGTTTCTAAGCTGAAAGAACATGTTAGGAAAGATACTGTACCTTGAGAGGTTGGTCTCTAACTTGATTTGTGTTAAGGGGCCAGCATCTTACTACTGTTTCTGGACTGTCAATGCCACGGGAAAGGCACACAACAGTCAATGTTGATCTGAAAATTAGTCTAATGCACTGAGCCTGAAAGGCTCTCAGGGTCCTGGAGCTGGCAAGTCATGCCTTGAGAACTGGCGACACCTATTTTAAGCTATTATGATTCAATTCCATCCCATTTGGAGTCAGACTGTACTTGGCATAATTAAGCTTCCCAAAGTGAGATGTGCACTAGCATCTCCGGCCTGGCACTCACCTTCCTGGGAGGTGTGGCTGTAGCCTGGGAGGCTGGACCATGCAGGAAGTCATCTGGGGGACAGGGTGGGGCTGGAGGAGGAGAGGTCGCCGGGGTTCCCGAAGGAGTTCCTTTTCCACCTGCTCAGAGACAAGGACAATCCATAGAAAGGCTGAGCCAAACATCAGAAAGGCTGTCATTTCCTGTCACTGCTAATATGGCTGTCCAGTTAGCTTCTTAGAATCTAGATCAGCATTTTTACTTTACTCATTCTGTCTCTTTATTTTACTCATTCTGAAAAGCCCAGAAACTTATATTAAGTTTCAAAACTCTGTTTATTACTGCCAAATGGCTCCCAAAGCCACTACTAATTCTTATCACAAAATACAGCCCCAAACCAAACAATCGAGTCCAACTAAGACCCACATACCAATGGTACCAAAGACTTTACTATACGGGTGTGACAAATCAGGTGGAACATTTCCAGGAGACGTAGGAGGTGTGGTCATACCACAGATCATAGATGGGCTCCAAAGAGTAGCCTAGAAGTCAATAAAAAACATCAGCATCAGCAAATAAGCACTGCATCCTGAACAAGGTTTCTAGGCAATGTTCGGTTTAGAAGCAGCCTTTTCAGCTACAAGCAGCATGTTGTGAAAGCTTCACAAGACAAGTTGCATTTCAAGTGTCTGGACTCCAAGGTGCCCACGTGGCAACAGTGGCTCTCTGCTCTTATCAATGGCCCTTAAAGGGCCCTCCTGAAACTCACAGTATGCAATTTCCCTATTGCACACTAAATCCTGACCAATGGCTCAACTTCACCAGGAGGCAGAGGAGGAGAAGGCACACTGATTAGCACCGTACTTGCAGCGGCTCAGGTAACAGCCGTGTTGACAGGGAACTCAGACTCTGAGGTAGCTGCCCAGGTGAACTGAACAACATCAGCCGAGAAGTGGAGTAAGGGGTGGAAGTAGTGCACCCTGAAATGAAAGGGAAGAAGGCAGGAGTTGAGTATGGGGTGCCAGGTCATTCTGATAAACAAAAGGTCCTCTAGACCACCTGGTAACACTCAGTTCTCTATCTAAAATCCCTAGGGGCAGTTGGGCAGTGGTGGTGCACGCCTTTAATACCAGCACAGAGGCAGGTGGATCTCAGTGAGTTCCAGACCAGCCTGATCTACAAAGTGAGTTCCAGGACAGCCTACACAGAGAAACCCTGTCTTGAAAAAACTCCCCCAAAAACTTTAAAATCCCTAGGAGCTTGGGCATCCTTGGGAACAAACTAACATTTAAAGGTTTTTTTTTTTTTTTGGACAAGATTTTCTGTGTAGCCCTGACAGCCGTAGAACTGGCTACATATACCAGGCTGGCCTTGAACTCAGAGATCCATTGCCTCTGCCTTCTGAGTGCTGGGATTAAAGGTGTGCACCACCATATCCAGCTGCTAAAGATTCTTTAAATGTCCTTTGGAAGTTAATGTTCAGGCAGTCTAACTCTAGTTATGCAACAGACACCAAGTCTGACAGCCTGATGTGCAACCTCCATTCCAGCTAAAGCCAAGATCTGCTGTGAGTGTGGGATCCCACTGGAAGCACCAAGAGTCCCTTATGACATAGGGCCAGATGCAAGCACTCTGACCCTTACTGTGTTATACGCTAAGGTCCAATCTGGGGACTGAGAATAGTTAAGCTTGAAAGACAGAAAATAATTCAAACAAAATGGAGGCAAACTTTGACGTATTTCGGGAGAAGTCCCTAGGCAATAAAAGAAGTCTTACTCTAGGAAGAGCACTGAAAGTCAGCAAAAATAAAAAATGCTTTCCAGAGATGAAGGTGCAAACAGAGAGGAACCAAAGTTGATTTTTACCACAGCTATTCTGTATATCTACATAAGGGCTGGCGGTGATATCAGCTGAACGGTGAGGGAAGCAGGCAGAAAGCTGGTGAGACACAGAATAGCCATCTTCATACGAGGCTTCCATAGGGTCCAGAGAGATTTTGGCACACTCTATTACAACATCATGGGTTTCTAATGTCTTCCACCTAGAAAAGGCAACACAAGTCAAAAGGCATGCACTAATCCAATGGTTCTCAACCTTCCTAATGCTGCGACCCTTTAATACAGTTCCTCATGTTCTGATGACTCCCAACCATAAAATTATTTTTGTTGCTAGTTCATAACGTAATTTTGCTACTATTGTGAATTATAATGTAAATTATCTGATATTGCAGATAGTCTTAGGCAACTCCTCTGAAAGGGTCATTCGACCCCCAAAGGGGTCTCAATCCACAGGTAGAGAACTGATGCAAATCACATCAGTTAAATCCTCAAGAGGCCAACTCAGTGCCAGCCACTGGACTGTTAATAGCAAAAAATGAGGCACAATCATGCCAACCCAGGTAGGAAATAGTACTAGCATAAAAACTAGCCATCAATCTAACAAACTACCTCCTCTAGTTAATAGAACTAATTTGAAAGAGAAACATCACCAACAAAGCAGACAGCTCTCAGGATATCTGCTTTGAAACAAAGGTAATCAGGGAATGGGAGGAGCCTGAAAGTACCAAGTAGCTGGGCTTACCTAGGGTCTCCAGCCAAAGCCTAAAGGTTCTTCTAACACATCCCTGGACCAGGAATACAGTGCGACCAATTAAGACTAAAGGACATGGTTAAGTGCTGTTGAGGAGTTCCGGCAATGGTAGCACACATCTTTAATCCCAGCACTCCGGAGGCAGAGGCAGGTGGATCTCTGTGAGTTTGAGTCTACAGAGTGAGTTCCAGGACAGCTAGAGCTAGACAGGGAAACCCTGTCTTGAAAAAAATAAAAAACCAACCAACCAACAAACAAAAAGAGTTCCTGCCATGTGAGCCTCAGGCCTACCTCCAATTAATCCTATATACAGGAGATGGTGCTTGAGCCACAACATGGCTTTGCCAGAAATAAGGCCAGTCAAAGGCAGCATGGCTAGCACAACATTGTGAGAAGTAGGTTTTCAATAGGCCAGTGGCTGTGAGAGGCAGGGCACACAGGGACTTCTTGGGGCATGGAAACCTTCTTACTGTGGTCACAACTGTTGTCAAAGCTTACAAATCTAATTTTATTGTGTGCAAACCATACACCTTACTAAAATTGATTTTTAAAATCACGCTTTCAAATACTGAAGGACTTTTACCATCTTTTTGCTTGTTTGGGTTTTTTTGTTTTATGCTTTTAGAGGGTTTTTTTGAGACACTCTGTAGCGCAGGCTGTCCTTGAATCTGTAGATATCCTAAGTGCTAGGATACAGTGGAATAGAATACAAACTCTTTTTAAAAAAAAATGTTTCTTTTCCATTTTGTCTACCTGGGGACAGGGGAATACCACAGTGAGACATATGAGATCAAAGGTCAACTTGTGGGAATCAGTTCCTTCCTTCCACAATGTGAGTCCTAGGGTTGAACAGGTCATCAGGCTTAGCAGCAGGCACCTTAAAAAACAATGCACCAGCTGGGCAGTAGTGACACACGCCTTTAATGTGTCTCCAGCACTTGGAGACAGAGGCAGGCAGATCTCTGTGAGTGTGAGGCCAGCCTGATCTATAGAGTGAGTTCCAGGACAGCCAGAGTTACAACAGAGAAACCCTGTCTCAGAAACAAACAAACAAAAACAAAACAAAACAAAAAACCAATGCACCATCTCATCACTTTAGACTATCTTGAGAAAAACAAAAACAAAAACTGTTCTGATAAGTACCCACAAAGAGACTGATAGCATTAAGTATTGAAATTCAAAGAACTAGAGGGGCTGGGAAATAACTTGGCAGGTAAAAGAATTTACCCCCCAATAAGCCCGACAGACCTGAGTTTGATCCCTGGTACCCACATAAAAAGCCAGATGTGGCATTCTACTGCAATCCCAGAAGTCCTACAGCAAGATGGGAGATAGAGACAGAATCAGCCAGAAGCTCAAGGGCCAGTACACTGCAGTGACAGAAAGAGACCCTCCCTCAAAACAAATGAAGAATTGACCTCTGAAAAGCTGCCCTCTGATCTCCACATACGCGCGCGCGCGTACACACACACACACACACACACACACACACACGGCTGGACTGTGACTCTGTCATAGATGTTTTCTCAATATCTGCGAGGCCTGTGTTTAATCTCCAGCATCACAAAAACCTGGAGTTACAGCCAATATTCATTCTCTTGGTTTCTTCTTTTACGTCTTCTGGGTCTGCTAAACGTTCTACAACGCCCAAAACCAGTAGGACACTTAGACTGTGCATAGTGCCCAAGTATAAATTTGCTTTTAGGACAGTTTTACTGTCTGTGGCTCTAAGTTCATGGTCATTCTGATAGGACTCTTGCCTTCTGTCCATGTTTACAAGGGAGGAGAGCAACAGCACTAAGAGCATTGTGTAGAATCTCTTAACGCTTAATGGAATGCCGATTCATTCTCACATGTTGAGAGTGTAGTGTGCATGTGTATGCACACAGACACATATCTTAGGTAAATAATCATAAAAGAGAATTACATGAGAGGTCTTGCTTATTTGTGCAGTGCTGGGGATTGAACTCTGAGCACTGCACATGCTGGTAGAGCATCCAGTTAAATATTTTTACAGTTCTTCTGTATGTAGTAGAGTACACCTGAAGAGGCCAGAGGACAGCTTGTGGGGTTGGTTTTCTCCTTCCATATATAGCTTCAGGCCCTTGGGCTTAGCAGCAGACGTCTTCAGCCTCTGAGCCATCTCACTGACTCTAAATGTTTTTTATTTGAGTTCAAGCAAAACATGCACTGTATTTCCTTGATACTTGTGAAACAGGTTTTCTTTGTGCAGCTCTGGCTGTCCTGGAGCTCACTATGTAGACCAGGCTGGCCTCAAACTCAGAGATCCACCTGCCTCTGCCTTTCGAGTGCTGGGAGGAAAGGCGTGCACCACCATGCCTGGCTTAAATAGACTGTTAGTATTTTAATGTCTCTGAAATTACAAACTACAATCTTAACAGCTGCACATTTGTTTACTTCTCTCAGACCCACATCTTTGTGTTGTGCATTTGATGGCATCTCTGAGCCACTGGAATATGGGAACTTGTAGTCCCTGTGGCCTATGAATCCCAATAACAGGGAAGATGGAGGCAGAAAGATTGAGAGGGCAAGACCACCTGAACTATGTGGGGAGACCTTGTCTCAAAAAACGGAAACAACAACAAGTCAGTGCCTTGCACTGCCTATTGCATCCAGCTCTGCTAGCTGCACTGCTTCCCAATTCTTAAAGACCCAACAAATATATTCTATGCTTCTCATTTATTAATTTGTTCTGAGGATTGGATCACTGCCATCATCCTTTCCCTTCTCTTTAAGTTAACTATTTTCATCCCCTGCCCCCAACTGACTTAAACAATGATTAAGACTACATAAGCACCAATCTCAGCAGAGCTGAAGGGCTCAGATATGGTTTCTTACTTGGTATGGCGTGGCATTGTTTCCTTCTTCCAGTTTTTGATGTGTCCAATGCTAACTGAACTACCCTGGCCGCCACTCTGGAGTGATATCCACAGTCTCTCTCACATAATAAAATGCAGAACTGCCAGGGTTAGTCCCCTCTCCCTACTGAGCTCCCTATTGGCGCTGTGTCAGTCCTCGGCCCACTGTTCCAACACACCTCTTTGACCAGCTTACATCAAGTCTCAACCTTCTTGGGTTCATTTTGGTGGAACATTCTCCCATGGCCAGCTGGGGATACAATGGGGGTAACTCTGAGTCCTGGTCTGTCTGAAAAAGCTTCACACCATAGAATTCTAACTTGAAAACCTCTTGAAGGAGTTGAGAAGCTAACACTATTCTGATTTCTGGTTCTTATTAGAGTCTGGGTATTTTTATCTTTCCACTTTCTGAAAGGTTTATTCTTCTAGTGCTTTATAATCTCACAAAGTTTACGCTTGGCAGCATTCCTTCACATTGAGCTGTGCAATAGACAAACCACTTCAATCTAGAAGCTTCAACTTCAGGAAGTTTCTTTTACAAGTTCTTCCTCTACCAAAGTGTCCTCTTCTTTTAAAACTTTTTTAGTGGCTTTTGGGCTCCACCCATCATTCTAAAGCTGTTCTCAGTTACTTGCCCTTGTCCTTTGTTCAGCTGAGCCAGTCTCAGATGTACCTTCAGTTTCTTTGCTGAAATGCTTATTTGGGGGTTCATTTTAATTTCAAGAGCTCTCTACGATGTCAGAATACCCTTTACACTGCTCCCACACAACCATGCACAATTACCTGCTCTGTGACTTTGATGTCAATGTTTCTTCTCAACTCCCTTTCTTCAACCATGCTGTCTCTCTCACAGCAGACAGAGCTTCCTTCCAAGGCCAGATGGTCCACAACCTCAGGGGCTGAGGTGCTATGTGCTGCTGACTGGAAAGACTCCCAAGCTAATATGGCTAACTGAACATTTTCACCCAACTGTATAATTTCCTGAAGTCCCACCATCTACAATAAAGACCTATTTTCAAATACAAAGCACAGGGGAGGAAAAGAAGACAGAAAGCACAAGTGTCTAAATCTGGAGACAGCAGACAGGTGGTAACTGGCACATCCAACCTGAGAAACAAAGTCCTAAACCAAAGCTTCAAGCCACCAGTCAGCTGGCATTTACTGTATAACCCTTAGAGGTCCAAGAGCTCACAGCATCCAGATCTTCTGGAACTAGAGGTGAGGAGCTAGAAGCTGGAGACAGCTACCTTGAGACAGCTGGGGCAGGAACTGGTGGGAGAAGTACAGAGCACTGGATGTCTCTTCCAATTTTATGTTCCCAGAAAGCAGCTCTGTTCCTCACTAGAAATCTGCCTATTGCCTGGCAAGGGGGTTCTCTCAAAGAAAATGAAGCCAGTACAGAACAAAGCTTCGAAAGAAGAGGTAGGGGCATGAATGCATCCCAGGCAAGGAAGTTATATGAAGGTATAAAATCTAAATGCCCAAACCACCAAAGCCTCCTTACCTACCTCTTCTCCAGAAGCAGCTAGATCCTCACCAGCCTGGTGATCAGAAGAATTCTCTAAAAATATGACCAGCTAAAGAAGAACACAATCCCAGTGTTGGTATCTCCTCCAGATGCTCAGATCCACACAGAAATGTTCTAGATCAAAATGCCCAACCTCACAAGCAGCTTTCCTGTCTTCCCACCCAAGCACAAGAGAATCACCAAAACTTTTCAAAAAGTCTCAAAGAGAACACATCAAAACAAGTGAATGAAAGAGAGAAGACTTAAAAGAAACAAACAATGCAAGAAAAATAAAAAAGACACTGTATCTATAAGATGAAGACAAGTAACTAAAGAAAAGCACTCTGCGAACTAAAGAGAGCACTCGGGCTAAAAGCACAACAGTGGGAATAACTGAAGAGGGAAGGCTGAACATCAATGACAAGGAAGCCTGCAGGAAGTAGACTAAAGGACAGAAAGGAAAAACAGGTTTTGATGTTACCATTGGGAGTGTAGGAAGAACTGGCAACCAGAGAGAAAGCCATGCCCGAAACAGTAAAGAAAATCTACCTAGACTTAAAAGCTTGTAAGTTGAACAGTGACAATGGATCAATACCAAGATACATCACAAGGAAATTTCAGAATATCATGCCAACAGAGAGTTGTTCTACCAACCCCCACAGAGGAAAGTGAACCAGCAGCAAGATGACAATGGGTTCTGCCTCCCATCACTGAAGGAAACTGACTCTCAGCTCTGCATTAACACCCAGTCAAGTCAACTTCATCCTTCCTCAAAATGTTAGAAAATGCAGTGTATTACAACCAGAGGGAGGGGCTGAGAGATGGCCCAGTCAGGAAAGTGCTTGTCCAATCTCCAGAATTGACATCTATCTACCCCACCCCACCCCCGCAAAAAAAAAAAGAAAAAGCAAAGCACAGTGGGGGGTGGCTATGGTGAATTCCAGATTCAGTAAAAACAAAACAAACAAACAAACAAAAAACCCTGCCTCAAAAACTAAGGTAGAGAATCGATTGAGGAAGACACCTGACAGCCACCTTTGGCCTTCACATGAACACATACAACAAAAAAGAAGACACAAAATACAGGAAGTGGGAGATGCTGCCCAGGGAAGAAGCCAAGCAATGGCTCAGGAGAGCAAGTCAACAGATGAGTCCTAGACAGCAACTAGTTCAGTTCAGAACAGATCTGCCAAAAGATAAGCATGCTGCAGGATATCTCCAAGGCTCTTACTGTCCCGACTATCCTTGTAACAAGGGACAGTATCATGTGATCTGAGAAAACTCATCTTCACTACATACTGAGGGAGCTCTCACTCCCTACACTAGTATTTGTTTTATTCCGCACACCTACTCAAGCTGGGGCATCCAGGTCAGCATGACTAAAGAAGAGCCCTCACAAGAAGTTTTGCTAGACACAGACAGGAAAAGCCTATGCTTCCCAGGCCTCACTGTGACCTCCTGCAATGAGTCCCCTGAAAGCACTCTTAAAGAAGGTAGAGCCAGGCACATCCAGGCTGACAATACTCCTTCCCTCATCCTCTGTGAGCCTGCATCTAACAACAATCGGCTCTCAAAACAAGCCACATATGCCAAACTGCAGACAACTGAGAGAGCAGTGAACACAGAGGCAAGGCAGCAGCTGCCTCTGAGGTGGACAGGGAGTAGGGAGGAAGAGCTTCTCAGACAGGGCTAACACATTGGAATGTTATATTTTTTAAGCTGGGTGTAGCTACATGTTTATGCATTATCATACACTTTTTTAAGCTGAATGAGGCTACATGGCAGAAATATACTGGTAGAGGCACAACTTTGTAGGGGCTATCAGGCCAGTCTTTTTAAGATCATAGAAATTGGTGCCCATGGCTCAATTTCCCCAAAAAAGCTTCCATCCCTTCTCCGGAACTGTAAATCTACCTGACAGGCAGAAGAAGCTGTGCTTCTTGCAACTCAGCAGGCTCAGTAGCTCCTCAGGACACACCTGAGAATTCCTGCAGGGCCCATGGGGGGTGTCAGACACCTGGCAATGCCCTTAGAGAAAGGGACCCAAAGAGTCTCATTACTCAAAACCTGGCTTTTCTGTAATCTCCTAGATTTCAGCTATCCAATTAACCTCCCGGCCCAGGCAAATTACCAAAAAGCAAGCCTTCCTGGGCTTCAGGGGACAAGCACTGGCTGCCGCTGCCTCTGCTATGCTCATGGAGTCAGTAGCTCTCTGTGAGGCATATGCTTTAGATGCAAAGTTCCAGCCCATTCTGCAAGTAAACCATCTGTATTCCCACAGGTATCTGTAGAGTACATTTTCAATCTCTTGAGAGACTGAAAAATTCTGTCACTAATTTAGATTCTGTACCTTCGAGGGTCCAGTTCATGGTCCTTGGATCCAGTCACTAATTCCGGGTGAATTCGCACATGCTCCATCATTGGCTAGAAGAGTTTGGGTTGACAAATTATAGATGTGAAGTTGTGTGGCAAATCCACATGATGGAACATTTGACAACAAAAAGAGATGAAGTACTAATACAAATTACAACACAAATGAACCTTGAAATAGGGTGAGAGGCCAATCACAAAACAGCACACACTGCACAATCCCATGTATATGAAATGCAGAGAACAGTAACTCTTGACTAGAAAGTCAAAAAGATTATTGGTGGCTACCTAGGTCGGAAGTTGAGGTTGTCAAGGACTTCTCAAAATTTCCCTGGTTGCCATATAATACAAAACCTATAAAAGTACCTATCTGAAAGAAGCTCTATGGATCAAATAAATGGGCAATATTTTATTTATTTTATTTTTTAACTCACCTTGACTACTTCTTCAAAAGTCTCCACGTTTTCCTTCATACTATAGTGAGAGCGCAGGAAGGAAACGAAGTTACAAGGGTACATTCCATAAAGGCGATGAAAGAGGGCATAAACACTGGCATGGAGATGGACAAGGTAGACTTCTGTCACATGGCCTAAGGAAAGAAACCAGTGACATTGGGCTCAATTGTACAGACATGACTTGAGGATGTCAGCGTGCTTTTTCTCTGAAGCTCTCCTAATGAGCTTCAGAAGGGTAAGACAGATACAAATCTGGATATACCATATGTCCTTGCTTAAAACCCACCAGTGGATCCTTTGGATAAACTCCAATGTGACCTAGGTCATATGACCTAGAAGGGCATTTTACTCACCTCTACCTTCTTCCTCGTCTCCAACCACCCCAACAAAGACTCCAAACCCTCTTCCAACACTGAGCTGCCTCTATATCACAGTCACTTTCCATACTATCTGTAGTGACATGTCTTGCCCGATTCAGCATGTATATCTTGAAAGGGTGCTGCATACAGTATTTATTGAGAGTTTGTAGAATGTGCATGAAAGAGACTTTTAAAACCAAGGTATGACCTTAGCTTGGCAGATTTATAACTAAAGAGGAAACAATACTACGCAGAAATTAGCTTAAATTGCTCAGACAATTCCACTAATCTGGCCTTACCAAGACCCTATGGAAACTCCAGTTCTCTAGGGGTAACTGTCCCTTTCTCCCAAGAAGATATAACCAGGCTGGCATACCAGGCTTGTGTTCAACGGTCCCTATGCAGAAAACTGCAACAGTCTCCCCCACAGACTATACATATTTCATCTTCAAATATGAATATTTCATGCTAGGATTACCAGAAGATCCTGCAGTTCACAGGCTGACAGCTTCCGAATCACTCTGATGGAGCTGTACTGCCTGTTGATATGATCTGATAGGGGGAAAATCCTATACACTCGACACTCATGCCCTAATGAGGACACTGGAGTCTGTCTCCTCCTCTTCCTCCATGCATAACCAATAGGTTCTAACAACTGAAGCTGTGAAGCCGTGACTGCAAACATCAGCACAGAAGGACACAAGCATTTTGTAAGCTCAATTAGTTGTACAGCACCCAGAGGTAGACACTATGACTCAGTCTTACTAATGACATTCAAGAAGTTGCACACTCTGTCCCTCAGTTTCTCAGTCAATCCTTTCTAACCAACAGCCTAAATAAAGTGTCTCACCAGCTCCACTTCCTATGTGCCCTACAATGGGTACACTCAAACATTTTCTCATCTGTATAATGAATACCACACATCCTTCCTTCCTGAACAGCACATTGCTGCTAACAGTAAAAACAGCATTCCCTTATGAAGCCTGACAAGGACACTGGGGTTGTACCTGGTTTCTTCAGGCACCATGACGAGAGACGGCCAAAGATGTCAAAGAAATCAAGAAGGTGCTGCTTCCCTGACTGCGGAATCATTGGTAGCATGGTGATCAATACCAAGACACCAGTTGTGAGGACCACAACATCAGTGTCCATCTGCAGAAAGAAGGGAAGGGCAATGTTAGGTTCAGCATTGGGATGAGGGTCTAAATCCTGAGGTCACAGATCTGAACCCCTCCCCCTTATGTTCATTTCCTGACCCCTAAGAATTTGAGGGATGGCACTGAAACAGATTTAGCAGAAGCACTGAGCCCTGTTGCCATTGTGGTGAGATGGGGGACCATTTCCCACTATCCACCACCTCATCTAAGAGATGGGTTTAACGTGGCTTGAAACTCCTAAGTCCTGAAGCCTCAGGATCCCCTCTCCCAGCACCTAGGTGAAAGTGTAAGAGATAGCTTATACAGAACAGAGAACACCACTCCTCTCACCTATCCAACTAACTTCTAAGATTAAAAATCACTTAATCTTTTGTTAAGAATTAAAGGACACTGCACATTGTGAACTAGTTCATTTTCTCACTAGTACTGGGAACCAAACCCAGGGCCTTATGCATGCTAGGCAAGAGCTCTACCACTGAGCCATACCCCCCAGCCTAATACACTATTTTTTTAAAAGACTATTACAAGCCAAACATGGTAGTTAACACCTCTAATTCTAACAGTTGGGAGGCTAAGGTCCTCAAGTTGAAAGCCAGCCTGGTTCCACAGAGAAATCTAGATCAACCAGGACTACATGGTAAGACTCTTCTTAAAAAAAAAAAAAAGAAAAGAAAAAAAAACCCCACAAAAAAACAAAACAAAACATAAAAAAATCAAAAACCAAGGGAGCTGGAGAAATGGCTCAGTGGTTAAGGACACAGACTGTCCTTCTAGAGGATCCTAGTTCAGTTCCCAGAACCGGCTTGGTGGCTCACAAGCCTGTAACTCCATTTCTAGGGATCTCATTCCCTCTTCTGGCCTCCAAGGGCACCAGATATGTATCTAGTGCATATACACATGCAGGGACTTACACATACACACAATAAACAAACGAATGAATGAATAAGTGAATGAATGTATAAATAGATGTATAAATAAATAAAAACTGGATAGACAAATAAATAGATCCAAGGCTCAGATGAGGTGTCACCAAGCCTGACAACCTGAGTTCAATGCCTAAGTCCCACATGGTAGAAGGAAAGAACTGACTCCTACAAACTGTTAAGTCACTTTTCAGAAACAGTATTTACTGAGGTATTTCCTTCAAAACTTTACAAATATCCTACCTTGAGACATTTCAATAAAGAAGGCAGAAGAGGTGCTTGAGAGAGCTTATGCTTCCAAGATGGCTGCAGTCTCACAACATGCCCCAGCAGGGAGAGGACGGATAGACGGGTGGCCGCTTTGCCTACATACTCATTAATTTTGTCCAAGAGGTGCTTAAAATGTAAAAGATCAAGAGAAACTTTCCTGTAAGTGTATGAAGTTAACCCAAATACAGGCAGTACTAATAAAACTCCAGGCTCTCAGCTCTTCCCTCTAAATCAGACCCCAAAAGATTTAATAAGCCCATGGGCTGGAGATATGGCTGGAAAGGCTAAGGCTCCAATCAAAGACTAATAAAATAAGCTCAATCCAAGATTTTCAAAACCACATTAGTGAGCAAAGTAGTCTTCATTTGGCCTGAGAGAACAGCCAGCTGCAATTTATGAAAAAGGATCCCGTAACACCGGCTCTCTCTACACTTACACACAACCCAAGGTTGCAAACCCACAACAGGCTGTGGAAGATCCTTACTACTGTATGCTCTAGCCTTAAGTGTAAACCAATTGTAGTATTGCACTTTGGCCTGGAGTAAAGAAGACCACAGCAGGCAGTGTAAAAGCACACAGTCCTGGAGCTGGCAACCTCACCTGGGAATGCAAGACTTAGGTAGCTACACTCATGGATTTTCCCTTATCAGTAAGTTCAAAAACTCTACTCAAAGCACAGGTTTAAACATCTTTATTTCAATTGTCATTAAGCTACTACAATATTGGAATACAGATTTCTTAAAAAAAAAAAAAAAAAAAAAATCCCTCTGAAATCAATGTTACTTAGTAAACTTTTCAGAGTCTACAGATTATTTGATATGTATTCAGTCTCTGGGGATAAGCTGTGAATAACTGTTGTGGACATTCGCAAATACCCTCACTTGACTGAGAACATACCAAGTGCCCTGCTATCAAATCCCCAGCAGTTACCTTATCATGTGGCTCTTGCAAGGTAGTCAGGATGTGCAATACCTGCTGAGAATTGGTTTCCAGGTAATAATCCACCAAGGTGTTTACAAGCATAGGCCCACGTTCTAAACAAAACAAGGCAATTCATCAGACTTACTTTCTTTCCCCTCAATAGTTGTCATAAAAGCCAGGCACTGTCCTTTTACACTATCCAAAGTCATTTAGTACTGTCTTTTTTTTTTTTTTTAATTCATTAGACTAACAGGATAATTCCAAGCTTAATGTCTTAAATAGCCATGAAAGCATATGAAATGGTATCATAGGAATATGGCTCAGTGGGTAGAGTGCTTGCTGCACAAGCATGAGAACCTGAGTTCAAATCCCCAGAACACACGAAAAAGGCTGGATATGGTCACAAATGCCTGTAACTCCAGTAGGCAGAGACAGGAAGATAAATAACCTAGGCCACCAGCCTAGCTCCAGATTCAATGAGAGTCCCTGTTTCAAGGGAACAGGCAAAGAGTGATAAAAGATATGGACACCCAAATGTCCTCCTCTGGCCTTTGTAATCTGTGTGCACTCATGCGCACGCGCGCGCGCGCACACACACACACAATGTATGTATATATGTGTATGTATGTGTGTGTGTGTATATATATATATATATACACACACACACATACATACATACACAAACAGATAGACAGACAAAGGGCTGGAGAAATGGCTCAGCAGTTAAGCGTGCTTTCTGCTCTTATAAGCACCCTGGATTCAGTTCCCAGCACCCACATGGTGGCTCACAACCACCTACAGCTCCAGTTCCAGGGAATTTTACACCACCTTCTGACCTTCAGGAGCACCTGCACACATTCAGTACACATAAACTCAAGCAGGCATGTTTGAATACACACACATGCACACACAAGCACACTGGCACACACATACTATGTGCATACATGCAAACATACAAACATACTTGCATACACATTACACACATGCACATACATATACACTATACCTACACAGATGCAAACATACACACAAACATACTTGCACACACATATACACTATACACACACAGATAGATTGACAGACAGACAAATTGGCAGAACCTGAAGGTGGGCTTGTGAGTTCATGGACTTGTTGTACGGTCTTCATGTCAGTGTGTGTATACCTGAGCACTGCCATAACCATAACTAAATGTTTAAAACACTTGCAGTGTGAACCCACCAATTGGTACTCTCTCACTAGCTTAGCAGTTTAAAAGACTGGTGTGGAAGAACCATGAAGTTCCAGCATTTGGAGAGTCACAAGTTCCAGGCTAGTTTGGAATACATAGTGGAACAAGGTCTCAAAAAAACCCAAAACTTTCTAAATATATCCTCTGAAGATAAAAACTAGCATTTGCCTCCAGGCCCCAACCTATTCGGTTCCATGTCAAACTCTTCTAGTGAGGAGGATTCTCCACTTACCAGAATTGAGGGACTCCTTGAAGATGGTTGTCACATCATCCCGCACACCCAGTGTGGGAGAGTCCAGCATGGAGAGCAGCTCCCCAATGTTGGCTAGTTGGGCCATTCTCTCACTCAACTATGTTGTGTGGGCTCCAGGACATGCGCTAAAGGCTTGGACAGCTCTTCATTAGGGCCACTACCAGACTGTAAAATGGGAATACAAACAGTGTGACAAATGGCTCTTACTCAACACCACAAAACCCCCAAATCTGCACTAAAACAAGCCAGAAAACCCACTCAATGCAGCCTATGTTGGGCAGAACTGTGCTGATGAAAGACGGGGGAGTTCTTTCATGGATGAACTTAGAAAGCCAATGGAGCTCTGTGAACTGTCACCACAACAAATCAGTAGTTCTCTCTGCTTCTGGGTCTATCTGGGAGCTGACTAATACTGCTTCAATCCTGCTCTATAATGGAGACAAGCTTTTCCCATAAATAAAGCTGCACATACTATTCATGACACTATCCACGGCTGAAGTTAGAAGACCTAGTTAGGCCACCAGTCCAACAGCTGATGTGAACCAGAGATTGTTCTGGATTTTAGCATACACTCATCAGACACATCTACTGCACATCCAAAAGCTGCTGGTAATAGGCAAGTGGTTACAACACTAGGATGCACCTTGAATGATTAGACCCAGGCATGCACATTCTAATAACACCCCAGGCCATTTTCTGTTTGGTTTTTTTTTTCCCTCCCCTTTTGAATTGAGGTCTTGTGATATCGTCTAGGCTGGTCTTGGAAGCCCTGGGCTCAAACAAGCCTCCTCCTCAGACTCTATATTGCTAGGACTACAAGGTATCCATCACCTCATCCAGCTTCAAGTTTTTTTTTTTTTGTTTTGGTTTGGTTTTTCAAGACAGGGTTTCTCTATTTTAACTCTGGCTGTCCTGGAACTCACTTTGTAGATCAGGCTGGCCTCAAATTCACAGACATCCACCTGCCTCTGCCTCTTGAGTGCTGGGATTAAAGGGGTGCACCACCACCTGGCCTTAAGTGATTGTTGTTTGTTTTTAGATATAGTCTCACTATGTAGCCCCATCTAGCCTGGAACTTGCTATATAGACTGGGTTAGCCTCAAACCCACAGAGATTTGCTTGCTTGTCTTCTGAGTGTTGGGAATAAAGGCACATCACCACTATGCCCAGCTTCCTGGGTTTCTTAAATAGGTGATTTTGAAAAAAAAAAAAAAAAAAAAAAAAGCCTGTTTGAGAAATATTATGCTTAAGAAAATCCAACTGAAGCCAGGAGTCAGGGATGGTAGTTCATGCCTGCCATCTAAGCACTTGTGAATGAGACAAGAGGTTGGCCATAACTTAAGTTAGGTTGCAGTGTGAGACCTTCTATCAAAAAGGTAAAGG
Organism: Cricetomys ansorgei; assembly: GCA_026225945.1. Lineage (NCBI taxonomy): Eukaryota > Metazoa > Chordata > Mammalia > Rodentia > Nesomyidae > Cricetomys > Cricetomys ansorgei. Next base: position 392,166 of record JAMJFZ010002611.1, read on the forward strand.
GACTAGAGAGATGACTCAGTGGCTAAAAGAACTACTGTTCTTGCAGAGGACACAGGTTCAGTTCCCAGCAACCATATGATAGCTCACAATCCTCTATAACTCCAGCTCCTAGGAATTCAAGGGCCTCTTCAAGCCTCTGCAGTCACCTGTACAAAATTGGTCTACATACATACATTCAATCACACATAATATGCACATAAAATAAATGAATTTTTAAAAAAAAAAGCTGAAAACTAAAAATTGAAATAAACTTTGTCTTTTGTTTGTTTTTGCTTTGTTTTTGGTTTCTCTGTGTAATAGCCCTTGCTGTCCTGGAACTTGCTTTGTAGATCAGGCTGGCCTCAAACTCACTGAGATCTGCCTGCCTCTGCTTCCTGAGTGCTGGGACTAAAGGCGTGTGCTACCACCACCCGGCTAAACTTTATCTTCTTAAAATTGAATTAAGCTCATAAATGAAATGCAACGTTTCTGTTCAGAGACAGGATAAGGTGTGGTACAGAGCACTTGGCAAAGGTCTGTACACTCCTTACTGACTAGCTGGATCCCATCCTAGCAGGTACAGAAACAGCTTTGAGCCACCACCTTTAGGATACCATAAAAGCATACTTCCCTAGATAATCTCTGCATTTATTTCCAGAAAGTCACAAAAGATTCTTCTAGCTAGTGATGAAGAATATAATTCAAAATTTCAAATATTCTGTCCCAAGTTTGGTTTTACTCCTATAAAGCTATACTTTATCTCCTGTAAGCTTAGCAAGACTGCCTTGTAGTAGAAAGCTGGTATAACAGATTCCTAACTTTTAACAAATTCCTACTGTGCCTTTTTACCCTCCAGCTCAGCAAAGAGAAAGAGGAAGAGGAAGAGAAAGGGAGAAAGAAATCTTTACTTCCTTTGTGGCAACCTTGAAAGAGAGAAAGACAGAAAGGAAGAAATCTTCACAGCCCTTTTTGCCTATCCTAAGCTTGGAGAACAAGAGCTGAACTGAACTAGCATCTAACAAACCAACCCACCCCCACCCTCCTTTATATTCTAAGCCAAATTCCCAGAATTCCAAGCAGCATGCAACCATAAGGAAAGCTGCACAGGACAAAAAACTTATTCAAAGCATCCTATTACATTTCCCCCTTTTTTTACTAAGCCATGAGTTGTACGATATTTATTACTTTTCCTCTGAGGCCTTCTGCCAGGCCATCTCTTCTCCTTTCTTGGTCTTCAAGAGTTTATCCTTAGTGTTCATACATGATGCATTACTAAGAGAAAGTGAGAAACCAGCTGTGCTTTTCTGAGGGTCTTCCCTGAGAGACACCTTTGGTAGTTTCTCAAGAGATGTAAGGTTGCTGGAATCAGTCCCCTCTTTCTCTAAAGCTTTTCTACTTTCAGGCAGATGGCAAATGTTTCAGTCAGATTCTGTCTTGTGACTCTTTGCACTAAGATTTAGGGATGTTTTACCTTTTAATGGCAGTGAACACGAGAGAGGATTTTTATTTTCTTGTCAAAACTAGCAGAAGATACTACTTTTATGGTTCCGGCTCTTAAAAGTATACTGTTTCTTTGGAGGCTGAATGTGGTTTGGGCTGTTTACCTTCTTTGCAGGTTGACATGAAGTTAGTTTACTTGATAAGCCATTAGCACATGTGGATAAAAACACTATAGGGATCTTCATGTTTCAAGGAACTCTGATGTTCACTGATATTATTAAAGGCAACAATATCTTTAAATGTTTTGTCCACTGACTCCATTGCATATAGACACTATTCTCTTGAATGCCTGAAACTTTGGCTCTAAGGTGTTTTCCTCTGGTTTCTGTTTGCTGTGTTTTATTCCTCTAAGAGGGAGGCCACAGTCTCCTCAGGACTAATGCACTGTCGGCCATTGTACAGGTCATGGGAAGTCTTGGGACTCTTGGAGGTTGTCACATTTGCAGTGATTGACATTCCATGGGCCATCTCTCTATCTTTTCCCAGAACTTTCTGATGACTGCCAGCCAGCTGTTCCAAATCAGCCAAAGTGAGATTCACACGGGGACAGTTTTTCATCAAGGCTTCATATTTATCTTCCTCAGACTCTTCACTGTCACTGGTGTTACAAGGTGGAAATTAAGGATTAAGAAACTTTACTCCATGACCCAGGGCTGATTCTTTGTTGCTTTTAGTTTTCTCTCCTTTAATACAATCATTAGACAGATCTATCTTTTTTTAAAAAAAACTTTTATTTCCATAATCACACTTTTTGGATCAGCGGTCAGGTGTTCAGGGATCTTCCTGGATTAAACCTAATCTTTATCAATTTTGATGGTACTCACAACTTCTCATTTCCACTGGAAATACAGGCAGACCCGGACCCCAATGCAATGTATGTCCTGATTTCCATTCAGATGTTAATATGTGTTTACAATATATGAGTTGATTTAACTCTGCAATTCTTTCTATTGTCCAATATTTCTCAGCTGCTGTTGTTCCTATCTTATAACATTCAGAAAATTTAAAGTTAGTAGTGCACGATGTATTTTATCTCTGGGGATCCTTGTTATTCCTTTTTGTCTTTCAAGAATTTCCTTTAATGTCCAATTAGATCTTTCTATAACCGTTTGTCCTGTAGGATTGTGTAGTATGCCAGCAATATGTTTTATGCCATAGTATGCAAAAAATAATTTTCATTTTACTGGAGACATATGCAGGGGCACTGTCAGTCTTGATTTGTAAAGGTATTCCCATAATAGCCATTACTTCCAGTAAATGTGTAATTACAGAATCAGCCTTTTCAGAACTCAAGGCAGAAACCCAGTGAAATTCTGAAATCATGTACAAACTTTAGTTTCCCAAATTCTACTACATGGAAAACATCCATCGGCCAGATTTCCCCTCTTTTAGTACCCTTACGGTTATTTCCAGAGGGCAATGAGGCTTGATTATACAAGGAACATGTTGGATGATTTTTTTGTAATTTCCTTGGCTTGTTACCGAGTAAAGGAGAAGTTCCTTTTTAAATTTTTGTTGTTTTTGTGGTGCTTTTCATAAAATTTTGAAGCTTCTAACACATTTCCTATTAATAATATCAATCTCATCACTACCTTGTGCCAATGGGCCTGGCAATCTTTGTGAGATCTAATATGAGTAATACTTAATGGGCAATTTCTGTCTCAAATTGCTTGTTGCAGCTGCATAAATAACAATGTTAATTCTGAATTATCAGGAATAAATTCAGAAATTTCTATATGCACAACAACCCTTTCAGCATACTGAGAATCTGTGATGATATTAAGAGATTCAGGAAAGTCTGACTACTATGAGAACAGCATACAACTCTAATTTTTTAATTGAAGCATATGGACTTAGATTGACATTTTTCTGACTTGTAGTCTGCCATTTCTGATTTATTTGCAACATTATAAAATGTAGGTACTCCAGAAATAGGTGATTCTCTCACTACACAAGGGAGTATCCAGTAAGTCCTCTGGATAAACTGAATTTGTTTACTTTTAGGATATTTGTTATCAATTTCTCCCAAATAATTGCTACAAGCTCTTTGCCAATTTTCATTGATTACCCATAATGACATAATCTCAGCAGTAGTATAAGGCTATTTTCACTATTCCATGCTTGCTGCTTCTTCTCTCCACCAGGTTAACCACTGAAGCTGACCTGTCTCTAGGATAGCTGATATTAACCCTTTCCAATCAAATGGTGCCATCCAGTGCTGCAGTGCCCAGTTATTCAGCACTTGCTTTACATCAGGTGAGTACGTGCCATACAACACAACAGCTTCCTTCAATCCCCTCAAATCACTCATTTCTATCATCATAACCTTTGGGATTATCCCTATCAGCTGGAGTATGCTGGATGGTTACTAGAAACGCTGAAGGTGATTTCATGACCCTAGGCTGCTTTTCTTCTACCCCAGGTGGCGCTGAGGAGTCACAATTAGACAGCTCTTTTGGGAAGGGCTGCCTTATCTGAGCATTCTCCCGTGAAGACTCTTCCCTTACATCCTAACAGGACCCTCATCCTGTACAATCCCCTCCCTTTTATCTACCCAGAGAAAAATCCTCCTTTCTGTCACTGGGAACAAACTCAGTTGTGCTCCTAGTTCCTCAGTTTTCCATTTTTTTCCACCCTTTCTAATTTTCCCATTATTTCTTTTAGTAGCACCACCAATTCCTGTTTTTCTAATTCCCCCTTTATTTCTTCTCGTAACACCACCAATTTCTTTTTTTATAACTTTATTTTTCGAGAGAAAGAAAAAAATGAGCCTTTTTGTTTTCCCGTTTGTTCTGCTTTTTCTCTCTTGGCATTTTCCAATTCCCACCACAACTCTTCCAGTTGCATAGTCACTTCCTTAACCTCTTTTGAAAAGAAGCAAAAGAAAGAAAATCATCACTGAGAGCAAAATGGTGTATATCCCAGTGGTAACAGCAGCTATAAATACTTTGCTGGCCTCTTGAACAAAAGCATCCATCCCTTCATCCTCTGCCTTTCCCACTACTACACTGAAATCCTAACTTGTAACAAATTTCTACTGTGCCTTTTTACCGTCTAGCTCAGGAAAGAGAAAGGAGAGACAGAAAGAAAAAAAAAGAACTCTTCACTGTCCTTGTGGCAGCCTTCAAAGAGAGAAAGAGAGAAAGGAAGAAATATTCACATCTCTTTTTGGCTGTCCTAAGCTTGAAGAACAGGAGCTGAACTGAACTAGCGCCTAACAAACCAATCCACCAACTGCCAACTCCTCCCCAACCCCATCCCACTCTCCCTTATATTCTAAGCAAAGTTCCCAGAAGTCCAAGTGGCATGCAACCATAAGGAAAGCTGCACAGGACAAAAAAACATGTCTAAAACGTCCTGCTCACTGCCTTCTGTGTACTCAGAAGACAGTAATGCCAGGCTAGCTCTCCAAAAGCAGGCAGTACAGAATATAATGGCAAATCAAGATGGTGTCTACCCCACCATCCAGATATTGTCAGGACAATAGGCTCAGGTTACTTAGCTTGTTTTCAAACTGTAAATGAGATTTTGGTGCAAAGTGGTTTCTGAGGCCTTCTCTTTTCAAATGGCTTACAGAAAGCAAAGATAAAGTTTTATTCCAAAACACATGAGAATACTTTTACTAACAATTTTTTTTAATCTGTGGTTATAAAATATACTTTTTAAAAAAGCTAACTTTTAATCCCTGGGAAGAATATAAATCTTGAGCTTTGTGTGAGATTCTTCATCAGTAACCCAGTTCAAGTACTTTTTACATTCTACAAAGCCCTCATGAGAGCTAAATCACAAGTTTTGTAATCAGCCCCCAGATAGGAACATGCTCCCTTAAACTTACACATAAGGAATACAAGTATAAAGTGCCAAGATGGACATGATAAGTGTGATAAAACAAAAACAAAAATAGACAAGACTCAGTGCATGTGCAAAGGGGGAGTGAAGCATCTCTGCTTGAAGGCCTGTTAGAAAGCCAGCTCCACAGACACAATGACACATCCTCGTGGAGCTATGGAAGTAACACACTACAAAAAAGAACATTCTGGAGAATTAAAAGGCAGAGCCCAGGGAACCACTTCTGCATCCTGCAGGGCTAAGCAACTTTTCCTTTCAGCATTATCTTGGTGCTGAATGCCACAGCACTACGCAGATGGTGCTGCTCATGTAAAGGAGTCATGACCTTCAATGCTTACTCCAACTCTCAAACCTGTCTTCTGGATCTCTTAAAAAACGGTAAACACCCTGGATGACATTCCTGGCTCTCCAACCACCAACTCCACATGTACCCATCTGCAAACCTCTTCATTTTTCTATGTACCCTTTGGCACTCTCCCAAGCACAGCCCCCACTGTCTTCCTCTTGGAGACAAGAGGGCAGCAGCCTTCCTCACTCTGCCTGCTATCTGCAAGAACTTTGAAATATGGAAATCAGGATGGCTCCCATTTAAAATCAGCCAGTGCCTTCCCCTAGAGAATCAAAGCCAAATTCACCAGTGACCCATACCATCCCCTGCCACGAAGCCAGTTACTTATCTCTCTCTTCTGCATTTTTTTTTTTTTTGAGACAAGGTCTCACTATGTAGCTCAGGCTGCCTGAAACTCTCTATGTAGACCAGATTGGCCTCAAACTCACAGAGATCCTCCTGCCTCTGCCTCTGCCTCCCAAGTGCTGGGACTAAAGGCATACACCACCACACCCAGCTTCACCTCTGTCTCTTCACCCCAAGCCAGGATGCATCTCCTTGTATGTTTGTCAAATCTTCCCACTTGCTCTTTTATATACTCCTAGAGCCCTTTCTCCCACACCCTCATATGCTGTCTCTTCAGTCTTTGCTCAAAATGGCACCAGGTCTGAGCAGCCTCCCCTGAACACTTGATTTAAGGAGCAGGAGGTCATTGGCTCCACTTGAATAAAAGAAAGTTTCTAATCACAAGGAATCCTCAACCAAATCTCTACAGCTACTGGTCAATTCTGATCACATAGAACATTTTGGTCTCAACCGCAGGGAAAGCAGGACCAAGCAATGCTGACTTTCAGTCTCTATATTCAAAATGCTGGTCTTCAGGGCTGTAGCTGAACAGTCAACTGCCTGGGTGGGTGGTATTTCTAACACCCTTCACCTATGTGTGTGACACGTCACTACAGGGTTCACAGTTCACATCACACCTACAAGACACTGCTGTTATGGACAAGAAGTGTATTTAGATTATTTAACAGTTCACACCTGCATATTTACTCAAAACATTCAAGACACAACCTAATGTTTGTGCATTATTAAGTCAAAATTCTTCAATTTAAGTACAAAAATGTGTAACTGTGAAAGTAGAAGAAAGTAAGTCAATGATACATGGGGATTTTTTGTTTTTTGTTTTGTTTTTTCCACACAGGGTTTCTCTGTTGTAGCTCTGGCTGTCCTGGAGCTCACTCTGTAGACCAGGCTGGCCTCGAACTCACAGAGCTCTACTTGCTTCCCGAGTGCTGGGATTAAAGGTGTGCGCCATCACCGCCCAGCTTGATTTTTTTTTTTTTTAATGTTCAAAACAGTTTTGGAGATTTAGCCCAGGGCCTTGCACACGGTAGTAGGCCAACACTCCACCAGTGAACTCTATCCCCAGCCCTAATCAAGGACATTTAAATCACTTGGCGTTATAACTAATAATACAAATATTAAAAGAGTAGTTAATTTAGATAACTTTACAAATAATCATGCTTATTCTTTGAGTAAACACTTATAAAAATTTAAATAATACATAAAAATTAAATTCTATTTTGATCATAATTTCAGAGAATTATTTTCTAAAAATTTGCATTTGCTCAGCCATGTGCCTATACCTCCCATGCATCACACTCATATATGGAGGTTAGACAGCCACGCTCAGGAGTCAGTTCTCTTCCACATCGAGGACCCCAGGGATCAAGGCCTGCAGGCTAGGGACAAGTACCTAAAATTGCAGAGCTGTCTCCAGCCCTGAAATGTCACAGAATTGTTTTTGAACTTTATTACAAATAAATAGCCTTGAAGAACTGCACTTAATCCATAATCTTTCAGAAAGAAAATCATGCTTGGAGTGCTTTCCATGAATTAAAGACAAAGAAGCAATCATTTTACCTCAACCCTATATTTAAAAAAAATTGCAAAAAAAAAAAAAAAATTCATGACCACCGCCAATAATAAAACATGAAAGTCATGAAGATGGCTGGGATACCTCAATGGCAGAGGGCCTGCCTAACTTGTTAGAACCTGGGTTCCATTCCCAGCACCACAAACAAATCAATGCAAGCAAACAAACAAAAAAAGTCTGTAAGAATATAAAGAAGGGAAACAATGTCAAGAAAATAATAAAATAGCAAAATATTTTTATTCACTAGCCAAACTTTAATATATTCTTTACAAAAATGCTTAAGTTTTGAGCCTATTACAGAAAGCTGCTGGAGTGAAGAGTGTGAGCTGCCAGCACTGCCCAGCAGCTGAATCTGATGGATGGCTGAGGTCTTCGGAGATGTGTGTCCCTAGACAACCGCCTACTGGAACCTTCCCTGAATGTGGCTCAATGACAGGGCCCGGTGTGCCTACTTAGAGGGTACCATGCTCGATGGACTCAGTGACCACAAAACTATCTGGTGCTCTGTGCTCATTAAGCACCTTTGCTATACAAAAAAGAATTCATACTTTTAAAATCTGACTGCTACAGTAATGAAATTGTAGTAATAGAAAATGTTTAATAATAAAATTTGAGATTCATTTTTCACAACAGCAAAATTCTACTTGGGTGTCACTGATCCCTCAACTGTCACTTAACCCTCTGAGTTCATATTCAGTGAAATTCCAAAAGGAGGCAACATAGCCCAGTGTGGTGCAAACACCCATAACCTCAGTGCTCTGGTAGCTTACACAAGAGGACAGAAGTCAGTCTGGACCAGTAAGAAGGTGATAAAGGGCAGTATGAAGAACACATGAAAAAAACTGAGAACTGAGAGTCAAACTCAGGAAGTTCTCAGAGACGACACGATAGATTCACTTTCTAAGTATGTAATGCCATTTACCATTTGTACTAAGTCCAAGGTGAGGCAGTGGCAGGTTTAGCAGCCACCACTGACCATAAAATGAGTCACACTAAAATGAGTCGTGGGGTATGTATAAAGACAGTAGAACGAATGCCCTCTCATCTTCCCTGATTCTTGCACAGCACACAATCATGACAACCTGTACCTGCCATGGCTAATCTTCATTGTCAACTTGATAAGATTGAGAATCTCCATGGAAACACACTTCTGGGGAAGCCTGTCAGAGTGTCAGGCTGCTGATAGGGTGCTGATATAAAGATTTAATGGAACAGAGAAAACCTACCCTGAGTGTGGGTGGCACCACTCCATGGGCTAAGGCCCCAGACTAGATAAAAATGAGAAAATGAGCTGAGCACCTACATTTACCACTCTCTGCTTCTTAAATGTAGGTGCAATGTGACCAGCTGCTTCAAGCTCCAGCCTCAAGCTCCAGCTTCCCTGCCATGAAGGACAACAGTCTTAAACTGTGATCAACCTTTTCCCTTCCTCCAGGTGCTTTTGTCAAGCATTTATCAGAGCAACTAATGTACCTTTGCTAACAAACTAAATATTGTAACTCAATGGTCACGTCACTAAGACTAAACTCAGATCTGCATGAGTGTTAGAACCTCATAATGTAAAAGGTATATTCTGGGACTTCAATTCCATCAATTCCCAAAAACCACCCAAGGAAATACTTTATCCAAAAAAATCTTACTTAAGATCAGGAATAGATACAGAAACATCAAGATGTTAGAGTGCTAACTCAGGGGGGTCTCTGTCTATGATGTACATCAGAATCATCTGAGAGTCTGCAAATGCCAATGCCCAGGCTCACTGCACAGCAGGTTACAGGCTGAGGCCTAGACATGACATCTAGTTTGTTTACAAAGTCTAACGTGGATTTCTGAGGCCCAGGTAGAGTTTAAAAACTCTCAGTGCATAAATGACTTGTTAGGCTTTATTTTAATTAGTGGCTAAAACTAGAATTTGCTGCTCAAAGAACTAATTTGCATGAAAGGCCCATCTTTGAGCCCAATTTTTCTCTTGTAGAATAGAAACACATCAAGTTAGGTTGTGAAGAAGAAAACAAGCTGTGGGTGTAATACAGCCAGTGCCTGGCATCCAATAGCATTTAAGAGGTCACTGGTGATGTGACTAACTACCTCAAGCCACAGATGCTCTTATGCTTGTCAGGGATCTAAGACCATAAACACTAAACCCATGAACAAAGAAGCATCTGCACACTGGGGCACCCACGGGTAAGGTAAAACATTCCTTCCTATCTTCCCCAACACTAGGCTAAATGTGTCCCTTACCTGTTCTGGGGACAGTTGGTACATCAGTTTCCAGTGCTGTCAGCCTGGTGTCTTTCATGGTCACTAGAGGAAAAACACACATACAGATATATTTATAACAACTTTAAAATGAAGGAAACCCTGAGACATGATCAGAAGGGAGTTTAGACTCGTCTAGTACAACTCTGCCCCATCATCCTTGGCAAGTAGTCACCTGCTTCCCACTGAAATGAGCTCTAGAACCACAGCCTCCTCTCCTCTGCCGTATCAGCAAGAGGGCAAGGTGGGTCTAGAATGGGCTCCCAATTGAAACATTAGTTCCTCCACTTACTACTGGCTCTGTAACCTTGGGCTAACTACTAAGTCATTAATGTCTTGCCTTGAGTTATCTTCTGGGCAAAGTGAGAATGTTCTCAACCTCAATACCCACACAGGATGTTGGGCTCCAGAAGAATGACTGTAGTAGTGAGGTTAGTGACAGGTACAAAGCACCTAGTGGGCCTACATCATCATCCTCTCACAGTCCAAACTCCCTTCCGTCCTGCTATGTTGCCTTCAGAGCATTTAAATTCCTCAGTTAAGAAGGTGTCAGATCCCCACCTGAGCACCAGGCACATCCAGCCACATATGTAAAAGACTCCTCCCTGCCCTCTGCTCATCCTAAACAATTATCCATCTTTCCTAGGCCTCCTCTTCTTTTCCACTGCTATGCCCCATCAGGTCAGGTCCCTGATTCACCAGCAGCCTGACCTGGACACTTCCTAACCCATTAAATAAATGTGAAAAAACTGTTGGGCACAGTGGGGAGCAGCTGCAGCCTACTGGGTACTTGGCCCCAGCAGGAGCTAGTAAATGTACAAAACCTGATTTTGCCTTCAAGCAGCGCAAGCTAAGTCTAATCCTACATGACAGGAATAAAATATTTCAACATCAGCTTCTCTGCTTTTCTTCCGCTCTATCCTACTTCTGTCCATGCTATTTATTGTCCATGTCAAATAAGTATGTATACGAATATATTCCAGTTTACTTTTTTAAAACATAAACCCTTCAGAACCAGTGAGATGGCTCAGAGCGTACAGGCACTTGCCACAAAGCCTGACAACCTGATTTTGATCCCCAGAAACTCACATAGTTGGTAGGAGAGCCAACTCCTCTACACATGAACAGTGGTGTATGTGCCCACACACATACACACAAAATAAATAATTATGTAATTTAATACATTTTTCAAAATATATGGGTCCTTAACCCCATGCTTAGGGATTATCTAATTAGAAGATTGTTAGCTCCATGAGAACAGGGCCATGTGTTTGAGACACCCAGGACTAACTTGGTACCTAGTACACAAGAGGCAAATATATTCTGTGTAGTCTATTCCCTGATACCACTAATGTCTCTAACTGCCAATCCTGGCTCCAAACCACAGACATCTACTTACATGGGGCAAAGGACAAGCTCTGGAATACACAGTCCTGGTCAAAGTCAAACAGGACTGAACACCTCCCCAACACAGTCTCTGCCCTAGTGACAGGGTGATCACAGCACCCATGGCACACGCACTCAGGGAGCCATGCCAATTGTCTCAGCGGCCACTGCAAGTCTGTGGGCAGTGCTGCTGCCACTGGCTCTGCAAAAAGGCTAGCCAGACCTTGCAAACAAGAAACGCCACCAAACTGCTTCCACTCCACTAAGTAACAGAGCTGAACCGGTGCAGGAGCCTCTCATCTTCAGACCCCTGAACTCATAGGTTAACCAGTGAGTCACACTAGCTTTCTCTTATGAAGTAATTCCACTTGGATTCTACTTGAAAAGAAGTATTAAGATGAGTATAAAGTGAGGATGCACTAAGGTGAGACCCTGTGTCCTGCCCAGCTAAGGCCACTTTCCTAGGCAGAGCACTACACAAGGATCCTAGTGGGGTTTGTCTCAACAGTAAGACTTCACCTCTTATCATTATGCTTAACAATAATGGAACTGGACTGGCATCAGTTTGGTGTAGTGCACTAGAGCCTATCTACCACCATTCGATTTTTAAGTATTCATTTATTCATTTATATTTGAATCTTGCTGGGAGGGGAGTGTCTATTGGGCATAATATTCATGTCGATAAAGTGAGATGTGAAGCATGAACCTCCATGGACGTGAGTGGTGCAGGTGGAAACACTCATCAGCACATAAAAGCAACATCAGCTTTGCCCACTTCTTCAAAAGACAAGAGTGGAAAAAATTTCCCTTCCTTGATGTTTGACCCAAAAGTTGTGCTCACTGTAACTTCATTTCTATAAGCAATCTTTTTGAGTAAAAATAAAAGGTAGGCTTGAGGAAGATAAGGGCATTGTGCGTCAGCATGCTGTAAACAGAAAGAACATTGGTGGTTGGTTTTTACAATTTATCTGAATTTCAGTCTTTAGATAATGCCAGATCATTTATGTACCCGGGACTACACCTGAACTTCAGAGCAACAGCCATCATTAGTAGGACCTGCATACATCCTTTCACTAACTCTGTCAGGACAGTGGCTCAGATAAAATAGATAACTGCATGTGAAGTCACTTCAGAGAGCTTTGTACACACTGGCCTATAATGTCCAATGCAACTCCCAGTATCAATGAGGGTAAGTGTCTCTTAATTGTAACCTGTCTTCTGTGGTCAAGGTTTTATCTATAACCCTAAGGGCAACTGAGGCAGACTCATGCACAAACAGATCCTGAATCAGAAAGTATAGTTGAGACAGAGCAGAAATGTTACACTGCTATGAGTATTTGGTCCTGGCTCAGGAACTCAAAGGTGACTTAAGTGTAATGTCCTATCAACTCAGCACTAATGCACCCAAACAGATTAGACACTTGATTTGATTCTCTCTCTCTCTGGACACAAAAGGAAGAAAGAGTAAAAGAGTTGATGGTGTGGGCATGACTTAAGTCTTAGAAGCTATAGAATCTCTCAAGGTCATGGAATCCAGAACAAGAGAGCTTCAACATGCCAGGCTGTCCACTTACAATTTCTGTCCTTAGAGTCCTCAATAGATAATGGACAGGTCACCAAGCTCACTCAACTCTGAAGGTGACAAGCCCTCTAGTCATAGGCTCACAGGACTACAGCTAGGTTTCACAAGGCGTATTTTTCATCAGATATAGATTCCATTTTTACTATTAGCAAGAACAAAATTATGTATCAAGAAAATGCAGGTTGGCTGGGCATGGTGATGCACGCCTGTGATCTGGCTCTTGGAGATGGAGACAGTTGGACGGTAGTGAATCCCTGCAGAGCAAAACTGCCAATGAATAAATAAATAGATAGATAGATAGATAGATAGATAGATAGATAGGTAGGAAGGAAGGAAGGAAGGTAGGAAGGAAGGAGGAAAGGAAGAAAGGAAGAAAATGAGTAAGGTAGCTCATATACACAATTCATTAAGGAAGCTGAGGCAGGATTATGAAAATTTCAAGGCCATCCTGGGCTACAAAGTGAGTCCAGATCAGTGAAAGATAAACAGTGAGAAAGATAAATAGAGTGAGAACCTGTCTCAAACAACAAAGACAAACAAAAAATAAATAGTCTAGGGTAGAGAGGCACAGGGCTTGACAGCCACAGGACAGTGTTTCTCCAAGTGTAGTCCCTACATCACTAGCAGTGACGTGGGGGACTTAGTAGAAATGCATGTTCTAAAAAGGGAGGGAGACAAGAAAGAAAAGGCAGGCAGGCAAGTTTCTGAGCCTTGTCCTGGATCTGAGTATGAATCTTAGGCAACAGACCTTTGAGGTGATTCCAACACCACTAACAGTCAAGAACCCCAGGAGTGGAGTGGGGGCTTCTGGAGAGATGTCTCAACAGTTAAGTGCACTGGCCGCTCTTGCAGAGGACCCATGTTCAGTTCCCAGCACCCACATGGCAGCTCACAACCATTTGTAACTCCAGTTCCAGAGGATCTGATACCACTATTCAGATACCCGCATGTATGTGGTGCACATATATACACAGGCCCATACACAGAAAATAAAGGGGTGGGAGAGATGGCTCAACAGTCAAGAGCACTTGCTCCTCTAGCAGAGCACTGGGGTTTGGTTCTCAGCACTCACATGGCAGGCTCGTCATAACCATTTGTAACTCCACTTCAAGGGTACTTAGGCCCTCTTCCAACCTCCTAGGGTTCCGGGACAAATTTGATGCACATATATACACTTAGGCACATAAAATTTAAAAATAATAACAATAAATCTTGGCAGGAGTGAGGAAAATTCAAGGAGAAGAAAGTGGTGAAGACAAGAGACAGTAAGGAGAAAAAAAAACTATATGCAAAAACCTTGGGGGAATGCAATGAGGTCCAACCAGTGCTTAAGGTAACAGTGCAGACTGAGAGCCAAGCCCAACAAGCATTAATATGTCACATCCCTAAGTTCTTTATAAATTTTTGTTTGTTTTTTGATTTGTTTGTTTTTTCAAGACAGGGTTTCTCTGTGTAGCCATGGCTATCCTAGAACTCGCTCTGTAGACCAAGCTGACCTCAAACTCAAGAGATTCACCTATCTCTGTCTCTCGAATGCTGGGATTAAATGTGTACTTAAACAGTACACACACATACACACACACGTATATATATACACACACATGTCCAAGAATGGTTACTTTTTAAGTATGGTATCTGAGGCTGAATTTCTAGTGAAGCACAGCGAATCTTTCAACCAAGTTTCAGACAGTAACTTATAACACAAACAGCATGTATGTCCACCTTCAAAAGGTGAATACTTGGTCCCCTGTTGGTGGAACCATTTGGGAAGGATTAGAAAGTATGGTCTTATTAGAGGAGAGATGTCACTGAGGGTGGACTTTGAGGTTTCAAAAGCCCACACCATTCTCCGTTAGTTCCTATTCTTATATTCTCTGTCATTCTCTCATTCTTTCCTCCTCCTCCTTTTCTTCTTCTTCCTCCCAAGCCCTCCCACCTAATGCTTGTGGATCAAATATAAGTGCTCAGTTATTGCCCCAGCACCATGCTTGACTGCCTGCCTGCTGCCATGTTTCCCACCATTTTCATGTTCTCTACCACCTTGAACCATGAGCCCCAAATTGAATGCTTTCTTGTGTAAGTTAACTTAGTCATAGTGTTCTGTCATGACAAATGAAAAGTAACTAAGACCCTGGTGAAGTATCTGCCTGGCAGGCACGAGGACCTAAGTTTGAGCCCAGGATCCACATAAAGCTAGGTGTAGTGGCACATATATAACTTGGTGCTGGGAGGTAGAGGGAGGAACCCTGGGGCTCAAAGGCCAGCAAATCTACCTTAACTGCCAAGTTCCAAGCCAGTAAGAGACCCTGTCTCAAAGGAGGTGGATGGTGTTCCTGAGAATGACACCTGAGGTTGTCCTCTGGCCTCCAAATAGAGCGCGCACACACACACACACACACACACAAGTGCATGCACAAATTAAATAAACGGTGGGGGCTAATAATACAGCACATTTCATAGAGTGCTTGCCTAGCATGTACCAAGTCCCTGCATTCAACCCCCAGTACTGAGATAAAATAAACACATAAGAAAAAACAGTGGGCCTTTCCTTTCTACCAGTTTTTTTTTTTTTTAATTAAAAATGTTTTAAATAAAGCCCATGCATGTAGGTTTTGCTGTGGGGGAAGGTGTTGTTTTGTTTTCATTTCTTAATATGTCGAGATGCTTTGCCTGAATGTATAGTTATATACCACATGTGTGCCTGGTACCTGGGGAAGCCAGAAGACTGTGTCAAATCCCCCTGGAACTGGAGTTATAGATGGCTGTGAAACCCTCATGTGGGTACTGATGATTGAACACAGGTCCTCTTAATCACTGAGGCATCTCTCTAGCCTCCAAATGTGTTTTTAAGAGCAGTAAGCTATCCAAAATGATTATATGGGCTTTAAGCAAGATTTATAAACTCTATAACATTGTTTCCCAAATCCCATTATCTGTATGCGTTATAGGGTGATGGGGTATTAAATGTAGAGGGAGAGACATTGGTCTACAGATTTTTACAGACCTTAAAAGAGGAAAAGATTTCCCCCAGCCCCCAGAAAAGTTTAAAAATCACTACCTAGCCAGACACGACTGTCACACCAATAATCCCAGAACCTCAAAGAAATCCTCGGCTACCCAGTAAGTCTAGACTAGCCTACATTTCACGAGCTCCTGTCTCAAAATAGATAGATTGATAGATTGATAGATTGATAGATAGATAGCCCACTAACCCATGAGTTAAGTTTAAGAGATTAGCAGACTGGGTAGTTTATCTGACCACATTAAATACTTGGGTTCTGAAGCCAATCAAAGTTCATTTCCCAGCTCAGCCAAGTCTCAGAATCCTTTTCTGTCCTCCTCAAGGCTATAGAAAAAGTAAAAGGGATCAGACATGAAAACGTTTAGCTATGCTTGGCACATAACATAAACTTTTATAACAATGTTACCACTAAACAAAGTTTATTGCAGAGTACACAGTGCTTAGCACCCCAGCCATTTACTAACAGGTATTTGAAACACTGATAAAACCATTCTGTAACTTAAAACTGATACACTTCAAATTTGCTACTGTTCTCTGTGAAGGACACAATGTAACAGACGTTTAACCACCACAGCAGGAGAGCACTGCATCTGTCCTCCATCACCACCCTGCCCTGCTCTAATGCATCACCAGCATTAAGACAAGATCAAAAGCATCAACCTACAACCCTATTTACTTACACCATTACCTGTGAGTTGCAGGTCAATAACTACCATGCCTTGTTTGGGAACAATGCTATGCATTTAAGGCACTTTATTCATTAGATGTCAATCTAACCTCATTCAGCTATAGAATGTTTTCTGTTACTTTTGCTATTTCCTTGTGTAGGGGGGGGGTGTTTTGAAGAAACTGACCAGGTCGTAAGGTCACATACCTTTTATATGTATGTAAATATGTGTATCTTTTTAGTCTTTCTCATTAAAATTGACATTAAACTAGTAATTTTGGTCAACTACATGCTTAAGAAATAAAAAGAGAAAAAAATAATCTCAAATTCCTTTATGTGAAATCTCAGTGCAACTGAAATAAGTATGCAAATCAGAAACAAAAAATTAGCATGCATATAAAATTCTTATTATATAGCTATCAACTGATGATCTGAGATTTTAAAACACACACGTGCAAAACAACAACAACAAAAAACTCAACTATTTTACATACTTTTCCTTCATGCTTGCAGCTGTTTAGATAACCAATAAGACTTGTTTTTAAACGGGGGATTTGTAAGAGAACAAACGGAATCACTGTTTAAGGAATAAAAAGCTCACCCTCCTAGCTGGCCCAAGATTCACTCATCTTCTTTGTCATTATAGAACTATTAACAAAGACTCAAGACCAATTAACATTGGTTAGAATATTTACTAAAGTTCAGGAAGACTTTCAATCACAGAAATCAAGGACATCCAATCAGTTCTGGGAGAAGTTAATGTGAGCTCAATATGGCCCTAGAAGTCAAAGACAAACATACCTGCAGCCTCAAAAACTTAGAAGAGAGAACTAACAGATCAAGCCAGATGTGAGTAAAGCTCAAAATTCACCCACAACTTCACAAATAAGCTATAAGGTATCTTAAAGAAGCCAATAGCCAAATAATACTGTAAGCCCATGATCAACTTACCTCTGTGGTACACAGAAGCAGACTTTGTCCAAAAAAATAATAATAATAAGCATGGACAGGTTATCTATCCTCAAGGACAGAATACATAGATATACCTACTATGGGGCCATATGTTTGGGTGCACAGAGGTTCAGATGCTCTAGTTTGGGATTATTTGCCTCTGACAATTCTGTTCCACTGTAACCTCGTACATATTCAAGTTTGTGTTAGATCTGCCCTGGTGAGACTGCTCAGTTTTGTCTCACAGGTGAAACCAAGGCTGCACAGAAAGCATCACACCACAACAGCAGCAGGACCAGAAACTCTGCTCTTAACCCAGTGAGGAAGAGTGCCACTGAAGCACGAGACTGCAGACACTTCGGCTTAATGAAAACACGCAGGAAAGCTGGCAGCCTGCTTCTTTCTACCTAGGAATTTAGGGACATACCAAGTGTTCATGACACCAAGAAATGCATGAAGCAAAGAGAGCTTATATCATTTGCTCTTCTAGCCCCATGATGTAAGGGTGTTTTTAGAGAACATATTAACTTTAGTAAGAAGGTATTTTCTGTTTACATCCTCTATAAATAGCCCTTACATTTATACCAGGTGGTTAAAGGAGTCTGAGGAGCCTCGTTTGCCTGATGTATGACTGTTAAAGGGACATTTCCGTACAAAACCTTAAATCAGTTTTCCTATTTGCATACCCCAGGTTTATTCAGAGATGCTCAACTTAAGAATCACAGGTGAGTTGCTCGGTAAATCAAAGGCTCCCAGAAGATTAGGTTCTGTAGTGCTTCTTGGAATTTACTGCTACACTTTCCCAGCCTGTTTGAATGCAGATGACTCCAACTTGATCCTAAAGTTATAAATCAAAGTATCTCGGAAGAGCATTAGTCTACTTTAGTACTTTCACGGCTTACTCTATGTAAAGTGAAGTGTTAATTCTACCTTTTTTTTTTTTTTTGGCAGCTATTGCCATTGGTTTTATGGATAAATACAAAATACTTTGCAATCTAATGTGGACTAGCAAATTCAAGCTGCTGTAAGAAACAAAAGCATAACACATACAAGCCAAAATGCACACTATTCAAAATTACACACACACAGCTTGGCCAAACGATTAACTACAATCATTTAATAATAGGCCAGCTTTGATTAAATAACAGACAAATGGAACCAGTCGAACCTCAATTCTAGTACTATCTCAGATTAGGGGTGTGTGTGACCTTAGGCAAATTACCCCAATCTCTCCAGGCAGGCCTCAGTTTCTTCGCAGATTGCTTCTTTGTCCAGAAGCAAAAGAAAGAAAAAAAAAAAAAAAGGATGGCTGCGAAGCGCTTTGAATAGTACCCGGATACACAGGCAGCCCCCATCCCCTAAAACGTTAGCTGAGGTTACTGGTGACCGCACCCCCTCCCACGTCTCAAACATCCCAAATACAAAACGCACGAATCCAAACTCTTTTAACCCACAACACAAAGAAAGTGCTTGGTTCTAAAAAGGTGTCTGGGACAGCAGTCTGCGGGTCCTCCAGTTCCTCAAATGAATGAATGAGCGTCCAGCAGTGGCTCGGCAAGTAGCTGTCCCTAACGAGCACCTCTGCCGACTTCAAGGTAACTGTCTCTCAGCATCAATTAAACACCCACAAGTATACCGGAGCCCGGCACTCCGGCCGTGCACACTCCCAGCGATTCGGCGTGCGCTGGGGCCGCCTCGGTACCCACTGGTGGCCTTCATTCATTCTCCACCCCCAACCCCGGCGGCTGCCTTCGAGTCTCGGGCTACAACCCCACCCCCAGGTCTCCCTGCTGGGCCGGGGTATCTGACCTGCGCCGCGCACCTCCGCGGTAGCCTGTCATCCCAACAAGCGAGGGGGGCGGGCGAGAGGGCCCACCTCAGGCCCGAAGCCGCAGCCATCCTTCCCTTCTGCCGGCCCCGGCCCGCCTCAGCTTCCCGGGGCCCCGCCAGTCCCGGCCGAGCCCCGCCGAAGCCAGCGCGCGATGAGGGCGAGGGGGACGCTCCCTGAACCCCCTTCCCTAGACCCCCGACTCAGCCAAGGCGCCCTGCAGCGTCCCGCAGCCTGAGGCCACGCTGCCAGGGCTGCCCCGAAAAGCCCACAAGGAAAAGAGGGGGAAACACCCCCCGTACTCACCCACCGTCTCCTCCCCCTCAGCTGTTTACCTCACAGTCCCTCCAGCCTACAGGGCGCCGCCATCTTGGACGCACAGCACCTCCCCCTGGCGTGAAGCGTCTCCGAACGACGGAGGCCTCCGCTATAAAAAAAAGAGTCCCTAGCCGGGTCCCTCCTACGCCTCGAGCTTACTGTCAGATGACAAAAGTCGTCATCCTCTACAAATGGAACAGGACATCCCACTTATGACGTTACAAGCTGGCCAAGAAAAATAAAACCGAGATTTTTTAATATGGGGGCGGGGACGGCGGAAGGATCGCGAAGGTGGGGGGGGGGGAGCCCACTGCGAGATCTTGTGACTCTGGAGGCCGAAGGAAGGGCCGGCCCAGTGGGCGGAGCCACGCGAGCAACCAAGGGGCGGGGCGGGGCGGGGCGGGGCGGGGCGGGGCGGCCACGTGACGGTGACAGGCGGCGCGCGCCCGGGAGCAAGCACGGTCACAAACAAGCCGACCCGGGAAAGCTCTCACGGGGAGAACGCTTGCCCACCTGAGCCGGGTGCCTCCGCGTTTGGCCCACCCGCGGCCTTTGGGGTCTTTCAGTGTGCGTTCCTACTTCCCAGGGAGCTGCTGGGGTCCGCGCGGATGGACGGCCTGTCAATCATAGCAAAAGGATCTTGGTTTTCCTTTGCAGAAGTGAGTGTGTGGAGTGGCTTCACGCCTAGTGACCTGTGGAAGCCAGCTCCGGTCAGAGGAGGCATTTGTAAAGTCAGAATCCCTTGGTTTACTTGCACGCCTCGACAAAGTCCTCAAGCCTCAGTTTCTTTCTCTGAAATGGCGACGTAAGGAAACAAAAAGCTTCAGCGTGTAAAAGTACTTAACGCTGGGTCCCATGCCTAACGCGTGCTCACTGGCAGAATAGGATAAACAAGCCTAGTTGTGGTGAGAAGCTTTCTACACAACATCAGAATGTATTTGACTTTCTTTTTTTAATTTTTGTTTACATTTTTATCATATTTAAATTTATGTAATGAGAGCTAATGAAAGATGACAGGCAGGAGCTGGAGAGACGGCTCTGTGGTTAAGAGCGTTTGCTGCTCTTGGCAGAGGACCAGGGTTAGGTTCGCAGGACCCTCCAGTTTCACGGATCTATGTCCTCTTCTGGCTTACTTGGAAACCAGGAATGCACGCCTGAACATACAGAGAAGGAGGCTCTCATTCATATACATAAGATGATTATAGAAGGGGAGGAGTAGGAAGAAGAATAATGATGAAAGGCATCCAAATAAAAATAAAAATAAAATTCAAAGTAGTTGACTGTGTAGAAATGTGGGGGAAAAAAAAAAAACCACAAGTCTCAGTAGCACTATAGAAATTTTATTTACTTCTGATACAGAGTCTCTGACTATGCAGCCCAGGCTATTACTAATTTATTTTATTTATCTGTCGTTTGTTTTCAAGACAGGTTCTCTGTTGTAACTCCGGCTGTCCTGGAACTCACTGTAGACCAGGCCAGCCTTGAACTCACAGAGATCTGCCTGCCCCTGCCTCCCCAAGAGCTGGGATTAAAGGCGTGCCCCACCACCACCTGGCTTCCAGGCTAGCTTGAGTTAGAGATTCTCTTGATTCAGCCCTCTGCACTGTTTGCATTACATATAAGTGCGCTACTGTTGCTGAGATGAGATGTGGGCTGAGCCCTGCAACATCGCAGGCCAACCTGCTGGAGGCATTTTCTCAGTGGACATTACCTCTTCCCAGATGACTCTAGTTTATGTAAATTTGAGGGGAGGGGACAGCCAGCACAACTGCTAACTCTCAGGTTGGATTTTTTACATAAAAGCTGGTTTTTGTGAAATAGAAGTAGGAGAGGTGGCTACACTCCAGACACAGGGAACCAGAAGAACAAGACCCTTGCAGCAAGGAAATGCTTGATGAGTTGTGGGAATAAGTTTGAAGACTTATTGGGTCCCAACTCAAGACAGCCAGGGAGAAGAGAATGGGTATGTGAGTGGCCATAGTGGGTGGGGACTCTCAAGAATGCTGAAGCACTAAATGGGTTTGCTATGGCTACTGTTAGACTCCTGGTCGGGGTCCTCTGTGAGGATTAGAAAAAGGCACTCTTTCTAGGCCCACTGGCTGCATAAGATTCCAGCCTATATTTTGCCTTTGTTCACTTACCTCCATCTTTCCTGGGATCTTTAGAGCAATAAATGGCCTCTATAACATTAGGTCCTGGGTCATGTGGGCTTCTTAGGAATGTAGTAATGAAGCTGGGGCTGCTATTGTCACAGAGGCAGATGGGAAAAGTTCTAGATTCCAGCCAGAGTTTGGATGTGAGGTAGGTTTTCACCATCACACTAACTGGGTGAGCCTTTAGTCTCCTCACCCACAGCAAAGGGTGCCACCTAAAGGAGCGGGGACAGACACAGTATGACATTAAAATGTAAAAAATGCAGAGCCTCTTTTGGTTGTTGTCAAGTTTGTTCAACCTGTGCTCACTGTGGGCAGAGCATCCATTAATCCCCAGACTGGTCCACCAAATGCTAGATTCTTCAGCTGCCCAAGCACAGGCACTGGGGGAAGGTTCAGAGAAAGAGGCTAGGGGAGGGCTTGAGATTTTCTCAATTTTACTAGTCCATAAGCCATTTCACGAGTGGATTCTTGTCTTTACACGGACACTCGTATGAGGATTTAAGTATGCTCAGAGATTTTTGAGACCACCAGTGGCTGGGAGACTTACAGTGATTAAGGAATGCAGTGGGGTGGAGGAGGCTCCTGTTTCCCCTTCCCTCATCTTTCGGACCTCTTGGGGCTGGAATGTTCTCCTAGGCAGAGGGAGAATGAGGCCCTGAACTCAAGGATGCTGGCCGTTAAAGAGGCCATAGCCACATTGTTTCTGTTTATATAGTGTCTGGAAGAAGAATGGCAATTGTAACCAGGATATGGACTGCCAGGACTGCTAAGGGGAGGCCAAGAAAACAGGAAGAGATCGGCAGCCTGGCCAAGGAGTTGTTTTACTAATCTGGGCTTTCCTAGATTGGTTTTTATTACTGAGAAGCTGTTTGTCAGACCATCTCCTTCCACACAGCGCTCTAGAGCCTCCCTGTGGCAGGGGTTTCCTAATCGTGCCCAGTGTGGGGAGATGGTGCTGATCAGTGCATACAGTAGGCGTCTGTCACCTTAGTCTGTGCAGCATCTCTCCTTCTTTCTCCTGAGGAGGTAAGTTGCCCCTTCCCCACTTGAGTTGTGCTGGTGGCCCTAGTCATCATAGTGTATCCAGGACATGGCTGAGGCCTCATCAATACATGATTCCTCTAGCTAAACTGATTGACCCCTGGTTGAACATGACTGGAACAGTTGTACAGAACTATCCTGCCAGCACAACTGCCTTCCTCATATGACCAGCTATGCCTCCTTGTTAAAGACCATCCCATCTGGACTTGTTGACTTGACATTCCTTCACAGAAGCAGTGGGCAGAGTGTCACCTGAGTATCTAGCCACTCCTTCCAGCCATCTGTGTGCAGTTTACTCTCGGGCTAGAAAACATAAGCTGAGAAGACACTGGGAGAGGACTCCATCTACAAAAGCATGGAGGAGCCATCTTCCATGCTGGGTACAGACCTTCCATCGTGGCTATTTTAGGGTTACCCACATTTCTGCCTGTAACCCCTCACCCATGCTCTCACAAGCATAATAAACTCATTGGCTCACTACAATGAACTTTGACAGAGCCTAACTTGCTTTTGTTGAGACCTTAGAAGGAAGGATTAGAAGGCACTGCTTAGTCTCCCACCCACACCCCAAGGAGAAAATTCTTATGAAGGAGCCTACCCAGTAAAAGTGATTCCCTGAGTGTTTAAATACTGAGATGCTAAAGGATATTTTTTTCTTTCTTCTGGATTCACTAAGCCAGGAAGGGAGGCTGTGGCCTCTCTCTTTCTCTGCACTACATAACAAGCTAAATAAGAATACTGGCCTAAAAAAGAGTCACCAAGGGTCTCGATCACTTTTGCCATGTAAGTATGAGGGTTTGCTTTGGACCCCCAGAACCCATATTAAAAAGCCAGGCATAGTGGCACACCTTGTGACTTCATCCCTTGGGAGGCAGAAGAAAGTTGGGTAGAAAGGCCACATAGCGCTAGTCCCTGTGTCCCTGTGGAGTTGGAGCCAACCACCACTCAACAGCACCCTGGACAGCAGAAAATCTTGCTAGAGAAGACAAGAGCCCTGAATCAGAAGAGGACAGATTTAGTGACAAGAGACCCAAAGCCCGACAGAGGGGAAAGCTGTATGACACAGACCGCTCACCTTGAGGCCTGGCTGTGCATCAGCGTGAAAAGTACTACTGTGTTTTTTCAATGCATCGCTTTACCGACACCAGCTTCTGACAAGCTGCACCGGCCTACTGTCACCAAGAATGTTGTCTTTACCTGACTCACACCTTCAAGACTCCAACTCAAGTTTATGGCTATGAGGAGGTCTTCTCAGGTCTTCCATGATAGTATAAAATAAGGGCTGCTCTGAGTTTGCCCCCATCATGTGCATCTCCATCTCTGTTTCTTTGGTCCAGCTCTGTACTCATGGAAAGTTCGGTATGGGTCCATCTCTCACCAAATTGAACTTTTCTCCTGCTCCCAGTCAGTGGAATAATCTCCTTTAAACATCTCAATTCAAAGTCAAAAACATGGGGCAAGGCTGGGAAAGAGTGCTTGCTGCCCTTGCAGAGAACAGGTTACCACCACCCATGTTGGGTGACTCACATGCACATATAAATAAAAATAACTCTAAAGATCCAACACCCTCTCTGGCATCCTTGGGCCCTTTCACTCATGTGTGTATGCGCGCACACACACACACACACACACACACATGAACACGCACATGAAACACACATAATTTTTTTGAAAAGCCTGTTTTGAGATACCATACTTTACCCCTGTCTTAGTTACTTTTCTATTGGAGAACACCATGGCAAAAGCAACTTGGGGAAAAAAGAGATTAGTTTATCTTACATCTCTTAGGTCACACTCCATCACTGAGAGAATTCAAGGCAGGAACCTGGAGGAATACTGCTTACTGACTTGCTTCCAATGACTTGCTCAGCCTTTTCTTATACACCTCAAAGCCTCCTGCATAGAAGTTGGTACCACCCACTTGGCCTGAGCTCTCCCACATCAATCATTAATCAAGAAAACACCCTCAGGCCTGCCAAGTGTGGTACACGCCTTTAATCCCAGAACTCAGGAGGCAGAGACAGGAGGATCTCTGAGTTTGAGGCCAGCCTTTGACTAAAGAGTGAGTTCTAGGACAGCCAGGGCTATATAGAGAAACATTGTCTCAAAAAAAAATTTAATTAAAAAGAAAAAAGAATCAATTACTTAGGTGGCTACAGAGATGGCTTCATGGTCAAGAGCACTGGCTCCTCTTACAGAGAACCCAAGTTTGGTTTCTAGCACCCACATGGCAGCTCACGCCCGCCTGGAACTCCAGTTCCAGTTCCAGCTCTGACAGCCTCTTCTGAACTCCAAGGGCATCTGCACACACACACAGCACATTCTCCAGCTCAGATGCACGCATACAGTTAAAAACAAATCATTTTTATTTTTATTATTTTGTATTTATTCATTTTTGGGTTTTCAAGACAGGGTTCGTCTACATAGCTCTGGCTGTCCTGGAACTCACTCTGTAGACCAGGCTGGCCTCAAACTCAGAGAATTCTCCTGACTCTGCCTCCCTAGTGCTGGAACAAAAGGTGTTCACCACCACATCCAGCTAAAATACATTTTTTTTTTTTAAAGAATAAACTACATTTTGTTTTGCGTTGTTTTGAGGCAGGGTCTTCCCATGTAGCCCTGGCACACCTGGAACTCAATATATAGACCAAGCTGGCCTGGAGCTAACAGAGCTCTGCTTGCCTCTTCCAAGTGCTGAGATAAAATGTGTGCACCACCACACCCAACTTAGAATCAACTATTTTTTTTTAAATATAAGTAGATGCTTTGCCTGCAATATGTTTGTGTACCATATACATTCTTGGTGTCTATGGAGGCCAAAAGAGGGTATAGGATCCCCTGGAACTGGAGTTACAGACAGTTATAAACTACCATGTAGGTGCTTGGAATTGAACTCAAGTCTTTTGCGAGAACAGTCCACTGAGCCATCTCTCCAAACTCAAACCAATTTTTAATTTTTTGAGACAGGATCTTTCTACACAGCCCTGACTGTCCTGGAATTTACTTTGTAGACCAAGCTGACCTCAAACTCACAGAGATCCACCTACCCCTGCCTTCACAGTACTGGCATTAAAGGTATGTGCCACCATGCCTGATTTCTCAAATCTACTTTTTAAAGAAAGAAAGATCTTGAAAAAAAAAGTTTACATTTGTTCAGCTATTCATTCCCCATTCCTCATTTCTTAGTGAAGACCCAAATTTCCATCTTCACCATTTCCTTTCTCTCCACCACTGAGCTGAATCCCCAACCCCTCATTAAGATTTTTAACATAGCTTGGCGGTGGTGGCTCACGCCTTTAATTCCAACACTTAGGAGGCAGAGGCAGGCGGATCTCCGAGTTCGAGGCCAGCCTGGTCTACAGAGTGAGTTCCAGGACAGCCAGAGTTACAACAGAGAAACCCTGTCTTGAAAAAAAAAAAAAAACTTAACATAATTATTTGTCGACTGGCTGGTTCTAAAGCATTCTGGGTATAAGGGTTATCTAGGAAAACAGAGAGAGAATTGGCCCATACCATTATGGAGCCTGGCAAGTACAAACTCTGCAGGGTGTGTTTGCAGGTTGGCAAACAGGGATAAAAATGTTGCAGGTCAAGTCCAAAGGCCAGCTAAGCTATAGTAAAAATTACCCCAGCTTAAGGGAGGTAAATCTGTTCTATTCAGCCTTGCCCCAATTTGCCATGGCCCACCCACTTTGTGACGGGAAATAAACTTTGCTCAGAGTCCGCTGATGTGTGTCAATCTTATGCAAAGTGCTCTCAGAGAAACATCCAGAATAATGCTTGATCACACTTGATCTCTCACTAGTACATGAGAGATAGCCTCATGAACTTTATAGACCAGAGTTAGAGACAAGAAAGTTCAAGAGCAATTATAATACCACCCAGTAGGTGTTGCGGTAGCCTTAAGCAAAGGATGCTGTAGTAGCACACACACCCAGCACCTCTCTTGATGACACTTCAAACATGGAGAATAGCAGTTATCCAGGAAAGCAGAAGCCTGTTGGGAATGGTCCAGGAAGAGCAAGAACATGTATGAGAAAAGACAGGACAGAGTGCTGGAGCAGTTAGGAAGCTGAGGGCCTAGCTGGGACAGGAGGTCCAGGAGGCAAGACATGGGTGGCGTGCACCAAGAACCCCATGCAGTTCTGAGGTTTTGCATGTGTACATGTAACCTCCAGAGGAACCCTGTCCAGTAGGTATAACTTTGTAGAGGAACTGAGCCTCAGAGACTTGCCTCAGTCACCGGCTAATGGGCCTCCATAGGGTCCACTGGAGGTGTGAGCAGGCCAGGTCCTGAGGAACTCAGCATGTGAAGGCACTTGACCTAGATGTCTGCTGGGGTGCGGAGAGTAGATAGAGGAGTCAGGACCATTCCAGAGTGGACCAGTGAGCTCCAGGCTCTGTAAAAGACCCTGTCGAAAACAAACAAAACCAATGTGGAGAGTGATAGAAGGTGCTTGAAGTCAACTTCTGGCCTCCACATGGTCATAGATGGGCTAATACACACACACACACACACACACACATACACAGATCAAAGGGAAGGGCCATGGGTGCTGGATTCTAACAGAGCCACTGCAGAAGAAAACCTTTGAAAAACTGTAACAGTGAACATAAAGGCTGGCTATTGGCCAGCTTTAGAAAATGTCCATCTTCTGTGTACTTATGTGATGAAGAAATATTTCTTTTCTTAGGGGAAACATACGTGTGGGTGAAGAGTCATGATGTCTGTGTTTTCAAACTGTTTTTACCAAAACTAAACATGTTACATGAACTTCAATGTGCATCTACAGAGAAGAGCCATACTTGGCAAATACTATGATCTAATGTAGATGGGAATGGGGGTGTCCATGAAATATGGCTTATTTGATTTTCTGTTTGAATTTTTTAAAAACTTGAAAAGGCATTTGAAGATCAAAATATAGTCAGAATACTGGCTGAAGGAAAGTCATTGATTGCCACCATGAGGCTGAGAGATTCTTCAGGCTCTGGATGGGTCTTCACCTCCACATACCTCAACTTTCCCTCCAATGACAATGAAAGTCCTGAACATGTGTGTCTGTGTGTGTATGTCTGTGTGTATGTGTGTCTGTCTATATGTGTGTGCCTGTGTGTGTGCCTATGTGTGTGTGTGTGTGTGTATGTCTGTGTGTTTGTGTGTCTGTATGTGTGTCTGTGTGTATGTCTGTGTGTTTTTGTGTGTCTGTGTGTTTGTGTGTCTTTGTGTGTCTGTGTATGTGTGTATGTCTCTGTGTGTTTAAAATTAACTGTTGAGGAACTAGAGAGGTGGCTCCGTGGTTAAGAGCACTGGTTACCCTTGCAGAGGACCCATGTTCCCAGTGCTCACAGTGGTTCACAACTATGTGTAATTCCAGTTCTCCAGTTCTAGGAATCAAATGCCCTTTTCTGACTCTAAGAGCACTGCACACATGTGGTGCACAGTCATACATGTAGGTAAAATGCTCACATACAAATCTAATAAAAAGTCTAAAAACTAGCAAAATGTCTAAAAGTAAAATAAAATAAAATTTACTGTGGAAAAACACACGTAACATGGGCCAGTGAGATGTGTCGGGGTAAAGGCACTTGCTGCCAGTCCCGATGACCTAATTTCAATCCTTCATACCCACATGATAGAAGGAGCTAGCAAACCGACCTCAAAACTTGTCTTTTGACCTGTACATACATGCCATGGTACATTCACCCCCACCCCGAATGTGTACACACACACAAATAACTGTAATAAAAAGTTTAAACAGGGATTGGAAAGATGGATCCGTGGTTAAGGAGTCCCAGTACCCACATGGTGGCTCACAACCTTCTGTAATTCCAGGGATCCAATGCTCTCTTATGACCTCCATGGCACTGACTGCATGTGAGGTACATACTTACATGCAAACACTCATACATATAAAAATATAAATAAACATTTTTAAACACACGCGTGAAGCTGAGCATGTTGGCACACATCTTTTAATCTCAGCACCTGGTAGACAGGGGAAGGTGGATCTCTGTGAGTTTGAGGTTAGACTGGTCTACAGAATGAGTTTCAGGACAGCCAGCGGAGCTACATAGAGAGACCCTGTTTAAAAAAAAAAACAAGAGAAAGAAATATCCTTGAGGTCATGTTTAAGTGTGTCCCTCAGGGCTGGGAGCATAGTATAATTCAGTTGTAGAAGGCTTGCCTAACTGCACAAGGCCCTTAGTTCCCTCCTCAGCACTGCAAAACAGACAAGACAATGACCAAAAAGTTTGCCCAGTTCAGTGGTACCCCTAACCTTCATATCACTATGCGACCATCTGTACTGTCTCTAGGACAACTTCGTCTCAAAAAAAAACTGAGACTCTATCCCCAGTGACACTAAGTTCACACTCTCCCCAGTGTATGGCAACCACCATTTAGGTTTCTCTGAGGGACCTCGGGAGTGGGAGCCTGCATCGTTTGTCTTTGCCTGGCTCATTTCCTTAACAACTTGTTACAGCATGTGCCCCTTGGTGAGTCTGAGTAACGTTGATCCTGTGCGCTTAGGTCACTTGGGGATATCCGGTTAGCACTGGACACACGGTTGCTTTTGCTTTCTCAGTGAATTGTGCTGCTGTGAAGACAGCCGCCAGCAGCCCCAGAGCAGGTTGGTGTGTGTGGGTGAGTGGTTTTGGTGGACTCTGTCCTGCTTCCTAAGGAGCTTGGTGAGGGTACCCATGGGATGCTCCAAGTCTCTCATCCTGCAGGGATGCCTTTACACAGCCCCTTCTAGGATGTACCAAATAAGCAAAAGAAGAGCAGCTGTGGCTGGGCCACAATGAAGCTGACTTCACAATTCCCTTCAGACGTGAGGTCTATTAGGAGAAAGAGCCTCAAGGCCATGTTGAGCCTCGAGATGGGAGAGAGAGCATTAGACAGAAACAATGTATATATGGAGAGGAAACTATAATATATGGAGAACCTTATGATGGCCCTTAGAGGGAAGGAAGAGACTTCTCTTTAAAGCCTGGAGAGCAGTGGGTGTGGTGGCACACGCCTTTGACCCCAGCACTAGAAGGCAGAGGCAGTCCTGTGAAGTCAGCCAGCCAGAGCTGCACAATGAGACCCTAAATTAAAAGGGGTGCGTGAAGAGGTGCTTTGTTAGAGAGGAAGAGAGAGAGCGAGAAGAGAGACCGCGAGAAAGGAAACAAGGGTAAGCCAAAGTAGCCAGAGTGACCTCCCAAGCAGTCCTCCTGAGGAGTCTCCAGATCAAATCCTTCAAAGGAGAGAGCTGACCTTTTATAACCTTTCAGGGGCGGCAGGAAGTTTCAAATCACATGCTTTAGTGTAAGAAAGGAAGAGCTTGGTACTATACACTGAGAACTCTCAAGTCACAGCACTGACTGCCTCTTAACTCTGTTCCACAGAGAGCTGCAGAGGGGTGTGGCCTGATTCACAACGGTGAGTTCTGGCCTAAAAGGTAGGCTTGGGTCCTACAACATCTAGCTGTAGTCACAAGGCAATTCTCCCCAGGTGACAGGTCAAAGAGACCTCCAAATACCCCATCAAGCAGGTAGAGAGCCACATTCCTGCTTCTGAGGAACTTCGACCAAGTCCAGTTTGAGAGCTCTCTAAGGGCAGCATCTACTTTCAAAAAGAGGTGCAAGTTGGGAGTAAGTCCTGGCTTCCATGTTGACTCATCCCTACCTCTGCCTTTCAGCTCTGTCCTCGTTCTGATTGGCATGGACTGGAGCCATGGGGAGATGGGGACCAGAGGCTGAAAGAACTTTTCCAATGAGTTTTATTTCTAGTCCAAAGGGGTGCTCGCTCTCCTGTGGCCTTCTTCCTTTGAGGCTTTGCTTTCTTCACCCGCCACGAAAGCTCCTTCCTTCTGCCCACTAGGTAGATAGGGGGGCCCACTCACAGCCACAGCAAATTCTCTGTCTGAAACCGCCCAGGTGCTGGGGCCATCACATGATGGGGGTATTTAAGAGGGCTTGATGGATGCACTAGAAGACTTACCCTCTTAAGGCTGGCTAATGAACATGCGTGGGTGAACACACACACACACACACACACACACACACACACACACACACACACGGCTTGCTGGGCTTAGCACAGATATTCATTCCTGTGTCACACACTTACTGATGTGTGCTATCTAGTGTGGTGGCATCTTAACAGAGGATGGGCCTATGCACTAGTGAATGAGGCAGATCACCCCGGATAGGCCACTATGACCTTGGCCATGGTGCCACATGCCTAGGGACTGGCGCTTGGACCCCATTATAGAATTCTATTGATTGTATTCCCAGTAATCCCAAAATGCTCCTTAGGACTGAAGAAAAGAGTCCCAACAAGCCCTCTATACCACTTGGCCACTGTCTAGGACATTCGCTTTCTCCTCCACCTCCCACAGCCTCGGGGTGGAATTTCTAGGAGTCTTTCCAGCCAAGGCAAAGGCGGAAGTCACTGGGAGTTTATAGAGCAGTAACCAAATGCCAGGTGTTTCATTAATGATCAACCCACCATGTAAATTCATACAGGCTGCCTGATGGAACCCAGGCTGACATTCTCTGCCCTGTCCTCTTCTCCACCCCCAGCTACCAAGGCTGCTCTCGACTATCTGATTAAAGAGAAAAAGCGAGTGTGTAGTCAGCTGCCGGTTAAGTCGGCTGAGAGCTGACTACAGTTTCTCTCCTGATGACGTCTATACAAGCATCTTCCAGTCTCCTTTTACAGATGCAAAGTCTGAAGCCTGTCCACCATGTGCTGCTGGTGTGGGTATTTTACACACCTGACTGGAGGTTACCTGTCCTGCCAATTGCCTGTGAGAATTTACATTTTGTAAATTGAGACATCAAGATCGGAGCACTAAAACAGGCCTTAAGAAGGGAGGGGTTCTCTGTCCTGGCTGTTTCTTAGGAGTCAAGTGTATTAATTTTTCTCATTGCTGTGGCAAATTTGCTGTGGCAAAATCTACTTGAGAAACAAAGGGTTGATTTGGACTCACAGTCTAGGGGTACAGTCCATCTTGGTGGGTGGGGCAGGCACGGCAGCAGGAGCTTGAAGCAATGGGTCACATGGCATTTGTACTCAGGAAGAAAGAGATGAACACTGGGACTCAGCTCATTCTCTCATTTTTACTCATTCCAGGACTTCAGCTTGTGGAATGGCACCCCCTCATATTCAGGGTAAGTCTGTCACCTTAGTTAGCCCAGGCTAGACGCTCCCTTAGACAGGTCTGGAGTTTGTCTCCTAGGTAAGTCTAGATTCTGTCATTTTGACAATATTAGTCATTATTCTAGACAACCCAGCAGAGCTCTCTCTGGGCCTCAGTTTCCCTTTATCTTCAAAACTGGCAGCCATTCTGTCCATCAGATCTCCTGGCCTCCTGCAGCAGGAGGCTTTCTTGGCTCTGCCCTAAGTTGTGATATCTACATGCCAGGTGGCTGCTTCTCAGGAAAAGGAGGAGAGTCCAGAGTTCTGGCCATCTCTTGTCTGGGCAGCTCACCTGACCATAAGAAGTCAGAAATGATGCTGGGCAGTGGTGGCAAATGCTATTGAACTCAGCACTCATGAGGCAGAGGCAGGTGGATCTCTGAGTTCAAGGCCAGCCTGGTCTACAGAGTGAATTCCAGGACCACCAGGGCTACACAGAGAAGCAAAACAAAGCAAAGAGGTCAGAAATGATATCCTTTGAGGGGAGTGGGTGTAAGGTATAAACAGAGGTAACTGTGCCAGGCCAGCAGGTAAAGTTCCTGTGATGCTCACCCAGGGAGCCCATGCTTGTCTCACCACTGATAAACAGCACACCTGGCCTTGCACACTGAGCATCGGGACAAGCCTTCAGCTGTGACTGGGATGGCTTCGATATTCTTGAGGGAAATCCACAAAGACTTTGCAGATTCGAACCTAAACCATACAGGCTTCTCACTGGTCTTCTTAAACCCAGACATGGAGGCTGCTGGAGGTGTCGGAAGGAGGATTTGACTCTGCTCTTCCTGCCCACCGTGGCCAGTAGAGATGTGCCAGGAGTCTACCGTAGGGTCTCCTTCAGAATGTTGTCCCATGTGGGATTGTTGGAGGACTTTGAAGAGCTGTTTCTCCACCTTGGGAAGATTCTTCTAGGCATGTGACTACCCAGGCAAGGGTCACTAATGATGAGGTTGAATTGAAATCATTAACTCATCATATATGGTGGGTAAAAGAGAAAGAGGAGGAACAGGGTGGGGGCCAAGAAAGGAGACAGGCAAATGAAGACAGGGTAAGAGAAAAGGAGAAGACAGAAGAAGAAATTAGCATTTAAAATGTTAATAAAAGGGTGACTTTTAAATCTTTATTTCTGTCTGATCTGTCTTGTGATTCAAACAGTGCCTCTAAATTATTTTTTATTTTGGGACTATTTTTGTTCAGTGAAAAGGAGGCGAGAGTGCCACCGTGTGGCCACATAATAGACTACTTCTCCAGGAGCTAGAATGGCCACAGTGTGCAAGAGGCTCCAGCCCTCCCGGCAGGCAGGCTGATCCGGGCAAGAAGCCCGGCCTAGCCGAGTCCACAGTTCTTCCTCTTCTCTGCCTGCTTCCAGCTGTGCACCACAGATCTTGCACTTCAAGCAACATATGTAAACGGGTGTTTTCCTGAAACCAAAATACACAGAGAAGATGAGCCCCAGCATTCAGCCAGCTCTCTAGAAGCCCCGTGGAGGGCAAGGGCCAGCAGCTCCATCATTAGGTTCTTCCTCTTCTGCATGGACAGGTGCAGAGGCCAGAGAATAATGTTGAATGTCTTCTCTCGGTTTGAGACAGGGTCTCTCACCGGACCTGAAGCTCACTGATTGACTAATCTGGCAGGCCAATGTGCCCTAGGATCTTACTGCTTATGCTTATCCACTACTGGGATTACAAGTGCACGCTGCCATGGCTCGCTTTTTACACAGGTGCTGGGAATCTGAACTCAGGTCTTCATGTGCAGCGAGTGCTTTACCCATGAGTCATCTCCCCAGCCCTCCACTTAGTACCTCCTCCTCCTCCTTCTCCTCTTCCTCCTCTTCTTTTTTCTTTCTTTCTTCCTTTCTCTTTCTTTCTTTCTTCTTTTTTTTTTTTTTTGAGGCAGGATTTCTCTGTATAGCCCTGGCTTTCCTGGAACTCGATCCATAGACCAGGCCGGCCTCAAACTCAGAGATCTGCTGCCTCTGCCTCTTGAGTGCTGGGATTAAAGGTGTGCGCTGCCACCACCTGCTATAGTACCACTTCTTAAGCTGCAAGTTCAAGTAATTGGCACAAGTAGTGGGCTAGAATCTTATCATGTGATTCTCAAGTCCTCTGAACTGGTCTGTGGGAGGATACGGAAGAATTTGGAGCTTTAAGCTACAGACACCTGAGAACACTATGAACAGAGCTTTCTGGGCCATCGTATAGGAGTTTGGGAGACCAGAATGCCAAGAGAAATGTAGAGAGTGGAGGCCTGGCCAATGAGGCTACAGAGGTGAACAAAGATTGTTCTGGGAGCTAGACTGGAGGCCATTTATGTTACATTCTGACAAAAAAAAAAAAATCTGGCTGCATTCTGCTTGTGCCTTGAAATTTTGGTTGAGGCTTAATTCAAAACCAATGGACTAAGTTGTTCGGGTGGAGAAAAATGTCAAGGTGGCATAGTATTCAGGGTATGGCATTGTGACTGCTCACTGCTCAGTCATCACCACAATGAAAAGAGAGCAAAAAGATACAAACACTTTGTAGTTTGGTGGGGAAAGAAGCATGAATGAGCTTAAAGGTGCAGGCAGGGCGGAGACAAAGAAAGCATTGGTTAAAGAAGAGATTAGCACCTCTAAAGAGAAGGCTTGGAACCAGTGAGATAGCGCAGTGGTCTAAGGGCAGCCTGTCACCAAGCTTGACAACTTGAGTTCAGTCTCCAAGACCTACGTGGTGGAAGGGAACCAACCAAGGGAAGGTGGAAGAGAACCAACGCCCACAAGTTGTCCTCTGACCTCTACACGTGCCATGGCAGGTGCATGCCCACATCGCTCATTCATTCTTTCAGAGAGAGATCGAGAGAGCCTTTTCTCTCTCTTTATGTAGGTTTTGGGTTTTGAACTCAGGTGACTAGGCTTGTGTGGGAAGTGCCTTTTCCCATGAGCCATCTCACCATCCCCACACGCGTATGTCTGCACTTACACACACACAACAACAGCAATAATAATAATAATAAATTATTTTTAAAGAGAAGCTTTCCTTGTTTCTTTACTGGAATGTTAAGACCCCACCTATCAAAAGCTCTAACTTGTGAAAATGCAAATTCAAGGAGAGCACCTGAACTGAGGCTGTCACCAGAAGGACCCCATGTTGAAAAACAACCATCCAAGGAAATATTTTCAGGGGTTCACTTACCAAGGTGCACCAAGGCCACCATAGCTATTAGGGGAGCGGACTGCGTCCCAAGCTGGCAGGAGAATGTGGCAGCATCGTTCACGTGGTGCTAAGTTTGTAGATGCGCAAAATGCAAGAGTTCTGAGGTCACAGAGACTGCAGAAAGGTTCTGGAAAGTCACTGAGGCCAGGTGGAAGCCATTGTCAGCCTAGTGGGATTTAGGATCACCTAGGAAACAGGACTCGGGACTTATCTGCGAGAGTATTTCCATAAAAGTTTGACTGAGTAGGGAGAGCCCGCCCTGAATGTGGCGCAGGCATCGTGACTGAAGTCACAGACTGAATAAGGGTGGAAAGCTCCCCTGTCTCCGCTTCCTGGTTGGGAACAGCGTAGTGAGAAGCTGCTTCCTGCTGCTGCCATCACTCCTCACCCACAACAAGACGAAACAAACTCTCCCTTCCTTAAGTTGTTTTTGTACAGTATTTCGCCACAACAATGAGAAAAGTAACTAACTCACCCAAACAACAGAGGCAAATGAGAGTCCAGACAGGATCGCTTCGGCCCCAGCCTCCAGGCAGCTCTGAGGCAGAACATTTTCAGTGGGATGAAATAGCTGGTTTTGTTATTGTTGTCAAATTAGCTAGTGTTAGGGCCGGAGAGATGGCTCAGCAGTTAAGAAGACTGGTTGCTTGAGGACCCACGTGCAATTCCCAGCACCTGTGAAGTAGCTCAAAACCACCTGTAACTCTAGTTTCAAAGGACCCGATATGCTCTTCTAATTCCCGAAGGTACCCTGTACATGCAGAGGGTGAACCTGCAGGCAAAACACTCAGAAATCTAAGAAAAATTAATAACTTGCATTGAGTTTCTGCGATTGGCATATGAAAGTGGGCTGTTATCTGGAAGAGTAGCGACACTGTGGGAAACACGGACTGCCAAGCTCTAAAGCATACGTTTACAGTCTGGGCCTGTAGGCAGAGAGAAATCAAAGGAGGCTCTTACACCAGGGAGGCCCCTTCCTGGCTTGGTTTCCTCTCTCCTCGCCACTCTTCTCAGCCCAAGCACCCATCTTGAGGCCACTTCCTGGGTGCCAGAGAGAGGACTCAGTGGTTAAGAGCACTGGTTGTTCTTCCAGAGGACCCAGGTTTGATTCCTGGCACTCAGGTCACAAGTTTCTGTAGCTCCAGTCCCGGGGCATCTGATGCCCTCTTCTGGTCTCTGCCAGTACTGCATGCACACAGTGCACAAACACGCAGGCTAAAACACATAAGCATAAAATAAAGTAATAAATAGGGATCACTTCCTTCACTGAACCCCCCAAATTTGGCCCACATCCCAAAGCTCCATGCTCACACTGTATTCTTCCCACCTTTACATCACAATGCCGGTCACTCCAAACTGTGCACTTCTTTCAGATTGCTCTGTCCCACCTAGTAGATTCATGTTGGAACATGAAAGCTGCCAAGATGGATGGCAGCGACAGGTGATCTTTTAGGAGGTAATTGAGCCAGGAGGGCTCAGCCTTCCTCATCAGTGAATCAGTGCCCTTAGAGATGGGACCATGAGCGGCTGGGGAGATTTTTCCAGTGGTTAAGCGTGCTTGTTGCTGTTTCAGAGGACACGAGTTTGGTGCCCAGCTCACAGCTGCCTATAATCCAGCCCTAGAGGTCTGGCGCTCTCTTCTGGCCTCCGTGGGTACTGCATGCACATGCGAGTACCCAGCAACCACATTCATATACACAAATAAAAAATAAAAATAAAATATTTAAAAGGGACCGATGGGGCTATTCTGTCACCTGCTGTGTATGGTCACAGCCCTTAGGACACAAGAGACCCTGGTTTACAGACCTTGACTGAACACAGAGAAGGAAGAAGGGAAGTACTTAGTTCAAGAAAGGATCTCTGGAGGAACCATCAATTAAGTGAGTGAATGACCACGGGGACGCTGGGGGCATTCAACCCTTGAGGAACAAAATGAAGGCATGGCCTCCAGGACTGACTGCTTAGGGCAGCAGTGATACTGGCTTTGGAGGCCATCAGGATGGCTTGTCCAGGGCTGTTCGAGCCTGAGTCTGACCACTGTTCTCCAACAGGGGGGTCTTGGTTTTAGAGGAGCCTAAAGGAGACCTGAGTCTGGGGTCCTTTGGTGGCAGCAGCCCCTCAGCCTCACCCCCTCTCACCTCCCCACCTACAGTGTGGTCACAGCTTCAGAACCACTGTTGAACTGCTTATACTACACAGCAGCTTGAGGCGGGAGATCAGCCAAACAACTGTTCTTCGAACAACTATGCATTCAGAAAGCACAAGTGTCAGTAGGGTCATCAGGAGAGAGGAATGTGTGTGTGTGGAACCATTAAAGACGTCAACAAAGAAGTATTAGAATGAGATGTGCTTAGCAGAAACGACAAGCAAGTATAAATATATGTGACAAGAGATGAGGCTGGTCCATGTCAGGGAAGGGCTTGAAAATGTCCTAATTATGATCTGTTAAGTTTTCTGCATAGCGACACGGTTCCCACTGACCACTGGCTGGCAACACGTACCATCTAAACAATATTCAAGATGTCTCCTAAATCTCTTTTCATGAAGAGAAACCAAGACAGATGTGGCTGTCTCCTGTCTGTAGCCAACAGTTAGGGC
Organism: Cricetomys ansorgei; assembly: GCA_026225945.1. NCBI lineage: Eukaryota > Metazoa > Chordata > Mammalia > Rodentia > Nesomyidae > Cricetomys > Cricetomys ansorgei. Next base: position 429,944 of record JAMJFZ010002611.1, read on the forward strand.
CTGTGCCTCCAGTGTCATGTGTCCCCCTGGGAGTCTGTAGTGGACTCTGGCTGTGGCTGTAGGGCTGGATCCTTCAGTAGAAAGACCTCGATTGAAACATCCCTTTTCTCTACACTTCGAACCTTGGACTTGCAGTTTCAATCGGGGCTTCCTGTCACCACGTTTGTTTTCTTTATGAGGGAAATGTAATCTCTCCAGTCCGGGCTGCAAGAGCATGCAAATCAGCTAACAGTGCTGTTTTGTGGAGTTCTCTGTGTATGCAAAACCTCCTGGAATAAATCAGTCATCCCCAAACGGTAGGAGGCCGAGGGGCAGAGCAGGAAGGAGAAAGTGGGGACCAGGGAATGGGCTCTGTTCAAATGGGGTGAAATGTCCCATGCTGGCCTGGACACCCAGGTGGCCCCCATTGGCCTCTTTGTCTCCTTTGCTGCCAGAAGATGGCAGCACACGCAGGCCCTAGCATTTGGTATTCAATCTGTACTTGGATTTAGCCAGGCACAGGGTCCAGGGCCCCCAAACTCTCTGGTGTGCTTTTTCTGTTCTTCTACTCCACCTGTCTATGGTTGTGTCTAGGGAAACTCCAGTTTTGTATTTTCAAGTGAGCCCAGTGGGAGAAGGGACTTTGTTGGTTAAATGTGGTCTGCAGTGGCCCAGAATCCAAGGGCTTTGCAACAGAGGGGCCGCTCTGATGCCCCAGAGCAAATGCATGATGCTAAACTTGAGGCAGACAGGAAGGGGGGAATGCAGGGAGGGAGGAGAAAAGGAAGAGAGAAAAGAAGGAGAGGAAGGAATGACTGAAGAAAAGGATGAAGGATGGGGGAGAAAGAGAAAAGGGAGAGGGGGAGAAGGAAGGAAGAAAGGGAAAGAATTAACTAATGAAAAAGATGCCCTCCTCACACCCCCACCCTCCCCCCACCGTCAAAGTCAGGGATTGTAAGTAAATGCTTTACGTTTTCAATTTCAGTAAGTTAGCCACCCCTTTTCACCCAAGTGTTACTCAAAGTTTCTGGAGAAATTTCCAGTGGGTTAGAAGCTCCTGTAAAGTTTTGATAAGCAAATGTGGCTGCTCTCGCGCGCCCCAGTCATTGGCTGACGCTGCAGCCGCCAGATTTTGACACAAATAATCAGATTGAAAATCAGGGAGGGGAACAGAAGAGGAAAAAAACACAGAGAGACAAAAAGGAGAAGTGTCTGTTTGTATAGAGACTCAGAAAGTTGGCAGAGCTGAGAGCAGTCCCCAGGGACAGCGTGGAGGTTTCCGACTCTCAGGACCCTCGGGCAGAACCCACAACGGGGACAGCTCCCTGCAGGTGAGTGCGGGCGGACCTGTGTGGCTAGGCTTTTTGGCAAAGCTCTCTGAGTCCCCAGGCAGGATGGCTGCTGTAGTCTCACTTCTGGATGCAACACTCATCACCAGGGAGGGGAGCACTGGCCAGTCTGAGATGTCCATGCCAGGGATGCCTTCCTTCTGAGAATTTTGTGAAACTTCATTGTAGGCGGCTTGGCTTCACAGAGATATCCCCCCCCCTCTCACACACACACACACACACACACACACACACACACACACACACACACACGGGGAGGCTCTCACAGAGAGAGGGGGTGGTCTTCTACGGCTGTGAGCATTATCCAACAAAGCCAGAGGTGCCCAGGTAGGTAGAGCTACCCTGTGCCAGGATCTCAGAAGGAATTCATAGCCCACCCTCCCACAATCCCTGATGACCTTCTCAAAAGTTCCTGGAACCACTGGGGAGCCAGACAGCCTCTCCTTGGGAACCCACTGCAGGGAGATGACAAGATGAGGCTGTCTCAGCCTCCAGGAACAGGGTCGTGGGTGGGTGGGCACTGCCTAGGGTTCTTGGCTCTCTGTGAGCATCTGTAGCTCTCCCTAACCATTTTTAGAGGAAAATGCAAGTTTGAGTTCTTGGGCCTTTTAGGAAACTGGGCTCATTGCAGAGTTGCCCACAGATGCTGTTGGTCTGTGGCTGGGTCTTGAGAAAACCAGCATTTTCATGAGGCCACTGGGAGAAAATTTAAGTCACTTCTGGCTGTGAGCCTGGCAGCCATTGGGTGCTTGCAGAGGTGTGTCTATCCACCTGTGTTCTTTTAAGCCCTGCAAAGTGGAGACTGGATTGTTCTCCACCAGGAGATGTGTGACATTTCCATTTAGGGTCAACAATGTAGAAAGTTCTTTGGGAGAGTCAGGCAATTCTCGCTGACTTGGGTTTGACTAGTGAAATCACTCCAATGGTGCTTGCCATTCCCAGCACATCAAGAAACGGGGGTGAGGGTCCCACTAGTGACTAGAGGTTTGGGACCAGATGGGTCGAGGTCTCCCTTCACTGGGACACAATACCTGCTCCCTGGCAGAAATAGCAGAAGGCTCCTAAGTCTGAAGGTGTTTCTGTTAACTCCTTTCTGGTGGCAATCCCAACCACAGGGGCTGTTCTGCTCCTGGTACAGATGTGTGCAGACAATGTTTCATTGCTCAGTTTCTTTTCCATTGTGGCAAAATATGTAGATAAAATTGACCATATTTTCCTTTTGATTTGTGTGGTGATCCTGTGCGTGGGGCATGGGATTCAGAGTCTACCACAGAAGCATGCTCCCAGGTCTCCTGCCTCTTTCTTTTTTCCTTTTTTTTTTTTCACTTTGTAGTTTAAAAAAAAAAAAAAAGACCCTAAATTTCTGACCCTTCTGCCCCCACCTCCCAGTACTCTATCCTGAGCTACACCCCTTGTAGCTCCTTTCCTTTCCTTGATTTTTCTTTTCTCTTTTTTTCTTATTTTAACTTAAAACTATTGTCATTAACTAGGCATGGTGGCACACGCCTTTAATCCCAGCACTCGAGAGGCAGAGGCAGGTGGATCTCTGTGAGTTCAAGGCCAGCCTGGTCTACAGAGTGAGTTCCAGGACAGCCAGGGCTACATAGAGAGACTCTGTCTCAAAAGAGCAGCAACAAAAAAAAGGTATTATTATTATTATTATGTTTGTTTTGTGTGAGAGAGGTATGGGCTTCACATGCCATAGTACCCATGTGGAGGTCAGAGGACAGCTTCATGGAGTCCCTTCTCTCTTTCTACCATGTGGGTTCTGGAGACTGAACACAGATCATCAGGCTTGCATGGTAAGCGCTTTACCCACTGAGACATCTCACTGACCCGCCTTCTTTTCTTTGAGACAGCGTCTCCCATCTTTGTCCAGACTGGCCTGGAACTCCGGGGCTCAAGCAATTCTCCTGACTCCAAGCATCCAGGACTGCAGGAGTTTGCCCTGGGCCTAGTTCATCTTATGAACTATTCATTAACTACTGAATGGATACAATCAACCATCCATCCCCAGGGCTCTTTTTTATGAAACTGAAACTCTACACCTATTAACCAATAACCATTCCCCCTGCCCCCCCATCCCTGCTAACCTCAAATATACTCTAGTCTCTGTGAATTTGCCTATTCTGAGCAACTGTACATTTGTCCTTCTGTGGCTAGCTTATCTCATGTCCCATGTTCTCAGGATTCATCATGCCACGCGTGCTGGAGTTTCCTTCTGTTTACAGACTGAATCATATTGCGTGCTCTGGCCTGGCTGTACCTTGCTTATCCATCATCCTGAATGAACGGACGCCTGTACCTCTCAGCTCTTGAGGAAGGTGTTGGTGGGATGTGGATATACGGAGTCCCCGAACTCTGCTTTGGTGTACGCCTGAAGGTCATTTGCTGACTTCGTTTAAACAGTTATTTGGTGGTCCTGGGGAATGAACTCAGGGCCTTGAACATGTAATTCACTGACTTTAAGCTCCCCAGGCTCCTGGCCCAGGACTGTGAGGTAGCTCTGTAGTTTGTTCCCTCCTTAAGGACCTTCTGTCCTTATACATAAGGAAGTCCAAAGGGTCCCTTGTAGCTTGACCCTGAGAATCAACCCAGTCTTGCCCAACCCTCCTGAAAAGGGAACCGAAGTGACCAGAGTCTCAGGCAAGGTGGGTCAGTCCCTAGCTGAAGGTCAACAGATTGTACATGGGATTTTAGAGTAAAGGGGAAGTTTAGAAATCTCTTAGCCTAACCGTCTCTTGTGAGAGATAGGAAAACCAAACACAGGTTAGCGGCTCACGCGGTCACAGAATCAGACGCTTCTCCTCAGGCTGCACAGGTGCCTGGAGTCAGGAAAATTAAATCCTGCTGTGCCTACTGTACTCCAAACCTGGGAGTGTAGGATGCTGTGCCCCTCCAGGCAGCCCTAGCTGGGGCTCTGCCTCCGGGTCAAGGGACCCCACAGAAGGTTTATGAGGCATGCTAACAGGGGCCTCTTTCCGGAGACCAGATACCATCACTGCCTCTGTTTTATGAAGAAATCCGAGTGTCTTTCACAATCTCTGCCCTGAGCTCCTTCTCAGAATGGTCCGTGTGAATCAAAACCAAGTGGTTGTTAATTAACTACACTATAGGTAATTGGTTCCTGCTCTCTCTCTCTCTCTCTCTCTCTCTCTCTCTCTTTCTCTCTCTCCTTCCTTCCCTCCCTCCCTCTCTCCCTCTTCCTTTCAGCTAACAAAGGCCAAAAATTCTTTGGGTACACTTGGCTCCCACTGTAGGCTTGGTGGTCTGACCAAGTGCAGGCTGTCCTTTGGACAGTTACAGGAGAGAGAATGCCCTGGGAGGGGAGGGGAGGGCTAGAGCAACTCAGTAGGAGGAACCCAAAAAACCAGGACCTCTTGCTTCCCATGTAAGCATAAGGTACCTAGTAAGTGCTTGTGGATGTTGGTGGCCATGGCTCTGTGTTGTCCTGGGTTTTAGTCAGGTGACCTAGGGCCACCTTTAACTCTGGACCACAGACAAAACTACCTTTAAGGAAATCTGTTCTTACCTGCCTTCTACCTGAAGCTGGTTAGGACCCAGTGTGGGATCTTCACGTCAGAGGAATATGGCTTTGTGTTGTAGCTCCCAGTTTGTTTGTTTTGTTTTGTTTCTTGTTGTTGCTGTTTTTGTTTTGTTTTATGGGTTTTGGGGGGGCGGATACTATAGTCTATACCAATGGCTACTGTGAGGAGCACAGATGGTATGGTGGGGCACCAGTGGGCTGGAGTCAAATCCAGTAGCCCTGGGTCTGGCTCTGCCCTGATCTTGGACAAGTTAGCATCCTCTCTACACCTTGAGATAGCTACCTGCAACCTGAGGATACTTCCTTCTTCCCTGTCCCCAGTGACACAACACACAGGGTAGGTTGTGACCATGGTTTGTTTTGTTCCTTGGTCCAGTAGCTGTGTCTCAGTGGGACCTGACATGAAAGGCCTGGAACAGCCTGTGGCACACGGATCACACTGAATGGCTTCTGTCCCCTGCAGAGAGTACGGAGGTCCTGGGGCTGGGTGGACAAATCCCACCTAGCCCTTCTCTGCCCTGAGCAGCCTCAGAGCCTGGCTTCTCCTCTCTGTGAGAGAAGGATAGACCTGAAAGGGCTGCACTGAAAGTGCTTAGATAGGCTAAGCAGACCACGGCTACCATCGATTCTTCATTCCAGTGTCCTGTCTTGACTACTTCAGTCTATATCTTGGTTGTAGTTGATTTCCTAAGAAAATAATTTGTGTAAAAGACTGTGGCTCTTGAGACCTTCCCAGAACAAAGATGGAGGGGAACCCAGCCCCCTCCCCCTGTTCAGGGTTAGAGTCCCTCAAGGGAAGAGTTGGGAGGATTCAGAGTGGGAAGGAAGGGAGAAGCCCAGAAGGGGAAGGGGGCAGGGGAGGAAGGCTGTCCCTGGAAGATAAGGTCGTGGCTGCTGTGTGTACCAGAAAGAACTGCAGACTCCAAATCCTGTATTTAGAGAACTGAGAATCTGTCAGTGGAAGGGACCCAAGAGGCTAAGCCCCATCCTTTATTTTAGAGTTCAGAGAATAGAGAGCTTTGAACTTGCACCAGCTCCCTGGTTCATCCTTAGGGTGCACCTGCTGAGCTGAGCCTCCCTCCTGCCCCTTCACCTCCTCCTCGGTGGGTGGAGGTGCCATGTGATAGCCCAGCCTAGCTGCCTGCCATGCACCTTACCTGTCCAGGGTCTCTCTTGCTCCCAGCAACGCCTGACATGGAATCAGGTCCCCCTCTTAGCTGGTCTGAATACAGGTTCCACAGCAAGGAGGGGTTAGGCCTGTGTGCCCTGCAGACAACCCTAACCATTGGTAATTGGTACTCCCCAGCAGGACTCTGGGCCAGAGGACAGGCAGACTTAAGGCCTCTTATGCCTGGTTTTGGTTCACTCCTGGAACAGGGGTGACTTGAGGGCCCTCGCCCCAAGGCTAAGCTCCAAGTTGTCTCTCCTCATCTTGCCTCCACCCTGGTCTGAGCTGAGGTCTTATCGCCTGGCCTTCGCTGCTGTTCAGAAGCAGCCAAATCCTTTTCCCGCCTCTGCTGGGCGTGTCACAGATGCCGCCTTCAGTGCATGGCTGGTCCCGAGTGGGTGGGACTCCTGCCAGGCTTTTTGAGTTTTGGCCTCAACAGTCTAGGGTACAGGGAGGACAGAGGACTTCAAAGTGGCTCTCTGTCTCCCATGGCCATAGCTGGGACGGGGATACACTCCATTTGTGGTAGAGTGGTCACATGCTGGCCCAGAGGAGTCAGCAGGAGACCCGGGCAGGACCTTTGACTCATTTGGTTCTCAAATTCTCCCCTGATCCTGGTTCAGGAAGTTCAGTGGTGATGTCTATCACTGGAATTGATGGACATTCACCTCTTTGTCTCCATCTATGAGGAAACATCAGATGTCCAGGGGTCATGGATGGCCTGCATTCACTGCATCCTTCCCAAGCCTCTTTCCATGAGCCCCAGACAGGGATCTCCTCCCTTTCTGCAGAGCAGACGGCAGGCTAGGCTCTGATTGCAGCAGCTCCCAGCCTGCAGGGCAATACAGGCTACAATAAGGCTCTCCTTGCCTCACTTGCCCCGAGTCCCTCTGTAAGTACCCCCTCCCCAACCCCTACAAAAGGTAGGCAGTGAGCACCTGGGATGGACTCACCAGCATTCCAGGCTGGCTAGCACACCTTAAAGTAACGGAAGTTAGTCCAGAGAAGTCAAATGTTTGCCCAAATTGAATAGTAGGCAAGCTAAGGGTCTCACCCCATGAACTTCTTTTGAGGAAGGTATTAATTTTTTTTGTTTTTTGAGACAGGATCTCACTATGTTGTCCTGGCTGGTCTGAAACTCCTTTATAAACCAAGCTGGCCTGGAATCCAGGGAGGTCCACTGCCTCTGCCTCCGAGTGCTGAGACTAAAGGTATCCTCTACTCTGGCTTCCCCATGAGCTTTTCATGTAAAAGTCTAAGCTCAGATGGGCTTCTGTGTAGTCTCTAAAAGTTTGTCCAACTGGGACTCAAAAGCAGCTCTTTTTGTTTGTTTGTTTTAGACAGGGCTTTGTAAAACCCAGGACTCACTATATAGCTGAGTTTGACTTTGAACTTCTGATCCTCCTGCCTCCACGTCCCAAGAACTGGGATGTAAGCATGCACCATCACACCTGGGTTTATGAAGTGCTGAGGATGGAAGCCATGGCTTCGTGCAAGCTCTTGACCAATGAGCTGCATCCCCAGGCCCTCAAGTACAACTTCCTAGAATTGGGGTCCACTGTATGTCTGCTTCAGAAACCACAGCTCCATCCTCCCTTCTCCTTCCCAGCACAATCTAGGCTGACTCCAGTTTCTAAGCATATTCTCCCTGTGACTGATTCAGAGTTTTGGAGGGCTGGATGGTCACAATTAAAGTGTCAGTAAATTTGATTCCTTCTGGAAGTTCCAAGAAGACCACTTCGTGGGTCTCTCCCAGCTCTTGGCTACAGCCAGCAGTCCTTAGCATTCCCTATCTTAGAGAGACATGACTCTAATCCCTGCTTCTGATACACAAGCAGTTCTCTCTGCACCCAGCTTTCTCTCTTCTTGTAGGGACACCGGTCATTTTGAGTGCAAGGCCTAGCCTCAGCCACATCTGATCTATATGTAACATTCACAGATACCAGATGAATGAACTTTCAGGGAACATTATACAACCCTGGAAGGGGTGTCCTCGACCTCTAGAGGAGGTTCCAAAATTCAGAGGAATGATGCTTGTCACTCTTATCCACTTCCCCTACTCCTTGCAGGTGTGGAACACGCTTTGAAAAATGCCACGATCCTTCCTAGTGAAGAGTAAGAAGGCCCACACCTACCACCAGCCCCGAGCACAAGATGATGACCTGGTCTGGCCTCCTGCCATTGTTCCTGGTGAGTCTGAGCTCAGGCTAGGCCCCGCCCCATGCCCACCTGGCACTCTGCCCTGACAATGCTGTGGCATCTCTTCTGCATCTAGAAGGAGCGGCTTAGCCGTCACTGAATGAGTGAATGAATGATTGATTAGTTAGTGAATGAATGAATGAATGCATGAACTACTCATCTCCTCTAATCTTTGGGATTCTGAGAGCATCAGGCTTGGATCCAGGTAGGGACATGTGGGTCCAATTGAGGTCTGAGTTTAGGGTGCTAAGGGTTCCCTCACCTCTACCAGTCCCAGTCAGAGGAGCTGGTATGAGCAGCAGCAGGTGGGTGTCCCTGGGTCTCCCTGGAAACATGGTTGCCCCTTGCTTCCTGCAGACATTCCAGAACTGTAGGTGGTGAGTCCTGGGTCTTGTCTCCCCACAGTGGTGAAAGAGCATGTCCCGAGTAGCAGCCGTGTCCTCGGCACACTACTCCCAAGCCAGACTCTGGACTGGAACACAGTCAAACAGGAGCAGGAGATGCTGCTGGACCAGAGCCTGGCCAAGATGGCCTCAGCCCCAGGTACCCACCTGGGGGCTTTGCCATTCCCTGCAAGTGCTGGAGAGGAAAGGGGTTGGCCTCTGTGATAGGACTTCTCGGGGTCATGAAGTTGGGGAGGACCAATGAGGTCACTGGATGCCATCTGGACTCTTGGCTCTGCTGGACACTTACGGACTTGCTCCAGATGAGAACTTCTATGGTGTGGGTGTGAGGCAGCTGGGAGATCCATAGGGCAGTGGCTAGGTGCTGCCTCGGGAGGCAGGGGGGCTGTAACTGCAGTGAAGACTTACACCAATAGTACATATTGGGGCTGCACACTGGAACCTCAACAGGGGGTCACCAAGGGAGATGGAGCACTCAGACACCTTACTTCAAAATTAATCACTGGAACCAGGCATGCTGGCACACACCATTAATCCCAGCACTCAGGAGGCAGAGGCAGACAGATCTCTGTTTTGAGGCCAGCCTGGTAGAGAGTTCTAGGACAGTGGGGCTACATAGAGAAATCCTGAACCCTGTCTCTAGATAGATAGGTAGACAAATAGATAGATAGATAGATAGATAGATAGATAGATAGATAGATAGTTAGATAGATAGATAGAATTAATCACCTGATGGCCAGAGAGATGGCATGGCAATTAGGAAGGCCCAGTGCTCTTCCAGAACCTGAGCACCACAAGGCAGTGCTGTGGTGCTGTCTGTGGCTGTAGCTTGGGGACCCAGCTTCCTCTCCTAGCCCTTGAGGGCATCTGCACATAGGTGGCACAAACATACATAAATTAGAGAGTCGAAATCCGTAAATCGCCCACCCTTGTCTTTGCACAGAGGGGCCCCTAGTGACATCCCAACCCCAGGATGGGGAGTCACCACTGTCCGAGTCACCGCCTTTCTACAAGCCCAGCTTCTCTTGGGATACGCTGGCCTCCTCCTACAGCCACAGCTATCAACAGACCCCCTCCACCATGCAGTCGGCTTTCCTGGAGCGCTCCGTGAGGCTGTACGGCAGCCCCCTCGTGCCAAGCACTGAGTCCCCCTTAGACTTCAGCCTCCGCTACTCTCCTGGCATGGACGCTTACCACTGTGTCAAGTGCAACAAGGTAGGTGATGGGCATGGGTGGCATGCGGGCTCCGCTCAGCACCCTTTCTCTCCAGGACACTGGAACCTGCTATTATTTACGGCTGGGTGGTCCATGTGCTGGAATCTTGGGGCCATGTAAGATTCAGAATGCTCATCCTTGCACCATTCAGTCCTACTGTCTCTCACCTTGTGCTTGACATAAATAAGCTCTTGGGGGCAAATGAAGGGCAAAGGTTCAGAGAGGTCAGATCACCTGCCTGAGACCACAGCAAGGAGATGTCAGGAACGGGCATCTAAGTGGCTCCTGATAGCTCTGCCATTCTTATTTTTTGAGACAAGGCCTCATGTAGCCCAGGCTAGACCTAAGTTCTCTTTATAGCCAAAGATGACTTTGAACTCCTGATCCTTCTTCCCCCACCTCCTAAGTGTTGGAGTTGCAAGTATGTAGCCCAGGCTAGACCTAAGTTCTCTTTATAGCCAAAGGTGACTTTGAACTCCTGATCCTTCTTTCCCTACCTCCTAAGTGTTGGAGTTGCAAGCACTCACCACCACATGCATGCACCACCGCATCTGGCTTTGCCTGCTTTCTCAAAGTGCTATGGCCCTATGTGTTCTATGCAAGCATTCCATCAACTGAACTACATCATCCAGCCCCCTGGATCCCAGATCTTATCCAATGGGTTATTCAGCCTTCAGACAGGGCATGGAGGAGCCTTCTGGATTCCTTCTACATCTCCATTTTTATAGACAGGAAACTGTCACAGAGAAGTGAGGAGACTCCATGGGATACACAGCAGATCAGCAGGACCACAAATGCAGTGACCTCCCCTGCTCTACACTGCTCTGGGCCTGTGGCCGAGGCCACAGGCCTGACTCCTTCTAGGGCCCTGACACTCTGCTCTGCCCCAGGTGTTCTCCACCCCTCACGGGCTAGAAGTGCATGTCCGCCGCTCTCACAGTGGAACCCGGCCCTTCGCCTGTGATGTCTGCGGCAAAACCTTCGGCCATGCCGTGAGCTTAGAGCAGCACACGCATGTCCATTCCCAGGTGAGCAGCTGGCAAAGGCTGAAGGTGACAGTCGGGTGAGGGGAGGAGGGGACTCACTACTTGCCTCCCTAGGTCTCAGTCTCCTAACATACTGGGTCTCCGAGTGGCTGAACTGGCTTTACGTCTAGTTGGAAGAAGCTCTGGGTATTTGGGGGTTGGGGCTGGAGTATGTCTGTGAGACTCAGAAACCATCCTATGCTCTGCGTGGCCCTGCAGGCATCCTCAATTCTTCGAGTCTGCATATCTCACCCCACTTATCCCTGTCATTTGGGACCCAATCTTGAGGCCTTTTCCAGGGTGGAACAGGTGTCTGTCCAGCCCTCCATCTGCTTCCAAAGGGGTCACACAGGCCAGATGGAAGTGGATTATACTGACACCTGGGTAGAAGGGAAAGGAGGGAAGTGGTCCCCAGAGCCTCCATCCCTCAGCAATAGGCTGGGAGCTGGCTCTGTCTTCTACTTCCCAGACTCCCACAGTCCATCTGGGCCACAGCTAGAACTGTCCCAGTGCACAGACGAGGGAAGCTGACCAACACCGAAGGCTAAATAGCTTGCCCCAAATCGTTTGGCTACTGGGCTGGGGATGTGGCTCAGTTGGTAGATAGAGTGCTTCCCAGGTATACATGAAGAAGCCCTTGGTTTGAGCCCCAACACCAAAATAGTGCTGTATGTAACAGCACTCAGGAGGTGGGGGATGGAGGATCAACAGTTCAAGGTGATCATTACCTACATAGTAAGCTCAAGGCCAACCTGCGCTACATGAGAACCTGTCTTAACTAAACTGTCCTGGCCAAGAGGAACACACTGGTGAATCCCTGAAAAACTTAGACTAGTTGTCTCATTAGTCAGTCAACACCCGCCCCCCTCCCCAGCCTTATTTTGAGAAGCATACTGTGAAAGGCACAAGGAAATATCTCCTAGGAAGCCAGTCAGGCCTCAAGCCTCAGTCCAAGCTGAGGAAGCAGGAATAGGGGTGGGGTTCTTCCTGCTCCTCTAGGCCCCTGCCCTTGAGGCCACCCCAACGGAGTGTCCTCTTTCTCAGGGTGTCCCAGCCGGGTCCAGTCCTGCGCCCAGTTTGGCTGTCCCGGGCCTTGAGGCCCCACCTGCACCTGACCCCCCAGGGCCTCGTTTCCTCCGGCAGGAGCGTAGCTTCGAGTGTCAGATGTGTGGCAAAGCCTTCAAGCGCTCATCCACCCTGTCTACCCACCTGCTTATCCACTCGGACACGCGGCCCTACCCCTGCCAGTTCTGTGGGAAGCGCTTCCACCAGAAGTCAGACATGAAGAAACACACCTACATCCACACGGGTGAGTGCGCCCATGCCGAGCCTGGGGAATACCTATGACCTCCTGCCTGGCCTATGGGCACCCATCATTTGCCAAGAGGCCCACTTGAGGAGGGGCTGGAGTATAGTTTCAAAGGTGCTAGAGGGCTGGGCAATCACTCAATGTAAGAAGAACTAGAGGGCTAGCCAAGTCAACGTGGATCTGCGGGCAGAACGAGGATTATTCATTTACACAGCTCTTCACCCTCTCGCACGCTGTCCCTATAACGCAGTGCTCCTTTGGGCCACTCCTTGCACAAGCCATGGGGATCTGTTGAGAAACGAGGAGGGTCTTGTTGCAGTTTAGACCAGCTTACGATCCAGAGGGAGACTGAGTCCGTTGTATCCGTGACAAAGATGCCTGATAAAAGCAGCTTAAGAGAGGGTTTATCAGGGCTCACAGTCGGAGAGCGCAGTCTGTGACAGCAGGAAGGTGGGGTGGCGGGACTGAGCAGCCGTCACAGCTTCCACAGTCAGGAAGGAGGGGGTGATGCTGGCGCTCTGTCTGCTTTCTCCCTCTTCTGCAGTCAGTCCAGGACCCCAGCCAGTGAATAATGCCAGCCGCATTTAGGGTGGGCCTGCTGTTAACCTAGTCTAGAACAGTCCTCAGACATTCTGGGTGATCGATCCTAAGTCCTGTCAAGTTGACAATATCGACCATTGGAGGTGCTGTTTTTGTTTGTTTGCTTGCTTATTGAGACACATTCTCCTGTAGCCCAGGCTAGCCTTAATGTTAGTATGTAGCTGAGGCTGACTTCAACCTCAACCTCACACTTCCCCTGCCTCTACTCCCACAGATGCACACCACCTCACCTGGTAATGCGTCTGTCAATTACGCTGCACTCGCCCATCATTTTCTTCCTTCTTTTTTTAAAAAAAAATTATTTTAGAGACAGGGTTTCCCTGGCTGTCCTGAAACTCACTCTGCAGACCAGGCTGATCTCAAATTCAGAGATCCGCCTGCCTCTGCCTCCTGAGTGCTGGGATCAAAGGCGTGTGCCGCCCCTGCCTAAGTATTTCCCACTATTTTCTGAGGTTAGCCATAAAAGAGACGTAACAGAGGATCAACACCTGCAGGGTGGAGTCTGCAGGCCTGGCACTGCACCCTAACCCCACCCTGCCGTTTGCCCCTTCCCCAGGTGAGAAGCCCCACAAGTGCCAGGTGTGCGGGAAGGCCTTCAGCCAAAGCTCCAACCTCATCACCCACAGCCGCAAGCACACAGGCTTCAAGCCCTTCAGCTGTGAGCTGTGCACCAAGGGCTTCCAGCGCAAGGTGGACCTGCGACGTCACCGTGAGAGCCAACACAACCTCAAGTGAGACCACTGGCTAGACCGATCCAATGCGTGTCATCCGAAGGCCAGCCTCACAATTCTAATCCCAGTACCCAGTCCTCCTGGAGGCAGCATCGACCAGGAGTCTCTCAGCTTCTTTTGAGGCTCATGGAGTTGCTGGGTGACCTCAAGCAAGCCACACTCCTGCTCAGACTGCTGTAAGGCGTAGGAGTCAGCCACAGCCCTTCTGAACTGCAACAGTCACAGATGTCCTCCAGCCTTGTCCCCTGCCAGAGCATAGAAAGCTACGAGACCCTGGTGGACAGGGATGCCCAAAACATCCCAAAGAGCAGGGATCCACGGAGGAACCCTCCTGTCCGCTTCTCTAGGCCTTGTGAACTTGAATTTTTAGAGATTCTCTTTCTGGCTGCCACAGTCAGAGTTGCTCCCTGTCCCAGCTGGAGGTCTGGTACCCCTCTGCTTCAGTCAGATGCGCTGGCTGCCCCCCACCTCTGACCACATTCACCTGGCCACTGGGGTCAAAATCCATAGTTGAGCCATAGGGCTGTGAAACCAGCAGTCGACGTGTCAGGGGCCTGCTCCTCTCAATTGCTGTAAATAAGAATAAAGTTGGATTTTGTTCACATGTGATCCCCTGTCTGTCAAGTGTCTAGTAGGTACCTGCCTCAGGACTTGAGGGCCCTGACAAGGAGAAGCATCGTGACAGGTGCCCAGGAGGTCGTGGCTAATGCTGCTGTAGGCAGTTCTAGTCTCTTGAGCAGCTGTGAAGAATCACCACGGACCTCTGTAGTGTTGCCCGTGAGTATGGCAAAAGCAGCTTGGCAGGAGTGATTAAATTAAGCCGGGGCCGCTGCCTAACTAGCTGTGTGACTCTGGGTGGGGCTCTGAACCTCTCTGGGACTCAGCTTCCTCTTCTGGACATTGTCATCACAGCAGTCCTGTCCTGGCAGGAATGTTGGGAAGATTCCAGGAGAACCTTTGGAACACAGTGCACAGGGCCCAGCTCTCAGCAAGCACCACCAAGCCATCAGCATTCATGTTTGAAGTCTAGCCTTCCAACAAAGCCACAGCAATGCCACCTCCTCCATGGAGTTCCCCCTTGGTCATCCCAGCCAGAGGCTCTCTCCTCTGACCCTAAGCTACTTGTATCCCTTCCCCCATGGCCCAGGTGCTGCTTACAGGCCTCTCTAGACAGTTCTGGCCTCAGTAGAAGGCATAGACACAAGAGTTTCCATACATTTTCTCCACTCCACACAACCTTACAAAGCATATAATATTGTCCCATTGTACAGATGGAACAACTGAGGGTCAGAGAGCCCAACCTCCTGGAGATAAGAGGGTGTTCAGGAAAGAAATTCCATGGGGGCTTGGCAGTAGTGGTCGTGCCTGAAATGTGTGAAACCTTGGGTCCAATCCCTGGTATCAAAAAACCAAAGCAAAACAAAGAACCATCATCAAAGAATTCCATTGTCTTCAAATGGCTCCTCTGCAAAACAAAATTTAACCTTGGCATGTACACGTTCCTGTGTGTGTGTGCGTGTGAATGTGTGTGTGTGTGTCGAACGGCACATACACTTGTTGCTTTTCCGTTGTTATGATACAACATAAAGGCAAGGCCTGCTCATCAAAGGAAAACTTTTTTGGGGGTTATGGTTCCAAAGGGGTAAGGGATCATCTTGGAGGGACGCATGACAGCTGAGCAGGAAGCGGAGGGCTCACATCATGAACAGCAAGCAGGAAGCAGAGAGAGTGAACTCAGGATGTTACCTGCCCTCAGTGACGCACTTCCTTCAACAAGGCCCCACCTTCTAAGCCTCCCTAACTGTGCCATCGACTGGGGACCACGTGTTCAAATGCCTGAGGCTGTGGAAGACATCCCACTCATGACAAAGGGCTCCGCCTTATTCTTTGAGACAAATCTCTCCCAGGGACCTGGGGCTCAGTGATTCGGCTAAGAGGAAGGGCCCAAGCCAGGCCAGCGAGCCTCCTGTTTTTGCCTCCCCAGCACTGAGATTTCAAGTGTGCACCCCTTACCTGACTTTTCTGTGTGAGAACCGAGGATCAAATTCAGGTCCTCATGCTTGCAAGCCCTTTACTTACTGAGCTGTCAACCCAACCCAACCTTGGTCTCTTGAACTGACTTGTTTAGGCTGTTTGGCCCCCTGGCAACAAATGTGAGACTCCTCCTGCCCAGAGAAGGCAAGGAACTGACCCAAAGCCACACTGTGTGTGTGGGAGGGGGGGGTCCTGCATCTCTCAGGTAAGGAGATAAAGTGTGAAGGTAGGGGTGGGTATAGGGGGTACTCTGCCTACATCCATCCACGTGTGGGCACACACACACACACAGACCTGCTTTGCATGTGTCTTGTTTGCTAAACAAAACCAAGTCGATATCAGGGTTTCAGCCACTTCTGCAGTGGGATGGGATGGGACCAGGAGAAAGTTGAACACAGAAGGGAAAGCAGGTGAGCACTTTCCTTCAGATTGGCTAAGGCGAGGTAGGGTGAGGTCAGGGGCAGTTTGTCCACCCACTGAGTGACTCTCTTAGCAGAAGGGGAAGGAAGAGACCACAGCAGCCTTGGATCAGGGAGTGGGCTGGTGCTGTTTCATATCACAGACAAAGGTGGGTGCGGGCACAGTACCAGGGCCCAGCCTGGGCTGGAGTGGCTCCATGCCCAGAGACGAGTGGGGCTCTGCAGGATGGGTTTCCCATAGCCAGCAACCCAGGAACTGAGGGAGCGCCGAGGCGCCTTACAGAGTGGCCTGTGACAGTTTTGTCCAGTGGGAGCACAGCTAGCTGCAGAGTCTGTCCCTATCACACCTCATGGATCTGTGGGGGAGGCCAATTCAGAGGATACAGTGGGGCGCCAGCCATCAGGGGGAATTTGAGGGAAGTTCAAGACCCTTGTTCTCTGCTTCTGTTGGGGCTTCCTAGCTTCCTATCTGGCCAGCAATTCCCATCACCCATGTCACTGTATGAACTGAAAGAAGCCACACAGCCCTGTGAAACTCACCAGTCACTTCCATTTGCCACAGGAGAGCAGAGGCCCGGAGAGGGGGTGCTCTTAATCACAGTCACACGGACGGTTAGCAGCCGTGTCAGAGCCCCTCCAGGCCTTGGAAGCCCCGTTTACATAGAACATGGTACAACATGGACTCAGGGATTACAGAATGTGGTGGGAGGATTTGCCAGCCCTGACTTCTCTGTGGAGGGCAGGGTAGGTTATGGAGGAGGAACCAGAGTGGTGCTGGAGAAGCCAGCCGGCAGCCTTCAGGGGACAAACATGCACTCACATACATGCAAACACACACACACACACACACACACACACACTTAAAAACAAAAGAAATATTTTTAAACTGATATTTTAATATGAAACAGATTGACCACATTAAGAAGTGGGGTATCATACAAAATGCCTCCTTGGCGATGGCTGCTCAAGCTCTGTATTCCTTCTGCTTGTGGGTGAAGCCTGGCCCACGGCTGCAATGTAAATCACTGATAAGGACGGAAATATTCGCCTAGGTCAGCTGAGAGTTGTGAGTGGCGGAGTTTGCCCTGCATCGCCCCTCTCTGCCCCTGGCTAGAATGTGTTGCCAGAGAAGATGTGCACCGATGGAGGCCAGGGCTGGGTGTTGGGCATCTGAGAAGTGGTATGAAGTAGGAGACTGTGCCACCTTTAAGATTACAACAGCCCCTATAAGGGCTGTTATAAGGGTCCCTATAGCCCCGGTGTGGCCCATCCCATCATCCAATTGGACCCTTGCCCTTGCTGTTCTTGGTGACCCTGGTTTCACGGGTGATCCCAGTCCCTGGACTTAGAGCCCTCACTCCACTCTGTCAGTGCCCTACATACCCCGTATGTCCTCTTGGGTGAGTGTGTGAAGTTCCAGAGGGGAAATCTGAGAATGAGGAAGAATCTGGGCTGTCTGGGTCCAAACACAGCCAAGGACCCTTGTTGTAGAAGTTTATTTTTAGTGTTTCAAATAATTGTTTTGTGCACTGTTGGATGAGGGGCCCCCAAAATGCCAAGACCATGGGCATTTTGTATTGTCTGCAGGTGTTAGATTTATGTGCGGGATGTTTGATTGCTCACATGCTGTCAATAGAATGCCTGAGGAGCTCTGTGTAGCAGTTCACTGGTGTGTCACTCACCAAGGAAGACAGGGAGGCACTTTCATAGATGCAAGTCCTGCCAGACCTCAGCAGAGGGAACCACCAGCATGCCCAGTGCCATACTGCCAGTGGAACCCTGATCATCTGAGCTCAGGTGCTTTTATGCTTTCTGAACTCCTCAGGTATTCTACTGACAGCACATGCAGATCATTAGCAATCAAACATCTCCCAACACCTGAAAACAATACAAAACGCCAAGGCTTATGCATTCCTTTATCAAACAGTGCACAAAAACAATTATTTTAAACACAACTAAAAATAAACTTCCACAACAGTTCTCTATCAATAGAAACACCTGAGCTGGATGCTCAGGGTTCCACTTTCCAGTGTGGTGCTGGCCAGGATGATAGTTCCCTCTACTTAGGTCTGGCAGAGTTTGCATCTATAAAAATGCCTCCGTATCTTCTACAGGCCCTTGTCTGTGGGCCTGAAGATAGGGAAGATGGACGCTAAGGGGAGCTAAGCTTCGGAGGGTGACTGAGGTGGGCAGGCACCCTGTGGCTCTCGAGACTGGAGGGTGTCCCAGGACAGAGGAGAGGCAGGAGGCAGGAAGCAGGAAGCAGGAAGCCAGGGTCAGGGCACAGGAAGATCAGACTCTACTGGGCCCTCTAACCCTGGGCACTTCAGAAGACTATTAGGTCATCTCCTTCACGCTCATGGTGTCCCTTCTGTGGGAGCACACTCTTCTTTCCCTCCCATCAGTCTTCTCAGGGGTCCCAGCCTGCTGGGGTCCCACAAAAAAAGGTTTCAAACTCTGTTCATCCCTTGACCCTTATTCAACTTATTCAACCAAGAGAAAGGAATGGACACAGAGTGTGTATACATCCTGTCTGTAAAAAAGGAGGAAGCATCCTCACTGCCCATGAAAACCAGCTGGCCACATGGCTGGTGGCACACCTGTACACAGTCTGAAAATGGTGAGTGTGCTTTATAAGAATTGGTCTGAAGCTGGGCAGAGGTGGTGCACGCCTTTAATCCCAGCACTCAGGTGGCAGAGACAGTCGAACCTCTGAGTTTGAGGCCAGCCTGGTCTATGGAGGAAGTTCCAGGACAGCCAGAGTTATGACAGAGAAGCCCTGTCTCAAACCCCTCACTTCCCCCCAAAAAATTAGTCTGAAGGGTCATCCATAAGACTGATCAGAGGAAGCACCAGAACATAACAGCCTCCCTAAAGCCCAGTCTGTCTAAATAGCACAGCCCTGTCTGTCTGGCAGCCCTCCATGCGCACAGCCTCTGCAGCTGTCAATCAAGGATCGGAAATTCATGAGGGATGAGGAGCCTGAATTAACCATGCCCAAGTCTTTTCTCATTATTTTTGAGGAAGGATTTATTTATTTTTATTTTACAGCTATGTGCCTGCATGACTTTATGTATACATGTGTGCAGGTGCCTGCAGAAGGCAGAGAGGGCACTGGATCCCCTGAAACTAGAACTAGGGATGGTTGTGAACCCATATGTGGATGCTGGGGCCTGACCCGGGTCCTCTGCAAGAATGGCAAGTGCTTCTAAACCAAAGCCATCTCTCCAGTTCTTTCTCCATCATCTCTCATGCTCCCTGAACAATCCCACACAACAGCCACATAGCGCCTGCATCGTGTTGGGCGTTACAAAGTCATGAAGCAACAACTTAAAGTGTGAGAGGAAAACGGAGAGAAAAAACAGTCTAAAATAGAGACTAGATGAGGATGTGTGGGGGCTGTTTGCAAAACAGGCCACAGCGTATAATCCCAGCTCTCATGAGGTAAAGGTTGGAGGATCAGAAGTTCACACTACGTACAGGGTTCAAAGTCAGCCTCCAGCATGAAAGATCTTGATCTTAAAAAAAAAAAAAAAAAAAGCCAAAAATAAATACCAGGTCATTTTACAGGCGATGAGTATCCATGGTGACTTCAAAACCAGTTCTCCACTGATACCCAGGCCCATTGAATATTTTAAAAGGCAAGCCTGAAGAAGGTTCATCAATATATTGTCAATCCTGGCAAAGATGGGGGAGCTCAATCTCCTGCTGCTTGTCCAAAATCCTTAAACTTAGGGTTTGTGTATGCCTGCAAAATGGAAGAAAAAATAAGTTTGCAGAATTAACACATCCACAAAGGAAGTTATCTCAAGTGAAAAAGTGGTTTAAGAACCAGCACACGTGGGCTGGAGAGTTGGCTCACAGTTAAAAGCGAGTCCTGCTTTTGAAGCAGACCCAAGTTTGATTCCTAGCACCAATGTTGAGCAGCTCACACTCCCTTGTAAGTCCAGCCCCAGGGGACCTGATATCTCTGACCTCTGCAAGGCACCTACACGTACCTCCCACCACCACTGGCTGACACACAGATGTGCATGATTTTTAAGAATCAACATACAGGGCTTGGCTGGGGAGATAGCTCGGTGTTTAAGAACACTGACTGTTTGCTATTCCAGGGACCCAGGTTCAATTCTCAGCACCCACATGATGGCTCACAACCATCTGTAACTCCAGTTTCATGGCCTGTGAGAGCACTAGGCACACATGTAGTGCACAGGCATACGTACAAAGCACCGACATCTATTAAATTGATAAATAGCTTTTTGAAAAAAAAAACCAGCCTATCCTTATGATACTATTCTGTTTGTTATATGCACACATAGAGAGAGGAAGTATGCAGGGGTGGCCCCAGAGGCCACTTGAGGGGAGGGGTGTGTGCTTTTGTCTTTTTTCAGTGTGTGTGTGTGTGTGTGTTCCCGTACATGCTATTTTTCTGCAGCAAGCATGAATGATAACATTATCGTTGGTATTAAAAAAAGACTCCCTCAGCTCAAATATAATTTAAGCTTTGTAGTTGAGGTTTACATTATTTTCAGGTTTGCCTTTCCACCCCTTTCCTCCAAACTGCCAGCCTCTCCAGGCTTCTGTTAAATAGGCGAGTATACAGCTCCTCGGGGACAGGTTTCTTTGTACCTTAGTGATCTTGGCTGGCTTGTCCCAGCCTCCGCCCCAGCCCCAGCCAGAGTAACCTAGCTGATGCTAGGCCCTGTCATTTGGAGTCAGTGCCTAATTATTCCTAGCAAATTTAGGATAGATGTACAACTCTGCAGGAGTCCCTGGATCCTTGGCAGTTGTGACGGGACATCCAAGGTACAACAGGGCCCTGGCTTAGGACTCTTGACTCTTATCAGGATGCATGGCATTGGTTCTGCTCTCTCTAGAGGGGTGCCGCTCCAATGGCCTCCACGGGTCTAGCTGGGGTTGGGCCCTACCAGGAGTCAGGCAGCGCCTGGGGTTCTTGTGGATTGTGACTGCAGAAAAACAACTGGAGGGAAATCTGAGGCAGGACATGTTCTGACCCAGCCATGCTCAGGTTTGGCCTGATAAGTTTATCAGCTCCTGCCTGCTGCCAACTGTCAGCATGGAGCCCGGTGGTGGGCTGGGTGGGAGGACACTCCTGGGTCGATAGCGCCTTCCAAGTGTTATCGGGGGCATGGGTGGCCCAGAGCGCGGGAAACAGGGGGAACAGGAGAGAAAGAGAGACTTCCAGCCACTTTGCCTAAAGACAAGAGCTGGGAGGGAAAGGGGGGCCTCTGCAGTTCCTGGGACCTGACTATTGCTATGACACCAACAGACACAGCTGAGAATCAGTTCCAGACAAGCACAGGCTGAGGACTCTGTCGCAGGCATCTAGCAGCAGAACAGGGCCGCTGGGTTCCAGCTCTTGTGCAAGTTCCAGAGCACAAATCCTATTCTCCAAAAGGTTCCAGTGCCCCAGAACACATGAGGGAAAGCTTTGGCAAGTACATAGCACAGGGGCCACATTGTCATTCTTTCCCATGCCACCCTCTCTCTCTCTGCCCGAAGGTCTCATTTAGCAAGGCCACTAGACTGTTCAGCCAACACTTGTCACAACCCAGAAAGGCACGAACTTGCTGGAGTGCTTATCCCTGCCCAGGAATGAAGACCCTGAGCCTCAGACTGAGGGTACATGAGTGAGAAAGACAAGGGCCCAAGAGGTAGAGGAAGGAGGAGCAGGGTCCTGGGAGACACCCCACCCAGCGCCCCACAAGGAAAAGTCACTTGGGGCGGCCATCACTCCTGGTGTTCTGCACAGCCACACTCGGCCTGAGTTCCTTCCGTGGGAGCCATCTGTGGAGGAAGGAGACACAGATACCAGTCACCATGGGGTTAGCTTTAAGTGTGGATTTTTTTAATGTCCTTTTCTCTACTTTCTTTTGGGGTTTCCATGGTTTCTGTAACAGCAAGTGTTTTAGAGAGGTATCCAGGGAGGAGCGATGATGTGTTCTTTTGTTTTAAAAGAGAGAGAAGGGGCTGAGAGGTGTAGTTCATTGGTACTGTACTCCCTCAGCATGCACAAAGCAGTAAGTTTGATCCCAGCATGATGGTGCTCCCAGTGCTTGGGAGGTTGAGGCAGGGCGGGTCAGGAATTCAGCATCACCCTCACCTACATAGTAAGTGTGAGGCACTTGCATGAGACTCTGTCTCAAATAAATAGACAATAAAGACGGGAAGGAAGGAAGGAAGGCAATGGAAGGAAAAGAAAGAAAGAAAAGGAGAGAAGGCTCCTGCTGCGCTTCCCTGCCTGTTGGCCAGAGAGGTAGCGGTCTGGGCCTTCCAACCCAGGACCAGTCTGTGACTGCCGAAACAAGACCCAAGCAGGTGCCCAGGGTAACTGCAAAGCAAGCAATGTGTGCAGGTGAGTCATATATGAGAGCTGGGCCCAGGATCCTTGCAAAAGCACAATGAGGGTCCCACTAAGTTGAGTCTCGTCCATGCAGATGCATCATAGGTCTCTCGTCCACCAAGTGACCTTCTGGGAAGAAAGTCAGGTTCTTAGAATGCCAGCAAACAGCCTCAGTCTCCCCAGAGCTGATGAAGGAGGTGCAGTGAGGGGTGAGGATGGGGATGCCCAGGGAGTCACCAAGACAAGGGTGGCCTGAGGACACCGCACCTAAAGCCCTGGGAGTGGAAGGACAGCCCTGGCCCCACTCGGGTGTGCGATAGGGGCTGTGGCGTACTGGCTGTGAGTGTGGCTGGGTGGTTTGGTTGGAAGTTTCCTTTGTCACCTTCCACCTTCGCCAACTCTGGAACCCTGAACCTCCCAGGCCTCCCCAGTATCCTGTGTGGCCTTCTGTCATTTTCTTCTTCTTTTGAGATATGGTCATCCAGGTTGGCAACAAACTCGTTACATAGCCAGGCTGGCTTCAAACTCTTGATCCTGCCTTAGCCTTCTGAGTGGTGGGGTGATGGGTGAACACCACCATTCCCAGACCTTTCTGCCAGTTCTTGAACACGGGAATGAAGGGTGCAGCTGGCAATGGCAGGGAAGAGAAGGATAGAGCTGACATATTTGAAGGAAAACATACCATGGAGACAATAGAAAAGTAACATTTGATACGCTTCTGCTGCTTATCTCCTGCCTGGCATTGCTGATAGCAAGCTAATATCTAATATTCCTCAGGAACTCACACAGCGCTGGGCAGTGAAACAAGAAATGTATTTAAGCAGTTTGAAGGTTGTTGTTTTACTCCCATTTCCTTAGTAGGAAAACTGAGGCCAGAGAGGTTAAACCACATATGGATGTGTAGACGGTATACCACAGTCAGCACTTGCCAGTGCCTCCTGATGCTGGGTTGCGTTCTTTCTGTCTCTTCCATCATATTGCTTTCCCCAAACTACCCTATGACAGCTCAGACTCCACACTTCCTCAGCAGCTCCCTTCCTTCTGCCATTTGTGCCATGATTTCCTCACCTCCCATGAGGCAATGGGGCACAATAAATGTGGTTGTCAGTATTATCCTTAGGAACAACTCTGGTTTGGGGGCACAGGCCCAAACTTCCAGGCCAGGCTGGGGCACAGGTGGCACCCTGCCGTTGAGTGATGATCCCAACTGTGACACACTCCTCACCCAACCCTGCCACCAGCTGCAGCCACAGACGCCAGGCAGAAGCTTGGAGCTATTTCTGCCAAGGGTGACTTAGAACTTCCTCCCGGATCTCTTAAAAATAGAGGGGTTATCATGGCCCTGAGACCCCTTCCTCCATGTGGGGGATTCTGACATGATTTCTGGGGAAGGCCTGGGCCCCGGGCCTCTCTGGGCCGCATAAGGACTTATCTCTGAGCTCAGTTGGGCAGCAGGAAGGGACCAAAGCGACCACTGTGGGCAGCTCTTCCTGTCCCCAAAGTCCCTTTTGGGAGCAGCAGGGGATGTGGCCACAGACTCGGGGCGTCAGTCACCCCCCCTTCCTCAGGGCAGTGGTTGCACGCTGGCCTTCAGGGAATCAGAAATAAACTAGGTAAAGCGTGTCCTGGGGAAGCCCCCATGCTGCCTCGCTGGGCCATTTTCTATGTCCTTTCTCTATGCCCAGCACAACCCCCATATCTGTATGGAGCCCACTCAACTGCCAGGTCCTGGAGAGGCCAGGACACACCACTCTCCAGAAAATGTACAGGAGAACAAAAGTAGAGGTGAGTGGGAACGGGCCAGGCTACCTTTCTTAGCCACTGCCTCTGCTCTGCAGCAGAGGGGAAGCCCTTGAGCCTGCCAAATCCTTCGAGGATCTGCTGGCATCTGGCAGATCTCAGACTTTTAGAAAACAGTTCCCCCAAAGAGTTGGAGGAGAAACTCTAACCCAAATTCTGCTTGGGTTGCTCCCAGTGATGCAAGCATTGGGAAGGGGTGAAGGATATTCAGGGGCTCTGAGGGACCAGGGG
Organism: Cricetomys ansorgei; assembly: GCA_026225945.1. NCBI lineage: Eukaryota > Metazoa > Chordata > Mammalia > Rodentia > Nesomyidae > Cricetomys > Cricetomys ansorgei. The sequence continues at coordinate 454,318 of JAMJFZ010002611.1, forward strand.
TGCTGCTAAGCCAGCCCCAAGAGTCAGGGAGTGTTTTCAGAGGAAGCACAGAGGAATTTGAGCTGTTAAAATAAAGAGGATGGCCGTCAGTGGAGAAGACAGGTGCAGAGGCTGCCTCAGAGACCAGGCCCCTCCAATCCACCCCAGCTGGTTCCCCAGCAGTGCCTCAGGTAGGCAGTGTGTACACCCAAAGTGACCTCGTGTATCACATCGTGGCCATGGTCACTGTCCAGACAATCACAGGATGCACAGGGCTTGGCTGACATCTGCGGCCCACTAAGGCCTGGGCCCTGACCTAGACTTCTCAGAAGGGACAGTCCGGGATTCTGGACTCAGCCTCGTCAGAGCAGCTCTTCAGGAGACATCAATCTTAGCTGGAAACCAGGAGCTCTGGGTTTCCTCCCACTGGCTCCCCAGAGCCCCTCAGCTCAGCCTCAGTCTTATCAGAACCTTCCAGCTGCCAGGACCCCCCAACCCCCTGCAACCACCTCCTCAGCATGACTCAGCAAATCTTCCCTCCGTGGGGAGGAAACAAGGATGAAAAATCACAATGTCAGATTACAAAGCCCCAACTGTAGGGCTGGCCCCTGGCTTGGAGATAAGGGTCTGGCCCCAGCCCCTCAAGCCCCTATGCAGATAAGCCCACTCCCCGCAGCCCTGGCTGCTGCAGGTACAGGCTGAGACATCTGGGAGTAGAGGCAGAGCAGTTGGGTGGCCCTCGGTGACCCTGCAGAGGCTGCAGGTCTGAGGGTCTGTCACTGCCCAGCAAGCTGCGCAAAGAGGAAGCCCGGCAGCCAGCTCTGATGCTGCCATCCACCCCCGTCCATGGGGCAAGAAAGAGAAGGGCGGGGGCCTTTTCAGAAAGTTCGAAGGGAGGGTACCCAACAAATGCCCTCCACAGATAGGGTGTGGGTGTCCCTATACCAGCTCAGCGTGCAAACTGTGCTCTCTGCAGGACATTGGTTCCACCCTCTTTAGGCAACTAGCAGCAGCCCTGTTGAAAAAGTGAGGGCTTGGCCTCAAGAAGTGGCTTATAGTGTGGACGTCGTCCATTCCCAGCCTGGAGGGGTGGGGGGATGACTTAAGAATATGGAGTAAAGCTAAAGGTGGCTCTGAGATCAGCTGTGGCAGCCCTGGAGACTTCTGGGGGATCCTGGCTTTTCAAGCTAGAGTCGGCAACTGGGGACCTCAGGAGATGCTCTCTCTGATCATGAGCAGGAGGCTGGCCAGAGCCGGACTTCCAGCCTTCCTCTCCCAGTGGGAGAGGTGGGATGACAGAATGGAAGTTGGACTCTGTCACTGCCTCTGTCACCCTTATGCTCATTTTAAAATGGAGGATGTATCTGTCCTGGGAGCTAAGGCTCCCACAGTATGCAGGCATGACCCCAGACTCTGACCTCTTTCCTAGGCTTTGGGGACCAGTGACTGCTAGAATGGAGGTTCTTGGGGGATAAAGTCCAGCACAAGACTTGTGTACAGGGCACAAGATCCACTTGTCCAATGTCCTAAGGACTTTCCTGCTCTCTCTGGGGAAGCTTGCCCAGGGCTTCTTCTAGTACACACCGACAGCAAAGCACCCACCAAGCTTGGCCTTGGCTCCCAGATGTTGGTCAGTTCTGCTGCAGGCGTGAGTTCTCCAAATCTCTGCCATGGCTTCTTCTGGGTTTGCTTTTTCTGGAGCTGCAGAAGGTAAAGAGCTGATCAAGATGAGGTCTCCAGATCTTCAGTGTGTAACTTTACAAAACACAGAATGCTGGCTGGAGAGAGGGTAATTGACAAAGAACACTTACTGCTTACTTTGCTCTTGTCTTACTGCAAAGGACCCAAGTTTGATTCCTAGCACTCACATGAAAATTTTCAACCTTCTGTAGCTCCAGTCCCAGGGGATCTGACGCCCTCTCCTGGCCTCTGCAGGAACTGCATGCACATGGTACACAGACATTCATGCTGGTGAAACACTTATACATAAAATAAAAATAAACAAATCTTAACAAAGCAAAACTGCTTGGCTCTGGGGTAGAGCACTAGCATGGTTGAGGCTCTGGGTTCCAACTCCAGCACTGCCTAAAACAAACAACAAAACTCTGTTTATTGTGTGCATAGCTGGCTCAAAGCCAGAGCCAAAGAGGCATGGAAATCTGACCCGCCTTTAGCCCATTACAGCATTGCTTACAGATGGTAAGTCCTGCCATCTGGATGGATCTGGAATCAACTATGAGACAAGCCTATGCACCTATGAGGTGTTTTCTTGATGACACCCACTGAAGTAGGAAGACCCCCTCTGAATGGGATGGGTGGCACCTTCTGCCAGGAGCCCAAATATAAGGAGGTTGGAGGGAAACGCTTTTGGTTTTTGCCTGGTTGCTTTTCTGTCTCATTCTGGCAAGTGCATCTACTCTTGTGGAGGGTCATCTACACCATGGCTGCCATCCTTCGCTGACATCAAGCCCAGCTTTTTTGGCCTTCTAAGGTAGACTGAAGCCAGTGGCTCTCCAAGAGTCTTCTAGGCCTTCGGTGCCAAATTGGGACAGTGGAGACATCCAGACTAGTGGACTAAGCAGCTACTGATTCTCAGCCTCTCCAGTGTGAAGACAGCCACTGATGGATGATGAACCATTGTGTGAACAAACGTACTGATAATATATGTTCATTTTATTGGTTCCATTCCTCTAGAGAATCCTGGCACACACAGAGTAGCCAGAGGGGGGCAGGAACCCATATGTCCACTGACAGTGAACACACAAATGTGGATTGTGATGGAATATTATCCAGCCTTGAAAAGGAAAAAAGAAAAACATACTGGCAGTGTTGCAACAGAGGTAATCTTATAGAAACCACAGCACATGAAGGAAGCCAGTCACAAATGGCCCAGGCTGCATGATCCCACTGAAGGCGTTGAGAGAGACTGGATAAAATGGGTGTCACTGCAGCAGAATAGGGACTGAGTGGACCAGTAGGATTAGCATATGCAAAAAGCCAGTGATAAAATAGGACTGGAAACCTTTCTCTACCTGAGCTATAGGTAACACACAGAGCATGCTCAGAAAAAGCCTGCAGTATACAAACATGGGAGAGGAGGTGCTGTGCGGAGTCATGAACCTTTAGCCCAGTTTTCCTAGGTGCAAATATTTACCCGGCTCTGTAGCTCATAACTGTTCTCAGCAGTGGTTCGGTTTGGTTTTTTTGTTTTTTGTTTTTGTTTTGTTTCTCTCTCTTTTTTCTTTTGGTTTTTTGAGACAAGGTTTCTCTGTTGTAACTCTGGCTGTCCTGGAACTCATTCTGTAGACCAGGCTGGCCTTGAACTCACAGAGATCCTCCTGCCTCTGCCTCCCTGAGTGCTGGGATTAAAGGAGTGTGCTGCCACCTCCCGACTTTGTTTTGTCTTTTTAAAAAATGTTTTTTGAAATTTTTATTTACCTTAATATAGAATACTTCACAGCTTTGTGTCTGTTCCTTGCTCAGGGGCCATGCTAACCTCTGTATTGTTCCAATTTTAATATATATGAAACAAGCACTGTTTATTTGTTTGTTTGTTTTTCGAGACAGGGTCTTACTATGCAGCCCTGGTTGGACTGGAACTCACTATATAGAGATGGCTGGCCAGGAACACACAGAAATCCACCTGCTTCTGCCTCCTAAATGCTGAGATCAAAGGCGTGCGCCACTGTGCACAGCTGATAGAGATTTGGTTTGGTTTGGTCATCAGGCTTGGTGTGGCAAGTACCTTTACCCACCGAGCCATGTTGCCTGCCCTTCTTTTTCTTCCTTAATAAATTGTCTCTAGGGCTGCAGAAATGGCTCAGCGGTTAAGGGTACTGGCTGATCTTCCAGGGAGCCTGAGTTCAATTCTAAGCACCCACATGATGGCTTACAACCATCTGTAATGGGATCTGATGCCATCTTCTGGCATGCAGACAAACATGCAAATATACAAATATGTTTATATATGTATTTATAAATATATATTTATACATAAATACATAAATAAATCTTTAAAAATTAAAAATAAACTGCCTCTGTTTCCATCACCATGTGTCCCTGGTATGATTTTTTGTTTCGAGACATGAATATCTGGATTCAGTGGGTACCCTCTCTGAACTCTGACCCCCACTAATGACGTTACCAGGCATTTCAGATGGAGGATGAGCATTTAGGGTTTGATGGAGACAGAGTTCCAGTTTTACAAGATAAAAGTTCTGGAGATGATCCACGGTATTGACTGCACAGCAGTATGAATGAGTTTTGTGCTGCAAATCACACTAGAAATAGTTAAGATGGTAAGTTTTGCTAATATGTCTTAGCAGCAACCTCCCCGCAACAAGACATCATCCTGGGGGCACAATGCGACCTTGATCTTTGCAGAAGAACAATCTTAAGAATGGGCCAGGCCCCCACAGCTCACATCCAGTAGAAAACAGAGCTGATCCTACTGGCTGGAATGAAGGCCCAGCCCTGCTCTATGCTGGAGTTGTCAGGCACCTGCCGAGCTGTGGCAGAGCTGTAGAGACTCCTCTCCTAGGGTGACTTTAAACACCAGTGTCTTCTATTGACTGCCTCTGCCTCTGCCTCTGAGCTGGGTATGACGGCCCCTGTGCCTGGAAGCAGTTTTCTCAATTCTTCACCTTCTGTATTCCAGTCCCACCCCACAGGGACACTTCTCCCCAGTTATGGACAGTCACAGCCTGCAGACACTGTTCCTCTGGAGCTGGTCATAACTGTCATTGTAATCTCGGCACATGGGAGGCTGAGACCAAGGTCAGCCTGGTCCTGTGAGACATAGGGTTTTGTTTTGTTTGGTTATTTGTTTATTTGTTTTTAAGGCATTGGGGTTGGAATGTAGCTCAGCTGATAGAGTGTTTGTGTGGTGTGCACAAAGACCTATATTCCATCCTGGCACCATATGAACAGGTGTGATGGTGGCACACGCCGGCACGAAGGAGGTGGAGGAAAGATCAGAAGTTCAAAGTCATCTTGGCTACAGAGCAAGCTTGAAGTCAGCCTAGGATGCATGAGACCCTTTCTTGAGAGAGGAGTGGGTAGAGGGAGGCTGGAGCGATAGCTCAGGGGTCAGAGCTCATACCGATCTTGCAGTGGTCCTGACTTTGATTCCTGGCATCACCATGGAGCAGCTCAAGTCTATCTGCAGCTCCACCTCTGGGGAATCTGACACCTTTGACATCTGCAGGCATCTGCACTTGCCTACACATACCCATAAACACACACACACACACAATTAAAAATAACATTTTTTTATTTTTGTTTTTGTTTTTTTAAAAACAATACAAAACATTAAATATCTATGTGTGTCGCCATGGGAACACATTCTGGGAAGGTCCCTTCTTTATCAGCATCTAGGAAAGAAATTCTTTTCTATGGAGAATGGAAAGCTGACCAGTGCCTCTCCTCACCCCAAGCAGGTTTGAGGCTGGTGGTTGGGTAGGAGTGCCTGTGCCTGTGCGATCTGCCTGCCTATGCTTCGGAGTGCTGGAGTTGAAGGCAGACTCGCTGACTTTAAAGGACAGCTGCCAGAGGCTTTTTAAAGACCCAAGAGGGAATCTAAGATCTGGTGGTGGCTGGGTAGCCCATTCTGCTCCCAGACCGAAGGAAGGACGGCAGATTCCTCTCTTCTTTCTTTCCTTTCCCCTTCCTCCTAACAGTAGGCGGCCAAAGACTTGAGGAAACTCCTCAGTTATTTGATGCCATGGATTGTGCAGGCTTTTGCGGCAGCCTCAGGCAGGAGAACCGGGTCTCTGCTGCACCACCGCTCTTGGTCCACTCTCTCGGAGCGCGGAGGGAGCATGGCGTCTCCTGGTGGCCATTCTGCGGAGGAGGCTGCAGGGCGTGGACACCCCCGCAAGTCTCAGTTCCCTTAGACTGACACAGTAGCTGATTCACCAGGGACATGGATTCCGAGTCTGGTTTACGCCAAGTTCTAGAGAAATGAAAGCCAGAGAGATCTGGTGGGACGCCGGGAGCTCGCTACAGGCGAGGGGACCTCATAGAAGTTAAGGGCGCCAAACCTTCCTAAGGGTTACCCTGAGCTAGAAAAGGGGTGGCCACAGCAAAGCCACCCGGAGTCCTAGGGAGGCCCTGGGGCCACAGCTAGGAACTTCACCATAGGGGTCAAAATGGATATGGTAGGGAAGAGGTCCAGAATCCTCAGAGTTTGTTAAAGGTTTGAGTTTGAAGCCTGGAGCCACAGTAGGTCTTAGGCAGGCTAGGGACAAACCAAATACGTACTTTGAGGAGAGAAGGCTCAGGTTCGAGAAGTGGAAACTGTAGCAATCATGAGCTCCTACAGAGGAGAAAGGAGCCCGCTGAACTAAGAGGAGTGGGGATGAAGAGATGGATTAGCTCTTAAGGCTGCTCTTGCAGAAGACCTGGGTTCAGTTCCCAGCAGCCGCGTGGAGGCTCACAACCATCTGATCCGAAGCCCACGGCAGGCACCAGGCACACAAGTGGTGAACATAGATGCAGGCAAACACACACACACACACACACACACACACACACACACACACACACACACACACACAATATTCATATATACGGTCCTGCAAAACCTCTCAAGGTAAAACAGCTCAGAGGACTGAGACATTGCCTCCTGCCTCAGAGACCCCTGTGTCCACACACAGGTCCTGTCTCAGGAACAGAGAGATACAGATTGCTAAGTACCCAATGAGGAAATGTAATAAAGACTGACAAATCACAGATGCACACACCCTTCTACCCAATGTCTCCCAGATTCCTAGCCCAAGTGCGAAACCACACCACAGTGATTCACTGCAGCAGTGTTTGTGTTGGGAAAGGCTGGAAACAACCTGAGTGCCCATCGTAGAGGGCTGGCTAAATAAATCATAACCCAGCATATGGGGGAACAGTGCGCGTCTGTTGCAAGAAATGAGGAAGTGCTCTGTGAATAGAATTTGGGAGTGATTGATTCCATGATATGTTGCCAAGTGAAAAAAGGAAGGGATGGAGGGAGTGTCCAGTAAGGGGCCATTTGTGGTCAACCAAGGGATGGATGAACTTATAGACCAACGAGTCATACTAGAACCCCTAGGGAAGTCAGTAAAAGCAGCCATTCATTACAGAAAAAAAAATAGAGTAATAGAGCCAACTTGTGGTTTAACTGTTCCCTCTTTTAAGTGGACTGTGGAATACATATACCATTTTGGTTTTAGGAGTATAGGCTTTCTCCTAAGATAGGAACAAGAAACTATCACCTTCAGAGAAAAGTTGTGCAGCACGAGGACCTGAGTTCAAATCTTAGCACCCATACAAAAGCCAAGCACTACACGTACGCCTGAATCTCAGCCTGGAGGGTGGGGGCAGAGTCAGGAGCACCCTAGGGCTGGCTGGCCATCCAGTGCAGCCTAATTGGTGAGCTCCAGGTAGTGTGAGGCCCCTGTCTCAAAAATAAATAAAAGCCTGGAGAAATGGTTATGAGTACTGGCTGCCTTTCCTAAGGACCCAGGTTGGATTCCCAGCGTCCAAATGGTGGCTCACAAGCATCTGTAACTCCAGTCCCAGGGGATCCAACACCCTCTTTTGGCCTCCATGATGCACAGCCAAACATACAGGAAAAAATACCCATACACATAAAATAAAGGGGGAAAAAGATGAATAAATACATTAGGTAAACGGTTTGATGTGTCAATGGGTAAAGGCTCTTACCACTAAGATTGGTGACCTGAATTTGATCCTCAGCACCCATGTGGTAGGAGAAAACCAACTCCTGAAAATTGTCCTTTGACCTCCACATGTGTATCACAGCATGTGTACAGAGAGAGAGAGAGAGAGAGAGAAAGATGAACCACTTTGGTGTCTGAACGAGGGGTCTAGAGGAAGGCTTTGCACTGATCGCTTTTATGCATTGATTGGGCTTTGAACAAGAAACAAGAGGCTGCCCAGTGTGAATGGCTGTGGGGGACATGATAGTACACAGACTTACATGCAGGCAAAACACTCATATATGTCACATAAAAATAAATAAATTTTCAAAAAAATACTCCATATCATAATCAGCATGACAACTACATATGTCTTTGTACACTCATTGTAGTATACACTTAAACTGAGTATAATTCATTGCTTATGCATTGTATCTCAATAAAGTTGATTCATAAATACATTGCACGGGCATATATATTTAAATATGACATACATATATGACAAAGTAACAATAGCAACAAATACTAAAAGTCCTCATTTGTACAGTATTTGACTTTAATGTATCAAGGATTCATATTATGACTTAAAGTAGCTATTAAAATACATACAACTCCATATTAGAGGAAACATAGAACATAAAATATAAGTAGTATAGAGGGTTGGAGAGATGGTCCCACTGTTAAGAATACTTGTCGCTTTTGCAGGGGACCTGGGTTTAGCTCCTAGAAGCTCCTAGAAGCTACCTGGGAGCTCACAATCACCTGTAACTCCTGTTCCAGGGTGATCTGACACCTTGAATCTTTTGGGAACTTTTACTCACACACACATACACCCCTCCAACATACACATGTATCATTAAAAATAATAAAATAAATCTAAATATGCATAATTAGTATAAAGAAAGAAGGAAAGAGAGAAGAAAAGACATTTAAACATATAGAACAGGACAGATATGATTAAACATATCAAGTTGACATTAGATGTAAATGTATTAAATATTACAGCTAAAAGACAAAGGCCACCACAGAAAGGAAGAGCACCACTACATGTTGTTTATAAGAGACAGACTTCAGCCATAAGGACAGAGAAAGATTGAAAATGGAAAGATGGAAGAAGATATATGCAATGAAACCACTTTACTAAAACAAATCTCTTTTGGCTAGATTATATATTAAAACTTTACTAGGAAGCTGGGTCAGGTGGTGTTTGTAATCTCGGTACTCAGGGAGACTGAGGCAGAAGGATGTGAGTTTGAGATCAGTCCAGTCTAAGCTTACACAGATGCACCAGGCCATCCTGGGTTACTTAGCAAGACCTCATCTCAACAAAACAAAACACTGAGACTGGGACAAAGAAGAATTTCATGATGTCTCAGGACTACGTATCAAGAACCTATAACACTTTAAATTTTAGACGAATATAACAACATGCTCCAAAATACACCTGGAATAAAACGGACACATTAAAGGGAGAAAGGAGTAATTTTATAGTCATAGTGAGAAAATTCAACTATTTACCATAGCACAAGCAGACTAAAAACCAAGTGTAAGTAAAGACAAATCAGTAAAAACACATGTTCCAGGAGAATGTATATTCCGTGTGTGTGTGTGTGTGTGTATTTCTCACACATTTGCACCGTGGCTCACATGTGGGAGTCAGAGGACAATTTTTGGGAGTTGGTTCACACCTACCACCACGTGGTCCAGGGATGGAACTCAGCAATAAGTGCCTCTCCTAGCTGAGCCATCTCACCATATGAGCCATATGTCTGAGGACAAACATTCTTTTCAAACATTTCCCAGAACACTTCTGCAGAAAGACCCTACACTGGGCACAAAACAAGTCAAACAAACTCCAAAGAATACTGTCAAAGGGGTACGATGTAGGATCTTGGTGGGATTAGGATAAAAGTTTATAAATAGTATTTTTCAATACCCAAATTTTGGCTATTGGGTGATAGACTTCTAAAGGAACTCATGTATTAAAGAAAAAATCACAGAGGATGTTAGACTACATTTGCACTTTTTCCACACTGCCCAAGGACCAGCGTTGTTCTTGATTCCCATTGTAACTTAAAGGGAAACTTACACAATGTCTGGAGCCCTTGTCTGGAGCAGGCGAAGAATGAGGATGTCTTCAAATCCCTTGCTGCAGGGATCCACTTAGGTGGCACCAACCTAGACTTTCAGACGGAGCAGTACGTCTACAAAAGCAAAAGTGAGAGGATCTGGGAGAAGCTGTTGCTTCTGCTCGGGCTATTGTTGCCATTGAGAATCCTGCTGATGTCAGCATCATCTCCTCCAGGAACACTGGCCAATGAGCCCTGCTGAAGTTTGCTGCTGCCACTGGGGTCACTCAAACTGCTGGCCATTTCACACCTGGGAACTTCACTAACCAGATCCAGACAGCTTTCAGGGAGCCATGGCTTCTAGTAGTGACTGATCCCAGGATTGACCACCAGTCCCTCACAGAGGCGTCTTATGTCAACCTGCCCACCATCGACCTGTGTAACACAGACCCTCCTCTGTGCTACGTGGACATTGCCATTCCATGCAACAAGAGAACTCATTCGCTGGGTCTGGTGTGGTGGATGCTGGCCTGGGAAGTACTCCACATGTGTGGCACTATATCCTGTGAGCACCCATGGGAGGTTATGCCTGATCTTTACTTCTACAGAGACCCAGAGGAGATTAAGAACGAAGAACCCTCTGATGCTGAGAAGTCTGTGACCAAGGAGGAATTTCAGTGTGGATGGACCGCACCAGCTCCTGAGTTCACTGCTGCTCAGTCAGAGGTGGCAGACTGGTCAGCGTGTGTGCAGATACCCTCTACCTATCTAGGAGTTTCCTACTGAAGACTGGAGTTCCCGGCCAGCCTCTGAGGACTGGTCAGGAGTTTCCACAGCACAGGCCATCGAGTGGGTTGGAGCCACCACTGAGTGGTCCTGAGCTGCTCTGCAGATATCTGAGCAGAGGGGAAAAAGGTGGAAGGAAAATAAAGTTCCTAAAAGCGGAAAAGAATACATTTGCAAATGAGAGAAGAAGGAGAGAGGGAACAAGGGGGAGGAGGAAGAAGAGGGGGAGAATAAGAGAGAGAGGATCTGAAAGGCAACTGTTCCTTTGATCACACTTGGGATGGACTAAAGCAATAAAGTCTCTAGAAGAATCTACACAATATCCTTATGAATTTAAAGATAAAAGATTTTTTTAGGACACCGTGAAATGAACCACATTCACAAAAGAAAAAAAAAGTTCCATTTTAATCAAACACCATACTATTAAATGCTACATATTTTAGCCATATTGAAACTAAAATCTGCTCTCCAAAAGACATTAAGCAGGCTAGGGGTGTGGCTCAACTGGTAAAGTGCTTGCCTAGCCTGTGCAAAGACCTGCCTTTGATCCTCAGCACCATAGAAACAGGCTTGCTGTTGAGAGAGAAATGCTGAGGGTTTCTGGGTTCTGTTCCACTGCAGATGTGATGCATTAGACCCGTGGTGGAAGAGTGCACCCTGGTGGACGAATCTGGTGGGGCACATCTTGTCCCTGTATGTCAATGAGGGAAAAGAGGAGGAGGTTGGGACCCTATGACCACCTTTAAGGGCATCTCTTATGACAAGAACACCTCCCACTAGACTCCACCACTTCACAGTAGCAGCAAGCTAGGAACTAGCATTTAACACGTGGACTTGGAGTTGAGCGTAGATACAGTTGGGCATACCTTTAATCCCAGAGGCAGAGTCAGGCACAGGCGCAGGCAGATCTCTGTAAATTGGAGGCCAGATCTACATAGTGAGTTCCAGGACATCCAGGTCTACATAGAGAGACCGTATCTCAAAAAACAAACAAACAAAAACAAAAACAAGAAAACCACACACACACACATGGCCGGCGGTGGCGGTGGGGTGGGTGGGTGTTCAGATCAAGACCACAACAAGTGAGTTACCATGTTCTGTGCTTAGCTGTGCTTGCTGACTGTGTTACTTACACAAACACTTATTTATTTACCTCTTTTTTCTTTTCTTTTCCTTTTTTATGGAGGCAGGTAGGAAATAGACTCTGGAGTATCCCAGGTTGACCTCAAATTATAAAGTCAAGGATGACCTTGATCTTCTGAATCTCCTGCCTCCACCTGTGTAGTGCTGGGGTGACAGATGTGTGCCACTGCACCTGGTTTATTTTAAATTACATCTTTATTTATTAGATTTATTATTTTATGTGCATGAGTGTTCTGCCTGCATGTGTGTCTGTGCACCATATATATGCCCGGTGTCATTGGAAGTCAGAAGACAGCATCGGATCCTCTAGAACTGAGATGGTTGTGGACCACCACGTGGATGACGAAAACTGAACCTGGGTCCTCTTCAAGAGCACCAAGTACTCTTAAGGACTGAGTCAACATTTAAGCCTCTTTTTTATTTGTTTGTTTGGTGGGAAAGGGATGTGTGAGCAGAGGTCAGAAGACAAGCTGTAATGGCTGGTTCTCTCCTCCCACCCCTTAGTTCTCTGGTTGGAATTCAGGTTGGCAAGCCCTGCACCCAGCACTTACCCACTGAGCCATCTCAGCAGCTTTGCTTTATTCTCTGAGACTGTCTCTTGCTGAACCTGGAGTAGGTGTCTAGTGTACACTGCTCAGAAAGTCCCTGGAATCTACCTGTCTCTGCTCACACCCAGTGCTAGAGTAACAGACGGACTTCACCACACCCAACTTTTACACGGTGCTGGAGATCCGAACTCGGGGCCTCATGTTTGCACAGTCCACGCTTTGCTCGTTGAGCCAACTCCCCAGTTCCCTGATGGAATTTCCCACAGCGTGGATTATGGCTCTGAGCATGGCAGCCCCTTTGGTCCTGCATTTTCGTGTCATAATGTCACTAAATTGTCACGGAGTCGGCTGGGGTGTGTATTCCTGGAAGCCACCTCTACAGATAATAACCAGCGATCATATAACTGCACACGGAAGTGACTGCAAACCACACCCATACGTTCTATTCAATCTTACTGAATTCCCAGCTCACTTCCCCTTAGTCAAATCCCCTACGATTCTGAGACTGCCTCCATGACTCCCAGAAAAGGGCGGCTGATAAAGGACAGTTGTCTTAACCAAATGCAGTTAAAAATACCTCCCCAGTTTTACAAAAAACATGCTCCCATGAGAGTACAATGATAGGGAACACCCCACCCCCCGCCACGGCCTGAAGAAAGTGCATGTGCAATTGAGGGGCTGTGATGCTTACATTTCATTAGCTTTACTGTGAATATATCTTGACCAGGCACAGTTTTGAAAATATTTAACTTGGCAACATAAGCTCCATGTATGAACAAACTTTGAAATCCAGTCTTGTATTTGGTTTCATTTTGTTTTGGAACAACAAGCTGACCAGGAAGGAGAAGACTAATGGGGTAATTTGTTTCCTTCGGAAGAGAAAACTGTGAAATATCTGTGCAGACTCCACGCCCAGGTCTTGTCAGTCATTTGTCTCTCAGTGTTGAGACTCTGAACCTGTGTATAGGTGTGCATGGCTGGACTGATGGGAAGCGGGTATTGGCTTTGGGATTAGCACAAGCCTCTCACAAGGCTGCCAAACTCTGCCCCCAGGCTTGGGCTGAGGTTTCTCAGTGCAGCCACTTCTCTATCTTCCAGGATGTCATAAGCACCTACCACCAGCAGGTGGAGGGGTTGCCTACATGGATGCTCTGTCGCCATCTAATGGCCAAATGTAAACATTACACTTCTCATCCAGTCCAAGGAGACACAAGGCCCAGCAAGAGAGTATCAAAGAAAGCATCCACCGTGTGCGCTGTAGACTGACCTTGTGCATGCACTGAGTTATACCCCACCACCACTGAAGCTCAGCAAAATGTTTTCCAAAGCCTTCATTTTCACTAGTTGATAAAAAGCAAATACTCCCTCCACTCTGTCTCCTGCAAAGAAGGGATGCTGTTGGCACCATTCAGTATTCAGCAAAGCCTTGGATAGGAGGGGTGTTAGACTGCTTCCCTGACTGTGTTGTCCTGTGGGAACTGGCTCTGCTAGACAACCAGCATCCCCTTTCCATTGGGTCACCTCAGAGGATGGGACAGCTGTCCTTCTTGAGTCAGTATAGCAGGGGCATAGCCTGAGATCTGGCTGGACAACTAAAAGCTTGGGTGGGCCCAGCAAGTCCTTAATCCTAGAGCAGGAGATAGAGGATTGTCAAGGGTGTTAGTTGCCAAACCTGTCCGCATACTAGTGTGTCCCAGCTGTCAGGTGGAAAACTCACTTTGTGACCTCCTAGAGGTGAGCCCCAGGGCCTGTTAAAAAACAAACAAACAAACTGTACCTGGCAAAACTGGTGCAGGAAAACAGGTAAAATGCCTTGGGCCTGATTATCCCTCGATGTTATCTTTACTAGGTACAACAATAGGTAGAAGGGGACTAGAGTTGGAACCCAGTACCTTGAACATGTAAGCATACGCTGCACCACTGAGCTATATTCCATTCCTTTGCTAGTTGTCCTGGCTACTCAATGCAAGCTCTAGGATGGCAGGCTTTCTGCTTTATCGTCTATGCCTCACAGAGTCCCAGGATGCAGGAGACAGCATTTGCTAAACGCATGCCTGTGTCAACACTGCTCCATTCATCAGCTGCCTGATCCCTCTTGGCTCCTCTCAGCTTCCAGCCTGTTCTCCCTGGCTCAGATTCTAGGCAGGACCAGAATTCTGTTTTTCAGAAGCTGGGTCTGATGCCCTCGGGTTCTCTTCCCCTCTCCTGCCTCTCCTTGGTTCCTGTGCACTTAAGGACATTCCTCTATGAGATGAGACTGATTCAGTGTTCTGTGACCCTGTCCTGATCTAGGGTCTGGATCGAAATGACAGCTTGAATGAGTCAAGAAAGTAGCCTCATTTGTTCACTGGTTCACTATATCTTTCCTGAGTGTCTACTCTGTGCCTGCTTCCAGGTCCAAGTCTGAGAGGACTGCAATAAAACAAACAGCTGTGCTTTCTCACCCTTAGGAAGCTGCTGACATAGTGAAGCAAGGTCTGTATTAAATAAATAAGACTGTGCTACAGGTTACCTAGTGTGTGAGTTTGAGTGCCATGGGCACCAAGGACATTACCAAACTGGGGTTAGGGTGTTATGGAGGATTCCTAGGAAAAGTAAAACCTACATATAGACCTAAATGAGGAGGAGCTGATAGCTAAGTGGTGGGGGGAAAAGGGGGGGCACTGAAAACAGGAGCAGCATGAGGTCTCTTCTTCTTTTCAATGTGCATTGGTGTTTTGTCTGCATGTTGTAGAAGCTTTTTAGTTATGTATAAAATATTGTTTTGTGCACTGTTGGGGGAAGGGCTACCTAGATCTTGACATTTTGTATTGTCTTCAGTGTTGTATTTCTGTGGTGGTGGGGGGGGGATGTTTGATTGCTTATGATCTGCACCTGAAGAGTTCTTAATAAATAAAAACATCTGAGCTGAGATGCTTGAGGTTCCACTGTCAGTGTGGCCCTTGCCAGGATGGTGGTTCCCTCTGCTGAGGTCTGGAAGGGCTTCCACCTATAAAAATGCCACCATGTTTTCATGCTAAACCACACAGCAGCTAACCATTACACCTGCTTGTATGTCTGTGTGAGGGTGTCAGATCCCCTGAGACTGGAGTTACATACAGTTGTGAGCTGCCATGTGGGTGCTGGGAATTGAACCCAGGCCCTTTGGAAGAGCAGCCAGTGCTCTTAACTGCTGAGACATCTCTCCAGCTCTGAAATCAATCTTAAGACCTCTTTTGTATCACTAAGAAGAAGAGGTCACCGCTGAAAAACTAGATTGTCACTGAATTGAATGACAGGTTTACTAAAGCTCCATGTAATTTAGAAGTGGCTTTGTAGGTTCAGGAACCCAACTCCTTGTCATTCAGAGGTAGGGGCACCATAGTCAGCAAACAAAAACATACCTACCTGATCAGATCCTCACATAATCAACAGATGACTAACCTCTGTTTCAAAATTTGCTACCCAGGCACTGTAAGTATGTCCCAAATATTGAATGCAATGTGCATCTAAGGTTTTACTGTCATCTCTGCAAGACAACAACAAAGGCTTTGAAACTTACTCTTGTGTATGAAACTCACATCAATTCGTTAATTCACAATTGAGACAATCGGTAAACATACATGTTATTTATATTCTCCTTCCTGGAAAATTAAACCATCAGATGATTCTTGGAGAACAGGGATAACAAAAATATACATTGCAAGTTTTCCTTGGTGTGTGAATTATATCCTGGCTTCACTACCCAGAATATCTTTATGGCAGAATGTAAGTCCTAACTGGAGAGGGCAGGCCAAGAAGTACAACTCCTTTAGTTCTGTTCCTTTTCAGCTCACCCGTATCTGCTGTTAGCTGATAGCTCATTGTACTCAGAAGGGGCTAGAGAGATAATTCAGCAGTAGAGTGCTTGCTGCTCTTTCAGAGGTCCCAAGTTCAGTTCCTAGCACTCATGCTTGGTGGCTTGTAGCCTCCTGTAACTCCAGCTACAGAATATCAGACACACTCTTCTAGTCTTTTAGGACACACACACGCAGATGCGTGCACACACACACACACACACACACACACTTTAAAAGGTTTGGGCTCCTGGATGGCTCTTCCAATTACAAAATAATCATAAATACTTCATACCAGTTTATGCTTTTCCTTTTTAAAATATATTGAATTGTCTAAACTTTGTGGTGATTTATTCTGCCTTTAATTTTTAAAAAAGATTTTAAAATTTTAGTTATATGAGTGTTTTGCCTGTTCACCACATGCATGCCAGAAGTGTCAGTTTCCCTGGGACTGGAGTCACAGACAGTTGTGAGCTTCCATGTGACACCTGGGAATCTGTGCTAAGTCCTCTGCAAGAGAAGCAAGAATTCTTAACCACTGAACCATCTCCAGCCCCTATTCTGCCTCCCTAATCCACCTACAGTAATGAATTCTTTGACTGAGAAATGACTTCAGAAACTTGGAGAGCCCACACACAACTGGCCTCCTAATATCCTCAAATGCAATCCAAAAGTTCATTCTCATAACCAGCTCTCCACTGCCAGGGTGCCTTGATTCCCTGACTAGGCTGCCTCTTCGTGTTTTATTTGAATCCACCTTCATCTTCCTGATCCATTTCTCCACACAACAGAGGTCTTGGTATCAGCCTAGTGGATGAAGGATGCCTTCATCCTGCCCCGAACTCAGGCCTTTGAGTGTGTGTGGTGTGAGGAGAGCACTTGGTGCACAATGCCTGAAGCCCAGCATTCTCACCTGGAATTCCCTCTAAGGACCGTCAGAAATCCCGTCCTGCGCTGGGTCATGGTGGCACACGCCTTTAATCCCAGCACTCGGGAAGTTGAGGCAGGCAGATCATTGTGTGTTAAAGGGCAGTCTGGGCTACATAACAGGTTCCAAGCCAGCTAGAGCGACATAGAGAGACCCTGTCTCCTAAAAAGAAAAATGAAAAGAAATCCCGTCCTGCATACTGTGTTCTCTAGGATAGGCAAGCTGCACTCATGAAATCTCAACAATATGATCTCCTAAAACAACACCATGGGCATGCCAATATGAATGGGGGAAATCTCACAAGGCCCCACTCCTTGATAAAGAGCTACAAGCAATCAGTGGCTGCTGAGAGAGAATTAGCCTTCTCCACTGGTGAGCTCCCTAATAGCCAATCTCAAATGGTCAGCCCTAAACTCATACACACAGCAGCGAGGCAAAAAAAGACTCAGAGGGCTGCTGTTTTGACAGCCAAAAACCAGTACTGATAGGAGGCGGGCCAGAAAGCGCGCTGGGCACTTCTTCAAGCTCTCATTGGACAGGATATCCGGAAGGACCCGGCCGATTCGTGGCTTGGCCTGGTTGGGCTGGCTGGTGGGGTACGCCCTCGTCTCATCCCTCAGTGTCCAGCCCTCTTCATTTGAAATGAAGTTTTAAATAAAAGACCTCCAGGCCTCTGTGGTATCGCAAAATAAACAGACGCCGTGGCGCGTCGGATCCCGGAAGCCTTCGAGTCTTACTGATGTAGGAAAAGGTGAAAGGGAAGGAGGACCGGAACTATTCCTTCGCGGAACCATTGAGTGAGATCTCGAGGAGCCATTTGAGGAACGGACCGCGGCGTGCCGAGACCGGACTGTTAAGCATGGCGGCAATGGAGCAGGACGCTGTCCCGAAGGCGGCCATCCCTGTGGACCTGCGGCGGGAACGGCGACTGGTGTGCGTGGAGTACCCAGGCGTGGTGCGTAACGAGGCGAAGATGCTACAGACTCTGGGCGGCGAGGAAGGCGTCTCTCGAGTAAGGAGCCTGCAAACTCCGGGACCGCGGGAAAGGAACTGAGTATGCCGGATGGGCCGGACCATCCGGCGGGATAACGGTTTCCTTGGCAACGAAGAGTTTCCGCAGGCTTCTGGGCCTGCAGTGAGCTAGGCTTTGTTTTCTTTCTGTCCCCCCAAATGTGAGTCGCGTGCTTAGCATCTGCCCCAGGAACACAGTTCAGCTGCATCCGCACAGAGTGTAATGAGCTGCTCAGACCTTATCGCTCTCAGTAGAAAATCGAGGCACGAAAGGAAAGATGAAAAACTTTTGTTCCCAGGGGCTGGAGAGATGGCTCAGCGGTCAAAAATACTGCCTGCTCTTCCAGAGGTTCCGGGTTCAATTCCCAGGATCCAGATCGCAGTTCACAACTGTCTGTAACTCCTGTTCTAGAGGATCCAATGCCCTCACAATGACCTACATGCAGGCAAAACACCAATTCACACAAAATGAAAACATTTTTTTTTTAAAAAGAACTTTTGCTCCACATGTAGTTGAAGTTAAAAGTGGTGCAAGTCGCTGACATTGTATTCTGTGCTAGGCAAGTACAAAGTGCTTTATTTACATGCTGCAGGCCTTAGAACTCCAAAGGTAGGAACTGATGACAGCTGCGTTTTGCAATTTGCATTTTAACAGTTTGTTTAAGGCCACACAGCAAGTAAGGGGGTTAGAGTGGTGCTCTGTGTGTTTCCAGTACCAGATCTTGGAATATTTCTTTAGAAATGTTTTCCCTGAACACCTTAGCTTAAGTAGACTCTGACAGTGAATGTCTGGCTCTTCCCATTGTTGATTCCAATCTGAGATTTCATTTTGATACATTTATTACCTGTTTATTTATTACACTTAACATTTGGCCCTGAGGCTGTAAACTTAGAGCTAGGGACTCTTATTCATCTCTGTACTAATACCTGTACAAGTCCCCCATTTTATAAAAATGTACTAAGTATGTGATTGAGTCCTAATGTCAACCTAGTGAACTAGATACATTTTTTTTTTTAATTTCCATTTTTCCAGATAAGGGGACGGGTAAGAAAGGTTAGGCCAGACTGACAATACAGGTACAACAGGGACTTGAATTCCTGCCCAACTAGAGTCTGAGATACTGTTCCATTTTTTTTATGAGTGGAAAAGAGCTGATTGTGCTAGTAAAGTTTCCATTATTCGCATTATGACCTTGACAAAATCCTTATTCTCCCTTACCCCAGGGATACCCTCTCGAGATGATCCTCTTATCATTCATACATTCTGCTTGGGTTCCTGGAGGACTCCCCCGTGCCAGGCCATGCCTGGGCTCATCTCTATTCTATTAGGTCAGAGCTATGTGTTTTGTGAGATGGGGATGCCTGAGGAATGAGGCTGCTTTTTTTTTTTTTTTTTTTTTTTAGTTAAATATTATTTTTAGTTGTGTATACAGTGACTGTGAAAGTCAGAAGAGGGTGTTGGGTCCCTTAGAGCTGTGGTTACAGGTGGTTGTGTACTATCAGTGTTTGGGTGCTGGGAACTGAACCCCAATCCTCTGGAACTTAAGTCTGAGATGTGCTCAGCAAATGCTGAGCGTGATGAGTAAATGCTCTTTAACTCCAAGTCATCTCGCCAGTCCCTCCGCCCCCACTCCCTTCCAAGACTTCTTTTACCCTTCATCCTTTCTCCAGGTTGCTTCTGAGCACTTCCTGAAGGCCCCCTGTCCTCAGCGTTGAGAGTTAGGAGTTGTACTTGTAGATGACCTCAAGCCAGTGCACATTGTTAGTTCAAACACACACAGCTAACACTATTGCATGCCTCTTACCAATGTGGTGCAAACATCTGTTCACATGTAGGTGGCGTGTGTGAGTGTTTGCCATGAGTCAGGCACCACTATTTTAATTTAATCCTTGGAACAGTATCATGAGGTGGACACTATTCTTAGGGTTTCTTAAGAAGAAAGAACAGACCTTGAAGGCTATGAGTAATGAACAATGATTGCCAGAACAGTTGCTACTGCTGATGTCGTCTCCTTTAGATCTGGAAACACCTGCTTGTGAGACTGAATACTGATTGAGTCCTGGAGCAGATGGGTGGTTTTGGCATACATGGCCCTAGCCTAGTTAGTTCTGAAAGCTGCTGTCAACTCAGAAGTAAACAGCAGGGTAAGCCTGCCTGTGATGTGTTTCTAGGAGAGGCTCTTTGTGCCCTACACTTGGTAGATGATGGCTTTTACTTAATTAGCAGTTACCCCCACTTTTATAATCTATTGAAAGGAGGCTTTTGGCTTTATTTTCTCCACTGTCTAAACACTGAGAAACTTGGGTGTGAAAAATGAGTTTCATGGGAATGAAGAGCCAGAAGTAGAACATGTGCCTCCTGGCCCTTCCTGGGTCACTGTCACCTGGGCTCTGTGGGAAGAGAAGCGGTACTCTGTTGGCTGCTTAGCTACTTACTGTCTCTCTTGGCATTGCTGCAGATCTACACTGACCCTAGCAAGAGGCTTGAGCTCTACTTCCGGCCCCAGGACCCATACTGCCACCCTGTGTGCGCTAACCGTTTCAGTACCAGCAGCCTGCTACTCCGGATCCGGAAAAGAACGAGGCGGCGGAGAGGTGTCCTGGGGGCTGACGCTCAACCCCAGGTCACATTTGACTTGGAAATCCTTGGCATCATCTCCACAATTTACAAATTTCAGGGTAACTGTGACGTCTCTAGTGATATTGGGTGATTTGGGGGCCTGATGTGGAGTCATGGAAAGTGGGGTAGGGTATGCCCGTGCCTGAGGCTGACAACCCCTTACAGACTGTGGGTACACTGCCTTCCAACCTTTTATTTATTCACTCATTCATTCTTTATTTATTTGGGGGTGGGTTTTTTTTTCCTTTTTAGCCTTCAACCTTTAATTTTCCTCCCCCCCCTAAAAAAAGTGTCCTAGTTAGGGTTACTATTGTATTGCTGTGATGAAACCATGACCAAAAGTAACTTGGAGAGGAAAGGGTTTTTTTTCACTCACAGTCCCATATAATAGTTCATCAATGGAGGAAGTCAGGACAGGAACTCCAACAGAACAGGAACCTGGAGGCAGGAGCTGATATAGAGGCTGTGGAGAGGTGCTGCTGACTGGCTTGCTCCTCATGGCTTGCTCAGTCTGCTCTCTTATAGAATCCAGGACAATCATCTCAGGGGTAGCATTGTCCACCGTGAGCTGGACCCTTCCCTATCGATCACTAATTAAGAAGATGTTCTAAATGTTTGCCTACAGACTGGTCTTATGGAGACATTTTCTCAATTGAGATTTCTTCCTCTCAAGTGACAGTAGCCTGTTTCAAGTTGACATAAAACTAACCAGTACACAGGGTCTCTCAGTATAGCCCTGGCTGTACTGGAGCTCTCTATGTATACCACGCTGGCCTTGAACTCACAGAGATCTGCCTGCCTCTGCCTCCTGAGTGCTGGGATTAAAGGTGTGTGCTACCACTGCCTGGTTCTCTCTCTCTTTTTAAAAGAGCTTATTTCCCATTTTTGTGTGTATGTACTACATGTGTGTAAGAGCCTGTAGCTGTCTGAAGAGAGTATCCAATCAGCAGTTGTGAGTCATCTGATGTGGGAATTAAACTTGGGTCCTTGGAAAATCAGGAAGTGCTCTTAACCCCTGAACTATCTCCCCTGAACATTTTATACTCTTAAGAGAAGCTAAGAATCTAGAGTTCTGTGAGAAACTTCCAATTTTAAGTTAAACCATTGTGTGAGGCCAGATCAAACTAATGATCAGATCTCCAGTCTGAGACCCCAGTGTTTTGGAACTTTCTCCCCAGCTGGCCTTAAACTCTCAGCCGACCGAGCCTCTGCATCAGTCTCCCAATTGCTGAGGTTGCGGGACAGTGACACTGCGCCTGGTTCCCTTGTTGAGTCTCGACTGCTGCTGGTCTCATCCCCTCTGGAATTTCCCCAGCTGACTTGGTTCCCATGGCACCTCATGTTCTTTGAACTGGATGCCTAGTGTAGGGTCCTGATTCAGAATTGCTCCTTCCAAGGAACTCCAGGGAGGAAGCAAGAAGACAGCAACTGGAAAGGTACAACCAGAGAGTATCCACTTTGGAATTGTGCCTGATGAGCCCTGACAGTTTGTTTATCTGTTATTAAAATTTTGCAGGGGAACATGGAGGGATAGCTTTTCAAGATAGGATTTCTCTATGTAGCCCTGGCTGTCCTGGAACTTTCTCTATAGACCAGGCTGGTGAGATCTGTCTGCCCCTGCCTCTGAAGTGCTGGTATTAAAGGCTGTGCCACCACCACCCAGCTTGTTACTAAGTTTTTAAGACAGCATATAAAGTAGGTTTCACTGTATATTTTCATACATGTGTATGATTATATTCTTATTCACCCACTTTCCATTGCCCCGCACTCACCAGTTTCTTTAGGCAGATGCCTCTGCTTCTCTTTGCCTCAGTCTTCTTGTCTTTGCAATGGGAGTTGCAGATCTGGGAGCTCATTAGGTGTTGTAGTCGTACACTGCTATGGTAGCTCAGGATGGAAGACATGGAGGCATTTTTATAGACTCAAACTCTGCCAGACCTCAGCAGAGGGAACCACCATCATGGCACGGCACTATCCTAGACAGTGGAACCCCGAGTGTCTGCGCTCAGGTGTTTTTATTGATCCAGAACTCCTGGGGTATTCTACTGATAGTACGTGCAGATCCTGAGCAATCAAACATCCCCCACAGAAATTCAACACCTGCAGACAATACAAAGGCTAAGACCTAAGCAGCCCCTCACCCAACAGTGTACAAAACAGTATTTTAAGCACAACTAAAAATAAACTTTTAAAACAAGTAGGCCCTGGAGAATATTCAGAGATAATGTCTGTAAAGAGCCATGTGGGAGGTGCTTGGCAAATGATCAATACACCTTAGACATGTCTAGTTACAGCTGCTGCCCTAAGGAAGAACCTAAAGAGACTAAACTATTGAAAAAAAGGGAAATCAAAAGAGAAAAAAGGAGAGAGAGAGGAGTCCGAGGCCAGCCTGGGTATAGTAAGATCATGTCTCAAACATACAGTGAAAGGAAAGGAGACTGGAACCTGGACCTGGAGTCCCTAGGGCTGGCCATTAACACAAGTCACCCCAGTAGATGAGTGTTCATCGTGAGGACTGTCCTTCTAGGGGGAAGGCGATTCCTAATGTGTCACAGTTGTATTTCTCTCTAGTTGAGCCAGCACACTGCTGCTCATTGTGGCCCTGGACCAGCAACCCCTGGAGATTGGTGGAGGTACTGTTTGTAACCAAGTGAAACATGAAACTGTGTTTCATGAATTAGCACCCTGAACTGAACTGTGGTTCCTGAGTCTTCCCCACCCAGCCATTCTTATTGCGCTAATTTGCACACACACCAGAAGTGTGCTGCACAGCTCACTCAGCACCTTCCTAGGAGGGTTTGAGTGTCGGCACAGCAGTGCCAGAGTCTACCATCTGTTCTTTTGTCTTTCCAGGAATGTCTGACTTTCAGTACTTGGCAGTGCACACAGAGGCAGGTGGCAGGCAAGTGTCCATGTATGACAAAGTGCTCATGCGCAAGCCTGAGAAGGAGGAATTCTTCCACCAGGAGCTGCCGCTCTACATCCCTCCACCCATCTTCTCCCGGCTCGACACCCCTGTGGACTATTTCTATCGCCCTGAGACACAGCACCGGTAGGCAGCCCCTACCCCTTACACCTGCCCCAGTACAGCAGACAGCCTGGGGCCTGGGCATCAGAACTAAATTTAGAAGCAAATGTCCTAAGTAGTGCCTGGTGATCCCAGATTGGCGTCATTCCAACATATAGCAAACTAGTGTGGGACTTGAGGGCTCATGATAAGAAATGGTCTCTTTGGCCGGGTGGTGTTGGCACGTGCCTTTAATCCCAGCACTTAGGAGGCAGAGGCAGGCAGATCTCCGAATTTGAGGCTAGCCTGATTTACAGAGTGAGTTCCTAGACAGCCAGAGTTAAAGCAGAGAAACCCTGCCTTGAAAAACCCAAACAAAAAAAAGAAAGAGAAAGAAAGAAAGAGTTTCTTTGGTTTTAATTCCCTAGTCATCACTGGCCAGCCGGACCATGCAGTCACCAATAATAACATTACCTGAGAAATGCCATGTGTAAGCATACCACTCTGACTTCGATCTTCTCTGTTTACCTCATGGCCTCCCAGTTCCCATAAGAGTTCATAGCTAGCCTTGTAGCCCAGCCGTCTGCCGTCTCCCTGCAGAACCTCAGCCCATTTGTCCCACTTTCCACTTCCCTGTCTGCCCAAATGGCTGGAGGTTGCTGCCAAGACTTTCCAGCCCTTACCTGGCTGCTAGTGCCTCTCAAGCTGACTGTGACTCTCTCTGAATCTTGCCCTCTGTGTATGAGGCTGTGTTTTGTGATCTGAGGATGGGTGCTGGGTGTCTCAGAATCACTGGTGGGCATTTCTTGCACCGAGGGTTGTGAAGGTCCCAAATGAGGACCACATGTAACTCAGGTGAGATGAATAATTACACAGTCTGGACAGATGGGGATCCTATGGCTGTTGGAAAGGCAGGTCCTAGGCATTGTCAAATATGGGTTATCCCTTGAGGCAGCTACACATTGACACAGAGGAAGAAGAGTTCCTTTGTATAAGAGCTGGGATTGACTAATATGCAAGAAATTAATTTGCACATTCCCAATATAAGACTAGTAACAGTCACCAACTATGGGTAAGTGCTGAGCCTGCATTTGATCTCAATCTCCTGGCAATTTGCCAATTCCCTGTCATCCTCACTTTACAAAGGAGGTAGATGAGACCTGGGATCTCTAGGCCACATGGGGAGCTCTGAACCTAGCCTTACCCATTCCCCAGGCCTTGTTCAGTCCTTAGTCTCACGCTGTTCTTTCTTTTATGCTTGTGATGTTTAGAGAAAAGGTCTGTCTCTGTAGTCCATGCAGGCCCAGAGCTTATAGTCTCATCCAGGCTGGCTTCAGATTCACAGCATCTCTGGCCTTAGCCTCCCAAGTGCTGGGATCACGGACTTGAGTCACCATTCCTAGTACCTTTTAAAATTATGTACACAGAATGTCCCAGAAGCAGAGGTTTGGCTGGCTTTGTTCTCTGCTGTATATAACCTTGGGCCTGCCTGAGAGAAGTGTTGCCAGTAGCTGGGCCAGTGGAGGAAGCCTTGGGAAGCAAGGTCAGTATGACAGATTAGCCAGAGGGTGAAAACAGCTTGAAAGCCGGCCTATAGTTAGTCTCTGGTGTTCCCTAAGAAGACTAGCTGGCTGTGTGCACCCTCCAGAAGACTGAGGTCTTCGTGCTGACATGGCATTTGGTTGGTTTTGTGCCCTGTGAAAAGGGGAGGTGCTGGAACAGATCTGTGGCAGAAAAATAAATGATAGTGTGAGGGAGAGCAGAAGCCTGGGACAGTCCAGAAGGTTTGCCCAGGGTGGCCATTTTGGGAGTGGGTGGGATAGAAACTTGCCAAGTCCTGATAGAGTCCTGTTGTGGCCTAGGCTTGGAGCTCAGTATCAGCAGACCACAAGATAGGCTCTGCTCTGAGCTTGGAGCTGGAAAGCAGGATAGGATGTGAACTAGTGGACAGGTTCATTAAAGACATTGTGTGGGTGGACTGGGGACTTGGAGAAGCCATTGAGGAGCTGACAGTAGAAATGAGTGATAGCAGAGCAGACCAACAGGGGTTCAGAGAAAATATTCTAGACCCAAGCTGAGGCCCGTGCAGAAGAAGCATGGGGAGCTGCCACCTCCAGAGCCAGGGATTAGGGTTAAGATCTCTAGGCTGTGGCAGCAGGCTTAAGTCTCATCCCTAAAAGTGTATTCTTCTCTGCTTTAAAAAAACTACTGTGAACTGGAGATGCAGTAGTGTATACCCCCACTCTAATTAAAGAGGAAGCTGAGGCAGGACCTCACTTAAGCCCAGGAGCTTGGGGGCAGCCGGGGCAGCAAAGAGTCTGTCTTAAATAAATACATACATAAATAAAGCTGCTGGGATTGTAGGTTCGCACACTGGTAATCCCAGCACTCAAAGTTAAGGGTCACAAGTTTAAGGCCACCCTGAGCTGACTTTTAAAAAAAAGGAGGAACTGGGTGGTGGTGGTGGTGGTGGTGGTGATGGTATTCGACTTTAATCCCAGCCCTCAGGAGGCAGGGGCAGGCAGATCTCTTGAGTGCAAGGCCAGCCTGGTCTAAAGAGTTCCTGGACAGCTAGAACTACACAGAGAAGTCCTGTCTCAGGGAAATTAGAAAGGGTAAAGAAATAAAGAAATAAAGGAAAGGAAAAAAAAAATGAATAAAGATGGAAAGGGTCTTGGGTGCCGGACAAGCTGTTCAGTCTGTCGCTTTCCTGTCCCCTTCTCTGCTGTTTTCTGATTATGAGAGTAAGTTGTACTTGTTAAGATATAACAAGTATTATGAAAAGATACAACCAAAAAGAACAAATGCCATTGCCTCCCTGCCAGAACCCCTTGCAGGTAGAAGGGCAGCACGCTGCATGTGTAGTGCGCCTGGCATGAGAGTGTTAACCCTACACTGGGAATGCTTGCTGTTTTCTTAAGTTCTTTTTCTATTACATTTATTTATCCATTTAGTGTAGTGTGCGCACGCTCGCTCATGTGCATTCGCGTGTGGGTGCGTGCGCATGTGCCATGGTGCATGTATTAAAGTCAGAGAACAACTTGTAGGAGTCAGTTTTCTCCTTCCACCATGTGTGTCCTGAGGTTTGAACTCAGGTCACTCAGATCATCAGGCTTGACAGCAAGCACCTTTACCCACAGAGTCACGTATTTCTGGTGTGTTTTTATCCCCTCATTAAGCAATTTATGCCTGTAATAGGAAGAGCAATTGCACAGAAGAAAGTAGAACACCCGTGGTACACTCTGCACGAAGGGGCTGGCAGGCAGGGGTCCAAGCCTCTGAAGTAGGTCATGGGTGAGGGCCAGCCGTCTTTGGGCCCATAGACATTACCCTTTTACTTTCTCATGTGATCGAGCAGGTTTCCAGCACGTGGAAGGAACCTGCCTTTCTTCCCAGGCACTGTTGATTTTTGTATGTGGTTGGCCTTCCTGGGGGAGGAGGGCCTGGCTGTCTATCTTGGGGGAGGGGAATTTGGGTGTCTTACAGGCTGTGGGTGCAGAGGGGAGGCTGGCAGGGTGTTGAGCCCCCTCTGCTCCACTCAGCAGTTCTCCACTGACTTGGAATCATTGTTGCCAATAGAACTAGCCAGAGGTAGCCGATGGGCAGCAGAGGCAGCTCGGGGCCCTCCCCTTATGCTCCTCTCTGAAGTGAAGGCCTGCCACCTCCTTTCCTTCTCAGGGTGTTGGGCACTCAGAGGGGTGGTCTTTAAAGCAAGATAGTGGTGTACCTACCTGGGATAGTTTGTGACAGACACGTTTGAAAAATGCGTGGACTTGACCCCATGTTCCATATTTTGTTTGTCAATGTGAACGCTACCAGTTTTTTTGTTTTTTAAGTTTGCAGATAATATGCACTCGTGTAGAAAAGTAGGGTAAAGTGCAAACTGGATGAGACTGAGGGGCATTGCTTGAGCCTAGGAATTCCAGACCAGCCTAGGGTACATAGCAGGGCCTGTTTTCTTTCTTTCTTTTTTTTTTTTTCAAAAGGGGGAGCTAGAGAGGTGGTTCAGTGGTTAGGAGCACTTGGTCTTCCAGAGGAAGAGTTTGATTCCCAGCACCCATATAGTGGCTCACAGCTTATGCCCCCCACAAAACCTACATACATGTTGCATAAATATACAGGCACATACATGTAAATTAAAAGATATTTTTTAAAAAGTATGAAAACAAATAAAAAGGTGATGACTGAGCAAATGGAATTATGACATCCAGGACATGCGAGAAAATGCACTTTGAAGTGGTGGAGGTGGGCTCGTGTGGAAGGAAGCAGAGGCCAGTGTGTGGCAGTAACTGCTGATGCTGGGGATGTACACATGGGGGTTCTTGGTACCAGTGTCTCTGCATCTGCTGTTTCTATGCCTGCCCTTAAAGAGTTAGGTAATCACCGTGAGTGCTTCAGGAACTATCTTCCTAGGCATGTTCTGTGCTGATACATGTACAGAGTTTGTGCATGAGTTTTAAAACTAATTTTTAAGGTTCATAGCAAACTGAGGAAGGTAGAAAAATTTATATACCGCTGTGTATGAGAAACATCTCACCCACCTCTCACCCCTTCCCATGCATGTGCCCTGTTTGTTATAGGGCACAGAGGTCAGGACACATCACTACCATACAGGGTGCAGTTCACATGGGTCCTGCTTGCTGTTGGACCCCAAAAGTGTAGACAGATAGAACCCCGGCTTAACCTCTGGGCCTTGGTGACATCATCTGACTGCATCTTTTTTGTTCACCTGCGTTGTCCAGATGTTTCTGAGCAAGTCGCTTTCTGCTAAGTGGGAGTGCAGTTAGCTAAGGGATGGCTGAAGCCAGGCCTCTTGGGGCTAAGGTCCAGCTCCTGTAGCAGATGCTGTTTGGACACGTTTCTTAATCTTGGTGGTCTTAGTTACAGAAACTCCTTCCTTGAAGGATCATTTTGAGAGTTAAGTGAGTCATGTAAGTAGGCAGAGTTAATGTCACTGTCCACGTACTCGGCGGATGGGCATCTGGATTGTTTCCAGCTTTGCACTGGCTGCATGGTGCTGTGTGGGACTAGATGCATTTGCGGTTGGGAGGCCACCAGCCTTGCAATGGTACCCTTCCTGTACTCTAGTGCCAGAAGCCAGCCAGCCAAGTCAAACAGTTCCTGAATAGGGGAGTGAGGATGAAAGAAAACACGAGACATCTGAAAATTGAGAGGGATGGGAAGCCACTCTGAAAACTTTATTTTTCCAACACCCTTATAATAGTTACCAGTATACTTCCTTATGGTTAATAATAAAGCCTTGAGCATACACTGAACTAAATAAAATCAAAACATGAACAAAGAACCAGGATTACAAAACAAATACTTCCTCTAAAACAAAACACAGCGGTCATAAACATATCACAAAGGTAAGGAGTCTTGTCGTCAGAAAAATATCACATGTCTTGTAAATCAGTAACTTAAACTGCACAAACAAGTTCCTTAGAAACTGCAAAGATTGCCAGTATGTCTTCTAAAGACAACATGGCTGCAGTCTAGCTAACCGCTCTCCACACTCTAGTCTCTGGGACTTTGGGGTCTTGCCCTCCTTCAAGGCCACTGGCCCCAGAGTTTCCCTGAACCTCTTGCAGGCAGTTACAGCCCCTTCTCTTCCTTGATGGCAGCCTAAGGGCACACATTTCTCCAGCAGGCAGTGCCAGAGCCCTGTCTCCACTGAGTCCAGGGAAAGGCACACAGGGATGGTGTACTGATGAGGCAGGCCTGCTGGATTCCCTGCCTGCCTAGCCAGGCCTGTGCTTGAGATAGTGATCTAAGCTTCTGTCTCTCTGTCCACAGGGAAGGCTATCACAATCCCTCCATCTCAGGCGAGAACCTGATTGGACTAAGTAGAGCCCGGCGCCCCCACAATGCCATCTTTGTCAACTTTGAGGACACTGAGGTACCTGTACAGCCTTTGGAAGCTGCAGTACAGACGTGGAAGAAGGCCTGCACCAACCCCATAGATCAGAAGGTGGAGGAAGAGCTGAGGAAGGTGAGTCTCGTGGCCCATCGGGACTGCTGGGCTACTCCGACTGTACCACCGTGGGTGGCTAGGCTATTCTGCACTGGCTGGTTAGAACAGGGGAATTTTTACCTCCAGCTGTTACATTTAAAAGCTGTGTCAGAAGCTGGCCTTGTTGACTCGGACCTATAACCTCAGGAGCAGGAGTAGTGCAAGTAACAGGCCAGCTGGCCAGCAAAGTGTATACAGGGCTAGCCTTGGCAACTAGACTATCACAGAAAGTAAAAAGAAGGCTGGGAGACACTGTGCTGGGTCAAGTGCTGTCGAGAATGTGCAAGGCTGAGCACTCAGGACCTCAAAAGTCCTGCATTTCCAAAGTTGAAAATGTTCCCTAGAGTTTTTTAAAAGTCCCCTAGGGGTGCCAGAGATGGGTTATTGCTGGGGTGTGACTTGAATGGGGGAGCTGGAGTCTAACAGCCTGTGCAGAGTGACCACTTGTAACAAGCTTGTGGAACTGGCCATACTCCAGGCTGTAGTGCCTTCACGCTGGGTAGAGCTGGAGACATGTCACAGGACAGTGGCTTCGGGTACTGTGTGGTAGTGGCTGGGTCTCTGCTGGGTCCACAGGCCCAAGCAGCAGGTTTTCAATGAGGTTTTCCATGTTGAAGCTGAAGTCACACCCTGTTCAAAGACAGGGTTCTTCAGAGACTAGCTGTTACTGAATTGCAGTAGTCACCTGAGGCTTTCTCTGTGGCTCATCTTCATCCTGGCTCACAGGGCTTCTCTGTCCAGGCTCTCCATCCTCTGGCCACAGTGGCCTATACAGCCCTCCCCAGGACCAGGCTGTCCCCTTCATCTTCTCAAAGTCCCATCATCTCCAGCACTTGCCCTCCAGGTTAGGAATGATCAGGAGTCTGGGGTGTTAGTATGTGCTTGCTCGGCCCTGTTGCTCCAGTGCACTGTGAACTATGTAAGGACTAGGACTGTTGGGTCACTTCAGGACCCCCTTCCAAGATGTATAATCCATGTCCCTAAGGGACTTGGGGTAGAGAGGAAGGGGTTATGAGTGACTGGTAGGCATGCCCTCTAAGGGGTTCAGGGTAGAGAGGAAAGGTTTATGAGTGACTGGTAGGCGTGGCCTCTGAGGGATTCAGGGTAGAGAGGAAAGGTTATGAGTGACTGGTAGGCGTGACGGGTTCCAGAGGTTTGTTAAGTTCCTGCCCTCCACCGCTGGGGCCCAGATATGCAGGGACGGCTGGTGTGAGAAGGCCAGTAGCTGTTGGTGTTCATCTCAGACTTTGTCTATGACCTTCCCCAGCTCTTTGATGTCCGTCCCATCTGGTCACGAAATGCTGTCAAGTCTAACGTCAGTGTCCACCCTGACAAGCTCAAGATCTTGCTTCCCTATATGGCTTATTACATGGTAAGTGGCAGCTAGACTCACACTCACTTTGGTTCCCAGCAGTGTGGACCTTGATCCCTGATGTGACATAGTAGAGCCACGGCAACAGAAGGCAAGCATGCCTCCTAGCATCCCTGGCACCTGGCACCCTGAGACAAATTGTTAAAACTAGTTAGAGAGCCAGGAGGTGGCTCAGTGGGTAAAGGCTTGAGGATCCCCATGCCTACATGAAAACTAGTTATGTGCCTGTAACCCCAACACTGAGTAGGTGTAGTTGGGCAGATCCTGGGGAATTGTACCTTAAAAAATAAGGTGAGCAATAATAAAGACAACCAACAATACCCTCTAGCATATGGTGTACACACACACATACACAACACACACACACACACACAGACATGCATACCCACACATGTGTGCACAGACACACACACAGACCCATACACATGCACACAAAAAAGAAACAGCTAGAAAGATTTCAAAGCTCCCAGGTCCACCACAATCTTCTAATAGTGTTTCTGGCTATGTGTGGAAACTTTAGATCAGTAGTTCTCAACCTTCTTAATGCTGCAACCCCTCAATACAGTTGCTCATGCTGTGGTGACTCCCACCATAAATTTATTTTTGTTGCTACATCATAACTGTGATTTTGCTACTGTTATGAATTGTAATATAGATATCTGACATACAGATGGTCTTAGGAGACCCTGTGAAAGGGTTGTTTGACCCCCAGAGGGGTTATGACCCACAGGTTGAGAACTGCTGCTTTTGAGTGAAGGTGCTTTACCAAAGTCATAATAGGTAAGGATCTGTGCATCGTGACCTTGCATTGAGAAATTCTTAAAGGCCTGGCACCAGACGAGTGCCACTACCTTTATTCCTTCTAGAGCTGACGGTAAGAGTCCTGTCTTATCTCTGAAGAAAAGGTAGGCTCAGAGAGTCAAAATGCCATTTCTTGGTTCTGCAGCCTAGTGGCAGAGCTACCTGAGGCCCAGAGCCCAGGCCCCTTAGTGACAGTACCTCTCACCTCAAATCCCCATACTGAGTAGGGCTTAGTGGAAGAAGTCCACCCTTGATTCTTCCCAGGAGAGGATGGAGATGGGGATTGGGAGGGTGGGGGTGGTACAGAGGTTCCTAAAAGCTCAGAAGGAAAGGGGCCCTTCCTACCAAGGGGAGCCAGCATAAAACATGACCTCAAAGGTTAATGGTGGGCAGGGGCAAAGCCACCTTCTCTCACTGAGCATGACTTCTAAGTCTAACTATTAGTACTATTCAAGGACAGAAATCCATGCACTAGGACATCACAGAAGCCTGGAAGATCATCACAGAACCTTGTCAAGCAGTTGGGGTCTAAGCCATGTCCTCAGAGCTCCGGGGGTCCTGCTGCCTCACCACAGGGCTTGGTCTTCACCCAGGTACTAGAGGACCCTTGGCTCTACCTTACACCCAGTACCTTTTTGGTCTCCAGATAACAGGCCCATGGAGAAGCTTGTGGATTCGGTTTGGTTACGACCCTCGAAAACATCCAGATGCCAAGATTTATCAAGTCCTTGACTTTCGAATCCGTTGTGGAATGAAATACGGTAAAAATTAGTTTATGTTCTGTCTTTGTCTCTTTGTTTCCTCCTTCTCTAGCACTCCACCTTGAAAGAGACTTCTGTGTATGTATCTGTGTGTTTGACTACAGTCTCATGTGTATGTACACATGAGCACTCCTGTGCACACTTGGAGGCCAAAAAAGAGGGTCAGATGTCCTGGGTCACTTTCCACCTAATTCTTCGAGGCAGAATCTCTTCATGAACCTGGGGCTCACATTTTTTTGCTGGCTGAAAGCCAGCAAGCCCCAGCAATCCTGTCTCTCTCTCACTCACACACACACACACACACACACACACACACACACACATATTGTGATTGATGTTAGTTGCAGGTGCCGAAGAAGAGAAAGAAACACACCAGGATGCAAAGCCTTGAAGGATCAGAGGGAACAGCCTCTTCAGACTGCTGTAGACTGGCTCTTTCCAAGTACTTTTATTCAATAAGTACACAGAGACCAGTTAGGGCTGGGAAAAGTTCCATCTACCAAAGTTTATATTACACTTGCTACTTGAAAGAGCAAACAACCCACAGAATTCTCAGTCTCTTCTGACCACAGCTCGCCATGACCTCCAGGTGTGCTAGGAGTATCTTAGGACCAAGGTCTGCAAAGCTGCAGACTCTCAAAACATCAAGTGCAAACATTCCAGTGAATCAACAATTCTTCAAGGTCCAAGCAAGTCTCAAAACAATTTCTTCACCTCTACTGATTAAGCCAGATACAAGGCTTTACTACATATTTCACTACACATGCATACCCAGAACTTGGGTTAATAGGCATGCATGCAGTTGCCCAGCTTGCTGTGGAGATGCTGGGATCCTAACTTGAAGTCTTATGTTTGCACGGCCATCTCTCCAGCCACCACTTCTAGCCTCTTTTCTATTCTGGGGCTGAATAGGGATGTCTCAGCAGTTAAGACCACATCTGCTTGCAAAGGACCCAAGTTTAATTCCCATCATCCATGTCAGATGACTCACAACCACCTGTAACTCCAGTTCCAAAGAATACAGAGTGTCTGGTCTCCATAGGCACCTACACTTAAATGCACATACTGACACTGTGTGTGTGTGTGTGTGTGTGGGTTTTTTAGCTTTTTAAAACAAGCCTATTCCAAGCAGGCATGATAGATAGTCTATAGAGTGAATTCCAGGACAATCAAGGCTACATAGTGAGAGCCTGTCTCAAAAAAAAAGTCTATTCCTATGGAGAGACTAGAAACATTTCTATACCTCCAGCCCCTCCTACCCCTGAGAGTCTATGGAACAACATAAAGAAGCTTGGAAATGGAAATGCTGGCTCTTTGCTGGTTGTACAGTGGCCCTCTAGTTTATGAGCAAGGACCTGTGGCACAGGTCTTACTTAAATTTCTAAGCCCAGGATGCCAGGGAAAGCACATAAGGATATCAGTGTGTGAGAATGTGCTGGCATCAATTTCCCCTTTAGGTGGCAGATGGAGCTGGTCACCTTAAGGTGAATCCCTGGCTGTTGCTCAGCTGGGTTTAGCATCTACTTCCTTCTGACACATGGCCCTTGCATGTAGGTTATGGCTCCAGGGACATGCCTGTCAAAGCGAAGCGTAGCACATATAACTACAGCCTCCCCATCACCGTCAAGAAGACATGTAAGTAGCTGGACCGTCTGCATCAGGACATGGTCAAAGGAGGTGGACTTCTGGACAAGATGGGGGAGGTCTGCTGCCATTCCTTGTGGACAGGTGTAAAAGGCCAGGCATGATTCCCAACTCCTCTATACTAAAAGCACTGCCTTGCTTCCATGCAGCCAACCAGCTTGTCACCATGCATGACCTGAAGCAGGGCCTGGGCCCATCAGGAACAGATGGCCCACGGAAATTGACCTATAATAAATACAAGCTTAAGGTGAGCACCCTCAGGTTCCAGTGGAAGGGCAAGTGCAGGGCGGGGCTCCTGTAAGTGACCCTGGGAAGACCTTTGAGTGACCCAACTCTCTGCCTACCCAGTGCCTTTGGATTGCTCCCACCTCAGGACCCTCCAGAAACAGAGGGAGAACTTGAGGTGCTCTCTACCCAAACCCCTGGGGAGCTAGGGCTATCTGGGCAGAGAGGTAATGACAAGTCCTAGAGAGGGAAATTTGACCCCAGCAGATGTGTGGCTGCCCCGGTAAGCCGGGTCCCCTGAGGCCTGTAACTGCTGTGAGATGATGGGAGTCAGACGTAGACACGAGCATCTGGGGCTCAGCTGTGGGTTGACGTGCGATGGGATGGACCAGACCTCCAGGGCTCGTGTTTTCATCAGCCTCACCCAGCAGTGGTTAGCACACTCCCACGCTTCTCGTGTTCCCGCCACAGTCCTAGGAGAGGCCAAGCTAGTGTGTTCTCTACCCTGCGTGGCTGTGACAAAATTTAAATTCAGCAGAGACAGGTGACATGAGGGAGACAGCTATCCCTTAGTGCTATCATGCCTTGGCCACCAATGTCTTGGGGCCTTGTCCTTGACTCTAGAGCTGTGCTCTAAGCAGAAAAAAGAGAAAATGACACTAATTAAGCCCTACTTCCCTCCCCAGAAAGCGGTCAAGGGACTATGTCGGGCACATAGTGACTGGCTGATTAGAAACAGCTGGTGAGGAACAGACCAACTCTTTCTTTCGGGAAGGCCCAGAAGGCAGCCCAGCACAGGCTGTGGCAGCCCTGTGCTATACGCTGGCAGGCTTCTCAGGATCCCGAGAAGGGCCTCACTTCCTCCACCCTCCCAGCACCTCCCGGGGAGTGAAAGCCTCCTTTCTCCACATCTGCTGCCCACCCTGGGCCTGGAGACAAACTCCTTAGGCTCCTATGAAAGCCACAACATGGGTATCCCCAGCACTGTTAGCCCCTGGGAGCCTACATAACCATTGTATTCTCTCCCCTCCTTTCCCCAGGATTCGGTCTACATCTTCCGGGAGGGTGCTCTGCCGCCCTATCGACAGATGTTCTACCAGCTGTGTGATTTGAATGTGGAGGAGTACGTATGCAGGGCCCTGCACCACTGACAGCCTGTGGAACTCTGAGCTAGAACTTGCTCAGGAGCAGTGTTTTCTGAAGCTCTTCTTTCAGCTGAGCTCTAAGGGAGACTTGGCCACTGAGAGTTGGGTGCCGCTGCATGTGGGCTCTAAGGCCCCTGACAGCAACTGTGCCCTGTAGAAAGCAGCCCGGCTTGCTAGTAGCAATTGCTCCGGCTGGAGCCTTTGCCTGAGATGGGGTCCTGAATCTAGACACCTCCAGCCCATTCTCAGCCAAGTTTAGAAAGCACCAAGAGTCGGCAACAGCACGGAAGGGACAGGCCAGCATGGGAAATCTAGGGAGAGCCTGGCTGTTAACAGAGTGTGTGCCTGGGTTACACCCAGCTTTGTACAGTTTGGGGGGCCTTATTTGGGGAGGGGGGGAGGGCGTCCAGAGACAGCAAGGAGCCCAGCTGGGATCATTTGTCCCTGCAAGCTCTTCATTACCCATCACTTCTGAGACTTCCCTCTGAGCACTGTTTCTCACACAGAAACTGTAACCATGTAAGAGCCTCCTCTGGCATTCTGTTCCCACGAATGCCCTGCCCATAAAGCTGTGCTGGAACCCTCTCCCATGAGCCACCACACATGGAGCCTCACTTTGTGGCTCCGCTCCATAGAGCCCTGCCCCTGGACTCTACCCCCACAGCCTCCTCTGCCCACAGGTTGCAGAAAATCGTTCACCGCAATGATGGGACAGAGAGTGTGTGCACAGAGAGAGATGGATGGTGCCTCCCCAAGACCACAGACCACCTGAGGGACACCATGTCACTCATGATTCTGCAGACCATCCGCTCTGAGAGGCCTGGTGAGAGCTACATGTGCAAGGAGGCCTCAAACCTGTTCCCAACAGACAGCTCCAGAGACCTTCATGCTGTCCATCACCACTGGTGGGAGGGAGGCCTGTGAGCTGGGGCTCGGCTGTGACACCGAGCAGCGCCAAGACAAGAGGGAAAGGATGCTGCCTTCTAATACAGGAATGGCAGATCTGCCCATCTCCTCCCATGGGGCTGTGCAGCATTTCCTAGCTTCTTTCTTAAACCAAAGCCAGACCTAGCCACTGGGGCGGTGGAAAGTGGAGGACTTGCGAGGCAGGGAGTCTACAAAGGGACCCGTAGAGCAATGAAAAGCTCTTGCAGAGGACTCCTCCCAAGCTGGGTAGAGGGCATCTGGGTAGAACAGGGCTTCCTGGCTATCTTTGGGACATGGGCTCAACCCATGACTGAGTCTAGTCAAGGTTGTGACTCTGGACTGGAAATAATGCTGTATGCCCTCTCAAGGTGCATTAGGGCTCCAGGCTGCCCATGGCTCTCCCCAGTAAATGGATTCAAACATGCCTAATTAGGCTTCACCCTCCTGGGTCCCCACCCTCCTTCTTTCTGTAATAGCTTCTTCATTGCTGGAGCCCAGCTACCTGTCATTGTAAATGGGCGCTAGGGCTACCTAGGAAGCCTGCATTGGGACACATAGCCTTCTTTACTTCTTGCCCAGCTCTCTTCTCCGACACAGGTAAGGCTGATCGTGGGAAAGAGCAGCTGATGTTTGAGTCTGGAGAGGAGGAGGAAGAGGAAGAAGAAGAGGAGGATTTCAAGCCTTCAGATGGGAGTGAAAATGAGATGGAGACAGAGATTCTGGATTACGTGTGATGAAGCGCTGGTCCCAGGCAACCAGGTGAGACTGGCACTGTCCTCACGAAGAAGTCAGAGCAAGGTCACAGTGCTAAGAATGGCCCAAGAGGCACCTCTGAGGAAAGCTGGAGCCAGTGGCCTAACAAGCAGGCCCTGGTTCTCGCTGTGACCCTCTGCTCAGGACTGCCTTCTGCCCTGGGTGGTTGAGGACGATGACCCTAATGCCATGCAGATGACCCAAGACCAAACCAAAGCTAGAGGTGGATACGGTAAAGCTGGGGGTACCCATCCTGCCAGTGGTCTTGTGAATCTAGCGACAGAGGTGGCCTAAGGAGCCTGGTCTGTCATTATAGATGGTCAGATTGCCCTTGGGTTTGGATGCCATCTGTCTGAGGTAGCATCAATAAAAGCTGGGGCCAACCAGAATTGTCCTGGATGTCAGGGTATCTCAACATGAGATAAATGGAGGATTGTTTCTTCTCATGTGAATTGAGGCTCTCTAGCACTTCATCTGTTTCTTCTCTCACTCAGGACATGCTGGTATACCATGATGGGACAGTTGGGACAGGCCTGTGCCCCATCCAGGGTGGTAAGATGAGGACACTGAGCAACCCCAGGCCGGGCTCAGCCTGACTCCGCCAAATGGACACAGCTCTTCAGTTCCCTGGAAACACCCTGTTGTCTCACAGTTTCCTTTTGTGCAGTCAGAGACTGTCATGTCCCTGCCAGGCAGGCCTCCCAAGCCCGCAGGGCAGCAGCAGCACTTCCTGAAGGGTGCTGAGCCAGAGATGGGCCATTGCCTTGTTTCTCTCTGTGGCTTCCGTTCCTTGAACAGCCTGGCACACACGGTCAAGTCACAGCAGTTCCAGCTGGCCTCTACCCAGCCCGTCCTGCAGACAGGAGTGAGGACCCATTGTTTCATTTGGCCCAAGTGGGCACTCTGGGAACTTCTCAGCCTTGCAAGGAAGCAGCAGGACAGACCCCTGTGTCCCCTGCTGACCCTGCTTCCTGCTGCTTCAAAGAAAGCTCAGCCTAGAGTCAGGAAGTAGTTCTTCTCTAAAGGCTGGCTAGCCTTGCCTGTCCCCCTCAGGACTTCTCTCACACTAACTGCTAGGACACCTCAGCTGGGAGCACTCCCCCTTCTTCGCCGCTGCCCACCCTGGCCCTCGGGGTAGGGGGTGGGGGTCTAGGTCCAGTCCCATCTACCCACGAATGCCTTGACCCGTGCCCTCTGGAGTGCAGAGGCAGTCTCAAAGGTGGGCCAGACTCAAAGGACTTCCTGAGGCGTAGCCACATTTGGAAAAGTATAGCGATTCTTCCCAACTCCCATGTAAATAAAAGTGCTTTTAGTATGAAAACATAAATGCCCTCAGAGGCACTGGTTACCCGTCATCTGCCTTCACCGATACTGGGTCTTATTGCATATTGTACCCTCTATTGATTTGTTTTCTGTTTGTGTTTTATTGGACGTGTTTAAGAAAAGACCATACTTGTCTCTGACAGAACTACAGGGCTACTTGGTACTTGCTAGCCACGATTCTCCAGAGCAGCAGAACTGTTAGGATTTATTGTAAGCAGTTGGCTCACAATTGAGATACTGGGCCACAGTCTTCAGGGCATGGTGTGGGATGGAGATTCAGTGAAGGGCTGTAGTCAAAGGTAGCATGCTGGTTGCTTCCTTCCATCTCAGACTGCAACAGACCGCACAAAGCCTACCCACTTGGAAGCCTAAGCTGCCTTGTCAACACCCATCAATGTAAACAGCATTTCATCTGAAAACAGCCTCAGAGAGACACCAGAAGGATCAATGTCTTGTTTTAGAGTTTGTTGTTTTTGTTGGTCTTTTTTTGTTTGTTTTGAGCCCTGGTTGTCCTGGAACTCACTGTGTAGACCAGGCTAATGTTGAACTCACGTAGATCCTTCTGCCTCTGCCTCTGCCTCTTGAGTGCTAGGTTTGAAGACATGTACCACCATGCCCACCTTGGCTAAATATCTGATTACCGTGTTAGTCAAGTTAATACATGAAGTTGATCACCACACTTAACACAATTTCCTGTAATTTCTAGTTCTTTTCAGTGACCCTCTGGCCTCTGGGGGCATCTGCACTCACACGCACATACATAGACACATACATATACACATAATTTAAAATAACAAATTGAAGTACATATGTTTAGCAGTTGATAAATTATACAAAGTAACGCGATAAAATCATAAGACTACTTGGGGTCATTTAAGCTTCTGTGCTCTTTGTCCTTGGGGTGAGTTCTGCAGCTCGGTGCCTGAAGGGAACTGT
Organism: Cricetomys ansorgei; assembly: GCA_026225945.1. Lineage (NCBI taxonomy): Eukaryota > Metazoa > Chordata > Mammalia > Rodentia > Nesomyidae > Cricetomys > Cricetomys ansorgei. The sequence goes on from JAMJFZ010002611.1 coordinate 493,818, forward strand.
GCTCACACAGGATGCTCACTGACCCACTGCATCCTCTAAGCTTATGTCTCCTGCCTGAGAACAAGGTTTAAGCGCCTCTCCAGGGCACCTGTAAAAGGAAACTGCAGACCCTGCACTTGCAGTGCCAAGAGCTTGTTGGAGATTCCCTGGAGAAACTGAGGCTCAGGCCACACATATAGGGAGTGGCGGCAGCAGGCCTCACCTAAATAATGGTTTTATGTGGCACCAGTGTTGGTGGATTTTGCTTTTTAGGAAATTTCTCTTGAAATCCAACGTGTCTTAAAATTACTCAACAAAGTCCTGGTGTGTTTACGTCAGTGGGGTTAGTTTTCCATGCAGTCTTACCAGTTCACTTTGGTGCTTTCAGCCCAGCTTTTGGGAGGTTGTGAACTCTGGACATCCAGTTGTGGCCCTAGAGTTTCCCCATAAAGAACTCCACATCCCACAAATCAGTACATCCAGAGTCGGACAAAGATGTGTCCTTGTGGATCTGTCACTAGAGATAGGCCACTCCAGTGTTGGGGAAGTGGACATGGGGACTCTCCTTCCTGTGAACCAAAAAGAATTCTAAAAGCTGGATACTAAGAGGCCTCCTTCCTCTGTCCCCTGCTTCCCTCCTGCCCTCTGTCCTCCTATGCTACCCTGCATTGCTCAGCCTAGTGTTCCCCAGTACAGAATTGCTTTCTTTAGCACTGGTTCTCAGAATCAGTAGCTGGCACAAGATCCATGTGTGTTTCCTGCTAACCCACCTCTTCTCTATCCTAGCTTCCTGCTCCCCCCCTCATCTGCATACCTACTGTGCACCATAGAGACCTACACTGGACTGGGCTGAACACATGGGATGCTCTGGTAGATGTGGGTCTGTCTGTAGGTCTCCCATACTCTGGCACAAATGGGACTGTGATCTGAGCTGAGAGCTTGAGCTCCTGGAGGGGAATGGCTCCTGGCCTGGAAAGACTGGCCATGCATGGCCTGCTGCTGTGCCCTCAGGTGTCTACTGGAGACCAGTTCCAGCGGGTCAGGGTTCTTGAAAGGATGGATATGGAGTCGGTGAAAATTACTCATGCACACACTTTTCTCGAATCGAGATCTCAATCTTTCTTATGATTTTCACACACCTTATATACCCTTATAATAAAACTCTGTATTTGGTTACCATGAAAACACCCACCTATGACTAAACATCTTTCATATGTTTCATTTCATAGTAACATATATTTCTATACTAACATTGTACATTAAAGCAGTAATTTTTTTACTATAGATTGACAAAATTCATTAGTGCCAAGTAGTTTTCTTGGCAGGCTACTATTTATAGTAACAATTATTATTATGTTTAATACATGCCTAATATAATTTTATTGAGGTTGACTAGAGAATTACAAAGAATTTTTACTTTTTATTTATCATATATAGAATGAAATCTATTCCATTGTTTTTATGCTCTTGGGGTGCATTAGCAAATTTATAATAATAATTGTAAAACAAAGAAAATCAGATTTGACCAACTAAACAGTGAGCACTGAAACTCACCTGTCGTTAATCACAGACCTGTGGGCCCCAGCAACTGCACTCCCTTTCTATTTGCTTCCTGATCTAGCAATCCTCCGCAGTCAAGAATATGTTTGCTCTACCCAGGTAACTCTCCCCATAGCAGCTGGCAAACATAGTCTTTTTAACTATACATGTTTCTTAAGTTATTCTTTCTGGAGTTTCAGTTGAACCAATTTCACTGAGTGGCATTGCCTTTTTAGAAAATCACCACTGTTGTTATGAAGAGTAGTGAGGGACTGAAATTCCAAGACCCCTTGGAATTTTTGTAGCACAAGAAAGATAAAGTGACTCTAATAGCAGTCAGCATGTCAGAGTCCAGCAGCAGCAGCAGCAGCAGCAGCAGGAGAAGCCGTTCAGGAGACATCCCCTGGAAATGGTGGGCTGTACTCCTCAAGCCCCAACGCTGGCTGTATCCTCGCACATGGCTCTCAACAGGTGTCTATCATAAGAAGTGGTCCCAAAGCAGCTGAACTCCTTAAAGGGAGCTTCGTAAGATTTGATTCATGATCCATCACCATGACAACTTCTTCCTGGTAACCAAAGTACACTTCACTAGTATGGTGGTCTTTCTGATGACCTATTGGCCTTCACCTCCAAGCCCAGTACTTTTCTCCTGTTGTCCTTCCTCCCTCATTCTGTGCCTCTACTCCCAGGCTTTGTCTCTTTCTGGCTGAGTGTGCCCCAGGAGTCTCGCTTGTGTTCCTCAAAGAGCCCGACCCTACCCCCCCAGTGAGGCATAGAGGTGAAACATGATCTAATAAGACCAGCTTACTAGTCCAGACGGTGTTGGATCGTGGGCAGCCTGAATAACCGCAACATGCACACACTGCATCTTGAGTTCACAGGGCCCAATTGACCAAATAATTTATTTTGTCCATTTCTTATACCCTTCCCCACCAGAGGCATACATGAGGTTGCCAAGGCAACGATCACAAGGGGCAAACCAGGTGTACTTGCAAGCACGGGGTTGAGTGAATCACAAGGTAGAAGGCATAGGTTTGATCACAAGGTTACTGATCATAAGGGAAAAAGACATGTGTAAGCACTAGGTTACAATCAACAAGGTAAATCAAAATATATACAAAACATCATTGTTCTTTAGTTAGCCATAAAGCCATCCTCCTACTCTGTGAGATTAAGAAGGTCTCTTTAAGTAATCCTTGACTTCTCTGAAATGAACTGCCTCTGGGCTTGTCTTTTTTACAACTTAGCCCTGCTCAGCAGCTGTCCCAAATGAGAATTAGCTGAAGACACACAGCAGAACTTAAGCTCAAGATCAGGGAGCTCTCCACAATGACCCTTTATCTGAAGATGCTACCAAGTCCTGGCACGTGAGCCATGCCAGGGTTTGCTCTGGGAACTCCCCTTCCATCTGTACCAGCATGTCCATCCCAAGCTTCTTGTCCTCCCCTCCCAGGACTCTGCCTCCTGCACCCAGGTTAGCCTGTACTACCCTGTTCTTTAATGCAAGCTTTCTGAGTTACCAAGGGTCAGCAGTACCAGTGTCCAGTAGCACACAGCCATCTCTGGCTCAGGAGTCCCTCATGGATCCTCCTCTAAGGTGTTTGACAATTTGAGGTGCCCTCAAGATAAAGAACACCCGTTTTTCTGAAGGTGACACTAAACCCTAACACAGCAGAATACAGGAGACCCAGCCAGAGTTGGCCCTGGGTCCCTCCCCCACACCTTTCATGACACCTGCCTCTGCTCCCAGGCAGGCAGTAACACACAAAGGTGCACTGTGGGCACTCAGGATGCACAGGGCCTGCCTGACCTGGGAAAAACAGACCATCAGACACGTGTATGTGTGTACATGGTGTGCATGCACACGACCTTGGCTCCAGTTCTATAAATACTGGAGAAGTAGAAAGAAGGTCGCTCAGAGGCATACACTCACCATGGGGCGCCTGGAGGTTCTGTTTCTTGGCCTCACCTGTTGCTTCGCAGCAGTTTGTGCTGCAAAGGTAAGCTAGAGCCCGCAGGGGAATGCGTCCCTCTCTCTTCCATTAAGATCTGGAAAGGGGACAGAGCCTCGAGGATGGAGGACAGATAGATCAAAGAAAGGAAAGGAGTAAGAGGCCAGCAAACCCAACAACACTCCAAGTCCTGGTCCTGCCTGAGCCATGGCCATCTTGTCTTGTTCACATGAAGCCCCATGCAGCATGCAGAATTGTACACACCAGGAGTGTGTGTAAGGACATCCCATGCACTATTTAAAACATTTATACTAAAAAGCCCACTATTGCTCTGTGATTTTAGGTACGCCTAAGTCTGGCAAGCCTATCCACAGCCCCTGGCTGGGGTCAACTTTTCCCCTTTTATAGGGGGTTCCCCCCACAAAGAAGCAGCTTGCCTGACATATTACAGCAACCATGTCTTGTTCTCGAACAGGATTCTGAAATGTCTGTTCTAAATCAGGGGTCTGGCTCCTGAGTAACCTCCATTTCCTGTTCTTCCTGAGAGGGGGGTGAACTTTACCTGCTGTATGCAAGGCTCCCCTCCAAGTGCCCTGAGGAGGATGCACCAGCTCTTCTGGGGTGCCTGTAAAGTCTGCCCTCTAACCGTCCTTCTTGAGGCTGTGAGGACAAGTCACAGAAAGCCCCACAGATGCAAGAAGACTACAGAGGCCGCTGCACAGAGGACCCCAGCTCCTCACCACATTGTTCTCCAGCCCATTCATGCTCCAGCCCTTGTCTTGCTGTCTTGGGCCTCTGGAGACCATTCTCTATCCCCTGGAGCCTGGAAGTTAGGGTGCTGGTCCTGGGCTCCTGCCATTGTAAAGAAGTCATTTTCTTTTTGGGAGAGTTCTTTTAGAGTGTCAGAAAGATCTGGACTTACTCTCTACTGCTCCACTGTCAGCCAACACACTCATCTTACCACTGGCCAGGATCCCTGCATTCTTGGGCCCCTACATTCTGGAAGTGCCAAGCATCCAACACTGTCAGCAGTTGGACAGACCTTCCTTCTGACAGCCATCAAGCCTTGGAGGAAGCTGCTGTGGCCCATCTTCCATATGGGGAAATTGAGGCTCCAGGTCTCAGCTGAGTTCTAGACCTTTACTCCAGCTGAGCAGAACATGGGCTGAAGTGGCTTCAGATAGCTGCAGAAGGATGTGCCAGGGTTGAGGGGAGTGAACCAGCCCCTCAGGCACTTGGCAGGGGACCTGCTAGAGCCTGCTCAGTCAGCAGCTCTGGATTCGGGCTAACTAGCCATGCCCAAGTCCATCTGACCATGCGTGTCTTGCCTGCAGCTGGGTGCTGTGTACACAGAAGGTGGCTTCGTGGAAGGCGAGAACAAGAAGCTCAGTCTCCTGGGTGGTAACTCTGTTGACATCTTCAAGGGCATCCCCTTTGCCACCGCCAAGACCCTAGAGAATCCCCAACGTCACCCTGGCTGGCAAGGTGGGTGCTGGGTGCTAGACTGGGCCTGGCTGGGCTGGCCCTGACTGATCTTCTTCACGCCTGCTCCTTCTCTCTTTGTAGGGACTCTGAAGGCCAAGGACTTCAAGAAACGATGCCTACAGGCCACCATCACCCAGGACAACACCTACGGGCAAGAAGACTGCCTCTACCTCAACATCTGGGTCCCCCAGGGCAGGAAGCAAGGTCTGGATCCAAGTTTCCCAGAGGATCCCACCTCCACCGCCTTATCAGAGCTCCAAGCCCGCCCTAGGTTGCATTTGGTGCTGCAAAGCTGGACATCTCTGAAATAGGGCTACGGCGAGGAGGTGCTGCCCACTGCTGGTTCTCACAGCCTGAGCCTGCTCCTACACAGTTTATGAGCTGGCTCGGGAGAGGACCTGCCAGTATCTAAAATCTCTGTGTGCCCCTTTCAGTGTCTCAGAACCTGCCTGTGATGGTCTGGATCTACGGTGGTGCCTTCCTTATGGGGTCTGGCCATGGGGCCAATTTCCTCAAAAATTACCTGTATGATGGGGAGGAGATTGCCACTCGGGGCAATGTCATCGTGGTCACCTTCAACTACCGCGTCGGACCCCTGGGTTTCCTTAGCACCGGTGATGCCAACCTCCCAGGTACGTTGGCTGCCTCTGACCCTAGGAGTGGGACAGTGAATACGCTGCAGCCTGTGAACCCTCAGCCCAGCAGACAGAAGCACTTTGGAGCCCAGACAGCTTTGGGAAGGCCCAGGACTTCCTCACAGAGTTAGGATACTGGAGCTGAAGGCCTGTGAGGCCTGGGGAGCTCTAGGCAGCCATCAAGAAATGAGAGAGCCCAAGGGACAGACAGAATAAAGAAACACAAGTTGAGACCTGGCGAGCAAGGTAGGGAAGCTGAGGTAGAGTCAGGCGGACATGGAAGCCAGAGGACAGACAAACAGTAGGAGGAAACACGTGAAGGAGACAAGCAGAGCCGCCAGCCAGGCCCCTGTACCTCCCATCCCTACAATTCCCTTCAGCTCAGTCTCTTGGAGAGCTACCATTTGCTCTCCTGGGCTCTCCCAGGGTGAAAATGCAGTCAGGGCTGGTTCCCTCCCGTCCATGCTGACTTGCGACCCTCTGTATAAGCCCTAGGTCACTCATCTTCCTCCAACTCTAGTCCAGGGCCCTCCTGATGAAGACAACTCCCCTTTACCCTCAGGTAACTTTGGCCTTCGAGATCAGCACATGGCCATCGCTTGGGTGAAGAGGAACATCGCAGCCTTCGGGGGAGACCCTGATAACATCACTATCTTTGGGGAGTCTGCTGGAGGTGCCAGTGTCTCTTTCCAGGTCTGGGCACTCTGGTGGGATCTCCCCAAGATTAAAGGAGGGAGTCAATGGGTCCTAGGATAATGGTCAGAGCAGGATGTAGCTGGGAGCTCTTGTCCCAGGTGCAACCTATTAATAGGACTTGTGGGTACTGCAGACTCTCTCCCCCTACAACAAGGGCCTCATCCGGCGAGCCATCAGTCAGAGTGGTGTGGCACTGAGCCCCTGGGCCATCCAGAAGAACCCATTATTCTGGGCCAAAAAGGTAAGCGCAACAGGGCAGGAGTAGGCAGGATGGGACCTTCTCCATTTCTGTGCTGACCTGCATCTTCTGTTTGCCCATAGCTGTTCCAAGCCTGACCACTGCCTTCTTCTAACTTCTTGTCTCTGCCTTCCCCTAGATTGCTGAGAAGGTAGGATGCCCCACGGAGGATACTGGCAAGATGGCTGGGTGTCTGAAGATCACAGATCCCCGGGCTTTGACATTGGCCTACAGGTTGCCCTTGAAAAGCCAGGAGTGTGAGTAGGTGCTATTGGGTGGGAGGCATACAGGTTGGAGGTGCCAGGCTGAGCTCCTAGAGAAGATAGAAAGGTGCCAGACTGGGCCTTCCCTAATTCCCTGCCACTACCCCCTAGTGGGCCTCAGTGGTAAAGAGGGGTATATATGGATATTTCTCCAGAGAGACTTTTAAGACCCCAAACATGACCAGGTGTGGTGGCATACACCTTTAATCTCAGCACTTGGGAGGCAGAAGCAGACAGATCCCTTGGGTTTAAAGCCAGTCTTGTCTACATAAGGAGAGGCCAGTCAGAGCTACATAGTGAGGCTCCCCATCTAAAAATATAGGAAAGGAAGAAAGGAAGGAAGGAAGGAAGAAAGGAAGGAAGGAAGGAATCCAAATAGGAGTCCCAAACAGCAGAAACCCACAGTTTTCGGGAAATGTGTGGATAGACTCAGGGCCCCTACGCTGGATGGGCCACGTTCTACCTTCCTTGTTAATGTGGCAATGGTTTGCAAATTTCCAAATCCCTCCTGTGGTGTCTGGCTCTTCCCCCTGGAGCTGCCACCAGCAAACATGAAGAAACAGCCTGTCAGCCTAGGAAATGTGGTTTTTTTCTTGCTCACTCTTCCAAAGCAGAGTCTAGCAGTCTTAGCATTTGCCCTCTGTTTTTCTTTTTTCTTTCTGTGACACCACAGATCAAAACCAGAGCCTGTGCACTATAGGCAGACACTCTACCTCTAAGCACCTCTGCCACTCAAACCAACGATTTTGTTGGGAGAGCCACTGAAGAAAGCCTGGCTGTGCTGGGCCCATGGACACCCAGGGGCTCCACCTGCGGAGCCAGTGCTCAAGCCCGTTGGCAAGCCTAGAGGGCAGGCAGACCTCACTCATGGTGGCCAGGAGACTAGAGCCTCATTCCTGATATAGGTTCAACAAGGGATCGAGGGAGGGGTCAGGGATGCTGAAGCACAACAGACAGCCTGGCCTGTGGAGCACGGACTCTCGTCGTGGTCATGAGACAAAGTCTGGGAATGCTTTCGCCTGTCACATCCAGAGACGGGTACCACTGATGTCTAGCAGGTTGGGCTAGGGACACTTGTTCAGCATTCCACACATGGAACAGTCACCCCATCACAAGCTGATTGTGGCCCAAAAGTCCCTGGGGCTGGGGTTGAGGAACCCTGATCTGGTCAGAAGAGGGAAGGAGAGGTTGAGTCTAGTACAAAAAGGCCAGGAGGATCAGGCAGGCATTTAAAGAACCTGTTGGCTCTCCCACTCAGACCCCATTATGCACTATCTGGGCTTCATCCCTGTTGTCGATGGAGACTTCATCCCCGATGACCCAGTCAACCTGTATGCCAACGCCGCTGATATCGACTACTTAGCAGGCACTAACAACATGGACGGACACCTATTTGCTACCGTTGATGTGCCGGCCATAGACAGGACCAAGGAGAATGTCACAGCGTGAGCCAGAGCCCAGGGCCCAGGGCATCATGTACCCGATTACAGCTGGGAAAGAATAGGTCTTGATATGGGGGAAGAAGGGGGGTGGGGTGGGGCGAGTCAAGTGCCCTAGATGGGTAAGAGCAAAGAGGTGGGCGCTGTGTTGGATGAGTGTGGGCAGACATGCTCCTGTCAACACCAAGGGGCCCAGCGTCTGTTTTGTGCCTGCAGGGAGGACTTATACAGGCTAGTCAGAGGACACACTCTCAACAAAGGGCTCAGGGGTGCCCAAACCACCTTTGACATCTACACTGCGTCCTGGGCCCAGGACCCGTCCCAGGAGACCAAGAAGAAGACAGTGGTGGCCTTCGAGACTGACATCCTCTTCCTGATACCCACGGAGATGGCTCTGGCCCAGCACAGAGCCAACGCCAAGTGAGGTTCTGGGAAGGGGTCGGGGTCCCCGAGAGGACTGCCGGGGCTGCTGCGGCTCTCCACCGAGGTCTCTTGGCTAACTAGACAATGGATTTAGCTCTGCTTCAAATCAGTCAAGGTTAAAAAGGTAATAGAGGCATACACCTTGCCCAGTTGTGTGAGAAATATGAATCCAGATGGAGAGAAATAAGTCTCTGACCCTGAGTTGTGAGCAGTGAAGGTCTCCGAATATTCTGTAGAGTAGAAACATGAACCATTGAAACTGAAGGTCCATGAATGTAGGCTGCAGTTTTTCTTGTGACATCTTTTAATCACAGCATTTCAGGAGGCAGAGCTCTGTGAGTTCAAGGTCTACACAGTAAGTTCCAGGCTAACCAAGGCTACATAAAGAGACCCAGTCTCAAATAGACCCCTTTCTTTGTGAGTCTTGGGGATCCGCCAGCCCCTGTTCTGCTCCCCTTGGCCTCTCTCCAGGGCCTTCCTCCCAAGGGATTCCCCTACCAACCCAGCTGCCTCTGTTCCTTTAGGAGTGCCAAGACCTACTCTTACCTGTTTTCCCACCCTTCACGAATGCCTGTTGTCTACCCCAAATGGATGGGGGCCGACCACGCCGATGACCTCCAGTATGTCTTTGGAAAGCCCTTTGCCACCCCACTGGGCTACCGGGCCCAAGACAGGACTGTCTCCAGCGCCATGATCGCCTATTGGACCAACTTTGCCAGGAGTGGGTAAGGTGTGGGGTTAAGCCCAGGACCAAGGGCAGCAGACTTAAAGGCTCCTCTGCCACTGTGGCCTTGTAGGCCTGGGCTCCAGCCCTTTTCCCCTCACTTGGGCAAACTTCTTATCCTCAATGATAGCCAGTTTGCACATAACTAGAAGAGCTCCTGACCCAGCCCCAAAGCCAAGCACATGCTCACCATGACTGAGCATCAAAAGGTTGGTTCAGATGGTCAACCAGTCTATGCGCAGAACTGTCTGGAAGCACAGGTCTCCAGCCTCTTTGCAGTCCTCAGCACCTGCTCAGTCTCTTCTCACTCTTCAGGGATCCCAACATGGGCAACTCAGCCGTGCCCACACACTGGTACCCTTATACCTTGGAGAATGGCAATTACCTTGACATCACTAAGAAGATAACCAGCACTTCCATGAAGGAGCACCTAAGGGCCAAGTTCCTGAAATACTGGGCTGTGACATATGAGGTGTTGCCCACAGTGTCTGATGACCAGGACATCCTCCCTCCCCCTGTGGATGACTCCCAGCCTGACCCTGCGCCCCCAGCAGACGACTCCCAGCCTGACCCTGCGCCCCCAGCAGACGACTCCCAGCCTGACCCTGCGCCCCCAGCAGACGACTCCCAGCCTGACCCTGCGCCCCCAGCAGACGACTCCCAGCCTGACCCTGCGCCCCCAGCAGACGACTCCCAGCCTGACCCTGCGCCCCCAGCAGACGACTCCCAGCCTGACCCTGCGCCCCCAGCAGACGACTCCCAGCCTGACCCTGCGCCCCCAGCAGACGACTCCCAGCCTGACCTTGCGCCCCCAGCAGACGACTCCCAGCCTGACCTTGCGCCCTCAATGGGCAACTCTGTGGAGGTTCTAATGGCTAAAGCCATTGGCTTCTAATGTCTTATAAGCTTTGGTCCCAAGATCCTCATGCTCTTCTTAGCCCTTCCTCAATAAAGTCTCAGCTTTGCCCACCTGGTATTTGTCTTTGATTCTGAAACAGCCTGGAGGAAGGAGGACTCGTAGTCAATGGTAACAGGCATTTGGTCCATTCCCACCAATTCCCAGGCTGCAAAACTTAAAAAGACTATCTTTAGCATAGGAGCAAACACACAGCACCAGAGATATTGAACATGGGAGTGTCTCTTGCAGGCAGGAAACAGATCCTGGGATCCTGGAGGTCACTCAGCAGGGGCATCCTCCAGCCCTGACCAGCATATGTGGCAGAAAGGCAGGACCATTTGGGGCACAGGCAGTTACAGGGAACTAGAACCTGCTTCACAGGCCACAGAAATGCTAATTGGAAGCATACTACAGCCTTGAGCACTGCACCCCGGCTTCCACAGGTGTGGGTGCCAGCAGGGGGTGGAACCCTGAGGCCTGAGGCCAGGAAAAGGGTATCAAGAGTGTCTCTATAGGAAAGGAGTTGGCCAAGATCCTGCCTGTCTGTGGGTATCCCTCCTCATCTTCCTCTTCCCCCTTCTCTTTTTCTCCTTCTTCTTCCTCCTCCTCAGACTTTTACAAATGACTTTGAAGTCTACATGTCCTAAATCAAATCAAAGAAACATTGAGGCGAACTTCAAATTCTTCCCTTTCTCCACAGTGGTTAAGAAGGCTTTTTCTAGGGCAGGAAACCATCCTTGCAAGTGGCTTTTGTTTGGAACCTAGATCTTGCTGTACTACTGCCCAGGCTGGTATCAAAACTGGGCTCAAGTGAGCCTCTGCCATCAGCTTTCCAAGAAGCTAGGGTTATGAACTAGAGTTTATAGTAATTATTTATATTAAATAATTATATTTTAAGTCAGAGCTTTGCTGTCTATCTCAGGCTAGCCTCCTGCCTCAGCCTCTCAAATGCAGGATCACGGGTGTGACACTGTGCTCAGCCTGCAAGTGCAAGGTTCTTAAAACTGATGAGCGGGTCAGCAAGATGGCTGAGCAAGTAAAAGCACTTGCTGTGCAAGCCTGACAATCTGTGTTAGTCCCAGGATCCGAAACAGTGGGAGGAGAACCGGTCCACAAAGCTGTCTGATCTCTGATCTCCACGTGTGCATACACCTCCCACACAGTGAAAAATGCTTATTAGCAAGTTGTGATAGAGTACATGTTAGGCTTACTGAACTATTTTCAGGAGAATTACACTGTTGTACCACCACCATATCTATTTTCAAAACTTTTCCATAACCTCAGGCAGAAACTCTGGATCCACTGAACACTGACTGTCCACTTTCCTTCCCCAGCCCCTTGTCACCTCTGTTGTCTCAGCATCTGCCTGTTCTAGATGTTTCTTTTCTTTTTTCTTCTTGGTTTTCCAAGACAGGGATTTTCTATGTAGCCCTAGCTGTCCCAGAACTCGGTCAAACTCAGAGATCTGCCTGCCTGCCTCTGCCTCCTGAATGCTAGGATTGAAGGCATGCACCGCCACCGCCTAACCTAGATATTTTTTCTAAGTAGAATGATCAAACGTACTCTTGAGGTCTGTCTCTGTTCTCCAGCCTTGCTTCTGGCTGAGCACATTCCCCGTCTGTTGCTGGTATTTAAGGAAGGCGAATACTCCTGTTGATTGTTGCAAAGCTGGTAGCAATTTACTTACTTTCAAATTTGAGTGACTTGGGTCCTTTCTTTTCTTTGCTGATCTAACTAAAGGCTTATCAATTTTGTTAATCTTTTCAAAGAACATGTTTCTCTAGTCCATTTATCTGATGTAATTTTCCCCGTTTTATGTATGTGGGGTGTGTATGTTTGAGTATATATGGGTACATGTGAAAGTCCAGAGCTGATGTAAGGAATCATCCTGGATTTTCTTTTGTGGTATGGGGCATCGAACCCAGAGCTTTTCCCCACAGTAGACAGGATATGCCTCCAGCACCGACCCTGGCTTGTTTTGTTTTTAAAATTGATTTGTTTTTATGTGTATGGAGTTTTCCCTGCATGCATGTTTGTGTGGCACTTGTGTGCCTAGAGGCCAGAAGAGGGCATTAGACTCCCTAGAAGTTATAGGGTGGTGAGCCGCCACGTGGAACCAAATCTGTGCGCTCTACAAGACCAACATACAAGTGCTCTTAACAACAGAGCTCTCTCCAGACCCGGTTTCTTTCTAAAACTCCCACGTATTTATTCATTCATCTTGTGTATGTGTATGCATGAGCACTTCCAGGAGTTGGGTTCTTTCACTACCATGTGGGTCCCAGGGAACAGGCTTGAGTTGTCAGGCTTGGTGATAAGAGCTTTTACCTACTGAGCCATCTTGTTGGCTCACAATCTGCCATTTCTTTTTTTCTTTTATATATATGTGTGTGTGTGTGTGTGTGTGTGTGTGTATGAGTGTTTGCTGCATGTGAGCATCATGTGTTCCAGTGCCTGAGGAGGCCAGGAAAAAAATGCCAGATCCCCTTGGAGCTGTTATTACAGGAGGTTGTGAGCTGCCTGATATGGGTGCTAGGAACCAAACCCGGGTCCTTTCCAAAAGCAGCAGCCTGTCTGAGCACTGCCTCCACAGGTTTCACCGACACCTCCCCACTGCATGTGCTCGTGTTTGCTGAGCCATCTCTCCAGCCCCCGACCTCCTATCTCTATAAAGACTGCATCCTTCATTTTCAGATAGCATCAATTCTGAGGGTGCACCATACTTATGAGAACACCCCAAGGGTGCTGGGAAGGGCTGCCAGCACAGAGCACAGCTCCTGTTTAATAACAGTCTGCTGTACCAGAGGTGGTGTTTCCTTCAGCAGGCCTGGAAAGGGCAGCTGGCTCTTCTATATGTAATCAACTGAGCTCCTCCATGAATTAGAGTCAGAGGACTCTGTTAGTAGCAAAGAAATAAAAAGATCAAAGCCACAATGACCAGGCCATAGTAGAAACGGGATTTTAATATAATATTCAAGTCTAGCATTTTCTATTTACAACAAATAAATATTGCCCCACCCCAATCAGTAAACTTTTTTAAACTTTTGTACAAATGTTCAGTCATCTTCCCTGTCCCCGCAAATCTCCTTACCCCCAGCCTCCCATCTCATGTGGTCTTGTACAACCCAGAATGCAGTGGTGTTGAATGGCACTTTCAATGGCATGGGATTCGATACCAACCGGTGGTCCGTGAGAGGGCTTCTCTCTCTGATCCCAGGGAGGCTGGGGCTCGTTGTGGGTGATACTCCCTCACTCTGTAGGCCCTGAAGGTGGAATCTTTGGTGCAGCCTGAGAAAGGCTAGAGTGTGGGAGGAAAGGCCAGGACTGCCATGAAGGTCCCAGGCCAGTGCCTGTGGGCACAAGGAGAGAATGCAGTGGTCAGCCCTGCTGGCTGTGTGGGTGCCCTGGAGCATCCGGGGTCATGGGGGCCAGTGATCTGCACCTGGGGAGGTGTCAGGAAAGTGTGAAGGGCAGTGTCCAGGGCAGGCAAGGTACCATGCCCGGTTGGCAGTACTCCTTGGCAAAAGTCAGCTAGTCCTCTGGTTCCAGAGAGCAGAAGGCACCTAAGGCGGCGGAGTGGTCCCCGGAGGCCAGGTCAGCCTGTCAGTGGCAGGTGTCAATCCCGGCAGCAGGAGAGGTTTAGGGTGAAATTGGAGTCTGGGGGTAGCTTGGGCTGGCAGGTGGGCAGAGGTACCTGTGTGGCCTGGGCCACTCTAGTCTGTAAGTGCTTAGTCCCCAGCCAGCAAACCCTGGGAGACGTCCTTAGAAGATGCCTTTGGCAATCTTGAGTCCTTTCTGCTTCATGCGAGGGAGGGTGGAGCTGGCTCCATGCTTGACCTTTGCTCCCTTGGTGAAGGTCCGCTTCTTTAGGATAAAGTCATAGTTGGCAGTAGAGTTCATGGCATAGAACACATTGGCGTTTTCTGGAATCTTTAGCTCTGATGGGAGAGGGGCAGGAGGACAATCAGTGGTGCTTACAGAGCCGGGATACCCCCACAACTTGAGAGCTTCCTCCAGGCCAGGCCATACCAAGGTCCTAAGGGCCCTCCACTCCAGCTCCACTAATACCAAGGACCTCTCCTGTGACTCCCATCAGGGTACAGATGATGCTGAGAGTCTAAGGATACTGCCTAAGTCTCTGTATCCCACCCATATGGCTGTCTAATTGTGACTTCCAATCAGAGCAGGCTTCCTGGAATCCAGACTGCCTTCCTTGATGCTCTTCTACCACCCACAAAGGCTCTAAGGACCAGCAGAGGACAGAACCTTCTTCTGGGTCCAATTTTCACCAGTCTCTTCTGGCCCAGAATCTGTCCATCATTACTAAGCTGGACTTGCAGCTTCTGCTTACCCTGTGTCTGACTCTGTAGTTCCTGAGCATCTGCAGGCCTATTTTCTGAAAGGTGGTGGTGGGGAGAGGGAGGGCCGTCATTCTGTCCATATAACCAAATGGTATACGAAGCTAAGAGGTGTTGCAATACAACATCTATATGTCACGGGAATCATTGCTGATTGGGGCAAATGGTGAGATGTGGGTGTCTGGCACATTCACAGTGTGATGACACACACCCACACGGTGACCTCTGTGGTGATTTTTCTCTCTAGCATTAACCTTCTGGCCAGAGCCTCCTTTCGGGGAAAAGGACTTAGGGCGCAGAGTGCCTGGAATTCTTCAAGGTCCTCGAGAACGGGCTGGTTCTTTTATCCTTTTAATTATGTGCATGTGTCTGTGGAGGCCCAAGGAGGGCATCAGGTGCCCTAGAGGTGGAGTTGCAGGAGGTTGTCAGCCAGCTGATGTGTGTGCTGGGAACTGAACTTCTGCAAGAGCAGCACACACTCATTTTTTAAAGGTTTTATTTTATTTTAATTTTATGTATGAGTAGTCGCCTGCATGCATGTATGTGCAGAACATGCAGGCCTGGTAACCCAAGGAGATCAGAAGGGGGCACTGGATCCCTAGACCTGGGATTACAGGTGGTTATAAGCACCGTGTGGGTGCTGGAAACTGAACCCGAGTCCTCTGGAAGAGCAGCAAGTGCTCTTAACCACTGAGCCATCTCTCCAGTACACAGTACACACTCTAAAACACTGAGTGAACTCTCTGGCACAGGTTTGTTCTTGATTCCATCTTTCTCCTGGTTTCTAGAATACTGACTCAGTGTGTGTTCTTTCAGTGTCTTATTGACAATTCTTCCTGAAGCACCTGCTTTCTTATTTTAGTCAGAGTTCCCTCCAGCAGGCCCGTGAATAAACCTCTCCAACTCTTGCATCTTGGATGGGGAGGCCCAGCAGATGCTGGGACAGATGAGGAGACCCTGGGTGTCAGTCTCCGAGGCAGGCTGCTGTGGGCACCAGGCCCACACTTACTTGCTACCGTGCTTTGGACCTGGGGCAGAGGACGGTGCTGACATGCCCTTCTGCCACTGGCCTCGGGTCTGACTGTCTTACTTACTGTGATCTTCTGAGATGATCTGCACTAGCTCATAGTCCTCTGGCTCATCCTCATCCAGGTTGTGTTTGTCCAGGGCTTTTCGGATGACAGTCGGAGCCTTATCCTGGCTGGTCACCTGAATTGGAATGGGGGACAGACTATCAGGACAAGCGGCCAGATACCCATCTAGGACACCCCTCACCTTCTGTTTCCTTAGAGTGGCCTCCATGACATGAGAGAACTGTTGTCCAACTGTTCTCATTTACCTACAACAGCCTGACACCAACTGCCACACTGCTTTGGGGAGCTGTGTGCCCCCCAAAACAAGAGGATCAACAAGCCAGGGAACCAATAATTTCCACTCCAACCCTAAGGAGGAACAAGCCAATGCCCACTGTCTGCCTATGTCCTGCCCCGAAGCTGTGACGGCAGGCAGCACAGGCTAGCTCAGGGGACTTGGTCACAGGGTGACCCAGGTGAATGTGAGTAAGAGTCATTCCACCTCCTGCCACGGAGGGGCTGAGACTCCATTGGGGCGGTGTAGGGTAGGGTACCTGACCCAGTGCACTCAGGTCACCTGCAGCTGGAGCCCTTGCAGATGAGAAAGGTCCTCCCTGTGTGCCCATCCACAGTCTGTGGGCAGATCCCATTGGCTCCACGTTCAAATAACATCAGACTCTGACACTACTGACTCTCCCCATGACCATCAGCCTGCTGCGGCCCCTCTCTCCCCAAGCTGGACTGCACCAGCAGCCTCCTAAGCAGCCTGCCTCCATCTTGGTTAGCAGCCCATCCCTATGGCTTCTGTTTTGGCCTCCAAGAGGAAGTCAAGGGTCTTACAGCTGAATGATGCCCTGACCACCTCTCCCTCAACCCCTGTCCCATTGCCTCAAGCCTGAGGACCCACAGGCCACAGCTTCCTGTGGGCGTGGGCACACGGCTCCTCTCCCTCCTCTCAGGCCCTGAGTGCTGACCAAGGTCTCCGGTTACCTCTATTCTTTAAACCTATGTCAGTGCTAGGAGGGCAAAGACAGCACGTCTGCCAGCCCGGCCAGGTCGGGCCCCGCGAGGACGCCCTGCTGCCAGCTCACCAGGATGCTCTTGTACATGTTGCCGTTGTCCACGTCCAGGCTGACCCGGATGATGCAGCAGTCGCCCACCTGCTGGTTGTAGAGCGGCAGTGAGGCACTGTAGCTGCAGACCCCTGAGACGGAGCGCTTGTGGCTACGTGTGGTGGACACGGGGGTGGTAGAGGCTGATGAAGAGGAGGTGCTGCTGGAGGCAGAGCTGATGCCGGAGGTCTCTGGGGACGATTGCGAGGCTGACTCCCAGAACTGTGGACAACAGCAATGTCAACCATGGCCTGGGTCATGAAGGGCCCAGAAGGCCGGCAGTCAGCTCTGGGGACTTCTGGACTCCTTGTTGGACACAGTGTGAGACCAGCAAGGGGGGTTCGGGGGGTTGGGAGAGCATGGGTGGGTCACCTTCTTTTCCTGGCCGTCAGGAGACTCTGGGACAAAGCTCATGTTGATCTCCTCCACATCAGAGCTGGAAGAACCGGCTGAGTGCACGCTCAGTGCGTCAGTGATATCTCCGCTGCCAAGGTAGGGGCCGCACCGAAGCTGGTCACAGGACTTGGAGTGGGCACTGCTACTGGTACTGAGCTCTGTACTGGGAGCCTGGCGGCTAGAGGAAGAGGGTTGGCTTACTTTAGGGGTCTTCTTAGAGACACCACCCTTGACTGCTCTTGAGTCTTGGTTCACCAGTCTTCTGTTTTCCCTGGATATCTGACGGATCACCCCATTTCAGAGAGGTGGAAACTGAGGCCCAGAGAGCTGGTTCAATTCGTTCCGTGACTGACAGGGCTGATCAGTGTTAGGGAAAGACCTCGGTGCTAGCTCGGCTGGCTCTCCTAGCCCACAGTCCCGAGGCTTCTCTGGCCCCCTGGGTTAGGACTTACTCGCTCCATCGCTTGACAATGGCTGTGCTTTTCTTGCTCCTGAGGGTGTTGCTGGCTGACTCAGACGGGGGCTCCAGCTCACACGACAGGCTGTAGCTAAGGCAGAGGAGGAGGCTGTGAGGCTACTAGGAGCCAAGCTGGGGCTCCCATCCAGGGCTAGCCTAGAAGTTGGCGCCTGGGTAGGCAGTCATCTCTAGATGACAGTGTGACATCATGACCCCCTGCCTGAAGCTCACCTCTCAGCCTCACTGAGCCGTTCCATGGCTCGGAACCAGGCTCCAAAGTGCTCCTCGGGAGCAATGCTGTAATTGTTGCAGGCTGACTGCAGCAGCTTGATCTGAGCGATCACTTCGAACTCCTGGGTCAAGGGGAAACAGGGTGGTGGGCCAATGAGGGTGAGGCAGGGGCTAGCCTCTGGGTCTGTCTCTACTTAGTCCCTCCATTTACACCCACTCAGGCTCCTTCCTGTTTTTATAGTCCAAACAGCCACTCCTAGGAAGCTGTCCGAGAGGCCATCCCCAGCCTGGTTTCTATGGGACAGCTCTTGAAGGTTATACCCAAATGTCACCATAAATCAACACAAGGATGGAATGAGAGTGTCTTGCCTCGCTCATGTCCCCCTCCCCACCCGAGACGGGCAGCTGCTCACCTTCCTTCTCTTTTCAAAGTTGATAAGTCTCCCCTAGAAGACAGACAGCCAATTGTCCATTAGAATGCAACAGCCCCTTCCACCATCAAAGTCCTGCCAACCTTGCTCTGCACTACCACAGGTGCCCACTAGGGGGCAAGTGGCACCCACACCTGGTCCTGGGCACCAGCATAGGAAAAGCTGAGGGCAGAGGTTTGTAGACATTCCTGTCCAATGCATTCTGAGTTAAAAGGCCCTGCTTGGCCCTTATGCTGTCTGACCTTGTGGTGCCCAGAGTCACTAGGTGAGGGTTATGCATGTCTAGGGTGGCCAACCTACTCCTCTGCTCAGCTGTCGGGCAGCTCTGGAAGGGCACCAGGGAGGCAACCTCAGAGCTCAAGCATAAGTAGGGGGCTCTGTTCTCCTAAGCCTCAGAACTTAACCCTCAGCCCCCCACCTCAGCCCCAAGTTCACTTACATACAGATAGTCCTTCATGGCCGTGTCCAGCATCACCAGGTCAGTGAGGAATGTTCCCAGGTAGGGGACAGTGCCTTGGATGACACCCTGGGGCATCAGGTGGGAAATAAGCAAGGCTTGGGCCCTTCTCCCCTACTCACCTGACCCCAGCCCCCCCAGGGCCTTCCACTTGGAGCAGCTCAAGAACCTCTGTCCCCTTTCTTCCAGGTTTCCCTCCTGCTCCCATCCCAGGCTGGCAATGAGCAGATCAACATCATGTGGCCCCTGCTCATACCCTCCCAAAGGGCTCTGCCAGGCTCTGAGTCTGGTGGTGCAGCTTCTTCTTGTCCCCCAAGATGTAGCTGGTCACCGTGCCACCAGAGGTAAGGGCCAAGGGAACCCCCCTCCCCACCTTCAGGTCACTCACTGTCTCCTTCTGCCGCCTCTGGGCTCTCCTAGGGTTCATCTCCAGTGTGGCAAACTTGGAGGTTCCCTCCTGCCAGGGTCGAAGGTGACACCAGTGAGATTTTCTTCCTCTCCTGATCCCAATCTATATTCTGACCTTGGGCCTGGAGGTTCTTGCATTGGCTGGGCCGACATGCCTGCTGTCACGTTTGATGCTTCTAGATCAATCACCTGTTCTAACACTCACTTGTAGGGGAGAGAGGGCCTGGGTCTGGCCTTCTTATACCTATGTCCTCACCTTCAAAGTTCAGGGGATCCTGTACCTGCCTCCTGGGGACAGGAAGACTCAATGCCTGGCCCCCAGTGGCCTCAGTACCCTCCAATTTGCTAGACAAGAAAACGGAGGCCCAGAGACTAGCAGCTACTTGTGCAGAACCCTACAGGGACTCAGAAGAATACAGCCCCCTGCCTGGGGTCCCATCTTTTGGCCCCTTGGTATGTAGCAAGATGTTTAACTGAGCTCAGTCATACTGGGAAGAGGGACAAGGTTTCCCAAGCTCCTTGTTCCAGCCCCCAGGTGGGGCCTGAGACACCAAAGTTTCAGGCTCCACAGAGCCCTCAGCAGAGCCCTCTGCCTTTGTTCGCTAAGCTCCTCAGGGCCCATGTCTGCCTGATCAGTATGGTCAGTCCCTGCCCGCCACAGGTCCTCACACGGTCAGCAGCTTCTGCTTCCAGCAGAGGGGAGAACATATCCATACCCTGGGACTAGATGTTTGGACTGGAGGATGGTCCCCACCAACCTAAGATGGCCTGTCCCTTGGGATGGGCCTGGTATCATAGAGACAGAATGGGCTGGCTCAAGGAAGGAGGTAGTTGCACCCCCTGCCATCCACCTGCCTGTCAGTCTGCCAGTGGCTAAACCCTAGCAGGAAGCTGTAGACCTGCTAATCTGGCTGGCTTCCCCACCACATCGGATTACCAGGGGCCTCCTGTTCCTCCAAATGCCTGCCACCTGCCCAAGGGTCAGAGACAGCCCTCCTCCCTTTGTCCTGCCTTGACGGGACTGGAAGTTTGCCAAACACTTTGAGCGATGCCTGCCACCCTGCCACCCCTTTGTTCCCCCCTCTGCCATCATTTCTCCCACCTCACCTTGATGAGAAGCTCTCTGCTCAGGGAGTAGTTGTTCTCATCAGAGAAAATCTCCGACAGCTTCTGGAACACACGAAAGCTGTCCCTGAAGGAAGTGCAGAGAGAAGGCAACAGTTGAGAAGGGTGTGTACTGGAGCAGGGACGACGGGGAACCCAGAGAAGGAGGTTCTGAACATGGTTCCACTGGGGTCTAAGGGACAGTTCTGTGACTGTGCAAGCATAAAACCCTCACCTGGCTCTAATCAGGGTGTTCACACTGAGCTACACCCACCAGTGGGCCTGCCTTTGGACTTTGCTGCTGGAACTCACTGAAGGTAGCGCCAGCCTGGGGTACCGTAGGGGCGGGGGATGGGGAGGCCTACCTGGAGACCTCTTCCCACGTCTTCTTTAGGCGGTGGATAGCATTGCTCTGGAGAGCAGAGAGGATGGCGTAGAGGGAAGAGAAGTTCTTGAGTACTCTGCACTCCTGGGGACAAGAAGTCTATGAGTGGAGCTCTGGGCTGCATCCCTTCTTCAGATGGATGCTAAGAAGCTCCCAGAGGGTGTACCAGGGACGCAAGCTCACACAACTCGAGAGTACAGTGCCAGGACAGAGTATACACCCGGCCATGGGCTGTGTGGCCTTGAGAGTCTGTGAGGTTCCCAGGCCCCTCCTATAGCCTACCCTGGCCACCTCGATCCAGTGTTCCACTACCCGGGCCCTGTCCGGGGCCTTCATGCTCTGGTCCCCAAGGCAGGTTGTAATGACACAGTTGGCCACGTTGTTGAACTGGGCGACAGTGGCGCGGATGGTAGGCGCGAGATGCTCCTTGCCCTTCTTGTCCCTCTGGGACCAGATGGAGCCCAGGCAGTGGTAGGGCACCACTTTCTTGAATAGTTCCTAGGGAGGGGGGTTGGTGTCACTGGGCTCTGCACAGCTCACAGGCCCAAGCTGGAGCTCAGAGAGTGAGGATGCGGCTGAGCCCCTCGGGACTTGCACCCTTCCACCTGGCCTCTGGGGGCACCCAGTGTATGAGTACACCATGCAAGATGACATGGAGAGAGAAAATGTACATACCAGGGGCTTATGCCTACTCATCTCAGAAAGCACCTGCAGCCCCTCCCCAGTGAGCACGCCTGCTACACAGCCGCGTCCTGTGTCTGACACAGCCTCTAGCACAAAGTAAGCACTTCGTAAGCGCTGAGGCTAGACAGGCCTCCAGGACAGATTGGAGGAGGGTGACCCAGGGCCTAAGGGCACCTTAGTGAGCACCCCTCCATCCCTGAGGGGTCAGGTTCACCACACTGTCTGCTCCAAATTCTCAGTTCTGTGCTCTGTGTCTGTATATGTGTGTGCGCGCGTGCGTGTGTGTAAGAGAGAGAGAGAGAGCGAGCGAGCGTGAGCGAGCTCACACACTCCAAGACCACTCTGCAGGGAGGAAGTCAACGCTTTGGGGTTAAGAAGTGTGCCGGTGTCAGATGTTTGTTAGCAGTGGAGCTGGGCTTGCGCTGGGACAGGCTGTGAACGAGAAAGCAGGTCTAGGTAGGATACAGAAGGAAGCTGGCCTTGCTTTGCCCCGCTGAGCAGTGCACTCACTGCGTCCATCAGCGTAAACTGCTCCGCCACCAGGTCAGGAGGGAACAGCAGGAGGTGAGGCTTCTCATCTAGTCCATTCTCTGTGACTCTGGGCAAAGGCCAGGAAGGCTCTAGTGCAGGAACTGGCTCGAGCTCCAGAATCTGTGAGAGAGGCAGGTCCAGGTCTGGAGCAGATGCTAGGGACGGCTCAGGCTCTAGAGGTGGCGCTGGAGCTGGCTCTGGCACTGATGCTACCACCTGGCTGGGCGCCAGAAGCAGTGCTGGCTCTGGCTCTAGAGCAGGTGCTGGAGTTGGAGTTGGCTCTGGCTCTAGAGCAGGTGCTGGAGGTGGAACTGGAGCTGGCTCTATCTGTGAAGCTGGTTTCAGAGACAGCACTG
Organism: Cricetomys ansorgei; assembly: GCA_026225945.1. NCBI lineage: Eukaryota > Metazoa > Chordata > Mammalia > Rodentia > Nesomyidae > Cricetomys > Cricetomys ansorgei. The sequence goes on from JAMJFZ010002611.1 coordinate 516,072, forward strand.
GAGCTGGGGACAGGGCTGCAAAAGATAAGACGTCCAACATGGCTGCCTTGCCCAGAGCATTTCCTCTGTCCAAAGACAGAGGACCACTGCCTGCCAGAGAAACAAGTCCCTGTCCCCACAAGAAGATGCTATCCCAGACCATGGTGTATTGCCTGCTGAGTCCCAGGCATGTTTCTGCTCCTGACCTAGTGCCAGCCTTGGAACCTCTCTGTGGTGGGAACTAACACTGACCCTTCCTACCAGACTCTGTGTCCCTGCCCCTGGCTCCTCACCCTCGGGCTCAGCCCCACTGGGCTCCAGGTCCTCCAGCTGGGCAAGGAGAAGGTGAGCACGGCGCTCCAGGTCTGAGCCAGGCATGTTGAGCTGTACATAGGCCACCAGCTGCTTGAGGCAGGGAAAGTCCGGAGGTTGACAGAAATCCTCTGAGTATTGGTCCAGCCAGGTGCCCAGGATGGAAGAGATAGCACTGGGGACAGGCAACAGAGTCAAAGGTGTGGCCTCTCCTCCTGGCCTCCCACAGCTTCCTTCCTTCCACTCCTGCCCAAGTGCCCTTTGGCTCTCCAGGCTGTGGCTGGTCAAGCAACTAGACAGTAGTTACAGAGAATCCCCATAGGAGAGTGGGAAGGCTCATCAACAGAATGGCAGCTCTCCCGGCTCTTATGCTCATTTCAAGGAGCGAGGCTCTGTGCTTGTTGAGACAGGCTATGCTAGGGAAGAATTCTCATGGTGGGCGGTTCTGAACGCGTGCCCCCTACACACGCACATCTCCACTCTGCTCCTTGAATGCTCAGTATCACCCTCAACTCTGTCTTTTGCCTGCTGCAGAAGGAGCCTTAGACTCAGCCCGCCAGCAGGAACCAGAAGTGTGGGACCTGCAGTCTGTTCAGCACTTGTTCCCCAAACCTCCCCTCTTGACCCAAAGCCCACTTACTTTTTGAGTTGGTCCTGTGGTCCACCATCCTCACTGGAGTACGGGAGGATGCAGCCGTATCTAGAGGAGGCCGTGAGGGCGTCACATCTACCGTACCTGCTTATGATGTCTAGTGTTACTGGCTGACTCCCTGACGGGAATGGAGCCTAGGGAGGCAGGGACTCTGCTCTCGTCACAGAGTAAGTGCCTGGCAACACGGCTGCACATGGCAGATGTTTTATAAACTCAGGCACCTCAGCAGACCTGGGTTGATCACATGGGGCCCTGCTCTGTGCATATCTAAGTGGAAGTTGCCCTCCTTTCTAAACGGGGAACCCTAAGTGGAGGTTGCCCTCCTTTCTAAATGGGAAACCATTTAGCCAGAGGCTCAGGTGAGATAGCTTCTCCATGGAAGAAGGGAAAATCACCTAAGGTAAGTGGAGCAGCACTGTCAGGCCCCTTCTAATTTGGTCCTGACAACAGCCAATGAGAGTGCTCACCATCTAACCGGGCTTACAGAGACACAAGGCATTCCCCAGACCCAGCCAGGAGGAAGGGTATGCCTGAGTCTGGAGGTGGTGCTCACCTTTTGAACAGCAGGTCTAGCACCTGCTGAGTTGTGGTGAAGGCTCTGTATGTGCACAGGAAGATGGTGACGTAGGAAAGATCGCTGCCCTGAAAGGCAGGCACCAGGTGCTCCACCAGCTTCTCCAGAGTGCCAGCCTTCACCGTGCGCACCTTGCAGGTCTCGTAGAGGTTCAGGGATGACTCATTCTCACACTGGGTGGACAAGGGAAAGACACAGTCGGTGGCAGGGCCATGGTCTCAGGAAAAGCTGGCAGCTGGAGCTCAGGTCACTTCCCGCACACCATCAGTACAATGTGGCCAAAGCTGGGACAGAGCATCTCTGGTAAAAGATCTCAGATTTTAAAGCAGAACTTGAGGTGCAGAACCCTTCAGGGTATTTCTTAGGTTAAGTGGCAACAGGCTTACTCCAGAGTCAGTGGGTTGGCCTATCAGGACCCAGAACATTCCCTGAGCAAGCTCAGTGACCCCAGAGAAGAATCATGTAGGGATTGAACAGCAATGAAGTGGACAGCTGTGACAACAGGTCTCTTTTCTAGACTATTACATGGCTATGTCAGGCCCAGCTTCTTAACTCACGAGGCCCAGGAGATGTGGTCTGAGACAGCATGCTGCAGAGAAGTGTATAGATGCTAATTTTGTCAACTTGACAAAATCTAGAGTCATCTGAGAGCAGGGAACACCAATTGAGAAAATGCCTCCATAAGAATGTGCTTTAGACAAGTCTGTAGGTCATTTTCTTAATTAGCGATTGATGGGGGAAAGTCCAGCCCATTGTGGATGGTGTCACCCTGGGCTGGTGGTCCTGGGTTCTATAAAAGAGCAGACTGAGCAAGCCATAAGGAGCAAGCCAGCAAGCAGTACCCCTCCATGGTCTCTGCATCAGCTCCTGCCTGACTTCCTTCAGTGATGGACTGTGCTGTGGGAAGCAGGAGCTTTCTTCCCCAACTTGCTTTGGTCATGTTGTGTCTTCATGGCAAGAGAAACCCTAAGTCAGAGAGTGTACAAAGCCTGAACTTCTATTCGCTGAGAGTAGAGGGCAGCCCTACTACATGAGACGATTTGTAAGAAAGTACAGGTATGACACTTGAGGACGGGTATTAAACCCAGCAAAACATTCAAGTATGAATGGCCTTATGGGAAATGAGAAAGAGTCAATGGTGTCTCCTCTCACTTGTAGGTAGCCAAGTCAGCAGGGCTTTTGTGCGTGGGCAGGACTTTGGGCTGGGGAATGGAGGGAGGGAAAGAGGGTCAGTCCAGAGCCCTGAGAGAGACTGAGGCCCTCAAACAGAAAACCCTGGGAAGGAATCTGGCAGAGCCACCCTCCCGGTCTCTCCATACTCACCCCTAGCCAGCGCTGGCCCTTGGTGGCTCCCTGATGCAGCTGAACCTTGCGCAGGGAGATGGAGTAGATGACCCCGTTGATCAGCTCCTCCCCAATCTCCTGCGTAGAGCTCTGAAAAAGAGAGGGCCCAACAGCCAGGCCAGGACATCAGGGGTCTGCTGCAGGGGGGATGGCACACACAGGTGGCTCCTAGACCTTCAGTGTGAAGTAAATGGAGAGCCCAGGACTCCCCTTCCCACCTAGTAACTCATGACTTGAAGACCAGCAGCTCAGGATTCTGCTCCTGCTAGTACTGGACTGCCCCACACCATTCTCCCTCTAAGACAGGTACTCTTATTTAGCCATTTTACAGACGAGGAGCTGGAGGCTGAGACAGGAGCAACTGACCCAAGTCAAACTGCCCTGTGTAAACAGCAGAGCCCCCATTCCAAAGTCCGAACATGGTCACAGGTGGCACTGGCCCTCAAAAAAACCTAGTCCCCAGAGCCCAAGGCCCGGGCTCACCCACACCCTCATCTCTCTGTCCTGTCTGAGGTTCCTGGCTGACCCAGGAGCATCGGACAGTTCTTCCTAGTCCACCCTGGAGTCAGCATCATGGGTATAGGGCGGGTGTGGGTGCCAGCCACATGTGCAGCCACTTCCTTCCCCTTCTGCTCATTCATGCTTCTGAGACCTCTTGGGCAACACGGGGGTTCCCAGCTGGCTGTTCCTCTTCACGTGAGTGGGGAACAGCAATAATGCTGAGGTTCCACAGAACCCAAACCATGAGGTCTATTTGAGGGTGAGGAAGTGGGTCATGTGGCTGCTTCTCAGAGCCCAGAGCAGAAAGGAAACATACGCTGCTTTCCCTGATCCCCCAGGCTCTCTCCTACTCCTGCCAACTGGGGAAGAGCTATCTATTCCTGTGGAGGGTAAAGAAGCCAGTCTCTCAGAGCTCAGAGAGGGGAGAGCAGGGCTAGCTAGCCCAGGGCTATTGCCCACATCCAATGTGAATCACAAGGATCACTGTGGGGCTCAGGGGACTCAGGTCAAAGTGTTTACCTACCTAGAGCCCCACTGTAGACTCTTCTCTGGGGGCCTGAACCAGAGCTCGAAGGTCAGTGTGATGTGGGCTGTACCTGGGCCCTCATGTCTGCCGTCCACCCTTACAGGGCTCTGGGAGGCCTGGAAACAACTTTCGGAAGGCTACTTCTTCTGTCCCCCCAATCTGGGCTTTGAGCCAAGGGTAAAGCCGTGGCCACCACACTGGGCTCATGACTGTCTGCCTTCTCTGGGGAGAAGGCCAGGCCTGTTTCCTGGAAGTCAGTAGGTAACACCCTATGCAAATCTTGGCCCACAGCCTGGGAAATTTCTCTTCAGAGTCCAGTGGTGTTGTCACCAGCTAACTCCTGACCCGGAATCTAGAAAGTCTTTCAGAAGAGATAAAGGGGACCAGGCACCCACTGTGCCTCCTGAGAGGTTCTCGGAAGTAAAGGTTGGGCTAGAAGAGTTTTCCTTTCCCAAAAAGTTTGGCCACATCTGACATCAGTGTCGTAAACACTCAAGTGGTCAGCAGCAGAGTCAGGGTCTTCCACATGAACCTCCCCATCCCACCACACAACACAGGGTTCCAGGCGGAGAAGCCCAGAACAATGCCAGTTTCTAACAGGTTTTTATTGGTGCCCATTGGAAAGCCAGGCAAACCCACAGGAGGAGCTGGAGGCAAGCTGTGGTGGCCATCCCTGAGTGAGCGGGGCCCAGAGGCAAGCTTGGGCTTCAGCTGGCAGCACAGCAGCTGGCCTGGGCCCTGCGGGAGTGTCATGTGATCCCTGCACCCTTCCCCCACCCGAGGGGGGCCGTTCTGCCAGCTGGGTGGGGGTGCACACAGGCATTGAGAGCCATACATGCCTTCCTCTGGGGAGTTGACACCCTGTCATGCAGATGGGAACTGCTCCATCAGTGAGGAGCTAACTCCATGCACTCTGTTTCCTTCAAGCAACCACAGCAGGAAAGAACCAGACCACCCCACAAAGCCAGATGTGGGCACTCTGCACCAGATACCCGGAGAAGACAGAGATGCCCCAGGCCTGGTTAGAAAGCAGCAGAGAAGAGCCTCTCTCCTCAGTCTAAGAATCTGTCCTCAGGTCCCTCTGAGGCTGGACAGGCAGGGATACCATGTAATCCAAGGCCACCTTGGGCTACCTTTGTAGTGGGCAGCCCATGTGGGCAGTACCATGTTTCCAGAAATACTCAAGCAGTCCTGGGAGAAGGGGGGGTAAACTGGCCTAGCAAACAGCTGATACAGCAATAATGTCTGCCTGTCCTCTTGGAACAGGCACCCAGGCAGCCTGAGCTCTAAGGGAGGAATGCCACATGGTTTGGCTGTGTCCCTTAGAGAGGATCACCTCCCCTTTCTGTGCACATATGCAAGGCTCCCAGGCCCTGGGATGAAGTTGGCAGCTGCGCGGCTAACACACTTGGGTCAGTCACTTGAGGGTGAAAGTGTCCCTGGGGGTCCTGTGAGCAAGCTATTGGCCCAATCAGTGTCTTCTGAGCACAGGCCAGAGCTCTCAGAATGGGGAGAGAAAACGGCCTGGGTGGAGAACGTCACCTGATCTATGTTCTCAGGGTAGCAGGCCAGTAGGATGTGTGTCCCCAGCTAAAAACGAGGGAGCTGCAAGCCAAGCCCAGAACAGCAAGTAGCAAGGGGCCCAATGGGGACTCCAGGCTTGTCATCTCTCTCTGAAGAGCATTGGGTGGTGTGTGTGTATGTATGGAGGGGGGGATGTCCAGTCATACACTGGCTGCTTCTGTTTCAGGAGGCTTTGGCAGACACGGTAGAGTCCAGGACACAGAATCACAGCTTCTCTCTACATGTAGCGAGGCTCAGCCTACTTGGTGGGGCAGGGTGACTCTCAAGTTTAGAGTCCAAACCTTCAGGGATCTCACCACACCAGCCTGTACTACTGATGAGAGCCACTGAGTCACTGGGTCACCCCAGGGCTCTAGCAGGCCTCTTGCAGGCACCCTACAGCTCTGGACACACAGGGCCCACAGGACCAGACCCATAAAACATATCTCAGGAAGGGTCTGGACCCTCAGCTTGGCTCAGTGAGCTGGCCATGGGCTGGGAGAGCAGCAGCAGCTAAAGGGTGACAGGGTGGGGGCTGCGGCTGAGTAAGGGGAACAGATAACACCTGGCATACCGTAACGAGAGCTGCTGATGTAGGAGAGCCACACCTGTCAGAGGCCCAACCAGGGGCTACCGGACTCAGATAGCAGTTCAGAGTCCTGGCCCTCGCTTGGAATGGAGCTTCCAAAACAGGGAGGGGGCAGTCCGGATGCTAGTTAGCAATCTAAGGCTGCTCCTATCCATGGTAGGAGAGCACCTTTCCCATTTTAGGGGGGGAGGGGAGGAGAAGGCCCAGGGGATGAGCCAAGTAGACAGTGTCCGGGTTGAGGTGAGAACTCAAGACTCAAGCCCAGACCCTGATTCAGCTCTTAGACCATGAGCCCCAATACAGGACAGAAAATGAAAATGCCAAGCGTTAGAGTCCTCCAACCCAGCTCTAGCATTAGATGCTAAGCCCTCACAGCAGCCCTAGGTAATCCCCAAGCCCACAGCGGCAACCTCAGCTAGGGACTGTAGAAGGTGCCTGGTTGCCATGGCAGCTAGGGAGCACCAAGACTTCAGAAAGTCAAGTATTGGGCCAAGCCTGGGCAGAGCTCCCATGGAGTCAGATTCAGGTTCCCAGGAACCCTTCCTGTCTGCCCGAGTCCTGCTATTGGACAAGTTAGCATTTCAGGGAAGAAAACTAAGTCTTAAATGGAGGAGAGGAGACACACCCCCTCAGCCCAGTAAATCCATAGCTTTGTCCACTGTGCCCCACTGTCCATTTGCAACTGGCTCTTACCATAAAGTGGCCACCATAGGGCCAGCCCTGGGAGGGGACATGGCCTGGTCCTAACAAGGTGTAAGGCAGACCCATCTGAAGGTTCAGACCCGTGACCAACACCACTGATCACGACCACCCAGCTTACTCAGGCACTTCCCGTGCCAGATACACTCAGTACATTTAAACTCTCCCAGTACGCTGCCTGGTGGATGAGGGAACAGTCAGGTAGGGACAGGTAAAGGCCTACTCAGGTAGAGCCAAGAAATAGCAGCCAGAACAAGGATTTGATCCCTGGCCTGGAGGGACACAGCCAGAACTGGCTGCTGCTTCTACCCAGAAGCACAATGTCCAGCAGGCAGGGTCTAGCCTTGGTCACAGAGATACAGGGGAGAGGCTGGGGACAGAAAGGACTTCCTCAGGCTACACAGCAAGTGGGAGGAAGGTGGCCAGGCCTGTGGTTTCATACCTGCACCTCTGAGCGGAGGCTTAAGGATGTGTTCTGGGGAGATGGCTGAGGCTGGCTGCAAGTGCCAGGCCTCATGTCCCAGGAGCCCAGACACTCAAAAGGTTTGGGTTTTGCCACCTGCAGCCACTGCCAGACTCTGTGAACTACACCCATCAGGCTGTCAGATTCACTTGGTCCACTCCAGAACTCAAGAGAATAACTAGCATCACGTCCATTTTACAGATGAAGAAGGCTGAGACTCAGAGGGCAGGTGTAGGTCTGGGGCTCAGAGGGGCCAACTAGGCATCCCAGCACAACTGCCTTCCCCATAGAGCTCCAGCTCTGCACCTCTAGATTCAAAAGGAGAGAACGCCTGCAGGTGTGACCACAGACAAGGACTGCAGGCATATGCACCCAAGGGAGAGGAGCGTGCCAACAGAACACACATGGCCCAGCAGTTTTGGTCCCTGTGCCCTGTTCAGTGAGCAGCCCTTAGGCTGCCCTTTCTCTGGAGAACTGGGTTTGCTCGGGGCCTCTGCTCCTGTATTAGGAAGCAACCAGTCTCAATCTCTCTCACTCTCACTGCGCTGGGGAGGTTCACTCCTCTGGGGTCTGTGCTTTGTAGCATAGCATTTGTAAGTGCAATGAAGATCCAGCCTCAGGACAGGTGCCAAACTATGACCCCCTTCGAAGTGCAGCCTTCTGGAACCCCCTCCACACACTTCCTCGGAGCTGAAGGTCAATGTGAGATCCACCCACAGGCCTGAAGACTGTCTGACCACCTCACTGAGAGTTAGCCCGCTCCTGTCCTGCAATCCGGTTCCTCCTGCTCCAGAAATGCCCCAAGGCGTCCAGGAAATGGGCCAGCATGTCTCGTTCAGTGTCCTAGGCTGGAGACCGAGAACCAATAGCAGCCACCTGGGCCTCCTCATCCTCTTCCACTGAGCCTCTGGGTAAAGCAACAGTGGGACAAAGGGGTACTGGAGGCCTAGCGGTGATGCTAGTACCCTCATGAACATAACAGGCCCTAAAGTTCCTGAAGGCTGACCTTTTAGAGTCAGCCAGGAAGTTCCTCTGGAAGATTATCTTGTACACACATACACACACCTAGGTCTTCAGTGTCAAGGGAACAAAGGAACCCTGGGGTAAGCTGAGAGCTGCGCACAGTGCGCAGGGGAGCAGACAGGCCAGAGGGCGCACACCCCCTGCCTTCACTGTGTCCGACCCACACAGCCTTCAGGCTTCACAGGCAAGCTGCCAGGGTGAGAAGCCTGCCTGGCCCCTGCCTCTACAGTTGACCAGTTTGTTGACTGTGTGCAATCTAATTGGTTGTTTCATCTGTCAAATGGGCGGGCTATTAATAGCACTGACCTCCCAAAGGACAAGGTGCATGCAAATTATTTAGCCTAAGCCCTTCCACCAAGCCCTAGCTGCTGATAGCTTCTTTGCTAAGGCCGGGTTCCACTGTCCCCAAGGTCTCAAAATTTGAGGTACTTTCTCTCTCTCAATAAGCTTTCCTGCCTCTCACCTCACCAGGGCCTTTTGCAGTGCATGGGCCAAGTTCTATCCCCAACCTTTGCTGGCCTCTCCGTCCACTAGCATCTTTGCCTTGTCCTGCTTCCAGTTTTTACATGCAGCAGGCACCCCACCCCTACCCCAGAGAACACAGCTTGTGCTGAAGTCCTGTCTGTGACCCTTCCTGGCATTTTTATCTGGGTCAGGAACGTCACCTCTCTGCCCTCCAGCCTCTTAGCAGATGGCACTGGCATCTAAACTGGAGGTCTGTGTAAGCCAGGAGGAACATGGTCCTGGTGCCTGCTAATGCTGTAAATGCTACAGATCCACACATTACTCTTGCCAGGATGAAGCAGAAGCCTGCCTGTCACAGCACAGACCTTGTGACCTCCAGAAAGCACAGACCAGGGCAGGTCAAGCTAGGTCAGCGGTAGCTTGACTTAGAATTGAGATGGCAGGCAGATGCCCGGATGTGTGAGGTCATCCGGCAACCCCAGGGCTGGTGGAAACAGTGATGGGAGAGGAAAGGGAGGAAAGGGAGAGGAAAGGCAGAGGACACAGGGACCTCGAACGGTCAGCTTCATTTCTGGACCGCCACCGGGAAGTCAGCTCCAGGATGGGATGGGAGGGAATTGTTGGCAAAACAGAAAGGGACTTCCCTGCCCCCTCCCCCAGGCGAATGCTAAATGGTCATTGTGTTCAGTTTCCGGCTGTAGCCTCCTCTCCTGCCAGGGCCCTGGTTTTCCTGCCCCAGCCAGAAGCTTCCCTTCTGATTTCTAAACAGTGATCGGGCTATATGACAGCAGAGGCCTGGAGAGGGAGGGCCCAGGAGGCACAGCAGCAACCTGTGCAAGGATAGAACCTTTCACCCTGCCCTTCCAAAGGGTTCTCAGGGGTGCAGAGAAACAGAGCCAGGGAGAAGCCTGACAGCCCCCTCCATGAGTGATCAGGATAGACCCTTCCAGCACACAAAGCCAGAGGCTCTGCCAGACATAATGAAAGCCAGATGAGTGCATGGCTGGTGGTGGGCCGCCCACGGCCATGCTCCTCGGAGTCCCTCCCCAGCAGCCATGAGGATGAGACCACTGGGTGAATGAGATGCCTGGTTTGGTCACCTGCCAAGCTCGGGAGGCCTCTCTCAGGACTAGGGGTTCCCTGATTAAGAACTCCCAAGTTGGGCACCAAAGTATGCTAGTATGCTTTGTCCAGGCCTTCTCTAGGAAGAGCAGGATGTGAAACTGCCTTGGGATTCCACTACCTCTGAGACATTGTGGCAGTTGCACACTGAAGTGTGCAGAGGCCATTACTGGGTGTCCTGCCCAGGACACACTAGAAATACGCACCTATCCAAACCTATGACTACCACGTCCTGCCATACATAAAGGCCAATGGTCTCCCTTCTCTGAAACCTCCCAAACTCTCCCAAAGTCAGGGAGTCAGCACATTTTCTACTAGGGCAGAAACGAATCACAGGTCACCATGAATCCCTATCCTCACTGTCTGGACACCAGGTTCCACTCGTTGGAGATCCCCCCACCCCCACCGCCTTTATGTTCCTGGGTCATCAGACCTATGTCTAACTCAGTGATGGCGATCCAGAGGCCCCTGGGGTCCCACTCACCTCTGGGGAGTCTAAGACTGTGCCCTTCAACCATTTGCTGGTCCACTGTATTGTGTGGCTTCCTCGTGTAGGCAAACCCCATTAACAAGGGTGTGAAATGAGGCTAGGCCCTTGTGGTTGGAGCATTCACGCAAGCACCATGGATGTAAACAGTGACAGCATGGCGACAGGGCTTAAAGGTCTCCCTGGCTGCAGGGATATGGAAGCAGGCACTCGGATGAGTTGAGGGGGACATGGAAATCCATCTCTGGTCCCTGACTATTGCACAGGGTGTGCTGGCAGCTGTGATGCCTAATTAGCCGCTCCAGGGCTGGTGCAGTAGGGGGATTTCTGCGGAAGGAACCCCCACCCCCACCCCGCACAATGCTGCAAAGGATGTTGGGCCCTGGCCCACCCCGCTCACCCACCTCCAGGCGCGGCAGATCGGGGTCGAGCTGCGTGAAGCTGTGCAGCACCACTGGGCAGCTGTCGGGGACGCCCACCTCCAGGCGCACGGCATCCCACACGCTGCGGCTGCGCCGGGAGCCGGGAAACAACGGCTCGGCGCCCACTATGGGCACGGCCGCCTCGGCCCACATGCGCTGCACCATGGACGGCTCGCGGCGGCGCGTGTGGCCGGCGGGCCACGGGACCCGGGGCGGCGCGGGCGCGGGCGCGGGCCCGGCGCGGCTTGGCGCTGCCTGCGCTCGGCGCCCGCTGCCCGGCCCCCCGCTGATGTCAGGCTGAGGGCGTCACCTGCCGGGGCGGGACTCGAGGGGGAGCGGCCTCCAAGGGGCGTGTTCTCGTGAGCCTCCTATCATACCGTGGGCACACTCAGTCTGTGCGCTGTGTGGGCGTGCCCGTGACGCTGTTTTGCTGAAGTCAGATCCACTTCCAGGGAATTCCAGTTACCACACCCCCTAGTTCTGTAGCCTCAGTTTCTTCAACTGGAAAGTACGAGTAATGAAAATGACTTCCTCCAAGAGTGTGACTACGAGTATGTCACGAGGTCACTGGCTATGTGCTCATATACCAGAGCATGCGGAGTGGTAACCCTAAGTATGGGACTGAGTGTCTAGAAGGGGCATCCAGCTCAAGCCCCACCGGGAGAGGGGACAGCTTTCAGCCCCAGCACCAGCCACCACAGCCATGCACAAACTAGACAACCCTACTGGGCAAAAGAAATGCCATGGGTGAGCTATATTACTTTAAAAGGCTTGTTTGTTTTATTATATTTGTACTGTACTTATGTTGTAAAGGTATTGTACACGTTACATTGCATGGGTGCCTGGTGCCTGAGGGGAACAAAACCCAGGTCCTCTGGAAGAACAGTAAGTGCTCTTAACTGCTGAGCCATCTCTCCAGCCCCAGGCTTAAATTTTCTCTGAATTTTCTAATTGTCTTAAAGTATTTTTATGAGCAGGCTCCAGTGATAAATATGGTTTAAGAAAAAGATAGGCAGATTTGGCTTGGGGTAGAGATCCCCCAAGGCTTCTCAGAAGCCTCCCAGCCCTGATCTGCCTCCAGGGAAGGCCAAGTGTGTGGGCGGATCACAGGAAGGTGTGGCTTTGACACATTCTGTGGCTCCTCCCCAACCCCAATCCTGGGTTAAGGACCCAGCCCCAGCTCAGCTTTGTTGCCTGTCCCTGCCCTCCTACTCTGGCTTTTTTAATCTTTTCCTAAGGGCAGCTTCTCTCTGCAACTTAAAGAGTTGCAAGAAACCCCTCCATCCTCAAAGGGGTAGGGGGTAGAGGGTGGTCCCAAGGAAGCTGGAGTAGGGAGTTAACCACACTGCGGCCTTGTGTGGAAGACTGCCTCCTGTCCCACTAATTGCACATGATGGACTTTGGCAGAAGGGCAGGGGTCCCATCATCTATTTAGTCAGCCCCTCTGCTCTGGTTGCTGTCTACCTGTTTTACCAAGTTTCTTTCCTGTCTTGTTCTGCTCTGCTGCATCTTCCCTCCTGGATATCACACTTACAGACAGCACAGATACAGAGACACTGACACATACACATGTGAAGGCAGACATAGCCACACAGACAAACATATAGATACAGAGAAACCCCCAGCTCCCATGGTCCCACAGCTCAACCTCTTTCTTACTCGGACCCTCTTTCACCAAGGTAAGCGTCATCATGTCCTTTGTGAAGAGAAAAAAGCTGCAGACAGCACAGCAAAGGCCCTGTCCAGCAACAGTGCTTGGTGTCCTAGACCTCACAGTTCTCACACCCTTAGTTAGCATCCTCAGCATACCAGCTGTGACTTTCCAGGTGCTTCTCAGCAAGCAATGACTTCCCCAAAGCCTTAGAAGCTTTCCCTCAGGACTTAACCCCAAGCTACAGAGTAGATCCTTTACCGAGGGCGGGCCCATCTTGAAAGAGAGGATAAGGACAGCTTGTGACGTGAGACTGAAGACTACAACACACACACAAAGTGAGCTTACTGCAGCCCACACCTAAATCTAACCATCATTTTGGGAAACAACAGGGGTCAGAAGGGCCCACCACCAGCCTACAACCTACAGAAGTCCAGCCCGTACGACAAACTGCCAGGTTTCTGTTTTTCCAACACATATACAGGGGTGGGGGTGGGGGACTACACAATACCAGCCAGTGTGTGGATTTGTGACCCTCATTTGAACAAAAGGTTCCCCTTTTACCTGAAAGTGATGCATCCTAAGATGCCCAGCAGGATCCTGAAATCCTGAACTGTGTTTGGTACCACGATGGTTAGTGGAATGGCCCAGACAGCCAAATGGATGACCAGCAAGTAGAGTGTCTACTGTGGATAGAGTGGGCAAAGGGGTGATTTCATGTTGGGGTCCACAGGATGTGGAGAGGAAAGTCTCAACTCCATCATGCTATTCAGAACACGATTTAATTTTTACTTCTAGAATTTCCCATTTAATATTTTCAGAGCAGAGTTGACCTCGGGTAACTGAAGACTACTAGATATTAAAGACACTGGCCATTTCTTCTTCTTCTTCCTCCTCCTCTCCCTCCTCTTCCTTCTTCTTCTTCTTTTTTTTAAATAGGGTTTCACTACCAAGTTCTGGCTGGCCTGTAACTCAACTAACTCACTGTTTAGACCAGACTGGCCTGTAACTCAAAGACCCACCTGCCTCTGCCTCCCAAGTGCTGGGATTAAAGGCATGCGCCATCATGCCTGGGACATCGTTTCTAAGCTGCCACTAAGGTATGGTGGTTACTGTCAAGATTTTTATAAACACTGGTCTCTGGAGACCACTGGGAAGTGGGGATGGTAAGGTAAGTCCCTTCACAGATGAACTGACCTGTTCAAGCTTTAAGCCATCTTCTCTACCCTAGGTCTGTTTGGGATTTTCCATTTAAAAAGTTAAAAGAACAAAGGGGCTTGGCTGGAGAATCGCTCTTTAAGAGCCCTGGGCTCCCAGCAGCCACTGAGGTCAGGCCACAAGCTTTAGACCCTGGTGGATATAGTGACCCTGGGCTAGGTTGGAGCCATTTCCTATGCACAGTCACTCACACAGTCCTTAGAACAAAACAAAATGGAGATCCTGCTTTGGACACAGGCAGGAGGCTCCTGAGAAACTGAGAACTGATGACCACATGTTCATGAGAAAGGCTGAGGGCAGCCCCAAGTGACCTTGGGTAAGTCTGAAATGCAAGGCTCACGCTAAAACTAATACTTGGGGTATCACAGATTACCGCTCCCCTCTGCGAAGTGGAGGTTACTAGGAACTGGATTCTCTTCCACTTCCTCATCCTGCTCCCAGCCCTCCTGGGAATGCATCTGCTGCTCACTGGGGCACAAGCCCCTCTAGAACAATGCTGACCTTCTGCAGTTGGATGTTGCACAAAAAGAAAGGCTTTGAACTGACAGTCAGAGAGCAGAGGCAAGCCAAGTGTGGCTCATACGTGTATTTTGTTTGGACTGTAAAGTGTTTTTAAACTTTTGAGCCAACAATAAAAGGTCAGGTGATTTCACATAAAAAATCCCAATTTCAGGCTTCTCCTGTGACTCTGGGTGATCCGACCACACCAGCTGTGTTCCTGCATGTGATTAGAGGCTGAGTGGGAGCTGAGTAGCACTGTGGCCTCTAACTAGCCACACACTGTGAGCTTGCCACAGACTCCTGGACACCATCCCTGATTCACGAGAAAGGTGTGTCTAGGCCAAATTGCTGTAGTCTCTTTGCTCCCTGCCCCACACCATCCCCAATTCCCTGACAGATAAGCCTCTCCAAGTTGCCATCTGCATGACTGCCAAAGGTCCCCACAGTCTGGGTTCCAGTTATCCGGAACCCCAGCGGGCTTTCCTTGACAGGACAAAGCGAGTATTCACCCCACTTTGGTGAGTGCATCATTTGTACCTTTCAGGATCTAGGCTGCTTCTGCACTGCCCCCAGGAGCAGTTATGTTACTGCTAAGTAGCAGATAACCCAGAGCCAGAACTGGACACCAGGCAATGCCAGGGCAACCGCAGACATGAGCCAACACCTCGTCACACCTGAGCTGGGCCACAGCCAGTGAGGACAGCAGCCAGGCGGGGCCCTCATAGAAATTCTTTTGTCTCTAGTCTGGGAACAGGAGCACCTTATGACTGTAATCCCATTATGACTGAAAATGCTGAAGCCAGAGGACTATGAATTGGGATCAGCCCAGGCTACAGAGTAAGACCCTGCCTCAAACCAACAGCAAACTTTTCTCCTCTGGCTGGCAGGTAAAGGCCTGCCCGCCTATCTGTTGTTCTATATTTAGAGTCTATGGAGGGAGGACACAACTAGGGTGCGGCCCGGCCAAGCTCCTCCGTCATTTCCAGACTAGGGCATCACCATTCCTGGCCTGCCTAGATTCTGGGGTGGCCCTGTGTGGGCGTGTGAACACACGCCTCGGCAGGAGGTGACACACCTGGGCCAGAGTGGGTACAGCTAGCACAGTGGGACAGGTCTGGCTCTACCCTGCACGCCCTTCAGCCTCCAGGGATCTCTCCACACACTGGAGGTGGGAACTGAAGTAACAACTCCTCCAGGAGGTCACGCTGGATGGAGGGGATGTGACATCACTACCCCAAGTCTCTGATTTCACATGGAGTTACTGCCCAAGGAAAACTGGAACAAGGCCCGCCTGATGGTTCAGTAGGTATAGGGCTTGCTGGTAAACAAGGCAAGCCTGACCATCTGAGTTCAATCTCTGGAACCCACTTAGAGGTAGAAGGAGAGACTCACTCCACGTAGTTGCCCCCTGACCTCTACACATGCACATGCACCCCTCCATACACATCATAGAAACATGTACACACAATGACAGATAGATAGACAGATAGATAGATAGATAAAAAGAGGGACTAAAGAGACAGCAACTGTTAAAAGCACTTGCTGCTCTGACAGAGGACCTGAGTTCAGTTCCCTGCATCCACAACCAGCTGTAACTCCAGCTTCAGGGGATCTGACACCTCTAACATCAAATGGATATAAACACATGCAGACACACACATCTACATATAATTAAAAAAATAAAAAGCTGTCTGTGTGTACATGCACACACACACAGCAAACAAATGTTTTAAAAATGACACACCAAACCTGGGCAATGGAAATGGGTCATTAGGGCACATGGATTCTGGATCAACCTCACTGGGATCAGTGGAAGCAGGTGCTCTAGACTGTGGCTCTCTCTGTCCCGCTAACTCCTAGAAGCTAGAAGCACTCAGAGATGGCAAGGGAAGTCTGCTTGATATCAGGAGGAGTGTTATTCAAGGAGCAATAACCAAAGCTACCCTGATGCCCCCCCAGTCACAAAATGCTCACTTCAAACCTAAGCCTGGTAATCGGGATGCAGTGACATCTGTCCCACGGCTGAAAAGTGCCCATCACACTCTAGAGAGGCCCTGGCATCAGGCACCCATTCTCTCCCCTTTCCTGGAGGGTGGTCAGGAGGCTGCCAGCCCTGCCCCCCTCTTACACATTCAGCCAAGTGCCTATGGGAAGTGTCCTGAGGATTCGGAACCCAAATTTGAACTCTACTCCCTGCTCCATGTCTTCAGAGCCTCAGACACACCTCTCTGAACCTCAGTCTCTCTCCCAGAAAAACAGATGCTAACGTCAATGACAGCAACTTCGTACCAGCCAGCTTTTGGATTCTATGGAGCACAGACAGTAAGACACAAAAGTCCATGTAATCCAAGAAGCACCATCCAGTACGCACTTCCATGACAGCTCACAGACATGCTGTCTGCCGTGGCTGGGGACAGGTGCCATGGACACAGCACCCAGCCTCTGTGCTGACAGTGAGTACAGAAGACAGAGCCTGCTGATGCTTCTAACCAAACTCCTTCAACCAGTTCTGACAAGGAGACTAAAGAGCCCCAAGGTACCAACTCCCACAGGTCAGGCCTTGTCTGTGACCGACAGCCTTTCCCAGCACATACTTACCTCCGTACTGGGTGCCAGCAGGGGTGCCGACCAAGGTGTCGGAGCAGGAGTTCGGGAAGTGGTGCGGCGGGCAACAGCCCACCGCCTGGCAGTCACCACTGAGACACAGGCAAAGAACACTGAGCCCTTCCTCCCCCTGAGCACCGTAGGCCTGGCATGGACCGGGTCTGCTTCCCGGGCCATGGTAGGGTGGGAAGCCAGTCGGGGAGTGGGCTCTTTGGCAGGCTTTCAGACAGTGTGTCTGTCGCCTGCCCGCCCAAATGGAGTCGAGCACCAGGAGTGCCTAGGCCTGCTGTCACCTGCATGGCTGTCATACCTGCTGCTGTGACGGGCAGGGCCAGGAATTCCCGCTTGTACCAGGCCACAGGGCAAGCAAGGATGAGTGGCCAAGGCTCTGTTCCGGGATGGCCCAGTAACTCTAGCCAGAACTTACACTAGTGGACCCAGCTCTCTTCTCCTATCTTTTTCCCCCAAGACCTCATTCCCACTGATCTCCTTTGAAGGGAGCCTAGAACTCTCCACATTGAGATCAAAGCAGCCCTCATGATGGGCAGAGTTACCAAGTGAGCATAAGCCAGGTCTATGGGAGGCAGCAGGGGAACCTTGATTACTCACTCTAGAAGCCTTCCCTGACCACCAAACTCATAGCTCCTCTGTCCCTGGTATCTGGTATGGACATTTGGTTTTCTCACGTAGCCCAGGGTGACCTCCTACTTACTATAAAGCCACAGAACTTTGAACTTGAACGCCTACCTAATGCTGTGGTTGAAGGTGCTCCTACCACTGTAGGCACAGTACTCCATTTTAAACCAGGACTGTCAGCTGCTCACGTCACCAAGTAGGGTGGTAAAAACCCACTGCCAACATTTCAGAAGAGAGACTACGGGAGAACCAGGCAGGCATCCTGTCAGGAAAAGGCAGCAGTGAAGTTGGTGTGCTAGACTTTAAGAAGGACTCACCTCCCTCCCCCTGGTTTTACCGTAAAACAAACACCGAAACAGGTCAACACACCCATCCGGACAGGGGCCCAGGGGAAGAAAAGACTTGCCCAGGGGCTCGCTCGTATCCGCAAAGCCCACAGGGTCACCAACCCCAGGCTAAAGGCCAGGTGGAGGCCAGGCTGCATCCCTACCCTCCTGGGCCCTGGACGGACAGGTATCCAGACCAAGGTTGGAAATGGAGGGCAATGGCAAGATCTCGTGGCGAGATATTTACCCTAAGATGAAGGGATCCTGGGATGGGGGTTCTCTGGAGAAACAGAGGGTATTCTGAGGGAGGGGAAGGGAAGGTCAGGCCAGAGGGTCCAGGAGGCCTGCAGCTGACATGCTCATGCCTCCCTTCCCCACACATCTCTCCACTAAAATCCTTCTACTAGAAGAGGCTCCCAAGTCCTGGTCTGCCTGAACCATGCTCTGCATGAGGCCTCCGTCACTTCTTCCCCACGTCCTCAGTGCCTACCACTGAGTGCAGGCTGTGACACAGCACCACCAACCCCAGTGGCCTCATCGCTGTGTGCTAGGCACACTTCCTGCTCCTTGTCACTGTCCCCTGGGAGGTCAGGTGTCACCTCTGGCTTCTGGCAAATTCTGACACTCAGCCCTAGCTTTTGAGAAACAGCAGTGCCTGTAGGCTACAAATCAGTTAGCTCAGGACTCTGGGACCCTGGGCCCATGACCCAGCATCTCTGGGCCTCATTTTCTCATATGTAAAATGGGCTCACCCCACAGGTACTGCAAACCTATTGTGTATTGGGCTCACGGCAGCTCCTCACTCTCCCAGGGTACCCGTGTCATCTACTTTGTCCCCACACATCAGAGACTCTTGGTAGATGCCACAAGAGCTTGGCAGGGCCTGGCTCGGAACACTGAACACTCAACATAAGATGCACCAATTCTCCTGGGGACACTGCAGTGTCGGACAGAAAAGAGTAGTAAGTGGACACTGCCTGACAACTCAAATACCATAGCTGGGCTCTACTGCAGAGGGCGGGCAGGATGACAGTTGGGGTCAGCCCAGCACTCAGTGTGGCTTTGTAACTGGGCCTCCCTCAATAAATCAGAAATACCCACTGATGTAAAAGTAAAGACAAGAAGGGAGGGCGTCTCCAGAAAAATCTGTTCCCGGAGAGGGAACAGCCGAGGGTGGCTCAGCAGGCTCTGGTCTTCTTCTGGAGTTCCCAGCAGGACTCTCTGCTTCATGCCCCTCCCCTCTCCTCTGCCTGGTTGTTCTCCATGTTGGCCTCTCTCTCCTGTACTGCCCACCTGGCTGACATCAGCACTGGCTGGTACAGTTTACCAGTGAGGAAAGGGTTCCTACCATGTGAACCCGTTCGGAGATTGCAGAGACCCGTGGAGGACGTGGGACGGGACGAGGAGGGCAACGGTGGTGTGTCAGTGCCTTTGATGGACAAGCACCTATACGAACTGACTACCAGGCCTATGCAAGATACACAGTCTGCCCCTGATGCATACTTCCTATAACCTAACGCCTCCATCCCTCCCAGCATCCCAGGCCTAGTACCCCCATCTCCCCACCCTGCTGGAGCCTCTAGAATGGACTTCAGGGCTTGATCCTGGAGCTATTCCTATTTCCTCAGGGCAGGGCTGCCTGGGGCAGCAGCACTAAGCTGGCTGAAAGGGCTGGGGGGGCCTGAGTCTCAGCCAGATCAAAGAGCAGGACCTGAAGGACCAGCTGCCACTGCTGGAGCTGGGGCTCTAAGAGGAGGGACCAGAGGGAGGGAGGAGCCAGTGGGCGCCTGCCCCTCCTCCCATCCACATGCTCTCGGGCCCCACCCTGCCACGGGCTGGCTTGGGCGAGCAGGCCCTTTGTTGTAAGGCCCTCAGGAGTCACGTGACACCTCACTGTCACTGCCTGGAACGAGGATGGCCTCAGGAGCTCCCAGAGCCATCTGAATGAGCTCTGAGGGCTGAATGAGAGGACAGGCAGTGTCCTCGTAGCCCCTGCCACAGAAAGAGTGCACCACTCCTGCCTGCACGCCTGTGTGTACAGATGACACCTGTGTCATCTGCTCCATTCTACCCACCAGTGGTCCTGGGATAAGGTACCTGGCCACTCACACAAGCCTGTGTGGTATCCCTTGGCCCAGGTGCTAGCGTTTTTGTTTTTCGGGAGGCACTACCACTGGGGAAGTGTCTTCTCACCCTCTACAGGTGGGGGCAGGCCCCCGAAGGGTGAGAGCCCATTGTTTATAAACAGCTAGTGGCTGTCGCTAGGAGATGTGAGTCAGCGAGAGGTGACTCCTCCAGAAGCTGTTTACTCCAGGAAGCTGACTGGGGCCATGGCCTGGCTCTGCTCCTCTTTCCTGCTGTCTGCTGTCCTGACACTTGGGGTCCTGTGGGGAAGGGAGGGGACAGCCCCCCTCCCCAAGCCCCTTCACACACATCAGGATCAAGTCACTCAACACATGCTTCTGTGGTTCATGCTAGGTTGGCTTTGCCAGGGACAGTGCAGGCCTTGGATTGGGGGGCAGTACCTATACCCCTCAGCTCTGACCAAAAGGCTTTGGAGCAGTGGTTCTGCCAACATCTGCACCTTACAGCTCAAAAGCAACATTTACCCAGAGGGCCTGGAGGTGGGGAGTAGAGTCTGAAGCCCTGGTCCCCAGTCAGGCTCTGCCTTTAGCATTTCCGATCCAGAATGGGCCAGACTGCTGAAGCCACAGTCTATCTCCATTGTAAAGCTGGGAACAGGGAAGTCCAGAGAGGACAGTCTGCCTGAGGTCACACAGCATATCAGTACCAAGGCCAAAGGGATGCTCAGACCTATTCAGTTCCCAGGACTGCTGCTTTCCTCTACTCTGAACCAAGTTAAAGATCACAAATATTTATGCCTGGTGGAACTGACAGACATAGGGATTCGGAGCTCATTCACCGAAAGGAGTGATCTATCACGTGAACGAAGCTTGGGTTGGGATTGTTGGGATTCTGACTTCCATTTCCCCTGACCAAACCTGGTTTTGGTGCCTAGGGTCACAACGGTTAGGTCCAAAGGGAAAATCATTTCTACTCAGGGAACAGTTCAGTTCGGTGATTTTGGGGTCCCTTCACTTACAAAAAGCACCCAGCGTGGACATCACTGAACCACCACAACGTGCCAGGCCGACAGGCTCCCTCATAGACACACAGCAGCTCGAGTTCTCCAGTGCTGCCGGGTGTAGCTGGTGTTCCAGCCCTTCTTCCCACATCCCCAACTTTCACAGAAGCCAAGGTGCCTTTGTCCTTGCAGTGCTGTCTGTGGGCAGGGTGAGCACCGCAGGAGCTTCCTGGTCTTCTGAAGGCTCAGAGCCTCCCAGTAACTTACGGGAAGCCTCATATCACCATGTGGTGCTGCCTTCTGCTCTGGACTGGGAAGGCCACAGCTGGCCCTGCATGGGGACGCTGGGCAAAGCCTAGTGGGGTAGCCTCACTTTGGAAGCTGAGGCCTGCCTGGAGCTCAACAGTATCTCACAGGAGACTGGTTCACCGCAGGGCTCCCCTGCTCTGGCTGCCTGCCCGCTGGCCTTTCTACTAGCCCACTGAGTCACAGGGGTTGCCAAGAAGGGGAGGATCTGAGAATCTGTCCTGCCCTGGCCACTCCCTCTGGCTTTGGGCCCAGCAGGATCCAGAGTGCCAAGAGTGAAGCTCCTCTCCACAGCAGCTGGGGCTAGCTCTCCCGTACCCTGCGCCTGCCCCAGGACACCCTGCAATAACCTCCAACCAACTGGAAAGATCCAAGCAGCAGCTGTGAGCTGGGATCTGACAAAATTTTGAGCCACCTTATGTCTATGTAAGTCTCTTTTCCTTGTTAGTCCTGGCCCACAAAAAGGGTTGATCTCTGCCTCAAACAGGCTGCACGTTTAAAAGAAATATTCAATGGAAACACTTGGGACAGGGCCTCGCCTGGGACACATGTTCAAAAAAATGGTGTCCCAAAGCTGCCCAGGGCTGGTCCTCCCTGGGAAGAACAGGCATTTTTGCTGCCAATTCAGAGCTATATGAAATGTAACCAGAACATGGCTTTGGTGACAAATGTCACAGCTTCTAAATGCCGTCAGTTTCTACTTAACTGGGAAGGAAGCAGAATTTGTGGCAAGGTCTGACCTGTGTGAGACCATGGGAGCCCCAGGACGCACAGCAGCTTTCATCCATATCAGCCCATGAAGTCTCCGGGCACCTACCAAGAGCTGTTCAAGAGCTGTGATAGGCCAGCAAACAAGACAGATACAAACTCCCCTTTAGAGCTGGGGGGTGTTGCCCAGTTGGTAGAGGGCTGCCTAACAGGCATTAGGTCCTGGACCCGATCCCCAGCAGCGCAAGAAACAGATGTGGTGGGGCACACCTATCGTCCTAGCACTGGGGACACATCTGGGAATGCGAGGGCAGCTTTGGCTACCTATGAGTTGGAGGCCAGCCTGGGTAACAAAACAAAAACAAAAAATCCCACCCCCTCTGCTCCGGTCACCCTAGGGCATTATGAATAAAATATATGTTTGAAAGTGAGAATACCTTAGGAAAAAAACAAAAAACAGAACAGGGTGGGCCCAGGGGAGGCCACTAAATTTTTCAACAAGCGAGGGAGCCTTAAGCTTCATGTGCACAGCAGATACCAGTGTTCTTTCTCTCATCTCTTCCCACGGCTAGAGGGTGCTTGAAGGTAGAGACTTCTCACAAAGGTCAACAGGTGAAGGGATGTACACCGCATAGCATGGCATGCACCGACGCTGTTTGCTAACCCGTGGCCTTCCTTCCTTCCAAAACTGGAAGGGATGGGAGCTGGACAGCAGCCCCTGCCCAGGGCTCTGCTCCCTGGCATGGCACCTGACACGAGGCAGCCCCATGAGTACCTGCATGAACAGGCTGACTGGATGGCCCCAATGGCTCCTGTGGCTTCCAAGCTCCTGGCCTCTATTCGGAATTCCTCAGGATCAGGAAAGCTGCGTGGAGGAGGAAGGGCATACCGTCTGCCCACCTGCTCCTGTGGAGGTGTTATCGTGCCCCAGAGGAGAGTGACGCTCTCACTGAGGCTGTAGCGGGCCAGCAGAGAAGGTAGAGGAGGTGGCAGCCAGGCTTTCTGGGAAGCAGGCACCCTTTTCCTTAGAACAAGAGCTGGGTACTTCCCAGAAACCACCCTGCCCTGGATGCAGCTCTGGTCCAGTGCAGGGGTCTTCCTGCCCTCTAGGCTGGCCAGGAACAGTTTTAGGGAGTTGGTCTCTGGCCATTGACTAAGTAGTGGTTGTTCTGGAGCAGCTTGGCCTGAACAGGGAAGCTCACACCAAGGGACAACCAGAGAGCTTGGAGAGGCCGGGGGTGAGGGGAGGCCACAGCCAGGCCCTTGTGCCCAGCAGGCCATGGTCATCCAGGGTTCGGGAACTGCAGGAGTCAGGACAAATGGCCCCTTGTGGTACGGGTGGCTGTTTGCTGTGCCAGGGACACTGTGTGCCCAGAGCTGCAGTCCAGGCCTGGGAAGCAGGACTGTCCTTTCAGAAGGACCTCCTGAGTTGCCCTGGCCTGAAGAGGGCTCGAGACTCCAGCTGGCTGCCGAGAGATGTCAGGGCTGATGCCCACTGCCCTAATTCCCACAGAACTTTTCCAGCAAGGAAGTTCCCCCAGACTGGGGGCTGGTGACACTGCTTTGTCCTACCTTCCAGCTACCTGCTGGCTCTCTACCAACCCTCAGACTCTGTGCCCTCATTGGTGTCTTCCCAGAAGGCAAGGCTCTCAGATGCTCTGCTTCCATCTGTTCATATCTGGGAACCTAACAAGGGAACAGCAAAGTGCCAGGCACCATCTCCTGCTGGGGCCTGCCAGGGGCTATGTGGGTCTCCATGCCCCGATTTGTAATAGAATTACTGTGCCTGCCAGGCACTTATGCAGAGCACCTTCCAGCCACTGAAATGCTGAGTGAGCTGGGAATGATTATCAACACAGGAACAGATCAGAGAATGTACACCGGGGCAGCTGTGGGGAAATGCTCATATCCAGGATGTGAGCATGCACTCTCCCCCTCCTGCTTCAGCACTGGCCACCACACACAGCCACTTGTCCCTTCACACATGTACTGGCTCAGCCGCCTGTAGGTCTGTTATGTCTGCGGACACACACCATTGGACCACAACAACAAGGGAATGTATTTCTCAAATGTGGACAGGGGCGTTCAAGGCAGGGAGATGTTCCTCAGCCACTCACATGTACACAGAGCACACACTGATCACATCCCCCACAAGGCAGCAACAGACACAGCTGCTCCATCTTGAAGGCCCCGAGGCTGGGAGGCACAGCATCTTCCTCACACATCGACCCCACAAGGAGAGAGTGTGACCTGGTGGCCCACTCCCTCAGTGCTTACATCTGGCTTCCATGCCCAGCGCCTGCTCTTGGCAGGGCTGCTGGGAGCAGTGGCAGAAGCAAGCATTCTGTGAAGGGATTTCCTAGGCTTCTGGGAAGGATACACTCTTAAAATCCCAAAGGCTTTGAGGACATGCGTCTCAGCCTCTCTCCATTGGGCACAATCTGCCCACATGTTCCCTCCAGCCCCCAACTGCTACCTCTCTGGCCAGTCAGGGCTCCAAGCCAGGTGAACTGCCTTGCTCTTAAAGCCCAGCCATGAGCATGGATGTTCAGAAACCTGAAGTTGCCTGCTGCCTCGGGTGGGCAGCAATGATGGTAAGACCACCTCAAATGGCTCAGACGATATGCTCAACTTCTCAGGGTCTGTCTAGGAAAATTTGTGGATTCACCTCAGAGCCTGCAGTGTCCCTGTTTGTTGCCTGCAGCAGTTCTAAGGGTAGTCACCGCTGGAGAATCCTGCAGCCATGTGCCCTCAGTACTGAGACAGACACTCCGTGGACTTGTGGGAGACCTGCTTGTGTGGTGTCAGATATCAGAACACCCTCACACACATCTACCTCCCTGTCTCTAAGTCTGCAGGGGACCTGGCACCCACTCCTCCTTCTGACAGGGGACAGAAGAAGATGCAGACAACCCTGGCTGGGTCTCAGCCAGGTATGGGTGGGAGGGGCAGGAATTCCTTTGGAATGGATTCCGATCAGGTGGGGGCAGCCTCACGGCTTCAACACCCTTTCTTCTCCTACCCTCCCAGTTTGAACTTTATTGGATGTCTCTCTCGCCCACCCCAGTCTCCTGGAGGGTCAGGATGGGTTCCCCAACAAGGTGGAAGAGGAGGTGGGCTGGACAGGCCCACCTCTCCCCATCTTCTTTAGTAACAAAGGACATAAGGGGTACTCCAGAGCAATGGCTCTGCTGGCTCCAGGAGAGCAGACTCTGAGTTCCAACCCAAGGGAGAGGAGAGCAGGCGAGAACCCACTCCCCTCACCCAGTCCTAGAAGAGAAGCCTCCATTCCTTTAATTATGCACCCAAGCCAAAGAGCAGAGCTACAAGGCCAAGGAGGCAAAGCTGTGCAGAGGATAGGGTGGCCGGGCAGTGGTGGCTTGGAGCTGCATGCTCTGGTGTCCATTCCCTCATGGTGGGATGGCATGACAGGGGTAACCTTGTCATTGTTTAGCCCTGGTCCAAGCACCGACCGAGGACTTGCCCAAACCTTGCCTCTGTGCTCAGAGTACAGCAGCTGCCGCCACAGGAGCCTCCCAGCTCTGGAGGTGTGCACACCCCTGTGGTCTCAGATCAGAGGGCTGGCTGTATTCCAAGGTTATCCAGTAAGACATGAGGGGGTACTGGCTCCCCAGAGTGCCAAGAAACCCCTTCCACCAACCTCCTACTCCCTGCTGCCACACCAGGAGAGAATGTCTAGAGGTCATGCCCTCACACCTGACTCACCTTAAAGTCCACCCCACCCCACCTCACCCCACTCGTGAAGCCTCTTTCCAGCCTCTGCTCTATGCTGCAAGGCTACTCTGGGTGGACAGAAGCCTCTGCTCCCTCCACTGTGCCCTCGGCAGCCTTCTTCAGGCACAGGGTTGGGCTCCACACGTGAACACAGCCTTAGGTCCTAAGGGAATAAACAGCCACAAATTCCCTTGCAGGGACGCTAGGAATAGGAATTTCCCTGCAGAAAGGGAAGGGGAGGGAAGAGCACAGATAAGTTCTGAAGGATGGTGGCACAAACACATTTAGTCCCAGCATTTGGGAGATAAAGGTAGGCGGATCTCTGAGTTCAAGGCCAGCCTGGTCTATATGGTGATACCTTTCTCAAAAATATACAAACAAAAAACACAGAATGGCTTAGCAATCATTTCAGGATATCAAGTACTAAGCCTCAAGCTGGGATCATGCCTGTGCCCAGCTCCACGGCCAGTGTGGCTAAAGCCAGATGCCCTCATCTGAGCCCCACCATCTGCTAACCAAGAGGGGCTCAGGTACGTGGAGGCCCTAGGTCTGACTTCCCCCTTCCCACTGAGTCCCCAGTGACATACCTTGCAGGTCAGGGTTGATGTATAGAATGGTGAGCCACAGAGAAGCAGGTCAGAGAGAAGGAATATGTTGGGGTCACCTAGCTAGTTAGTTTCAGAGTTGGTCTAGAACCATAGTTTTGTATTCTGGGAGCTCCAGGGGGTGCTTGATTCTTGCCACCCACGCCTGGTGTGCCACCTTGTCCCAGGTCCAAGGAGTCCAGGACTACAGGGTCTCTGTCTCTGTCTCTCTCTGTGTGTGTGTGTGTGTGTGTGTGTGTGTGTGTGTGTGTGTGTGTTAGGGGGCAGATTAAAGCATCATACTTGCCCCTCCTATATGGCTGGCACCAGGCTACAACTAACTGTGTCTCTGATTCTGAATTTTCTGACATTCTGACATTCTGACTGTCACTCAGGTATCCAGGAAATGGCCCCTGTTGCTAGGGGACTGGCCTAGGTAGCTGCAGGGTGGGAAGAGGGAGTAGACTGGGGTTTCCCTCAGGAAGGCTCTAGATGGGGTGAGGGCTGCCAGGTCTAGTGTGGAATGTGGGGGTGGATCAAGCTCTAGAAGTACCCAAGCAAACTCAGAACTAAGGGCCACACACAAGCCCTGGGAAAGTCCCTAGCTGGGAGATTTCCTGCAGGTATTTTGGGGGACTGCAGTTGCTAGGCAACTGCACTAGGTTGCCATGGGAACTCTCTCTTCTTCTGGGGCTTGTCATTTTTAGGGGGATGCCACAATCCTTCCATTTCTACCTCCTCAAGCTGGCTTAGCTACCTATAAGGGGATCTGAAGGTTCCCTGAACCCATTGGCCTACAAGGCCTATCCATACCTCTAAGAATAGACTCTCTGGTTTTGTTTGTTTGTTTGTTTGATCTTGTTTTGTTTTTTTGAGACATGGTCTCACAATGTACCTCAGGATGACCTTCAACCCATAATCCTCCTCCCTCAGCTGGGATTACAGGAGCATAGACCACCATGACCCTCTGAGAGAGGATTCTTTTGAGGCTTGAGACCCAAGAACTCCAACAAAACACAGAAAGCAGAGTTGAAGCCCTCATTAGAGTAGACAGATGGAAAAACTATTTAGGTGTGTTTACATCTCCATTGCTGCTAACCACCACCTCAGAGCCTTCCCACCCAGCCAAGGCTCTGACCACTTGGAAGCCCAGTGTAATTGGAGGGCATTCCCTGCCCTAGCCCTGGCGCCTGGCCCTCCTTGGCTTGTCTGCAGAGGTGTGTCACCGGGGGCTTGCCGCTACCCAGTTAGGGGTTGTCCCGACACCTGGCCAACCAGTGTTTCCCACCCAGAAACAAGGCGCCGCAGCTGCCTCACAGAGCTTGAGATGCTATAGTGGAGTCAGGGACGTGTGAGGGGCTGTTAGGATTCCCACCACTCTTTTGCAGAGCAACTCCTTCCTGGCAGAGGATCCTCACCTGCCGCACTTTTGATGGCAGAGCTGAAGCAGAGCCCAGGTCCCAAGGCCTCAGTTCACACCTCCCATCAGACCAGCGGCTGGCCCCACACTCCTGTGGCTTCTTAAGCCTTTATGGCTTCTTCGGTAACAAGCTGAGGTGCTCCTCATGAGGCCACAGGCACACAGCCCTCCGGTAACTGATTCGGTCAGTGAGCCTCGGACCACAGCTCAGGGCTGAGCTGTACCTAGTAGCATTCACGGGGGAGGGGTTTGGACATTTGAGAAATGGTCCCCACTCCAAACACTCTGCCTCACCTCACAGATGTCAATTGGAACCCATGTGGAAACATTGCCCTAACTACCCTGCATACCAAAGGGCATCTAAGAAGACCACACTGTGACTTGCCAGGGGGCAGCAGAGCAAGCTGGGTACCTCCTTTGGGACAGGGAAATCACTGCAGACAAGGCCCCTTCCAGTCATGCACTGCACAGGCAGCCCACCTTTCTCTAAGGCTACTTTTTGAAGCCTTGCAGACATGGATCTTGTTGCCTGTGGTAACAGGAGAGCAGTCTGGAAATCACAGCCAGGCCAGGGCAACTTGGTGGTGAAGAACCAGAGGGAAGCAAATCCTGGCTCCAATGTGTGTGTGGGGGTAGGTGAGCTTGGGTGTCTTCCTCAACAGCCACCAGCTATCTGCTACCAGCCTGGTCTGATTCTGGTTTCCTTCGGCGTGTGAAACTATGATATGATTTCTGACCAGTTTACAGTTTGATTTGGTCTCCTGGCAACCAGGTGAGCCCTTTATGGAAACTCAGGGCAGTGCAGTGGTGGACTTCCAAAACAGAAGTCACAGCGCCACCTGCTGGTGCTACCATTGGTGCCTCCAAGCCTCGTGCCTCAAATCTTCCAGGTGGATGTGGGAGTATTCATTCCTCAAGGGCCCAGCAGTTCCCCCAATATCTGAGGGATTCTGGTCTTCCCTATACCCTGATCACAGGTTAAGCTGTGTCCTTCCAGAAGACCTTGGGTCCTGTAGATACGGTCAACATGAGGCTAGACCGGAATGGTCTAGGATCAAGGCCCATCCTAACTCAATAAATGCTATCCTTACAGAAATGGAGACGACTAGATACAGACACACAGAGCAGCCCTGTGGTGGCAGAGGGTTTGGACTACAGCCATGCCAGAAGCTGAAGAGTCAAGAAGGCTTCCGGCCTCTAGAACCATGAGATCGGGTTTCTGTGGCGCAGGGTCATCCGATATATGGCATCTTGTTAGAGTAGCTGCAGGACACTAACGCAACCTACCAGGCCTGTCATCTTTTCCATCACCATCACACCCACCATCCGGCAGAACATATTCCAGAATGTTCTTTGTGCTCTCACTCCCTGACAGCTTTCTGCACTGCTCTTTCTGTCTCCTCTGGTGTGGCCTGGCCTACGAGAGGTAGAAACAAATGGATGACTGGACCTCGGCCTCGGCTGCTCCACCAAGTTCAGACGTCCATAAAAGTCAGAAGCTGGGGAGAGGTTCAGAGGTTAAAGTGCCAGGACTGAATGTGGAGCCCCAGGACCCAGGCAAATGCCTGATGGGCATGGCTACCTGGAAAGGTGGAGTCAGGGGACTCTCCAGAGCAAGCTGGCTTGCAAGAGCAGCCCTATTAACCGAGACCCTGCCTCAGTTCATATAACACCCACCATACACATGTGCCCACACAGATGCAAACATGCATCCAAGCCGGGTATGCTGGCGAACACCTTTAATCTCAGCACTCAGAAGGAGGATCTCTGTGCATTTGAACTACATAATGAGTTCCAGGATAGCCTGGGCTGTATATTTTGAGACCTTGTCTCAAAAACAGTAAACAAAACACCGAAACTCAAACAATAACAAAAATGCATGCATACAACACATACATGAAATGAAAAAAGGAAAAAAAAAAATCAGACCGCAGTGTGGTGGTGGTGGTGGGTGGGGGGAGATAAGGAACCAGGATAGGTAATGGCAGGTAAGGAGGTAGGAGCTGATCACTACTCATAGCCACCCTGGGTGCAGGAACAACCAACCTCTGTGTTTCCATAGCCCCAGCCCTTGAAGCTCAGAAGAGCTGAGCAAAATGGGCCACCCATCTCTGCCCCTTGTGTTTTCTTGGGTAGCCACTGTGCCTCTCTGGGCCTACCTAGTCTCCTCATGAGCACAGTGGGTACTCATTCTGGCATCTAGTTGACTTGTATGTGAGATGACACCCATTAACACTTCGGGGGTTGATGTCATCTGTGGCTAAAACATAAACTTAAGAGGTAGAAGAATTACAGGTGGGGATAGGAAACGGAAAGGAATACAAACCAAAACAAGCTTGGCTCTGGGGGCATGTTCTAAGGACAGTCATTTCCATTCTTGGTCTCATTTCCTAGTCTACACACTGGGGGGATTGATACATAAGCAAAATAATATAGTGCCATTCTGGAATAAACCTTCTGGTGGCCTATATCTCAGGCAGACCTCCCATGCCTCCCAGTGACCCCACCTCTCCTAACTCCATATTCTGAAGTGCCCTGGATTTGGTGACTAGTTTCCAATCAACAAATACATCGACTACAAGGTCACTACCAATACTGCTTAGAAAGTGAAGTGTGTCTTACTGGCTTTCTCGTGTTTCCTCCTGGCCTTCCATCTTCCCTGCTCCACGTTGAGGAAGCAGGTTCTGGTGTTATAAGCTAGCCTACAGAAAGGCAGGCCCACATGGCAAAGAACACATAGAGGAACTCTCAGGGCCAACATGGAACTGAGGCCTAAGGTTCTACTGGATTCTGCCAATCACATTGGAATGAGTTTCGAGGGACTCTTCCCAGGTGAACTGGCCTGGATCCAGTCACCCAAAGCCCCAGATGGATGATTACCAAGGTGTAGGGGCTGTTCGCTGTGAGTTAGGGGCTGGTTGTCACATTTTGGAAGATAAACAGACCATCTGTTTCATTTCTTGCATATTCCAGAGTTCCCAGAAGGCAAGGCCTACAGCCATCACTTTAAAGCCACACCCAGGAACAGGGCAGCCCCTGGTCAGAGTTCAGACGAGTTCAAACAGGCAAGGCAAAAGTGAAATGACAGGAGGAAGCTGGAGCCCTTACCCCCAGCTCACCCTGAGGACAGGGATGCTACCGATGGAAGGCCTGGAAGAGTGAAACAGACAACAGGCAAAGAATGACTCTGGGAACTCGGCCCCCCAGGCTCTAGTTGCTCCATTGAGTATGAGGACACTGCTGCCCCCCGGTGGCCAATACCAGCACTACAGCCCCAGGCAAGAAACCCAGAAAACAAAACACAACCTTTTGTTTGCATGTTGTCAAGGTAGCAAGTCTCCCAGGTCCTTGCTGGGTAAAGGAACAAAACCTATAGGATCCAGGGGTTACCATAAAGACCTCTGAAGCCTCACTTCGCCCTTCTTTCCTTCTGATGTCTCTGGGGCTTGGCTCACTCAGTAGGCCTCCTCTTTCAGTCTAGGCAATGCCCAGACCCCACTACAAAATAAGGAACACACACTCCAACGAGGGTGGTCTTGTCTCCGACCCTGGAGGAATGGCCTAGAGTTTTGCCGCCCTCTGCATTACCCAAGCCTTTAAGTCACTCAAACCCTCAGCCTGTACTGAGCAAGTCCACCACGGGGTAAGGCGTTTTCCTAGAGCCTTCATGGGTAAAGGCTTATTAAGGAGAACCAAAGCCAACAGACACTCACAAGCCAGTGAGACCCAGGGTGGGGGTGGGGTGGGGAGGTCCACAAAGGCCAAGCACCACAATCTTCAAAGGAGGAAACTGAGGTCTCTTCTACAGCACCCTCCACAATAAGGACCTCCGCCCTGCCCTCCAGGCTAGTCTGAGGATGGCCCCTGCCTGCTAGCAGACCCTGGGAATCTTAGCATCTCTCTGTCCATCAGCGCTTCCAATACAATGGGCACCCCCAATGTTGCTAGGAGACTAGACGCCTCAGCCCCAAGACAGAGCTGCCTCCTGCCTCTTCCACCACCACCCCCCCTTCACTGTCCCGCCCTCCTCTGGAACCTAGGAAGTCTGTAGGACTAGAGTGAGTAGGGGTGTGCGCTCGTGCCTGGGTAGGCTCCACATGGAGGAGGGAGGCTAGTGTTCCCCGGGAGCTCAAGAGACTCCCAAAGCAAACCCCACGCCAGGGTTGAGTCCCAACCCAAGAGGCCGGAAGCCTTCGCTTCTCCGCTGGTCTCCGCACCTGGTGTGTCTCTTTCCAGACCTCAGTTTCCCGACTGTACTAAGACAGGCTGGACGCAGAACACGCTCTGCGTGGACACCACCCGGCTCGCTCTCCGGGTGGGTGCGGGCCTCGTCCACACCACGGCTGCAGGCCCTCACGCCGACTCACCTGGCAATCTACCATCATCCTCAGCCTCGGCAGCTCATCGCCAGCCCCAGGGCGCGGCCCGGGGCTCGCAGAGGCCGCTCGCCTCGGCCCGCGCGCGGCGCAGCGGGGCGTCCGGCTGCAGGGCTCATGGCGCGACCTCCGGTCCCCGCCAGGCCCGGGGCTCCGCGGCCCTCGCCAATGCCTCTCCCATTGTCTGGGTGGCCGCGCTCTCGGTCGTCGGGGCCTCGCTGCTCGGTTCCGCCGGAGCTCCCGGGGCTCGGGACGGGTGGGCGGGGACAGCGCGGCCCCGCCCACGCCCAGCCCAGCCCGCCCGCAGGTGCGAGGGGCGGGCCCCGGGCGCACGAGCTCGGGGACGCGCTCGGCCGGCCTCCCTGCGGGGCGCACGCGAATGGACGTGGGCGCGGGAAGGACGGCCCGGTGCTCAAGGCCCCGCGCGCGCACACGGGCCCGGCCGGCGCGCGCACGCGACCCCGCCTCGCCTCGCCGCGCGCACGCGCCGCGCACCAAGTGTTTCGCTGGACGAGTCTCACGTGTCCACTAAGCCCTGCGGCCTGTGCTGCATTCCCACCTCGGCTGCGTTTAGAATCACTGTCTCGGTTGCTGAGGCTGGATGGACATGGAGAGATCGGACACTCTGTCACCCGGGTACCGACCCCGTCTGCAGGAGTCAGCTGGGTGGGTGGCTGGTGACAGTAGGCTCTGAGACAGGCAGGGAGGTCAGGTCGCACCTCCGGTCCCTCGCTAGACCTTCACCTCTCCTATCCCTTCTCTTCCATGTTACCAGGAGATCTAGGTTGGCCCTGGCTGGTGTGAGAGGAGAGAGCCTAAAAGAAGAGCCTGTACTTGGGGATGAGCAGGTGTTGAGGTGTGGAGAGCTCAGTGCTCCCAAGGAGTCCTTGGACATTCGGGATTAAGCCTCATTTAGGAGTTGGAGAGATGGTTCATCTGCTAAGAATGTTTGCTGCTCTTCCAGATGATCCGAGTTCAGTTCCCAGCACCCACATTGGGGCTCCAACACACTCTTCTGGCTTTCGTGGGCATCAGCATACATTCACACAGACAGACAGACACATACACACACAGCACACACACACACATGAATGAAAATAAATCTTGCTGGGTGTGGTAGTGCATGCCTTAAATTCCAGCTCTGGGAAATCAAAGGTTGCCAGATCTCTGAGTTCGAGAACATTTTAGTCTACATGGTTTCATGCCAGCAAGGGCTACAGAGTGAGACCCTGTCTCAAAATAGATAAATAAAATACTTAAAGAAACAAAAAAAACCCCACCATTTATAATGAGCAGTGGTACCAATATTCACAGTTAATCAGCCTTGATCCAACTGTGCCTGGGAGAATTAGAAGCATCACTCATGTCTCTGCCTGTGTTGGACCTTCCCCAGCCAGGGTATCTCCTGTCTCAGCCTTTGGGGGCCCTCCATTTCCCTGTTTTATTTTTGGGCAATCACTAACCCACTTTCTTTTCTTTTTAAATTTGTTTTACTGAGTGTGTGTGTGTTACATTTACATCTGTGTACCATTTGCATGCCATGCTCAAGGAAGCCAGAAAGGGGTGTCTGGTCCCCTGGAACTGGAATTACAGACAGTAGTGAGCTGCCATGTGATTGATCGATTGATTGATTGATGGGAACTGAACCTTCCTCTGCTCTTCCTCTGGAAGAGCAGCCAGTGCTCAGTTGCTGAGCCATCTTTCCAGCCCACTGACACACTTTCATTGAAAGAAACAGGCTTTCAGAAGTCACCCATAACCCTACCTGTCATGAGTTATGATGAAGCCCAACTATGGTTTTGAGCCAAGATCAACACACCCCAAAGCTGTGCTGCATAGGAACCAAGAAGGTGTGATGAGGGCTCTAAGGAGATAGGATTTGGAGTGCCCAGTGATTTCAGGCAAGCAGTTGAGGGTTACTGCGGGCTAGAGGTCCAGAACTCTGTTCAGGAACTCAGAGCCAAGGCATCCTAGAGATGGTGGTTGGAGGGCTTGAGTGGGTACTGTTACCCTGGCATGTTACCCTGCCTCATCGCCCTCCCTTGGCTCATGGAGCTATAAGCAGTTGGGCTTCCTTCAAATTTCAGTCTACTGCCTGGATGGCTCATGTCTGGAGCAGTCAAAGTAGCTGTCCAAGAAGAGTAGGTGCCAGAGGTCTTCTAGTCAGTATCCCAGTTGATGGGGTTCTGAGAGGTGGGTGACCTGCCCAACATTGCACAGATCCTAAAACAAACTCCTAGTGTTCATTCCGATGCCTGATTGTTGGGGTATATATGAACATACCTCTAGACATTGTGTTTATACTGATTGTGTGTGTGTGTGTGTGTGTGTGCGTGTGTGTGTGTGTGTACAAGTTCTCAACATAAAAGAACTTGCTGATGGAGAGGTCCTGTGAGTACTCCACCAGGCTGGAGGCAACATTAGGCGTGGCTTGGCCTCTACTATCGTCTTGTAGCTACCCAACTGTAGACTTGGACACGGCTTGATAGGTCAGGTTGGGAGGAGTAAAACAATTGTATCTCTTTCATCATGCAGTTAGACTTCTAAAAGAGAGCAAGGAGGGGCTTTTAAGATAAGAATAAAATGCTGAGACCTAGAAGGAGTTGGAGGGTAGCTGACTGCACTCTCTGCTGAGGTCCGTCAGACTTGTATCTTTAAAAATGTCTCACGTGTCCTTATTAAAATAAAGCCAGACTAATAAGCAGCTACACCTCTCATCTAGCCACACAGACTGTGGAGTGTCAGGTACCGGGGAAACTCAGCAGCCATCTTGGAGCTCACTGCCCCAGGGGACAGTGCTTGGGAGGGGCATAATAACAATGTTGCAGCATGGTGAGGGTTTATGGGGAGCAGAAAAGCACCCACTCTGGAGGACGGCAGAAATCAAGACAGGCTTCCAGGAAGATTTGACATGCCCAGGAAATTTCCCCTCCATCCACCGGCAGGGCTGACCTGTAAGCAGCATGAGCCGAGTTGTGTGACTGGGCCTTCTAAGCTCAGCCATGATGAAGGATGCTTCTGGCCACGAAAAGGACAGTGTTTGAATCTGGAGCAAGGCTCTGTGGTGGTGTGGTGGGGCTTTGTCAGCATTTGTCAGTTTGTCTGTTTGGGGGGAACGTGGTTCACAGGGCAACCTCAGCTGCTGTTCCTTAGGCACTACACACCTTTTTCGAGACAGCATCTTTCACTGGCCTGAAGCTTGCCGAATGGCCTAGGCTGAATAGCCAGTGGGTTCAAGGGTGCTGACTGACTCCAGCTCACCTGTGCTAGGACTACAAATGTGTGCCACCACACCTGGCTTTTTAAATGTTACTTTTGGGAAATTTCATATGAACACTTTATTTACATCATGCTCTCCCTCCCTCTTCCTTCAGTTCTCCCCATTGTTAGGTCTCAAACTCACAAAGCCAGGCTGAGATATCTATATAACATATCAAGTGAACCTGGCCACCAGGATCTCCCAGCATCCCTCTGGCCCTACCTGCTGCAGAGTCCTCCTGGCTTAAATACCCTGCCCTCTACCCTGAACTCTCCTTCCCAGGGGGCTGGGCTGCCCTTCCCTATATAATTCCAGCCATTTTGATTACTCTGTCTTACTCTCTTGCTCTCTTAACCTCCTAGCTTCTTGGTCTCCAGGATCCCCTCTTTCTCCTCTCTCCTCTCCCTCTCCTCACATGGCCAGGCAGCTAAGTCTGGTCACTGGTCTACCTTGAACTCTCCAGATGTCTCTGCCCCTGACTATGCTCTCCCTCATATCTACCATGGTCTCCCTCATATATACAATAAACTTTCTCTTCCACCATACCTGGGGTTTTCACTCTTCTGGTGCCGAAACCTGGGAATGGCATAAATTAACCCCACCACACCCCACCCCCAGGAACTGGACCACTCCAAACTAAGTTGCTGTTCTGACTCTCCAAAGGTTTGTACGGATCATTTGTCTCTGCAGACTTCTGCCTCTCACAATATTTGGCTCCAAATTTCTAGAGTTTGCCAACTTTTCAGCCACTTCTTCCCTCCACCTGCTCTAACCATTTGACTCTCCTAGACTGCTTGGTAAGTGTCTCTCCTGGAGCCTATCACCCCCATTAGGGCATTTCTCCATACTAAGACACTTTCCTCTACTTCTTGAGATCCTCTCTTTCCCCCAAAAGCTTCACTTGTCCAGCTCTCCAGCTGTTTTTCCCTCTACCTACTTGTGTCACTCCAGAGCCATTTTCTATGCTTCTTCTGGGCACCCACAGTGGCAGCCACACCTGTATGCCAGAGCCACTCCTCTTACCCACACTGGTCTCCGTTCACAAGAAGGGACATTACTCTTCTGTGATTTAGAACATTTCTCTCTGACAAGTCTCTCAGTCCGTCTGGGGATGCCCCAATTGAAATTCTTTTTACAGCACTTACCTCCACTTCCTTTGTGGGGGGAACTGTGTCATTGCAGTCATTCCCCCCACACACACCTCTTCTCTTGTTTAAACCACTTCAAACCTTTCCTTGCCCCTCCTCCACCCAGGAACTGCCTGGAATAGCTTTCCTTTGCGCTAGGAACTGCAGTCCTGACTGCAATCCCACTGTGAACTTGGCTCCTGCTTACAGTCTTTCTTATAGTTTCCTTATGCTGATGCCTGGGCCACTGCGACCCTTTCCTTGCCTACTGCTAGGAGCTGCCTGCTAAGCCCTCCTGGGCCTCTGCTGCGACCTTGTCCCTTTCTAAGCTCCTCCTGAAAGCTCAGCAGCTTCCTTAGGTCCATTTGGGGCCTCTGCCATCTTGTCCCTTCTGTCTCTCTGCTCCTTCCCCAAAGCCCTGAAGCTTCTCTAAGCCCTTGTGGCCTCTGAGAGTTCTCAGCCCTTTCTTTTCTTCTTCTACTCAGATTTTCTTAAAGCCTCGATGCTTTGCTGCACACTTCTTGGCCTCAGTATAGATCAGTAACCGAAGATTAGTACATTTGATTTCCAAATTCTTATACATTGTAGCAGCTGCCACTGTACAAAACATCCCCAGATCTATTATCTTGCTCTGTCTGCACTTCCATAAGTCTCTTGTCTCTATTTAAAATCTTTTATCTCTATGATTTCTTTGTTCTCTGCTCAAAAAAAAAAAACTCTTAATACTAT
This sequence comes from Cricetomys ansorgei, assembly GCA_026225945.1. NCBI lineage: Eukaryota > Metazoa > Chordata > Mammalia > Rodentia > Nesomyidae > Cricetomys > Cricetomys ansorgei. The sequence goes on from JAMJFZ010002611.1 coordinate 553,058, forward strand.
ACCGTAGACTTTAATCTCAAGATTTTTAAGTCTATTGGGTATGGTTATACATGGATATTCTTAATTTGTTACAACTTACTATATATGTGATTCAGCTCTTGCTTAAAATATATTGTGTACATAACTTGGACTCAACTCCCAAATTTTTTGATATTTTAAATACCAACCACATGGCTGGTAGCCATCTTAAGGTTACAGGGAACATGCCATTTGACTTGCCACCATCTTAAGTTGACACATGGTATAGATCAATCAAGACAGCAGTTTTAAAACTTGTTACTTCTGCGGAGCTTTCTGTTCATCATTGTCTTTACTTTTTAGATGGAGGAAACAACAGGTCTCAAATATTTTGGATGATACCTAGGATTTGAGGTTTTATTTAAATGAAAAAGGCTTCAATTAAAAAATATTTAAGATTAAACCTAACAGGATAAGCTATAAAATTTAATCTTTTTTTTTTAAGACTTATTTCTTTTTATTTATATGGATGCTTTATCTGCAGGTATGCCTGAAGGCCAGAAGAGGGCATCTGATCCCATTATAGATGATTGTGAGCCACCATGTGGTGCTGGGAATTGAACTCAACCTCTGGAAGAGCAGTCAGTGCTCTTAACTGCTGAGCCATCTCTCCAGCCCCTAAAATTTAATCTCATAAAAGCCACTAACTTATAATGTACTGTAATTAACTGATAATTAAAACATACAAGTTAGTGGTCAGTTACTTTATAAATGATCGATTCTTTCATGTATTCAGAGCAATCCTTAGAGTCATGCTAAGTACTAATGTAATTTATTACAAAATTTAGCCTTATTTAGCCCCTTGTATGTGTTTTCAAGGTTAAGTCCAAGGCAAGTAACTAAACACAAGTAAAATTTGTTCAGTTCATGTAGACTTAATAGATCATGCTCCTCAAACTTGTCAGAGATCTACTGAAAGTGGCCTGCAAAGTATTTAATAAAAAGGCTTCCCATGATAGAAATGCCGGCTCCTGGCAGCAGCCCTTAGGTTTCCTCTGAAGAAGCCAACAGGCACAAAAGAATATCACCTGGCACCTGCTTTAAATGTGGCAAAGCCAGCCAGTGGGCGAAATTGCCCCATACCTCACCTGCTGCCAGGGCTCCACGCAAACTACAGACACTTTGGGGTTGATTGCTGTACTCTGCTCACCTAAGTACCATCAGTCTTCCCAGTCCCTCCCCCACAGGAAAGCCTCCAGATTTTCTGGGCCCGCTGGCTGAACACAGATGCAGCCCTGGAACCTCTGCCCTCAAGGGAATCAAGATTACCACGGAGAGACCTAGAGTACTTGTTCAGGTAGCTGATGAGTCTCTGTCATTTCAACTGAAAAGCCATTTAGATTCTATAACATATCCACAGATCTCTGATGGCTTGACAACTAAACTGGCTTTGGCAGCTTAAAAGCAACAAGCATCTCCTCCCTCAAGGCTGCAGCTGCCTCCACAGTTCTTCTGCCTCCTCCTCAGTTCTCCACATATGTACACTCTAGGCCCCGCCTGAGAAAGGCAGTGTACCTGGCTACCAGACTCTAGAAAGAGATACACTCACAAAACAGACTTCTAAGTAATTTTACAATTTTTTCATTTAAAAGAGCGTCCCTTACAATGTGTCTCATTACCTACACCTGCGCCTCATGATGAAATACTTGCATTTAAGAGGTTTAAAGTTAATGTAAGTGGTGAGGGTCTGAAAAAGTGTTTTAAGATTTAAGATGTGAAGTTTTAAGAAAATGTCTTAGGAGCTGAGCGGTGGTGGCGCACGCCTTTCATCTCAGCACTCGGGAGGCAGAGGCAGGCGGATCTCTGTAGGTTCAAGGACAGCCTGGTCTACGGCAGGAGTTCCAGGACAGCCAGAGTTACAGCAGAGAAACCTTGTCTTGAAAAAAACAATAGATAAATGTTAGGATCACGTTAATAGCCCAATTAGACACTTAGAGACCTGCATATGGCCATACAAAGCAGTTTTATTTTCCTGCGGGTTACATACTGACATCAAGACTGCCACATTGAAAAAAACATGGCACAGCCCCAAAAACTGGCCATGTGCTGCCCTATATATCAAGTAGGCAGTGCCTAGAAGATCCTTCGTATTCAGAATCTGAATACTGGATTGGCTGTCATATCTCGAGAGGAAGCAAGGGGCTTCTGGGAAAGCGAATTCTTGACAGTAAGCTGAGAGGCAAGGTCAGTCTGCCACTTGGAGGCGCTGGTCCTCTCAGTCCCCCCTTGAATTTTATACTGAGTCAAATCTTTGACTCTATAGATATGGTTAATGGGGATCTTAATGACGTAAGGACCCACAGTAATTAGTGGAAACAGAAAGTTTAAAGGCCCTGCATTGGCTGACATTAGATAGAACCATCTGAGCCAATGGATCTATCTGTTAATAGATGTTAATAGATTTTAAATCTCTTTGGCTTTTTAAATAAGTATCCCTTTTGGTATGCCAATAGGCATCACTCAAGTTAGGTTATTATGTCTCCAATGTCAGGGAGTTTTCTTTTAACTAAAAAGTTCCAGCCTGAGGGAATTGAACATCATAATTTCTCAGGCTGCTTCCTGCTGAAACTGGGGGCATCATGGTTAGAGACCCCAAAAAGGCTGGTACTTAGTCAAAAGCTGAGTGGATAGGAATGGTCCAATCAGCTGGACTGGTCATCAGCTCTCAGCGGGTCCAGGACTCACAGCAGTTGAAGCAGTTTGATTCTTGGATGATGTCTGTCAGCTAAGTGGATATCTATCAGTTGAGGTAGATAAAAACTAGAGGAAGAAGTTAAAGTTCATGTAGTTTACATTTAGAACTTTCAGGACTGAAATCCACATTGTAGCATGATTTCTCATCCAAGGTAAGAGTTTCTCAAGTTACAGCTAAACAAGTTATATAGTACATTTTTAGCACCTCTATTAGCTGTAGCCTTGGAGAGCTGGTTGTCAAAATCATCAGAGACCTGGGAATGGCAGATAACTTAATAAACCTGTGTCAATTAAAATGACAAGAGACTTACCCATATCTAGACATGTGACCCTGGGCTTCCATGTTCTCTGTGACTTTATGGGGAACAGAGGCCTCAAGGCAATGCCAGTCTTCAGGTGGTATCTTTTTGTGGACAAAGACTCAGAGGGACCAGCTCTGTGTAGCCAAAGCAGAGTGATCCACTCTTTAGTGTCCTGTTTTATCCACAGGCAGGTCCATGGCCAGTGAGGCATTGGGCAGTTTTTCCCAGTGGTTAGCATTACCACAATCCAGGTGAGGTTGTTCTCTTCCCATCTGTCTTTTCTGGAGACTTTGGGGTCACTGTTAGAATCTGGAATCTCTGTCATAGTAAATATGGTTTGTAAAACCAATATTTAGCAAATCTCTGAAGGCCTTGAGAACCAGTATTTATTAAGGATCTTAATATCTGAGGTAAGCAAACTCAAGCTGTTTTTCTATATATCTGTCTCAGGCTTAACTTTAAAAACATATATAAGCAGAGACATATTTTACCCAGTGGTTTCAGGGTTTTTACAAATGGCATGGATTATTCCTTTGGCTCTGTCCTCTGCAGCATACACAGCCTGTCTTCTGGGTTTTGGCTGGCTCCTGTTCACCACAGTTGCTGTTCTTGGTGGCCATCCCACGGTATTGGAATACTTAGGACAGAGTCCCTTGTTGCAACTGAGCTGCACTTTTACCAACAGCCTCTCTTGGGTTCCCTTTATGGTGCCAAGCCTCAACTTACCAAGGCTGCACCTTCACCAATGGCCTCTCTTGGCCTCTCACAGTGCCAAGCCTCGCTGTTCTCTACGACTCCTTTATGCCTTTAAAACCAGCACCACCTGGGTAACTCTTACACAGGACCACGCTCAGCTGTCAGCAGGAGACACAGCCCCTGCCAGTTCTGGAAGACAGCTTCTGTGCTTCGACCCTGAAGAAACACTTTCTGAACTCTAAGATAGAATAAACCATTTGACACAGTTCCCATACTGTAGCCAACTCCAACCATAAAATTCTAACTCTGATATGATTTGAAATGTAAACATCCAATATTTAGATGGTCTCAGACCACCCCCACCAAAAAGGGTGGAGAACAGCTGTTTTGTTTCAATCCCTTTATATCTTAAAATGTCATCGGAGTGACTCTGACGCTGAAACGTTTGGCTACCAGCACAAGGTGCATTCCTGAATATGAACGTACAGAGGTGTAGTTTTGACACCTTATTAAACATTGGTCTTAAAAAAAAGAAATGCTATCTTTAGAAACCTTATTTTTAGGACAGAAAAACGCCATACAAAATCCATCTTAACTTAAAATATCTCAGCTCTGTTGTCTCTTTGATGGGTACCATGTGGCAGAGAGGATTATATGGGGGTTGGGTGTTGAGAATGATGTAAGACAGGTGGCTGGGGGCAGGCACAGCTCTGGTACAGGACGGAGCCAGTTCTACAAGACGGGGAAAGTGATTTAAAGTATATGCAAAGGTCGAAGGAAGTGATTTAAGGTATTATATTCATAATTCAAAATTTTAAGTCTCCTTGGGTTGCCGTCTAAGCATAAACTTAAAAACACTTCTCACTGTGCTAAAACATCTCTGTCCAATATGTATCTCCAGCCCTCTGGAAAGAGTGTTAATGCTTTTAACCTAGAATTAATTTGGGCCCCCAAACTTTTATTATGACTCAAAGGTATGAATGAGTCTACTGCTTTTTACAACGTGGATTTCAGTACAGATTACAAACTGGGAATGGTAACATATATAAGTCTTTTATCTCTTTGTAAACTTAATAAAAATTTTGTGAGCTTCAGGAAGTCGGCGTGGATCCATCTCTCACAGGTCAAATTGAACTCCAGAGAAGAACTGCTGTCAATCAACAGCCTAAGTTCCCCCACCTACTGCCTATTCCTCAGGGTGGGATCTCTCCCCCTTTCTCTGGTCTAGGGACTCCCCTCTCCCAACTACTAAAGTTTCAAGTGTACACCCGAGATAAAATTCTACCTTAAACCCTTAATTCCTTAACTTCACCTAGCCTGTCTTTCCTAGCAGATTTCAAGTCGGCTATACACTGCTCCAGCAACTGCCTTGCTCCAGGTGTTTCCTCAGAATCTGCATCTCTGACAGCTTCAAAGTGGATAGCCCCAGGTGGTCCAGCCACAGACTGCTCCAGTGCAGTCTCGAGAGCCTGGACTGGGGGCGAAACAGCCTGCTCTTACCAGTCTTGGCCAATATTCCCACCTTTTGGGGTCCCCAACAATGATGCCCCCATGCCATTGGGAAGTAGCCAGATGGTTACATCGCCCCTTATCTTTTATTATCAACAAAGGTTGGAATATTAGGTCTCAAACTCAAACATCTGGCTGAGATGCCTATTTAACTTATCAAAGTGAGCATGGCCACCAGGTTCTCCCAGCATCCCTCTGCCCCTACCTGTTACAGAGTCCTCCTGGCTTGCCTTCCCCATTTCCCCCTCCCCTGAGCTTTCCAGCCCTGGGGGCTGGGCTGCCCTTCTCTATATAATTCCAGCCATTTTGGTTATTTGGTTACTTGCTCTCTTTGCCTCCTGGTCTCTCGGTCTCCAGGTTACCCTTTCTCTTCTCCCCTCCCACCAGTTGTGACTTCTGTGATGCTCTTCAACTGTAGCAAAGAGAAGTTTCTTTGTGAGGAGTGAGAGCTGCATTTAGCTATGGAGATATATATATATATATATATATATATATATATATAATTTCTAACTGAATTCTAAATACTTAGAAGGCTAAGTATTTTTTTATTGGTTTAGTGATGGCCTCACCAGCCACAGGTAGTAGGCTAGCTTTTTGTTCTTGTTGTTGTTTTCAAACAAAGCAAAACATGTTTGCAGATGGTGCCTGTTTTTGAGCCCCACGTTGGTGCACCAGATGTTGCATGTAATTAATCCAACAAGGGCTTAATAAAAACAAGGAGACATTTTCACAGAAACAAATCTGCCAGACCTCAGCCGAGGGAATGGATATCATGGTAAGTGGTGGGTGCCTCAGGACTTTTATTAAATCAAAGCCCTTCCTTACGTATCCGAGGAGTTGCATGATGAAAGAAATCTCATAGCTTGACTCATTCAGCAGCCCAGTTATGTCGCCTTTACAAGCAATTCACTCCTGTTGTTGCCTTAGGTTGGAGTGAGTGCCGGACTTCTTCTACATAAACTTTGCTTTTCACATGTAAATCTCAGAGTGCAGCTTCCATTACTCTGTTCACAACCTTTGGACAGGTATAGGAAGCGGTCCTTTAACAGAAAGCAGCAACCATTCACATTTATAAAGCGGGCCCTTTCAGCTATGGAGATCATATGCCCCACCAGCATTCCAGGCTTCCGGCACAATGACTATCTTAAAAACATACAGAGGTAAAAGGCTGGGCAGTGGCAGCACACACCTTTAATCCCAGCACTTGGGAGGCAGAGGCAGAAGGATCTCTGTGAGTTTGAGGCCAGCCTGGTTTACAGAGTGAGTTCCAGGACAGCCAGGGTTACAGGGTTATAATAGAGAAACCCTGACTTGAAAACCAGAAAAAAATAAAAAAGAAGAAAAGGGAAAGAAAGTGCCTCCATAAGATCGGGTTGCAGGCAAGTCTGTGGGCATTTTCTTCACTAGCAATAGATGGGTGAAAGCCCAGCCCATTGTGGAGCGATGTCACCCTGGGCTAGTAGTTCTATAAGAAAACAGGTTAAACAAGCCAAGTAGAGCAAGCCAGTAAGCAGCACCCCTCCATGGCCTCTGCATCAGCTTCTGCCTCCAGGTTCCTGCCCAGTTCTTATCCTGACTTCCTTCGATGGTGAACAGTGATACAGAATGTAGCTCAAACCATTTCCTCCCCAGGCTGCTTTGATCATGGTGTTCCATTAAAGCAATTAATAAACTAAATCACATGGGTTGTAGGTATTGAACCCAAGTCCTTGTGTTGTCCCTTGGGGGCAAGAACTTTAGTTAACCTTGAGCTATCTCCAAGCTGCTTACTGTTAGGCCCAAAATCACTCAAGTAGACACTGAGAGATACGTATGGTCATACAGAAGCAGTTTATTGCCGCCGAACACAGACTAGCATGCTGAGGTCTGCCGCTCTAAAAGAAAAAAAAGTGACTTTGAAATGTGGTTTAGCACCATTTTCACCAGCCACCTGCTTCAGGACTCTCTGAGAACTAATGAGGATTCCCAAGGAGCTGAAGTCAGGGCCCACCCACTACGACAGGGTAGAATGGAGTCTGGGACAAAAGTGGAATTGCCCTGGTCCTCTCACCTGTTTCTTGGAGGGGTGTTCTGTGATTGTAAAGCCTCTGGGCCCACAAAACGTCAGTCTGTCCTGGAGTGTGGTGCCCACCACTCCACACACCTCAAATCTGAGTCTTCTATACAGAGGTTGAGGACTCCTTGCTGGGATTGTCCCTGGACACCTTCAAAAACAGTGGGCAGGCTCTGTCTGGTGCAGCCCCTCCCCAGCCCTTTGCCTCGTCCTGAAAGCAACATGGATGGTGGTTTGCTTCTACACGTTGGGTTCAGTCTCTTAGGGCCAGGTGAAGGTCTCAGCTGCCGCTGGGAGAAGCTGTACCATGAAGTTGGCTGGTCATGGGCTCAAAGTTAGGCTGGGACAGATCTAGGTACCAACTTCACCCCTGCTGGCCAATGCTGCCCAAGCCTCAGTCTTAAGGAGGTTGTTTTCAGCCTCCACATCCAGACAAACACCATCACCACCCCCCTGCCCCCACCCCCTGCGCCCAGCTCCAAAGAGCAACTCCTTGAAGGCAGGGCGTGCCCCCTTACCAGGATCACACCCATGCCCGGCAGCTTCGAGCAGGTATTCCCTACCAAGGACGGACTAGATCTGTTCTAGCTTCTGGCCCAGGCCCTTGTACTAGAAACTCTGCCTGCCCACTCTTATGACCACCCCTACTTTGCAGATCAACTACAGGGTATAGAAAAATGGGCTCAGGATGAGCCTCCAGCTTTGCCTGGGATGGGTGGGTTATGGAGTACCTGGGAGTTCAGAGTACCCCCAGCCCACCCTGTTGCTTCCTTCCATGGAAAAGATACTGCTTGCTGCCTAGCAAAGTGTGTATTAGGTAACCAGTGTTCAATTCCATCTCTGCCTGGGCTCCATGGGCCTCTGAAATTCTCCTGGACCCAGGCTGTTACATCCTCTGGTCCTGGTCTGCCTATCCTACTGCCCTGGAGCCCCATACCCAACAGTAGCCTCCCACAGGCATAATGGCCACAGGTACAGAGAGGATAATAGACAAATGTTTGTGGCACATCTGTTCACAGGACCCCACCTCACCCAGACTCCCAAATGTGGAATAGATGGTCTGTGGCAGCAGCCAGCTTTAGCTCAATCTTCTGGAATAACCATTAACCCACCCTCCCCACACAGATTGTTAAAACTCCATTCTGCTTGTGTCTCTCAGAACTATCCCAACTGGCAGAATAGTTCACTGTGCAGGTAAAACTCTGGTCAGGACGTAGCATACAGTGTCTTTATTGAAAGTTACCCCAAACTGTATAACAAAGGAGACATCTATCCCTGAGAATGTGGCTCATCATGGGGTGCAGATGACCAGACGGAACCCAACCTGGTCCTCTTCAGAGCTAGCTCCAGGATCCTGAATGAAGAACAGCTATGCATGGCCAGGGAACAGCACAGTCCTCGGGATGAAGATGTTCAAGTGAAGCTTCAAGGCAGCAGGTAGGGCTGAGGATGGCTCAGGGGCAGAGCACTTCCCTTCAGTGTGCATGGCCCCAGGTTTGATCCCCAGTACTGCATATTAAAACAGCAAAGCTAAGCTGAGCAGTGGTGGCTCATGCCTTTAATCCCAGCACTGGGGAGCCAGAGGGAGGCAGGCCAGCCTGGTCTACAAAGCAAGTTCCATGACAGCCAGGGCCACAGAGAAATCCTGTCTCCAAAACAAAACAACAATCTAAAATGCAGCATGTAACAGGTGATGGTAGCAGCAGGTCTCTGGGCATTTGAGCAGGGCGAGATCCAGAGCTTTCTCCAGGAAGGCACAACCATCCCTTGGGTGGGTGTGGGGCTGCCAGGCCTTGTCTTTCTTGAAGCTCTGGCCTCCCTCCTCTTGTCCAACCACTCATATGCTGTATCATTATGACTGTGGGTGCACCCTTGTAGTTTACAGCTCTCTATACCCATTTTTCTGACAAACTGAGGGGACAGAGTAGGGCTTGGCATGGGGTGGGATTTGACAGGGCTGCTGTCAGCTCCTTAGCCAGTTGGTATTCTTTACCACTGTGGAGAATCGGATCAGCTTCAGGCTTGGGGGCTTAGACTTCCTGTCATCCCAGATGTACTCTGGGGACAACACTGTAGATGGTTTGTGCCAGATGAAGTGGCGGTTCAGGTGGCTCTCCTCCTGCCAGGCTGCCATGATGCCATTGGCTTTGTCTGCCAGGATGCCCATGTGGCAGCCCCTGGTAAATTCATACACCTTGGCCACTCGTCCCCCAAAGACTGCCCCACCGTAATAGAAGTCCCCCTCACCATCTGCCACAAAAGCAGCAGACGCTTGCCTGCGTTCATAAGGGAATTGCTGACGAGGTACAGCAAAATAGCCCGGGTGAATGGCAGCCACTAGATCCCCCAAGGTCTCAGGACCCCATGGGTTACGGAAAACCATATCCACATCAAGACAGAAGAGGTAATCCACTTCTCGGTGGGCCCTCTTGGCAATGTGTTTGTTGACTGTCTCCATCCTACGCATGGAGATCTCCTCCCAGCGGGAGTGACCCTGGATGGGAATAATGCTCAGGCGCCGACCTGGGCCCAGTGGGACTGTGGGAACAGCCGCAGGGTCATTGGTGAAGAGGTAGTAGTGTACTTGGTACCCATGCATAAAGAACTCCTCAGCTGACTCCAGGAAGGGCCGAATGAAGTAGGTATACCTGGGGATGAGAGCTCTGTCAACCCCTGCTGCCCACCGCTGCCTGGGCCCCATCACGTGCAAGTCTACACCCAGCTTCCCACCTCAAGAAGTCGTTCATGTCTTTCCTTGGAGTCCTCATCTATCAAACTCCCACAATCCTTGTCAAAGTTGAACACCCCGTATCTGAAAGCCCTGCTTCAGAGTTGTAGATTAAGACGTGTAATTGTTAAAGTCTATACTGCGATTACAGACGTGTGTGTTGGATCTAGCTTTTTTATGTGGGGGCTGGGAGTGGAATACAGGTCTTCATGTTTACTTGGAAAACACTTTACCAACTGAGCTGTCTTCCTGGTGTCTAATGTGCTTCTTTAAGATTTTAATGCTGGGCAGTGGTGGCACACACCTTTAATCTCAGCACTCGGGAGGCAGAAGCAGGCGGATCTCTGTGAGTTTCAGGCCAGCCTGGTCAGCAGAATGAGTTCCAGATCAGCCAGAGTTACAACAGAGAAACCCTGTCTCGAAAAACCAAACGAAAACAGAACAAAAAAACAAAGACTTTACTAATGGCAAGCAGCATTGTTAGGTATTCCCATGATCTTTGATCTTAATATTAATGAGCTGCTTAGATTTGGCCATTTTATACTCGCAAATACTGAGCACGAGGAGGATGAAAGTAGCTAAGAAGCTAACAGGGAACAGAACACAGGGAAACTGGATGCTAGGTGCTGGGGACATACAGCAGAGTGGGTGACATGGCTCCATCCATAAGACAAGGTGTCACCTGACCTCTGTGGTCCACTTGTCATGGTCTCAGGTGGACTGAAAGGCAAGGCCAGGTAGGGACCAGGAGAGGCAGGGAGGATGAAGTCCCCCAGGTAGGGACCAGGAGAGGCAGGGAGGATGAAGTCCCCCAACGCTGCTATTCCTCACCTAGGCTCCTTGTGTCTCCCGTACCCTGGCAGGTGAAGCCTTCTATCAGAAAGCTCTCACACATCACCGCACAGCACTTGGCCAGCTGGCTTCTCCCTAGACCAGAAACCCCTGTGGCTCAAGGAAACCCAACCCCAACCCTGCGCAACCCCCTACTCACTTCCCCACAGCGAACACGGTGACTCCGATGGTCAGGTTCAGTGGCCGGTACATATTCTGCAGAAACTCCGGGTCGAAGGTTCCCTCAGAGATGATGGGTGCCAACCAGGGAGTAAGCGTCAGCAGCTCTGTGGGCCTGTCATGGGGGAGGCTCAGGCCACAGAAGCCGCCTTGTTCAGAAGCCTGTGCAACATCTTGGCTCTGTTGCTGGGCCTCAGTTTCCCCACGTGAAAGTGAGGGTAATAACAGCCAGCTCCTGCTGGGGCTGGGAAGTCTAGGAGTTGGCATGGACACACAGGGTATCTAGAGAATATACTACTCCCACTGCAGGCCAGATGTCCATAAGGTGATTGAATGTACCATTGGTGACAAGTATCTAGCCAAGGCATGCACCACAATACCACTGTCTACTGTTCGGGCGTCCTGCAAAGAGAATATTACGATCTATCTCCTCAGAAGGTGAAGTGCAGAGCAGATGGCTAAGGTCACACAGTTAGTGACAGGTGGAGCTCAGCACTGGCTGTCTAGGGCCCAGGGACCCTTTGCTCCACCATTCTCCAGCCACACTGGATCACTTCGGTTCCCCTCCCTACCCCTACTGGCTCATTTCCTGGCACCTACCTGTGTTCTAGCAGCTTAGGCTGACGGTAATGCATCCTGCAATCAAGAAGGACCAGTGTGAGGGAGGCAGCCTCCGCTCCTGGGGCCAGAAGCTAGGGAGAGATGATATACTTACTGTGCCATGGGCTGGAATGACTTCTCCTGCCTGAACTGCAGCTTTGTATTGCTGGTGGCAAAGACAAGAGAGTAGGATTTGTTAAGGACATTTTAATGTAGGCTTAAACATGAAGGTTAAGAACAAGTGAGACACTCTGAAAAAAAAGCAAGGCACACCCAAGAGGATGTATGTGGGCTCAAGGGAGAGTTACCTTACCTTTTCCTTGAGACAGGGTCTCTCACTGGCTTGGAACTTAGCTAGTAGGTTAGGCCGGCTAGCAGCAAGCACTAAAGATTGACATGTCTCCCTCCTGGCATGGGGATTACAAGGAGGTACACAGGACCACACCCATCATTTTCACAGCTTCTGGAGATGGAACTTGCAAGGAAAGCACTTCCTTGATTAAATCCTCATGCCGGCCCTACTTCAATGTTTTAAGGGCACGGTTCACTGGCATGGCGGTACAACCATCACTACGACCTGTGTCTACAATGTTTTCTTTCACATTCTAAACTTATATCCACCAAACAGTGGCTCCCCGTGGGCCTGCCCATGGATGCCCTGCTACTGTAAAAACCAGAACCTCTATTCAGAGACTCCCATAAACCCTATGTTGTGTACGTGCTCCAGGCCTCCACCTAAGCCTGACCTTGCTAACTCCCCACTCTAAGGGCAAATTATCTCATCCAGCCAGATAGCTCTGAAGGCCATAAAGCTATCTCGCCAACTAGGTAGCCCTGAAGGCCATACTAAGGGTAATCAGCCCCATCCAACTCGGCCAGATAACATAGCCCTGAAGGCCACAAAACCAGATGCCTGGTTCTAATGACTAACTTGCCAGGTACTACCCAAAAATATAGCCACTTGGGCACTTGTAACTGCATCTTACAATTAGAAGTTCACCAATTAAAAACCAGACTACCTCACCTATGTGGAAAGCCCCCTTTTCTGTCAATAAAAGAAGCTGTAATTCTCTGCTCTGGGTCAGTTATCTCTATGGTGTCTGACCCTGGCATGCTGGTTTTTCTCTGCAGAGTAAAAGTGCCTTTAGTTTTTACATACATGGTCTTGCTGGTTCTTGGGGAGGCAAATTTCCCACTACTACACTGCTTCTGCTCTATGAACTGCCACCTTCTCTTGAAATAGAATAAAAGACTGGTTTTAAGATACTGATTTATTGAAGAAATAACCAAAACAAGGAGTCGTTGCTCTTAACCACCTGCTGACTGCCGCTACGCTTCTGTAAAATCTTGCTTGCTTACTCACCCTACCTTGTGGTTTAGAGTGTAAAATGAGAATGCAAACTAGACCCAGGATCAAAGCATTTCAGGAGCTGTCCTGGCTTCAGTCTACCAGTTTTCTCTCTTCCACTTTCATTGGTGTAAGAGTACTTGCTCCAGAAAGATTCTCCAAACGCTCTGAGTGGACTTGCATAGTACCTGCCCTGTTGGGGAAGTTTTTTTTTTAGTTATGTTTGAAATTGTTTTATGCACTGTTGGGTGAGGGGCTACCCTAGGTCTAGAGTGTTATGTATTGTTTGCAAGTGTTGGATTTCTGTGGGGGATGTTTAATTGCTAATGACCTGCATGTGCTATCGGTAGAACACCTGGGGAGTTCTGACAGCATAAATACACCTGAGCTCAGAAGCTTGGGGTTCCACTGTTGGTTGAGGATGGTGCTTGCCGTGACAATGGTTGCCTCTGCTGAGGTCTGGCAGGGTTTGAGACTTTGAAAACGACTCCTGGTCTCCCTTGCTGAGCCCACACCACAGCACACCTTACACTGCCCTTTCAGGATTTGCCTCTACTCTTTAATTGCCTAAACTACACTCCCATCCCGAGCTTCTGCATTCTTTTTTTTTTTTAATTTTATTTTATGTGTATTAGTATGAGGGTGTCAGATCCTCTAGAACTGGCGTTACAGTCACAGACCCAGCGTCCACATGACATCTCATGACTGTCTATGACGCCAGTTCAAGGGGATTCGACATCCTCACACGAATGCACATAAAATTAAAAAAAAATAAATAAAGCAGGGGCTGTGAATGTAGCTCAGGGGAAGAGAGCCTGCCTACCATGAAGCGGGCTGAGGGGCTGGCCTCCTGTCCAGCACACACTTGCCAAAAACAAACAATCAAATAAATAAAAACTTCCTATTTTTAAGCTTTTAATGGCAATGAAGTGAAAGCGAAGACGAGCCGGGCATGGTGGCACATGCCTGTAATCTCAGTCCTCAGGAGCAAAGGCAGGAAAACCAGGAGCTCAAAGTCATCCTCAGATGTACAGAGTCCAGGGCCAGTGTGCTGGTTAGTTTTTTGGTCAACTTGTCACAATCAGGGTCATCTTGGAAGAGGGAACCTCAGCTGAGAAAATGTCTCCATCAGATTGGCCTGTGGGTGAGTCTATGGGGCATTTTCCTGATTAATGATTGATGTATAAGGTCCCAGCCCAGTGTGGGCAGAGCCATCACTGGGCAGATGGTTCTAGATGGTATAAGAAAACAGGCTGAGAAAGCCATGGGGAACAAACCAGTAAGCAGTGTTTCTCCATGGTCCCTGTTTCAATTCCTGACTCTGGGCTGCTGGCTTGAGTTTCTGCCCTAACTTCCCATTCATGATGGGATTCTGATGGGAACAGGTAACCAAATAAACCCTTTCCTCTCCAAGATGCTTTTGGCCAGTGTTTTATATAGGAACAGAAACCTAAGTAGAACAGTGTGGTGGTTTGAATAAGAATGGCCCCCATTGGGTCATATAGGTATGGCCTTGTTGGAGGAAGTGTGTCAGTGGGAGTGGGCTTTGAGGTTTCAAAAGCCTATGCCAGGACCAGTATCTCTTTCTGATGTCTGTGGATCAGGATGTAGAACTCTCAGCACCATGTCTGCTTGCATGTTGCCAAGCTCCCCACCATGATGATGATGGATCATCCTCTGAAGCTGTAAACAAGCCCCCAATTCAATGCTTCCTTTTATAAAAATTGTCTTGTTCATGGTGTCTCTTCCCAACAACAGAAAAATGACTAAGAAACAAACAGTCTGAACTACATAAGACCCTGTATAGGGACTGGAGAGATGGCTCAGTTGTTAAGAGAACTGGCTGCTCTTCTAGAGGACCTGGGTTCAATTCCCAGTGCCTACATGGTGGCTCACAACCATCAACAACTCCAGTTACAGGGGATCTTCTGTCCTCTGTGGGCATTAGGCATGTGGTACACACACACACACACACACACACACACACACACCTTTAATGTACTGGGATCTCTGTAAATTCAATGCCAGTCTGGTTGACTTAAGATAATTCCAGGACAGGTAGGGATTAAGAGACCCTGTCTCAAGAAGACAAAAACAAAACTGTCTTAAAAACAAAAAACAGCTGGGCAGTGGTGGTGCACACCTTTAATCCCAGAGCTTGGGAGGCAGAAGCAGGCAGATCACTGTGTGTTCAAGGCTAGCCTGATCTACAGAGTGAGTTCCAGGACAGCCTTGTCTTGAAAACCAAACCAAACAAACAAACAAACAAACAAAACTAAAAACAAGGTCTGTAGGCTCTGTAGAGATGGTTCAGAGGTTAAGAGCACTAGCTGCTCTTTCAGAGGACCTGGGTTCACTTCCCAGACCCACATGGCAGCTCACAACTGTCTGTAGCTTCAGTTCCCAGGGATTCAACATCCTCCTACAGACATACAGGCAAGACACCAAGGCACATAAAATAATAAATAATTTTTAAAAAGAGAGAGACCAAAAGATATACACATATACCCTCTCTGTCTCTCACCATACAATGCCCCGTGTTGCCCTGGGACCTTGCCAGCAAGAAAGCTATGAACAAATTCAATGCATGCAGCTCCTTGACCTTGAGCCTAAACATCTGGATAAGGACTAAAGTACTACTATATTCTGTTTTAAATAAAACATGTGTTATGCCAGGTGGAGGTGGTGCACACCTTTATTCCCAGCACTTGGGAGGCAGAGGCAGGCAGATCTCTGAGTTGAGGCCAGCCTGGTCTACAGAGCAAGTTCTAGGACAGCCAAGAATACACAGAGAAACCCTATATCAAACAAACAAACAAATAAAATGTGTGTTATCAAATAGCCTATCCAGATAATTAATGTTTCTTTAGCTGTTCTGAAATACAAAAGTTTACAAGGCCCAGTTTTTTCCTCTTAGCTGTTAAACAGGTTCATCAAATGGAGAAGGTTTTAGCCAGGTGCCATTTAGTTCCCTACAATTAGAGGGAAGCAACGGAGCAAGAGGTTCTTTCCTAACAGGGCTGTTTACTAACCACCTTCTTCGCACCAGGACCCCAGGACAGTCATAAGCCTCAGCCCAGGAAAGGCGTCTGTCTCCACCATCCCATCTAACAGGCACAGCAAGCAGCAACCGAGGCCCATGGCTGTGCAGCAGGATGCTTGAAGGCTGAAATCTCAGGCTCAGCACACGTCTGTGGCTGCTGTACATGGCACTTCTCAGAACCATAAGCTGAGGAGACAGGAACCCTCAGACAATGTCATCCTAAAAGCTTTCCTGCCTCTTTAAATATGGTCACCCCACATTGCCCCCAAATCCTCTAACCCCATACTTACAACAGCTCTGGGCACGGGAGGTAATATGGCATGTAGGAGACCAGCAGCCAGTCCTTGACATATACCCTAGAAAGAAAAAAAAAAAAAAACAAAACCACCCTACAATGCTAATGTTACTCCGCCTGGAGGCTGACACCACTGGGTGCACTTTATCATGATCGAAGCGTTTGAGAAGCCCTGTCACTCTAGGGTAGAGGACAGCACCTGCATCTGGCACAGGGGCTAGTGTATACTTGTCTTTTTGTCCATATAACTATTTTCTGATGGCATGGCTATGTCCTTCATGCCAGATCCCACACACAAACAGTGAGGAGACATGAAGTGCCAGCAGGTCTCCACAAGGCCACCAGCGCTGACTTTAGTACCATGAACAGGGTTCCTTATCAACAAGAAGACAGTCTAGGCCAGCGGTTCTCAACCTAGGAGTCCTCACCTAATGTCAGATATGCATACAATGCATAACAGTAGCAAAATTACAGTTATAAAGTAGCAACGAAAATATGGTTGGGGGTTACAACGTGAAAACTGTATTAAAGGGCCACAGTATTAGGAAGGTTGAGAACCACTGGTCTAGGCAGAAAACGTGGCAAGTTAAAGGTTAGGAAGCCAAATAAAGGCAAAACACAAAAGCCAAAACTGGTTATTTCTGCTGAGTCTCAGAAGTTGGTAAGACCTGGGTTGACATGCAGAGGCAGGAGGAGTGCTGGGAAGGGCAGGTAGGAGACTCCAAAAGGCAACTCACCACAAGACACAGAGACTTGTGCTAGTGAGCAGGCAGAACGCTAGGCAAAGGGTCCGTCTTCGTCGGGTCATCATTGGGAACAGAGAAGCTGGGCACCTTCAAAGACCCCCTAAAACCTTGGCAATCAGGCTCTTCCCTCCCAGGTCTGTCAGGCTCTGAGCTTGCGTCTCTTGAAGTCTCAGAAACTGTAAAGAAATGCTCCAGTTATTCTGCTTCAGCTGACCTGGGGTTCAGCTTTGGGAGGCCAAGGGACAATACTTCAGTGCTTAGTGGCAGCTAGTATATCTTCCCCAGGCAGTGGTCTGTGCCTAGGCTCTGTCCCTCCCTCAGCAAAAGGGAGACATGATCCCTATGGACCTCAGTTCATGGAGGCGAATTCTTAATTTCTTAAAGCCTGGCCACCGGGGGAGGCAGGGCCTGGGCTCAGTAGGCTACCACAGAAGGTGCTTTATCAGTCTTCCCTCAAAGACTTAGTGCCTAGCGGTTCTCCACCGACAAATGGTTAGGGAAGACAGGATGATGCTAAAGCCACAGAGTGTGGTGGCCCCGAAATTGGAGAAAGTTCCAGGGCTTGGGATCCCACTGGGTGTTAGAGCTCTGCGCCCTCCGTTGTTTCTGCAAACCCGTTTCCTCTCTCGCCCTCTGGGGGCTCAGTTTCCCTACCAAGCTCTTCACTTTCTTCCTCACTAACCTCGGGGCTTGAGCTGGACAGAACTGCTTCTCAGATACCAAGCCCAAGGCCAAACCCTGTCGGTCCAAGAGGTGATTCAGTTCCAGGAGGCTGGGGCTGCTGAGACGCGTACCTGAACTTTGGCCCACTAGGGCTGGCTCCAGGATCTCTTCCTCCTCAGCGGCGTAGTGCGGCGATGGGGTGGGGCAGAGAAGGACGCAGCGAGACTGGCCTTGGGGGTACAGACTTTGGACTGACCAGCGTTAGGGCAGGACAGGGGAGGGAACATATCCCAGCCCAGAAAACAGGAACTGAACCGCTGCCGGAAGATCACAGCCGGGCTACGCAGGGTGGAGCCCAGCAAAGCTCAGACAGCTGAGCTCCTTGGTCTCTAGGGCGACCCGCACTTGAGCCCCACCCACCCGCCGCAGCCTAGCACTTCCTGTAAGTTTAGAGCCAGTGATTCGCGCCAGTTCCTTCTCTAGCCTTCTGGATCCGGGCATAAGAAGCAGAACGGGGTGCTCTTACGCAGGGATCGCAGGTCCCTGAGCACACAGCGGCATGCGGGCAGAGACGTGAGACACAATTTTAGAAGAAAGCAAGCAGTCAAGGAAAGGGAGAATCAGGAGCTCTGAACCTGGTCACGGTCCTCAGAATCTCCTGGGGATTCTCTGTCTCTTCCTCCTCTAACCCTGAGTGGCCATGCTTTCTTATTTTGACCTATCGGTTCCAGGGAAACGCCGCTCTTGTCCATCCCAGGGTTCTGACGCGTGTGATCAAGTGTCAGCCAAACCGAATGGATGCAGAGGACTCTGCTAGGAAGGAGGAAGAAGGGGAGAAACCAGCCAGGGAAATTATGCGTGGGAAGAATATGTACTGTGCAAGAACAGATTCGAAAGAAACTGCGGATTTGCTCAGGGTCACAAAGCAGCTTGAAGCGCTGCCTGGCACCTGTGCCACAATCCTCCAGCTCTTCAAACTTCCCTTGGAGAACACAGGTCCCTGTATGTCAGGGCCTGTTTCCTCAGTCTGCTGGTACAGGCTAGGCAGCTGGTGAATGCTGACTGAGGGCTGGTGGTACCATTTTTAGCTTTGGGCTCCCTGGGGCCAGTGAGATATGCTGTTTTTTATTTTTATTATTATTTATCATCCTGGGGACTGAACCTACATATGCATGCCAGGCAAGTCACCACTGAGCTATATGACCAGCCAAGTCTTTTTGATTTGTTTTCCCCTGGTCTTGGAGCTACTGGCACTTACCCAGTAACTAAATAGGCAAGCAAGCCCCTGGAACTCTCTCCTGTTCCAACCTGTGTAAAAAGGTTTTGTAAATGGATACCAAAATGTAAAAGGTGTTTGGAAAAAAACGAAAGAAAACCATGTTTAAAATGTATCTAAAAATGTAACAGTTTTTCTTCTAAAAGGGGTGTAGGTTTGGCTGTCTTTGCCACAGCATGGCAATTGAGAAGATCTGAATTGTAACTTTTCTAATACCCCAGTTAGTTCATTTTATCTGAGCGTTATTTGTGCCTGCTTCTCCTATCATCAGCTTTCATGCTCTCTCTTTTCCCTATCCTGCAGCAACTCTACTGTAACTCTGCTGTAACTCTTAACTGCCTTTCTTGTATACCTCCCTCCAAGCTGTTCCCAGAAGTCCAAGCGGCATACAGCCACACGGGGGAGGGGCTTTTCCCTGGCAAAGCTTCATGCTTCATTTCTCCCCTTGTATCTTGTACTAAGATACAAGTTGTACATTATTGATTACTTTTCCCCTTTTAGTCTTCAGGAGTTTATCTTTTGCATTCATGCATAACACATTACTAACAAAGAGTAAAAATTCAGGGGTTATGAAGTTGCTGGAATCAGTCCCCTTTCTCTGAAGCTATTACTATCAGGCGGATGGCAAATGTCTCTGTCAGATTCTGTCTTGGGACTCTGCAGGAATCCATTATCTGTAGAAATGCTATAGAGGTTTTCATGTTTCAAGGAACTGATGTTCACTGAAATCATTAAAGGCAGCAGTCTATTTCAACGTTCTGTGCGCTGACTCTTTTGCGTAGAAACCGCTTATTCCCTCGAATGTTTGGAACTTTGGCTTTAAGGTGTTTTTTCCTCTGGTTTCAGTTTGCTGTAAGTGGTCTTCCTCTGGAGGTTGTATCAAACTTGCACTGATGGGCCATTATTTCATTATCTTTCCTTGGAACCTTCTGATGACTGCCCTCCAACTGTTCCAAATCAGCCAAAATGAGATTCCCACAGGGACAGTTCTTTCAACAAAGCTTCATATTTTTCATCTTCCTGGTAGTCTTTACTGTCACTAGTGTTGGAGTCAGGTGGAAATTTAGGTTTCAGAAACTTGACTCCGTAACCCAGGGCTGATTGTGGCTTTTAGTTTTTCTACTTCACTACGCTCTTTAGAAGGCTCTCTCTTTTTAAAAGAATTTTTCTTTCCATAGTCACGCTCTTCAGGTTGGTGGTCAGGGTTTTCAGGAGATCTTCCTGGCTCAAATCAGATCATTATCAGTTTTGATGGCACCCACAACTTCTCATTTCCACCAGAAATAAAAATGTACTCCCTCCTCCAGCGTAAAACTTGTCCTGATTTCCGTTAAGATGTTAATACGTCTTTATAATATATGGGTTGATTCAGCTCAGTAGATTTTGCTATAGTCCAGTGCTTTTCAGCAGCTGTTCTTGTCTCACTAACATTCAGAAAATTTGAAGTTAGTAGTGCCCTATGTAGTCCATCTCTTTGGGGGTCTTTGTTATTTCTTTTAGTCTTGCAAGCTTTTCCTTTAATGTCCGATTAGATCTTTCTATAACTGGTTTCCCGTAGGATTGTTTTTCTCGCACTATACGAGGGCGTATCCATTCAGTCCTTTTGACAAACTGAATTCTCTTACTTTTAGGATATTTTTTATTAATTTCTCCCAAATAATTGCTACAAGCCCTTTGCCAATCTTCATTGATTGCCCATAATGATGTAATCTCAGCATTCATGTAAGGCACCACCATTTCCGCTTGATTAGTTCCAGACAACTGACGAAGTCTTATTCTTCCCTTTATAATTAAGTCAGCAATCTTTTCTATAGAGTTCTTTAATTTGTTACTCTACTTATGTGACATAAATATCCATTCTAAGATATTATCCTCTCTCTGCATCAGAATTCCAGTAGGGGAATGTTTTGAATGAATATTGACCAAAATGCAACTCAGATGAGGATTCATGCGATCCACATATGCATCTTGTTGTTTCTTTTCTACCAGAGTTAACTCTTGCTCTGCTGCAGCAGTAAGTGTCTTGGACTATCTAGGTTGGAGTCTCCTTGTAGCGTTTGAAACAAATTGCTTAGCTCTTGTGTAGTTAATCCAATTGTGGGTCTTACTCAACTGATATCTCCCAATAGTTTTTGAGAATCATTAAAAGTTTGCAACTGATCTCTTCTTTTTGCAGTTGAATTTTTTGCTGACTTATAACCTAGATAGTTAATAGAATCTCCTCTTTGCATTTTATCAGGAGCAATTTGCAAACCCCAACAGGGTCTGTTGTTCATCCAACAATTTTTCCAAAGTATCTTGGTCAGAATTGGCTAACAAAATGTCATCCATATAATTGTAAATAATAGATTGGGGAAATTGTTTTAAAATTAGTTCTAACGGTTGTTGTACAAAGTATTGACATAATGTTGGACTATTTAACATTCCCTGGGGAAGGACTTTCCACTGATATCTTTTGACAGGTTGAGCATTGTTTTAAGTAGGCACCATAAAAGCAAACTTTTCCTTGTCCTGCTCTTGCAAGGGCATAGGAAAAACAAAACAAAAAACAAACAAAAAACCCCCAATCCTTTAAATCAATCACTATCAATGCTTTAGGTTGTAACAAAGGTAAAGGAATTCCAGGCTGTCGTGGACCCATGGGCTGAATCACCGTGTTTACAGGCCTCATATCAGTTAACATTTTCCATTTCCAAGATTTTTTCTTTGTAACAAACACAGGTGAGTTCCATGGGCTGGTAGATTCTTCTATATGCTGAGCCTTTAACTGCTCCTCTACCAGCAGCTGTTCAAGCACTTGCAGATTTTGGTTTGTTAGAGGCCACTGCTCTACCCACACAGGCTTGTTAGTTAACCATTTTAAGGGTAGGGCAGTTGGTATATTTTCAGCTGTGGCCCTCTTTATAAATTTGGAACTCAATACCTGTTGTATCTGGCTTTTGGATAACCTGTATAGCCTGTGCATCCCTCTTATTAAGAACATCTTCTCCTTGTGATCTTGTTTTATGTACACTTTCTAGGTATGAAAGGATATTAATCTGAGTTCCTCATTGTTGCAATTAATCTCTTCCCCATAAATTTATAGCTCATGTCAGCCACATAAGGCCTTAACTTTCCCTTTTGCCCTTCCAGTCCCAAACATTTAGCCCAATTCACACTTTGCTTTATGTGGGATAATTTCCCAATCCCTATAAACTGTGTGGCTACCTCCTGAAGGGGCCAATTTGATTTCCATGCAGATGAATTGGATCTGCACCTGTGTCCACCAACCCTTCTATTTCAATGCCATTTATGTGCATTTTTTATTTTGGCCTTTTATCATTAATGACAGCCTGCTAGAACACACATTTCCCAGTGCTCCCAAACCTGCCTGTTCTCTCTACAGGGGTGGCTTTTCTTCTGATATAGGGAATCCTATCTCCTGCATCAAACTGCAAATCTCTTGTTACATAGACCATAATTTTAATTTCTTCTTAAAATCTCCACCTATAATTCCAGGATGCACTACAAACCCCTTTAATGTTAGGCCACTTCTACCAAGGATGATTCCTACTGTCCCTGGGAGAAGAGAATCATAAATTCCAGTAGCAATTTTATATCATCAAACATTTGGGGATAGGGTAAGCTGTCTGTCTATAGCCAGATTGTAGGTTACTGTCCAGCCTTTACCCAAAATAGTTCCACGAAATCTCCACAGAAGAAAACAGACCATTCAAGGAAAATTATGACAAATGAACACAGTAGTTCATTCTTTTATGAGTGTGATAATGTGCTTCTTTTAATAATACAAAATAAAGAAATTAGAACTTAGAAAAATTAAGAATTAGAAAAAGAAAAAATAACAATGTGCACATTGGGGAAAACTTGCAAGGCTCCCCTGCAGACAAAGATCTTGATCTAGCTAAAATAGCAAAACTGCATTAGCTAACAGAATGCAGGTGTCAAGCACACATCAAAAAAGGAACCAATGCAAGAGTGTTCATCCCCTCCCACCTGCAGGCCTCCGATCTTCAAGGTTAATTTTAGAGAGTAGTCTTAACACAATAGTTTATTAATGAATAGCTGGTTTTAGATCTGTATACTTTCTGTTAAAAGGAGGCATTCGGGGTGAGTTATCTATTTGTTTTTTCAAGCTTGCTGACCTACTGCCTAGACTCTTTGTTTCTGATCTTAACTATGGCTCTGTTTCCATGGGAAGGTCAGTTTAACCAAGAATGATTTTTATGATACATCTACAGTAAGCATGAATAATTCCCAATGCCAGGACTTGAAGGTCAGTTTACAATTACTTAGAGCTGAGATGGCAGTGTCCCTCTCCCAGCCAGCCCAGGGATTGATTTGAGTTTTAACTATTAGGCCAAATAGACAATTTTATTGATGAGAGGCTTTTGTCACCATACAGTAAAGATGAGAAAGGGCCAAAGCAGTTAAGGAATTCCAATACTAGCAAGGGGCCAGGAACCTTGTCAAACTGGCATGTCCACGGCTTGGATTATTGGATCCCAACACCAGATCTAATGCAGCACTGCCTTCAGTAGCATGCTTCAGGTCTCTGACACTGAGTTTGTTTTTCGGTTTGCATGCCACCACAGTGCTGACCGAATACAGCCCAAACAAGGTCCCCTGTGATGTTTCCCAACTGCAAGGAATTCCCCTGTATTGGATCTACACTCACTTGCCCAGTCAACCCTTTCCACTCTGTCTGTACACCCCTGAAATCTGCTCCTTTTTTCTGACCAATATTTACAGAAACGATTGCTTTTAAAAGCAGCTTGGTCACAATCTTTTTGCAGATGCCCGAGTCTTCCAGTTAAAGCATCGGACATTTTCGTATTTCAGCCCTATAACAATAGCTTGTCCTATTACAGCAGCTGAGTAAACACTGGAACCAATGTCTGCAGTAGCACAGATCCGTTGATCTAATGGTGCAGAATTTGCTTTTAATTTCTTACACTCTGCATTTGCACTTTCAAATGCCATGGTCTCAATCAGCACTTCAGGGTCTGAAATGGCTCTATTAAGTGCTGCAGTTAACCTTTGTAAGAAATCAGTAAAAACTTCACTTGAGCCTTGCATAATTTTTGTGAATGAGGTGGACTTTTTTTCCGGGTTCCTCTACTTTTTCCCAAGCTCATAAAGTTGCTAAACGACATGGGTCTACAGTCAAGTCATCAAACATGATCAGTTCCTGTAATTCAGCATACAAACCCTCACCAGAGAGCTGACTTCTATTTGTATTTATTCCTTTAGCCCTATTCTGCTGTTCCGTATTTGTTGCTTCTTCCCTCCACCAGTTTGACCACTGAAGCTCAGGACCTGCCTCAGTATAGTTGATATTAGCTCTTTCCAATCGAATGGGACTATCCAGTATTGCGATACCCAGTTACTCAGGACCTGCCTTACATAGGATGAGTGCATGCCATACAACACCACAGCTTCCTTCAATCTCCTTAAATCACTCATTTCTATTGGCTGCTATTTTATTTCATTATAACCTTGGTGATCCCTATCAGCTGGAACGTGCTGGACCACTACTGGAAATGCTGAAGATGATTTTGTGACCCTAGGCTGCCCTTTTCCTGTACAGACTCCTCCCTTATTTTCCTGACGGGACCATAATCCTGTACATTCTCCCCACTTCTATCGACCTTTTTTGGCCTCATCTTAAGGTTTCTATTGCTGTGATAAAACACTATGACCAAAACCAACTTGGGGAGAAAAGGGATTTTTACACCTCCAGGTAACAAACAGTCCATCACTGTGATGTCACAGCAGGAATGCAAAGCAGAGGCCATAGAAGAATGCTGCTTACTGGCTTGTACCTTCTGGCTGGCCCAGCTTTCTCTTATACACCCCCAGGACCAGTTGCCCAGGGTATGGCACTATCTGCAATGGACTGGACTCTCCCACTTCAATTATCAATCAAGAAAGTGCCCCATAGGCTTGTCTACAGGGCAATCTTATAGAGATATTTCCTCAATTAAGATTCCTACTTCTCACATTTGTCAAATTGACAGAAACCAATCAGGACAGGCCTCATTAGTTTTCCTGGGGTTCTTGTCCTCTGATAAATTACATCATCCTCCCAGAAACCTCTATCATGTGGCTTTGTTCACCATCTCTTTGATTCTAAGTAACCTGAATCAGCCAGGTGTCCCTTGCTAGTGTTTTTCCATGTCAGACCGGCTGCCCTTGCTCCTTCCTCATATTCAGACATCTGTCTCCATACGATATGCATTTGGGTTCTGTCATTGCCCGTCCACACATATCCTTTACGACTCAGTGACATCAGCTCTTTGTCTCCATTTAACACAGGACGCTTGCACCTAGGTCCAGTTAGCTTGCTTCAGTTACCCAGCTGTAGAAGGAACTTAATCCTGAGTGCTCACAGAGACGCACTGAAGAAACCAGGAATGCTGTGTGTTTTCCCAGAAGGCTGGGAGTGCACTTTGTTAATGGTCCTGGTGACCTTTGCTATCTGTAAAGGCAGACTTCACCCAAATCCTCCAAAATATTTATCCCAGACTCTCCCACCATAGACCTTTATCTTTAACGGTTGTGGAAGTTCATTTTTAATTATATTTAACATAATTGGTTTTATGCACTGTTGCATAGGACTTGACATTTTGTATTGTCTGCAGGTGTTGAATTTCTGTGGGGGATGTTTGATTGCTTATGATCTGCACCTGAGGAGTTCTGAATCAATAAAACACCTGAGCTCAGATGCTTGAGGTTCCACTATTGATGGAGTGTGGCGCTGGCCAGGATGGAGGTTCCCGCTGCTGAGGTCTGGCAGGGTTTGCACATATGAATGCACCTCCATCATCTTTCTTGATGAGCCTGCACAGTGGCTAACTACAACAAATGGTGCCTGCAATGTGGGGCAGGATATCGCACAGGTTAATCCAACGTGGAGACAAGGAAGAAGAGAAAGAAATTCCAGACCTTGCAGAGTCAGGTAAAGTACACTCAGGGAAGCTACCAGAGGTTAGAGATGAAGGTATTAATTGAAGTTTCCTGAAGGAAGAGGAAAGAGAGAAGGAAATAAGCCTCTATGAAGAGAAAATTGTGAAAATTAAGTGAGAAAGAGGGCTCAAAAGTGAGAGCCACAGAAGAGAGGCCTTTAGAGAAAGACATTTTCATGGTAAAATCAAAGAATTCAGCTGGGAGCAGGAAAAAGCAAGGTTCTTACTGCTTTTTCTGATCATGGAGCTGATGCTCCCTCCCGCTGCTGGTGGTGGTGTGCTGTTTCACAAACTGAGTTTTCTGATAGCTGTGTTGTGTGTGTGTGAAGCTCAAGATATTGTGTTTGAGGTAAATGAAGAAGAGTATGTTTCTCTTTAGTGGTGGTGAAAAAGAACGCCAAAGGGCCACAGTGTTTTAACTGGAGGTTCTTCCCACTGGCCTAGGACTTCCTGCTGTTGTGGAAGCTGCAAGTTAGAGCCAAAAAACTTAGTTAAACTGAATACTTTTTTTTATTTTCTTCCTACAAACCTGTTTACAAGTGGTAACTCCACACCTAGAGGCAACCCTTCCTGCAAACAAGGACTAGTGTTTCCTGCAAACCAGACTCTATCTTAAAATCAGAAAAATGTTTTCTCAGGGTCAGCACAGAGAAACTGTCTTCCAGAACTGGCCATGGTTGTATCTCATGCTGGAACCTGAACTTGACACTATAGGAGTCACCCAGGTGGTGCTGGTTTTGAAGGCATGAAGGGGTCTTTGGAAAGCAACTGAGACTTGGCATTTTTAAGAGGCCAGAAGAGGGCATTAGTGAAGATGCAGCCTCAGTAGTAGTTGAAGGCCTAAAATGAAGGGCATTAGTGAAGATGCAGCCTCAGTAGTAGTTGAAGGCCTAAAATGAAGGGGTCCTGTAAAAAAGTTGCAGTTTGGTACCGTGAAGAGCCCAGGAGATTATTGGTGAATATGCAGCCCAATTGCAGCAGAAGACCCCAATGTTCTGAAGATGCCAGTACTATGAGATGACTGCCAAGAACAGCAGCAGCAGTGGAGTGAAGCCAGCCAGAGCCTGAAGGACAAACTGTGTGTGCTTCAGAGGGCAAAGCCAGAGAAGTGATCCAAGCCCTTTGGAGGAGCCCAGATTATGAGTGAATTACAGATAATTGGACATTGATTGTGAAAAGCTTGATAGATGTTTGGTTTCATTTAGTCCTGTGCATTAGCAACACTCATGATTGTTCCTCTTGTAAATAGTTTTGCTGATATAGTGTTAAATTGTACTGTAAAGGTAAAGCAATTTTTTTTAAAAATGGTTACAAGGGTAAATGTTATTGAAGTTTTAAATTGTGTTTAAAACAATTGTTTTTGTGCACTGTTGATAAAAGGAATGCATAGGCCTTGGCGTTTTATATTATTTGCAGGTGTTAGATTTCTGTGGGGGATGTTTAATTGCTAATGATCCGCACATGGTATCAGTAGAAAACCTAAGGAATTCTGAATAAGACACCTGAGTGCAGATGCTCGGAGTTCCACTGTCCAGGTTGGTGCTTGCCATGATGGTGGTTCCCTCTGCTGAGGTCTGTCAGGGTTTGAGCCAATGAATATGCCTCTACGGCTCTCTTGGTGAGCCCCCACAGCAGCGAACTACAACACAGTTGTTTTCCCTTATTGAAGGACGTGATTCACTTTCCCCCTTTAGCATAGACTTTACCATAGCTTCATTTCAGCTGGGTTCTGGTTCAAGACTGCAGCCTCTTAGTACCCATATCCTATAGCTCCCTCCTCTTGGGGGATCAGACTGGGTGCCTGCCTTTTAATGGAATAGGACAAATGCTGTCTCACTTTCTTTACTTTCCTGTTTCTCCCTCTTCATTCCAAATAACCAAGCTCATTTGAGCCCTGTAACTGAACTCTATTTTGTAACTACACTCTGAAGCCTCATTTTGTAAGAGATCTTCACTCCTGGTTCTTCTGCCCTGTTTGTAACCCAGAGTTCCCGTTCTCTACTTTACTTGTAACTGAAGGCTGTTCTAACCTGAAAACTGCCTTCTTGCCCCACACTGGAGTGCCGCTTCTAACAGTGTTACTGTAACAGATTCCTAACTTGTAACTCTAGCACCTGAGAGCACTGAACTAACATGCATCCTCCTCTATCCCAATAACTCTACCTTCCCACCAACTCGCCCTCTAACATGAACTGTAGCCTGCCTGCTCTCCCATCAACTGTCCATTGCCTCTTTCATACCCTAAGCTGTTCCCAGAAGTCTAAGTGGCATCCAATCATAAGGAAGGCTGCACAGGACACTTCAAAATGTCCTGCGATATCCTGCCCCCATTACTACGAGTAGAGAGAACAGCAGCTTTCAGTTAGAGCTGCTACGTTCACAGGGCCCCAGGACCACAGATCCCACGTCTCCCAGCAGCACCAAGTCCTACCAATGACACAGGAAAAACCATCCCAGCCAGCAGCTACAGTCTCCATCTCCTGTGACCTGGGAGCACAGAAAAGACTGTCCCCTTCTAGTGGTTTGAACTTGCTGGGTGTTGATGGGAGTTCTACCTGGGCCTTCTGGAGACCTTCCTGGAACTCTCAACCTTAATGACTTGGTAGAGTGCCCAGGGTGATGTCCCCTGGCTGGACTGTTACCAAGATTCCTGGTACCCAGTCTTGTTTTAGCCCCTGCTAGGGACTATTCATTCCTGTTGTGATTCAAGATCCTGGGACCACCTTTCTCCAGTTCCATGAGTCACAGGACCCGGTTTAGGGGAGCTCACCTGCTCATGCCAAGAGGAGTCCTGTAGTGGTCCTCAACTACCCTGCAAACTTCAGCTTTGAGTAAAAGCCGGATATCTGGGAGTGACGATGACCTCTACCCCACACAGTCCCTGGTCCAATCTACTCTGCCCAGAAGTGTGGGCAGACACAGGCCACCACCCAGTGCTCTGTGCTGTGGATCAGGTCAGGCTGGCACAGGTCTAACAGGCCTTGTCGCCTCATCTACAGTCAGGTGTCCTAGAAAGAGGAGCAAACATCCTAAGAACCATGGGGGGCAGGGGAGGCGTGCTGCGGGCATGTGGGCTGAGAGGATGTCTGTTCCTATCCCATCAGCTGTGCTCTTACAAGGGGGATATGAGATGTCAGTGGGCACCCATAATCATTTTTTAGTGCTTTAATACCCTTCCTGTATGGCAAAAGACACAATGCTGCTTTTCCAACCCCAACACTGAAGAAGGGACCTTGAAGTGGCATCTAGCTGCTGCTGATCCCACAGAGACCCTGGCATATATCGGCCAATGACAAATGCCACACTTAGACTGAAGGCTCCCAGCACATGTTGCTTATAGAAGACTTTATTCTGGTGGAGCCCTGTCATAGTTTCGCCCTGCCTATCTCTTCTAGACTGAGCTTCCCCATGGTTCCTGCTGCAATATCACATTACAAAACAGCCCTTGGAACCAGGCTGTCAGAAGAGTAGCAAATAGTACAAAATAAAAGCTTTTACAGCGGCTTTTTTTTGAGACCTCATGTCGCCTACTCAGTCAAACTCCAGATCCTCCTGCCTCTACTTCCCAAGTGCTGGAATTACAAGTGGAAAATATTTTAATTGAAAAAAAGAAACTGAATGGGATCCACCTGAAGAACTACTTCTGAAGTGGAAATAAGAGTTAATGAGAGAGAAACAGTACTTTCCCCTTGGCTATGGCCAAAATCTTTTTTTTTTTCGAGACAGGGTTTCTCTATGTAGCTCTAGCTGTCCTGGAATTCACTCTGTAGACCAGATTGGTCTCAAACTGAGAGATCTGCCTGCTTCTGCCTCTTGAGTGCTGGGATCAAAGGCATGCACCACCACCACCCTGCTGGATCATGTCCAAATTTTAATGGATGGCAGAGGCCATGTGGGATATGCACTTTACCTGAGTCTGTTCCCAGAAAAGAGGCATAAAGTATTATTTCAGGATGGTCAGACTCTGGGGTGCCCATGTCTTGGGAATACAGGACTCTGACACTGAGGGACACGGGGGCCAGGGCGGGGCAAGGGGCTTCCTACTCAGAACAGGCTTGGCTATCTATTGTGGGAGCAGGGCTTCCTGTCATGGGGAATGGTTCTTATCAGGCGCGGATGTCCCAGTGCCCTCAGACCCCTTGGGACTCTGCAGCCGATGCAACGCCTCCATTTGCCTTCTTTTCTCCTTGGCCCGGTTGATGGTTGTCCGGAAGAGCTTGCAGAAGAGATGGATAGCTTGGGGCGAGTCGTCATTGCCAGGGACAGGGTAAGTGATGAGGCACGGGTTGCAGTTGGTGTCCACAATGCCCACTGTGGGGATGTTCATCTTGGCCGCATCCCTCACGGCCACATGGGATTCAAAGACATTGTTGAGCGTGTGTAGAAAGATGATGAGGTCTGGCAGGCGGACTGTGGGCCCAAAGAGGAGGTTGGCGTTAGTCAGCAAGCCACCCTTGAAGTAGCGGGTGTGGGCGTATTCCCCGCAGTCCCGGGCTGTGTTCTCAATCAGGTGAGAGAACTGCCTGTTCCGGCTCACGAACAGGATGATACCCTTGCGGTAGGCCACATGGGCAGTGAAGTTCAAGGCCAGCTGGAGATTCAAGGCTGTCTGCTCCAGGTCGATGATATCTTGACCCAGCCGGTTCCCAAAAATGTACGGCTCCATAAACCTGACAAAACAAAAATACCCGAAGGCGAACAAGTGGAACAGTGTTCATGGAGCCACCCTGCTCCTTCCACAGACCTCCATCAGCAATCCAGGCTCTTATATGAGGGCATTGTGGGCTGGGAGGCACTATGTACATTCATCTGCTCCCCAGTACACCTTGCTGGGCTGGAGATGCAGTGTTGCTGAGTTGAGCAGCGAGCATCAGGTATGTGGCTCAATCTGTCCCACCTTCTCCCCGTGGAGAGTTGAGGAGCCACTGGACATTAAACACGAACTCAGGCAAGGCACTCTTACTCTTGCTCTCTATGGCCACTTCAGTTCTACATAGCAGGAACTCTCCACTAGGATGGCCACAGTTTAAGGGTCACAGCCCGTGATGCCCCTCAATTTTCACCATGCCTGTGAATAGCATCAGTACTCACACTGCACTAGGCGTGGCTGTGAACACCTCCATCCTGGACTTCCAACCTAGCCTGATCCCACCTCTCTACCCACACTGCCTGTGCCAGCTACCTGTGCCGGCAGCCGGCTTTATGTCCCAGGTGTACTCGGGCTTCAAAGAGGCTCTTCACAGAAAACAGCTCCTTGACATTGAAGAAGTCCGAATGCTGCAGTGGCACATCTAGGATCCTGCTCTGGAGATCTGAAAAGGGAGGAAGGGAAGACACTGTGGCCCACCACCACCAACCGAAGACTCACGAGACTCCCGGGTGTGAGGACCTCAAGGCTGAGGAGAAACTCCAGGAAAGATCTGCAAGACACAGGGGCATTTTTACGGCCCCAAAGGTCTGAGGTGGACTCTGTGTGCGGATAGCCTCGTCAGACCTCTTCCCTTAGTCTCCACAGATGTAACACAGGGGCCTTAATGACTTCTGGGGCCTCAAATGCCCCGCCAGGAGACCAGCAAGGTGGACAGCTCCAAAACTGGATTTCACTGGCACTGCTAGGCCACAGAGTGGCCACTCTCCCTCCACAGGATTCTCGAGGGCTCCCTCAAGGACAACCCCTCCACGATTCCGCGCCAGGCCCAACTCCAGCCTGGCCTTTACCGTCGTCATCCTGGGGCTCGCTGACCGCGGGGACCTGGGCTCCCGTCACCATCCTACTCAGCCCCGACGGGCCCGGGACCGCCTTCCGCAGGAAACCTGGCCAGCGCCGCACGCCTGCGGGGAGAGAGCCGGTGGGGCTGCGCCCTGCCCACGTCCCTGCCCTCCTCTCTCAGATCCCCGGGTCCCTCCCCTCTCGAGGGTCCTCCGCGCTCACCTCCACACAGAAGCCGGGGCAGCACAGCCACGGAGGGCGCCATGGCGGGCGCGTGGACAGAGATGCCGCAGAGACACTTCCTGACAGGCAGAGCGCCTCCTCCGCCGAGCGCGCGGGGTCACAGCGCCGCATGCAGGCCCGGAGGACCGCAGCCGGCTCCCGCTGCTGGGATTCCGCTTGGGCGAGTCGGTGAGGTGGCAGGCGGTCAGGATCCGGCTGGGACCTGGGACTGAACCAGCACTCTCACACACAGCTCGTTCCTCCCCGTAAAATTGCACCGTTCTCTCAGAACAGGTCCGGAGGAGATGGTCCTCTTGTCGATGGTTTTAATTGTTTGGTTTTTAGTTGCATTTTTTTCTTTAAGTTTGTTTGAGGTGAATTTATTTTATGTGTGTGAGTATTTTCCCGACATGGATGTATATGCACCCTGTGAGGGGCTGGTGCCTTTGGAGATCAGAAGAAGGTGTCTGATCCCTGGGAACTGGAATGAAGGATGTGTGTGAGTCACCAGGGGTGCTGGGTGTTGAATCGAGATCCCCTGCAAGAGTAACAAATGTCCTCAACTTCTAAGCTATCTCTCCAGCCCCAAATTACATTAAAGAACAGTAAGAACAACAACCTAAGCTTTCCCTGGCTGGCCTGGCACTCACGGAGATCTGCCAGCCTCTGCCACCCCAGTGCTGGAATTATTGATGTGCACTACCACACGATGCCCCAAGTGGTCTTATTGTTTGTTTTAAAAAATTATTATTATTATTACTACTACTATTACTATTATACTACTACTACTATTATTATTATTACAATGTATAAAGGTGCTACCATGCTTTTTTTTTTAACCTCTATCTCAGGAAAGAGGAAGAAATAAAAAATAAAGAAAGAAAGAAAAAAAGAAAGAAAGAAATCTTCACCTCCCTGTAGGCAGAAAGGAAGACGTATTCACAGCCCTTTTTGGCAGTCTGAAGCTTGGAAAGCAGGAGCTGACAGTGAGCTGGACTAGCAGTATCTCAACTCAATATTCCTGAACCTAATTTCTCTAATCGAAGTTTCTCTAAGCAATTACCTCTAAGCAACAAACCAACGCGCCAATGACCAACAACCACCCAACCCTGGCTATATACCATTACACCTGGGATGGGAACGAAAACAGAGTCCAAATGTCGCTTTGTGTTTTTAAAGAAACCAAGATCCTAAAACTCCTTCAAAGCATCCCACTACAAGACAAGGTCTCACTATGTACCCTGGGTGACTTAGAACTCTCTACGTAGATTAGGTTGGCTTCGAACTCAGAGATCTGCCTCCTGGCATTGCACTAGCATGTCATTAATGCAGTCACTCTTCTGTATGAGCTATGTGTACCACTCACAAGACCATTTTTTATATTTCAACAATATTTGGCCTAGGAGGATTCCTTAAATTTAGCAACATCTTGTGTCTAAATTTAGGCCGAGTTGTGGGGAGCATGGGGTGACAGAGGCCAAGGGAGAAGCCCTGGCAAGTATAGTAAATGACAGACCAATGAGCTCTTGCTCAGGCAGAGATTGGAAGCGCCTAATTGCTGAATATTTACTAGGGAAATCCCAAGTCCTAAGGTTTCATTTGCCCAGGATCTGCTTCCTATTACATTTTGGCGCGATACCAGAATGTTCCCAATAGTGCCAGAAAAAGGCCAGCGGACTGCCCAGAGGGACTGCATTGTAGAACTTTGGAATTCCTTCGCGTGACAGTTCTAGCTTAGAACTCCTTACTGTCCCCTTTGTTATTTGCCCTCTGTTAGATTCTACTCTTGCCTACAGCTCCAGTGGCAAGCAGCCTAAGAAGGACCGCCCCGCCTCTCGGTTAGGTGACGTTGTTGCCTAGCAACAGGACGCCCTGCCTCTGCAGAGGCCGACTTGATTGTCCTGGGCTTCTTTTCTGCGGAGGCCAAATGTCTGAAGAAAACCTCCAAGAGTGCACGGAACAGATGGAGTCCAAGGCTAAGCCCCCCCCAGAGAAGACGAGCGACTACTACTGTGTGAGCGAGCAGCTCCCAGTCAGGTTCAACAACCCGGGGTGGTTTCGTGGCTACAGGTGAGGAAGACTGAGGTTACCTCTTCCATTGCCTAAGGGTACAGCAGATGGCTCTAACTTTGGCCATGTGTGTGAGAACGCTCAGGTTCCTGGCCCCTGAGGTCAAGAGAAGCCAGAGGTAAACCCTGTACCTTGTGTCGTTATTACTAACAGGACCTGCTGTTTCAGCAACCACAAGAACGAATGTGTGGATGTAGGTTGTTTTTTTTGGAGGGGGGGTGGCAGTCTGTTCCAAGGTTCCACCAAGGCCCCTCCCTCCAGCATTTGCTGGCTGGGTGCTCTGTAGGGGTTTACCTTGGAAGGATCAGGGGTCATGGCCAGTAGAGGAGGCCAGGAAGGCAGGCCTGCTGGGAGAGAGTGCCCTTAGTGAGAGCCCTGTTGGCATGATATTGCTGTCTGTGGATACCGCCAAAAGAGCTCCATCAATCAAATTCTTCCAGGTTATGACTTTGCTAGCTTAAAATGAGTGGGAAACAGAGTGTGTCTCTCCTCTACAGGACCAATGAGGCTGTCTCCATGTACAGGACCAGTAACCAAACTTATGGGAGCAGAGCACCAACAGTGCATGAGATGCCGGTATGTGCAAGTCAGACAGCCAGAATGAGGTGCCACCTAGAAGAGCAGAGTTGTGAGGAGTCAGAGGTTGGAACTCAAATCCCAACACTATAAATGTGGGGTACTTCAAATCTTGTTAGAACAGGGCAGGCAGAGAGATGATAGAATACATTTAGAAGCAGGGTGGTGGTGGATGTGCAAGCCTTTAATCCCAGCACTGGGAAGGCAGAGGCAGGCGGATCTCCGAGTTCAAGGCTAGCCTGGTCTACAGAGTGAGTTTTCAGGACAGCCAGAGTTACAGCAGAGAAAGGAAAGGAAAGGAAAAAGAATACATTTAGAAGTAAATATATTGCAGAAAGAGAAAAGTTCAAGTCAAGTAAACTTGTTTTTGCAAGTTGTCCTTCTCCCTGCTCCAGAGTCACTACCCCCCCCCACCCCCCAGGCATGCACTTCTTCACATGGGCGCACACACACCTTTCCATAGATGCCCAGAGGCAAATCAATGAAGCCTAATGCTTTCTGGAATTTCTTTCATATTGTGAGTCATGCTTTGTGCACTGGGGTGCAGTACTGATTAGAGCTAAGGCCGAAGCCACACTCAGATCCCAGGAAAGCACTTAAGGAGTCAGTGAGCATCCCCAGATCAGCAGGGCTCACACTTTGGAATGTGTATGTTGCGGGGGTCATTTTCCCAAACAGGTGTCATTTTTAAAGACTTGGTAATTGATCATTTAGTTGTGTCATGTGGATGACAGAACGGCTGTGAAGAGACTAGTCACTAAAAGATTTTCTGGAGTCAGTGTTCCAAAATCAGAGACAAGGTGTTTCTGTGGGAAGCAGGTACAATGGTACTGCTGCTTCTGCATTCTGAAGCTGCATTCTACTTGTCTTTGCGTGTGAGTACACCATGGCACATGTATGTAGGTCAAAGGACAGTTTGTAGGAGTCGGTTCTCCTTCTACCATGTGAGTCCTGGGATCCAACTCAAATCATTAGGACTGGCAATGAGTGCTTTTGTCTTCTTCTTTGAGACAGGGTCGCAAGTTATCCCAAGCTAGTTTTGAACTCACCATGTAGCCGGAGATTGCTTTGAACCCCTGAACTCTTGCCTCGACCTGTTTTATGTGCTCCACCACATCCTGTTTTATGAAGTTCTGTGGCTTTGCAAACATTAGACATAGTGTTCTACTGGCTGAACCACGCCCCCAGTTTCTGCTTCTGCCTTATAAAAGGCCACTGAGAAAATGCTGCTCTGGTCAGCAGTGGGGTTTTACTCTCAGATTAGCAGGAAGTGGGCTACAAGTCGAGGGTATCAGAGGCAGTTTAGGTATTCCCTGCTTATTACCGCGCTGCTCTCTGGCGTTAGCTTTTCAGCTTCCTGACTGAATATGCCGCACTCTGTGAGCAGCTCTTAGTACTATTCTCTATGATACTGCAGTGGTAGATATTTGTCATTATACACTTGCCAAATTATACTGACTGTGCAGGGCCAACAGGGGGCTCTGGGTGTCCCCTGTTGAAAGCTAGTGGAGTAGCAGCATTGCCTCAGATGCAGGTGCACCTGCAATGCACCATACTACCAATGGGGGCGCTGTGTGTGTTGGATTTGGATTTGGACACTATGTTCAGTTCTTCTGGAGATCTCAAATTGGCCTTTTACAAAGTGCTCTGAAGTTATTTCTCCCTATATGTACTTCCTGCCAAAGAGAGAAAACATCAAGTGATCTTGACACAGGGTGGTCTGAGGACAGGTTATCTGGCTAGGATACCGCTACCTGGTGGAGGTCAGTCTGCACATGTCACACATCTCCCTGTCATCTAATGGTTTTGTCTAGCTAGGCTGATCTCGCTCATCCAGGATTCTTGTACTCACAGTAGCCTCGCCACAGTCTCAGCCAGAACGGAGTGCTTCAGGCCTCAGCAGGGCAACCCCTTCCTATACACAGAGTTCGTGATACATGCTCTGGAGTCTTATAAAGCACTTTACAGGGGATTTTGGCTTACAGTCAGGATAAAAACCCATTGCTATGGCTTGGAGGAATGACCTCAAAGGTCTATGTGTTAAAGGCAGGGTTACTAGTGTGTGCTATTGGGATGTGGGACTTCATGGGATTTTTCAAGGCATTGGAGGTGTGCCTTTGAGAGGGATCCTGGGATCTAGTCAGTTCTCTTTGCTCTTCTTCATGGATCTAACTTGAGCACTTTGCTCTGGTCACTATCACCCAGCACCCTCAGTCAGGCCAAAGCAAAGCATTGGGACTGCTCATTCTTGAGACTAGAACTCCAGAAGTGAAGCCCAGACGAACACCCCCCCCCCCCCCCGTCTCTCTCCTTCTATCTCATTTTGAAACAGGATCTCTATGTAGTCCTGGCTATCCTGGAGCTCTTTATGTAGACCAGGCTGTCTTTGAACTCACAAAGATCCACCTCCCAAGTGCTGGGTTTAAAGGTATGCCCAACCATGCCCAGCTAACTTTTTCTCTTCATAAGTTAGCTACAAGTATTTTGTTAGAGTATTACAAGGTGGCTACTCACAGAGAAGAGAAAGCTGAAGCTTACAGAGGCTCAGTGACTTATCTAGTATGGCATGGCTGGCAGAAGTAGACCGTGTGTGTGTGTGTGTGTGTGTGTGTGTGTAGGTGTCACTCTGGCCTGGCCCCAGGTTAATGCTTGTTGTCACACCTAGGTGTGGAGGTGTTACACACAAATGATTCTGTAACTTCTGTCCATGGCAGTGTGGAAAGGAGGTACTGTTAATTATGTTGCACATATTAAGCACAGATTGGGATGGCTGGGGCAAAAGAGATCTTGTCCACTTTGGTTTCTGTGCTTCTTAGCAACAAAGGCTGCATTTTCTCACAAATTCTTATTCTTCTTCCAAAATACCAGTCTGGTTGCTAGAGTATTACCATGCACTACTAATCATCTTGTTTCTTTTCACTTCCAGAAATTATATTATTCATCTTCAAATAAGTTTTCCAGACAACTTGCAACTTCTGGAATGTTCCGGAATAATACTTTAAATGTCGGCCTGGAGAAGAGCGTAGTGACAGGCCCTGCCAATTTCATCACCCACTATGACCGCCTTAACTTCCACCCCAGTTTCAATGTCAACAGGCCATCCATCTGTGACTAAGGCAGCTGGATGCCCATGCCCCGCTGGGATCTCCTGACTCAGGGCTGCTTTAGGGAGCATCACAACCCCTGATCCTTGACAAATGCCTAGTTCTAAAGGCATGAATCTCACTGCCTTCTCAGAAAACACTTTTCCTTTCTGGAGGAGAAAAATATGCAAATAGAGCCATAATGTCTTGCATTCTGTATTTTACACAGGAAAGATACTGATGGCTGGATTTTCTATTAAAAAGTTGCCACAGCCTCAATTTCTGACTTGTCTCAAATTTGTCCTGGAACAGCAGGGATCTGCACATCTTGAAACACAAATCTTGGTCTGAAATGCAGGGTATGCCAGGGAGCGCCACCAAATATCCTTTTTTGGGGAGCTGTTGCCATATGTGTGACTACACTAAGCTAAAATCTGCACAGACCCTAGAGGGTCCCTAGAGAGTGCAGGGTGCCTACCTGGTAGTACAAATGTCAAGTGAGCATCCTCCAGCCACAGTGAGAGTCAGGGAAGGATCATATGCCATGCACCAAGATTAACGATGACAGTCATTGTTGGTAGCTATGGAGGTCAGAGGTCTCCCATCCAAGCGCCATCCAGGCTTGACCTTACTTAGCTTCCCAGATTGGAAATGGTCAGGTTTATACAAAGGCTCTCTCTGATCATTTTATTACTTTTTAAAAGATTTTATTATGTGTGTATGTGTGCGTGCACGTGTGTGTGCTTGAGGAGTCCAGAGAGGATGTCAGATTTCCTGGGGTTACAGGAAGTGTGACCTGTCCCAGCTGGTCCTGCGACCTGAACGTGACCATACTTTAGGATCAGTGTGTGCCCTTAGCCACTAAGTCGTCTCCCCAGCTCTCATTTTCTTTTTACTTTTTCTTTCTTTTGCCAGGCTTGGCAGCAAGTGCTTTCACCTGCTAGCCATCTTGCTGAGCCAGATTGTTTCTTTAATGTATGTGTGCTCCCGCACCTGGGTGTACATGTATGTGGCTGTGCTCTGCCATGTGTGTACGTGGCCAGAGGCTGACACCTGTGGCCTTCTTTAATTGCCCTCCGCCTTGTGTTTTGACACAGGGTCCCTCACTAAACCTGAAGCCTGGTGTTTTGGTTAGACTGGCTGGCCAGTGAACCCCTGGGGTTCACTGACGTCTGCCCTCCAGTGCTAGGGTGACAGGTGCACGCCCCAGTCCTTCCCATGAATGAGGTGTGCTCACTACAGGGAATTGGGGAAGTGCTGAGATTAGGGAAGAAATCCTCACACGCTGTCATTAATACTTTGTTCACATAAATTAAACACTTGGTTCTTTCCTTCAGTGTTTTATTAATACACAAACTAAACACTTGGCAACAGTCTTAATGTCTAACTTGGGATAGAAATGCTTTCTAGAAAAAAATCAATTGGCTTAATTAAAAAGCCATGAGCTGAGGCTGAAGCCAGGACCTACAGACTGCGTTTCCGAGGTAGAAAACTTGCAGGCTGGGCGTCCAACTGAAAAGCTTGTCTTATTTTGTTTTTATAAGATTTATTTGGGGATTCCAGGAATGGTGGTACATACCTTTAATGCCAGCACTAGGGAGGCTGAGGCAGAGGCAGGCAGATCTCTGTGAGTTTGAGGCCATCCTGGTTTATATAGCCAGTTCTAGGATGGTCAGGGCTACATAGACTCTGTCTCCAGAAAAATTCATCTTTTTTGGACTAAAGAGACGTCTCAGTGGTTAAGAGAACTGGCTACTCTTTCAGAGGACATGAATTCAATTCTCAGCACCCACATGGTGACTCACAGTTATCTGTAACTCTAGTTCTAGGGCCTCTGAGGGCATTATGTGGTACTCAGACATGCAGGCAGACAAAACACCTATATATATAAATAAAAACTTTAAAAAATATTTTTGTGCATGTGCGAGCCTTCGTGAGTTTGTGAGTACCACATGAATGCAGGTGCCTGAGGAGCCCAGAAGAGAAGCCCTTGAAATTAGAGTTACAGGACGTTGTAACGTAGCTGATTGGGTGTTGGGAACTGAACCTTGGTCCTCAGCTGCCTTGCCTCACCAAGTGCTGGGATTACAGATGTGCACTATCAAGCTGGGTGATAGTGGCACATGCCTTTAATCCCAGCACTTGGGAGGCAGAGGCAGGTGGATCTCTGTGAGTTCGAGGCCAGCCTGGTCTACAGAGTGAGTTCCAAGACAGATAGAGCTACACAGTGAAACCCTGTCTGGAAAAACAAGACAAAGCAAAACAAAGAAACAAAAAAAAGATGTGTGGATGTGTACCACCACATCTTGCTGAAAGCAAGTTAACAATCATTAAAATATTCTTTAAATGCCACTAGCCCTTCTATATTTAGCCTCTACCCTTTCCACATAGCCAAGGATGGCCTTGAATTTCTGACCCTTTCTCCATCTCTCGAATGCTGGGATGACAGGCATGCACTACCACACTTGGTTTATATGGTCCTGGGGATCAAACTCAGCCCAGCTGCACCCTCTGCCCCATCTATCTTCTATTGAAAGAAAAAAGGCCCCACCAAGCAAGTGCTGAAAAGAAGGAATGCCTTCACAGCAGCCATCCTGAAAAGCAGGTGGACAGTGCCAGCGCAGGAAAAACCAGAGGTTGAGTCTAGCCCAGAGTGATTGAGCTCCTGTCCTGCTGTGTGATGAGGCAGATTTGTCTCAACTGTGCAGCTGGCACATCTGAGAAAGCCTGTGCTGTGGACAGTCTCCACTTCCAAGCCCAGGGTAATATGGGGCCTGCGCCAGGAATGTCAGCTGGCAGACAAAACGTGGGTTGGCACAGGGACCAAGCTTCCCTGTGGGCTGTGTGGGTTTCATTCTGGCATTGCAGTTGGGCACTGAATTGCTTTAATTGGCCATGTCCAGTAAAATGCCTTTTCTGGAAGAGCTGATGAGAGTACAAAGGTAGACAACACATTAAAAAGAGGAAGTGTCTAAAAAGACAACATACCCAAATACTTCTGATGTAGTCCACCTGTCTGTCTTACTCCATTTCCTGTTGGTGTAACAGATTATCTTAGGTTTGTGACTTATAGAACATAGAGGTTTATTTGGCTGAGGATTCTGGAGCCTAGGAATTCCATATCAAGGCCCAGATATCTGCTGGGCCTCTACAAGTCCTTTGCTCTGGACCAAAGCCAGAACAAGTGGGCCAGATCAGGCTTCTCACAAAGCTACTGGTGCCACCATAGGGGCATTCATCCCTGTTTCCTGACTGCGGATGTTAAGTGACCAGTTGCTTCAAGCTCTTGCACCTGGCCTTTCCTGCTGTGAGGCACTGTACCTTTG
This sequence comes from Cricetomys ansorgei, assembly GCA_026225945.1. Taxonomy (NCBI): domain Eukaryota; kingdom Metazoa; phylum Chordata; class Mammalia; order Rodentia; family Nesomyidae; genus Cricetomys; species Cricetomys ansorgei. Next base: position 593,992 of record JAMJFZ010002611.1, read on the forward strand.
AACTGAACCAGAAATCAACCCTGAAGTTGCTTTTGTCAAGAACATTTTATCATGTTGTCAAGAGTATTTTATCACAGGGGCAGGACAAAAAACTAAGACCCGAGTGTCCATGTGGGACTTGCTGGCCATAGCTGATGGATGGCACGGCTCTCAACCCAAGGGCAGTCCTTCCCAGAATCAGCTTTTCTGTTGCACACAGCACAGCACTCAGAAGGATTACGGCTTCTGGGTTCAGGAGACCGGACCAGTGCCATCCCCAGGTAGGGAGCAGGGTTGGGACTGAGGGATGCTCTATTGTAGGGCAAATCGCCTTCCCTTTGGAGGTGGTGTCATCGCCCCATCCAAGTCAGGTTGTTTGTAGGCCCCCAAAACAAAGGACAAGCTCATTTGTGGATAGTACTTGGTTTATTCATTAGAAAAAACAAAACAAACACACACCCCCAAATTTGATGGGTCTTATATACAAAACAAGATACTTTTTGTTTTTAAGGGTTAGAAGTACTCTTTAAAAATTTAAAGTGGGAACATGGATGACACAAAGCTGTTTCTCCCAGAAACACATGAACAAATATGCAAACGGAATTTATTATACACAAATCATGATCATTCAGGACCATGACAGGACCACAGAACCCTGTGCATATAACAACTCTAACACAGCAGACAGTGAGGATGGTCGGAATGTGTGTCTGCATCTGGGCACAGAAGTGAATTACAATTAAAACCCAGGTGCATAAAGTAGAAAACTCATTTCCATGTTAGAATACCAAGAGAATTCAGCCACAAGTAGAACCACAGCAACCCAGTATACTGAGCTGTAGAAATCAGGGGTGACAGGTATTCACACACAGATGTTGTCCTCACATCTGGGATCCAGCATATCTTCAGCCCCCCAGTGGCCATGGGCACCTCAGCACCAAGGCAGCATCACTCTGCCTGACTCCCAGGACCCCAAGCTGCTGCCTGGCCTCAGTACTGGCCAGGCCCTTTTTTCCCCCTGGGTAGAGAGGCAGGGTTGCAGAAAACCATGCAGGCTGCTGGTGTTTTTTTTGGTCACATACAATTGGCCTTTGGGTGTGAGGGAGGATTTGTCTCCAGTTTCCAGGGCTGGGGTTCACCATCACAGGTGGCTAAGGTGTTCAGGGGGGCCAAGCCATATCATGGCCTCAATATTCATCCATGCACACAAGAACAGGGCAGTCAAAACAAACATGGGGAATCAGTCACCTTTTAGAGCCACGATTAAAAGCAAATCAGTAGCTCTCATATAAGGAGGTTTATACGGATGCTGAAATCCCCTAGCGACTAGATCGTGGGCGATCTGGGCTCAGTTGAGCTGCAGAGCCAGTAGCCAGACTCTCGCAGTAGACAAGGGATGGTTGGCTTTTGCTATTTGCTGGCTGTTGTGCTTTGAAGTGTTTTCTAATTGCAGGCCATGACTTCAGAATCCAGAGACGGCCTCTTGTCAGGGACTGGAGTCCTTCATGAAGCACCCTTGTCCCCACGGTATCCTGATACACCTCAGCCATATTAGCACTTCTGAGATGGACAGCTGCTGCCGTCACCAGGCCTGAATATTTGTACCAGCAAATGGCTGGCAGTTCCAACTTCTGTCTCTGAGCCTCACAGAGATAGTCGGAACCAAGTGTTTGCACATCTACCACATGTGCATGGAAACCACAGAGAATTGCACCTAAGAAGACCCTACAAGATCGAATGACATTTTCAAAAAGTCTTTCTAACAGCACTTTAAATAATTTACAAAAAGCTCTACAAAAACCAGGATGTATCAGGACACATCCATTAAATAAAAATGTCATTTGAAGTTAGTGTACATATTTATACAGAGAAGCCGCACAGAAGAGACCTGATTTTTGCTCTTTAACTGTTAGGATTCCCTATCCCAATCCCATGCTGCTGATATGCGCACACACGCGCGCGCGCACACACACACACACACACACACACACACAGGGGTGCGGGGGTGAGGAGTGGGAGACAACATTGCTTCCCACAGCTATAGCTAGAGCCAGGAGATGCCTGTCACAATTTGAGGCCTTTGCTGCTCACTGTGGTGCTGCCTCCATCCTCCATGGAGGTGTCACTGAATTCACTAGCATCACTGCCCAAGGCCTCCTGGTCCTGGTGTTCCCTGTCAACTCTGTGTCGGTATCTCAGGTCTAGGACATTGTCCTCAGAGCCAGAATTCCTCCTGTCCTGCTGTCTCAGGACCTCCTGAGCCTTCCGGCTTGGCCAATGCCCACTGTCCTTCATAAGCAAGTGTGGGCTTCCAAACACAGGGCTGTGGCCTGGGTGGGTCTCTCTGAAGGCAGAGAAGGCTGGGCCCTGCAGAGGCAGGCCCAGGTTGGGGCTGAAGAGGCCAGCCTGTTTGCCCCCCCAGGAGACACTCTTCCCAAAGTGGAAGAGCTGGGTGGAGAGGAAAGGCAGGCCTTTCCTGTGGCCTGAGGATAGGCTGGGTGTGTCCCCAGCCTGTGATGTGGCCCCCTTTTCTTTCTCACCCCCAAAGACCCCTGTCCACACTGTGCCTTGGCTTGAGTTCAGTGCCCATGGGCTGGACAGTCTGCTCTGGTGTGCAAAACCACTCCAGGGGAGGGTAAGGTCAGCCTGCGGTCCAGGGTTAGGGGTCAGCAAGTTCTGCCCACCATAGTTCAGGTGAAAGGCCCCCCCGGCACTTCCAACCTCGGCACCCACTTTGGCACAACTGGGCAGCTGACCAAAAACACTTTCTGCCATGGCAGTCTGGGTTCCCCGTGGGCCCTGGTCTTTGTGAACACTGGCACTTTTCCTGCTTGGAGGAGATGCTTTGGCAGAACTATTCCTGCTGGTGTTCTTGGGCAGTGCTAGCTCACTTTGGCCTAGGGCAGTAGGGAGGCGGGTGGCCGGCTCAGCACGGGGGGTGCCCCTCTCTGTTTGGCTCAAGAGGCTGGTTGCCTGTGGCCGAGCTCTCTCTGGACCTCTCCTTCCTTCAGCCAGCTGAGGAGTTCCCCTAGCTTTTTGGCTCCGTGTGCACACTCCAGGCTGTGACCCTGGGGTTGGCTCTTTCCTGCAGAGCATCTCTGGCTTGGCAGGGGCCCCTTGAGGCTCTGAACTGCATACAGACCCCTTAGCCTTTTCTGCCAAAAACCTCCTGATCTCCAGCTCAATGCTGTCATCACTGTCCACTGAGCTGTCCTCAGACAGGGGGTTGGGGGCTGAAGGAGGGTGGCCACTGGCTCCTGTGTCCTTGGAGGGAGGAATTCCTTCTGGACTTTTCCTCCTGGGAAGAAAGGTCACGGCTGCATCCTCACCCCCTGCGCCACTCAGCTTTGCTCTCTCTGCCACGCTGCTGAAGGTGTTATCTTTGTTGTCCCCTCTGCACTTGGACAGGCAGCTCCGTAGTGCCCGCTGTCCATGATCCTTCCAGTCCCCAGGGAGGCTGCTCAGCTTCTCCCCACATCGAGTCTCTGTTGTGCCAAATCTGACCTTCTTACACCCAGCCCGGGGATCTCGGCACCTCTTCTTGGACTTCCGCTTGGATCTTAACAAGTCCTTGATGGCCATGTCCAGATCCTCGTCGCTGTCCAGAGAGCTGCTCTTATCCTCAGAGCTCTCTTTCTCACCAGTACTCTTGCCCTCACCTGCCTTCCCGAGGCCCCCATGGCCTTGAGGCGTGTGTGTATCACTGAGTCCAACTGTCCTGGAAGGGACAGGATGGTCCTTGGTCTCGGCCTCCCTTCCTGGGGCCTCTGTGACTTTGCTCTGGCTGAGAGGGTCCCACCCATCGTGGCCAGGCTGAACCTTCCCCTGCATGCGGTCACTGTCCTGAACACTTTCTCTGCCCTCCCTTATTTTCTTGGGAACTGAAGTGCTGCCTCCACCTCTCCGTTTCCGTTTGCAGCCCAGAGGCGGATCTGACATTTTAGCAAGTGGGGGTTTGGGGATGCCAGTCTGGCTACTGGTACCAGGCAGGGATAGTGGGCCCTGGGTAGGCTGCGGACTCCCTACTTGTGCCTTGAGGGCCAAAAATGTCCGGATCTCCTGCTCTATGCTGTCATCACTGTCAATGTTGCTGCTGTCACCTTCAGAGTGAGGAGGTGAGGGTGGGGGACAGAAAAGCGGTTTCATGGATGGAGGTCTGTCACTGCCTTCCACGGGAGCTGGCAGGATGGTCTTGGAAATGTCCAGGATTGCTTCTGCACACATCAGCTCAGTGGACGTGTCTGCTCGGCATGAGGGCTGATGCACAGCTTCGTTCTTGGCAGCTGTGTGTCCTGGAGGCATAGAGCCTCTTGCATCCTTTAGGAGCTTGGAGAGGGGGTCAGGCTGGAGTCCCCCGGGGTGGTATCCACAACCTTTGGGGCTGCTGGCTTTTTCTTGTTTGGGGGTCTCCTGTGGGCTTCAGGCAAGGCACTTGGCTGGGCAAGGCTCTCTTCTTTCAGCTGTGCTCTCAGAGGTGGGTCCCCATTGGCTTCCTTCCTGGTTTTCTCTAGCTGATAGAGCTGGATGGCCTCCTCAATGCCATCATCACTGCTGGAGTCACTTGCCTGGTGCACTGGGGCTGAGCTCCTGATGCGCTTGCTGCGCCTGGAAGGTATGCTCCTCCTCACTCCGCCCCTGTTCTGTGCAGCCTCTGGTCTGTGGGCAGTCAGCCTTGTGCTCACTGGGGTCTCAGGCTCTGTGATGACCTTAGGCTGAAAGTTTCTGGGCTGTGCGCTCATCTTTGTTAACCTGGGAGGTTTTCGGAAGATGAACTCCTTACAGGTTCCTATCAGAGCTGCCCTGGCTGGGGTCTCTCGGTTCCCTCTAAGTCTGGCAGGGCTTTCGTTTGGGTCTGATTTTTTATCCACAGACCCGTCACACTTTGGGTTTTCATGCTGTCTTTTCTCATTAAGAAACTGTTCTATTTCAGCTCGAATGCTCTGTTCAAAGGAGTCCTCACTGCTCATGCTAGCTGGGGAGGTGGAGCCCTGGTCCTTACTGGCTCCCACAGGAACACTACCTGAGCCAGGAGCGAGTTGTGGGGGACATGGGATGGGTAGGGTACTGCTGTGGGCAGGCTCTGGGACACAGGGAGCCCTTCGGGACACAGGCTCAGAAGTCCCACCCTTCGCCTTCAGATACTCTTGGATAGCCTCCTCGATGTCCCGGTCCACGGAGTCATCACTGTCAGAATCCAGCTCCAAGGGACCTTGTCTCCCAGCTTCATCTTTCTCCAGGGGGCTGCAGTCTGTAGCAAGAGCACAGGCAGGGAACTCTGGCTGCTCTTTGCACACAGCAGGTTTGGGGGCTAGCCTGGTGTCCCGGCACCTCTCTACACATTGGCCTCTTTGTGTGACACGCTCATGGCTCATGCCCAGGGAAACCTCGTCTCTCTGCAGCGTGCTGATGAGCATCTGTACCCTGGCACTCACTGAGGCTCTAGAGGTGTCCTCTTTAGACTCTGAGAAGCAGTCGGGAAAGCAGAAGCTCCTGGGCTGGCCAAAGGCCTCCCATCTGGACTGGAGCGCCACCACTGGAGGGGCATTCATGAGGAACATCCTAGCAGGCAGGTTGGGTGCTGGGAGGCAGGGCTTATGGGTCAGCCCGTGTCACATCCTGGAAGCAAAGGAAGCGTAATGAAAGATATACCTAAGCAGTAACATCAGCAAACACCCACACCACCACAAGACAAGACACCTGGGGCTACCTGTGAGGTGGCTTATAAAAGCCCTGGGGGAACTGCTTCACCAGTAGTACTAGGAGTCACTTCTATCCTGTAGGTGGGAAAATCAGAAGAAAAAAAAAAACCTCTTCTTTTCCCCTCTGGGTTTGCACCTTTTCTGCAGGACAAAAGAGGCATCATTTACCTGAGTATGGTCAGGGGAAGCCACAACAGTCTATAAATGCTTCTCTGTGCTTTAAAAAAAGTGACTATCCACATGCCCAGGTCAGGTGGACTTCATGGGTGGATTCTTTCTGGAACTGACCAATATGTTCTTTAACCAAAGCTGTACCACGTGAAGCATTAAAAAAGTACTTTCTCAAGCTTTTTTCAGTTGCTACATTTTTTCAGTTCACTACATGGTTAAATGTGAAAATGTCGAATATACATTTGATAGATGATTTTCATAGGCTGACATCAAATTTGCTAATCAGCACAAAAGCTGCCCCGACTCTTTGGTGGCCACATCATTTGGGTGGGTTTTGTTTCAGCAGCACACTACATCTTTTTGGAGAAAGGGCTGTGTGTCATGTAAACAGACCATGGGCTTGTGAGCTCAGACAGAGAGGATGCTGTAAAGTGAGACAAGCCTTGTGGCCAAAGCCAGGTTTCCACATGTCGGGTAAGGTGGTGTCAGGAACACGGAAGACAAATTTACAGAATCACTGCAAAGAGGAGCCTAATGTAGGAGGCACAGGGTCATTTGGAAGTATACCAACTGTTCTGTGTAGCTTTTAATTTTTCTAGGCTCCATTGATCCCCTGCTGCCTTCCTGAGATTGGAGATCCCTACAAGGCTGAAGGATAGAGACCAGAGCTCCCCTGAGGGAAGGCATAGAAGGTTGTCCCCACCCTTAACCCAGGGCCGGATGGCAGGGTCTGGCCTGTTCTTAGCTTTGCTTCTGTGTTTTGTCCTCTCCACCAGCTGTTTAATCAGGACTTGCCTTTCAGACAGGCCAAGATGTGCTGTATACACACTGAACTCCCTTCCCAGAGAGGTGGGGCTGGCTGTCTAGACCAAAATCTGCTCAGAGTGATGATGGTCAACTAATTAGAGGTCATTGCATATGCAGTAGCAACTCATGGGTGATTATCACTGTGTTCTTCAAGAGTTAAACTAATATACAAAATCTACTGCAGTTACTTGAAATTCTCAAGAGCAGGTTGATGTTCCTCAGGGCTTCAGGGATGAAGTCTTTACTGCTCCACTTACACTTCACAGCATCTTCTGCCAGCTTTTAAAATCGGGCTGTGGGAGCTGGCCATGTTGGCACACACTTTTAATCCTAGCACTTGGGAAGCAGAGGCAGGTGGATCTGTCTGAGTTCCTGGCCAGCCGGGGCTATATAATGAGACCTTGTCTAAATCAATCAATCAATCAATCAGCTTTTACTACCAGAATTACAGACAGAATCGGTGACATTTAGTTTAGAAACTGGTGACAGCTTATAAATATTTTGCTCTGTTATGTCATTAATATAAAGAAAGGCTCAAAACAAATTCAGGGAAGCTTTCCCTGACACCAACTACATTAATTGTAGCTAATTTACCACTTTCCTGAGAGCCACAGGGTAGGGAATGCTTTTCTGTACTAGTTACCAGAGCTCATTCTAGCCATCTACCATAGTCCTACTCTCCAATAACATTGTCTTCCTGAGACTCCCCAAGGAACAGGGGAGAGTGATTTTTTTCACTGGCTAGGGGACTTATGCCCTCCTTGTGGAAGGTGTTGTTTAAGCTGCCAGAGCAGTACTACAGAATCACAAAACACTTGCACAGCTTAATTGTGAAGGGTCTGAATCAAGGAGGGTGTGGTGGCACATGCCTGCAGCCCCAGGTAAAGGCAGGAGGATTAAAAGTCTAAGGTTAGCACTGCTTTCTTATCTAGTTCAAAGACAGCACCCAGGCAATACTGAGATCCCGTCTCATCAGACCAAAGTAAACACAACAAAAGGAGGTTGGAGGGTTGGAGAGATGGCTCAGTAGTCAGAGGAACCGGGTTCAATTCCCAGCTACCACATGGCACCTCACAACTGTCTGTTAACTCTAGTTCCAGGGGATCTGAAACCCTTACACCAATGCATATAAAATTAAATGATTTTAAAAAGGAGGTTGGGGAGGGTAACATTATCTCTTAGTAAGTGGGCAATCATTACACCAGGTACAGAGCGGAGAGATAGATCAGTTTATCTCCACTCACCTGTTCAGAGCTTAGGACGATGGACCCAGAGCTGGGCTTCTCCGACAGTCTTAACGGTTGTTGGTCCAACTACCTGGTCTATGTCAATCTTGGGAGCTGCCATTCTGGAGAACCGTGAACTGCAGAGAGATAGAAATATGAGCTGGAGCCAGGGTTGGGATTTTAAACTGGAGGCTCTGGGAATCAGGTTTCCAGGGTAGCTGTGTGTACAATCAGCCCCTGTACCCCAGGATAACCTCGGAATTTAAGGTATGGTTGTAGAGGGCCCTGTACTCCAACTTGAAGTGGGTGTGGGTAAGATTCCTTAGGAGCAAGAGGTGCTGACAAGATTCAGTCCCAGCAAAATTGTTGTGTCTGTCATTCCCCTGTACAGAGTGGAGCAAGGGGAGACACACTCCTACAACTCCTGAGCGCTGGCTGACAGCTCATCTCGCTGCCAGGAGGAGCAGCAGTCTGTCTTCAGCAGATTAATGCCAACCCTTCTCCAGGCAGAGGCAGGGCCTCCAGCTGGTCTGTATCCCAACCCATCCACCCCCCCCCCCCGAGTCACTTCCTGGGATCCCAGGTTTAGGGAATCCGGGGGCCTCGAAGCTGCGCGTGGCAAGGCGAGAAGGCAGCCTTAAAGGCCAGGCAGGCCGCGGTGATCCGGAGCCCGCCCCTCACCTGCGCCTCACCTGGGCCTGGCCAGCGTCTGCTGGCTCTCTAAGAACGCAGGGCGCAACAAGCACCAGGCGCGCGCGGGAGGCATCTCCCGGGGGCCGCGACCCTCGTGCGTGGCAGCCACCAGCCCCAGCCACCGACCCGACCCGGAGCCCGCCCGCCGCGGCCTGCACGGCGCACCCGGCCCAGCTGCCCGGCCCGCGTCTCGGGAGGCGCCGGGCCCCGGGCGCGGAGCAGCGCGGACATAGGCGCCCCGCCCTCCCTCGGTCGGGCGCCCGCAGCCACCGCGGAGTCCCGCGGGGACCCCGGGGCCCGGCGCGCCGTGGGAAGCGCGGGAGAGGAGGGCGGGGCTGGCTCGGAGAGGGGCGGGGCGCCCCCCCCCCCATCAGGCCGTCCCTCCCGCCACCTACCCGCGGCGGCGGCGGCGGCGGCAGCGGCGGCGGCGGCCGCGCTCCGGAAGCCGTGCCCGGTGGCTGGGCATCATGGGAATGGCACGGCCGAGTTCCGGGGGAGGCGCGCGGCCCGGCCGGACCCCCCGCCCGCGAGAGCGCGCCCACCTGCACCGCGAGTGCCCGCGCTCGGACACGCACGGAGCGCGGAGGGAGCGCACGGAGCTGCGCGGAAGCGTCCGCGGCCCTGGCCGGAGTCCGAGCCTGCGCGGGGACCCTCCTGTCCTCCCACCCGGGCCTGGCGCGGCGCCCGGCGCCAAGAGCGCGCGCAGCTCAGGGGTGCTGGAGGTCGCGCGCGTTGGCAACTTGGCCACGGTGAGGGGCGTGGCCGTGAAGAGCGGGAGGAGGGTCGCCCGATCCTCACACACCTCCTTAAACTGCCTTAAGCTGGTCCAGATCCGGTGGCCCCCCGCGTGCCTGGTTCGCCCAGCCCTGCCCTTCCCATCCTCAAGCCAATAGAGGTGTGCTTTCCTGCCTGCGGTTTTCACCCAGCTCGGGATTGCTCTCAGCTCGCCTGCACTGGACACCGTGGGCCTTCTGCCAGGGACCTCGGTGTTGCCCAGGTCTCGCGGGCTGCCCAAATCCTCGGACTCTGCAGAATGCTTCTATGTCTGTGCACAGTGCCCCCATCCCCCCCCTCCCCCGACACACACGCCTTAGCTAGATCTCAGATCACACTTAGAGATAGGGACCCTGAGGCTGAGGAGGGATAAATAAACACCCGGGGTCATGCAGGGTGACCTGCTCCACATTCACATCAGTGGCTTGGTGAGACAGGTTGGGTAGGACTGGCTTCTACCATCATGGTCAGGGTGGAATTTCTTGGCTCTCTGACACACTCTGACCATGAAATCTTTAATTTTCTTTAGCTTTGTAGACAGGTCTGGAGATATTTGTGTTGATGGCAGTGTCAGGGACCAAGCCAGGCCCACCCTGGGCCCTAGGTACCCACCTATTCTGATAAATCAGATGGAATGATTAGAGGGTGCTAATCTGACTGGAGAAAAAAAAATCCTGAGACTGTTCTAGAAAAGCCCCCACACCCCCACTGTTAGGTCTCAAACTCACAAACTGTAGGCTGAGAACATGTTCCTTGGACGGATGCCTGGAAGACAGGAGTTTGCTTGGCAGAGATGCTGACACCTTTGCCAGGTGCTCTTTGAGAGGACCAGCACCCCTAGTGGCCATTGACCTTGCCTCTCTGTTTACTGTCAAGAACAATCCAGTAGTCAGATTCTGAATATGAAGGATCATCTAGGCGCCGCCTACTTGATGTATAAGGCAGCACATGGCCAGTTCTCACTGCTGTGCCATATTTTTTTAACTGGACAGCCCTGACGTCAATATGTAACCCGCAGAAAAATAAAACTGCTTTGTATGGCCATACACAGGTCTCTAAGTGTCTATTTGGGCTATTAACGTAAACCTAACACTTCAGAGATAGGGATTCTCTTAGTTACTTTTCTATTGCTGTGAAGAGACACCATGACCAAAGCAACGTATAGAAGTGAGAATTTGGGGGGGGAGGCTTACAGTTTCAGAGCGTGAGTTCATGACCATGATGGCAGGGAGGAGCTTGGCAGCAGGCAAGTATGGTGCTGGAACAGCAGCTGAGGGCTTCCTGATCCACAACCATGACACAAAGAGAGCAAACTGGGAATGGCATGGGTGTTTGAAAGCTCAAAGCCCACTCCCAGTGACACACCTCCAACAAGGCCACACCTCCTAAACCTTTCCAAACAGTTCCACCAACTGGTGACCAAGCATTCAAACATCTGAGCTTATGGCACCAAAGAATGGCACATTACAAAGGCCTAATTTGCATTAATGAACAGAATCCTATAATCTACTTCCAACTTGACTTTACTGCCACTAGGCGAAGATCAAAACCAATAGACAAAGGTGTTCTCATATCTCCCTGTTGGTTGCTGGAGAGGAACCACAAAAATCCTTTTCATTAGCAATAATATAAACAGAGGGCAAGATAATCTAAGCATCAATTGCATAGACAATTACTGGTTCCTCAAACTATCATTCTTTCTGCACTCCAGAAGACTGCAGGAACCATACCTAGGGACCTGGTTCCAATGTGACTTTTCATCCAGCATCTCATGCTGATAGAGCAGCTGTTTAAAGTTCATATTACTGCACAGAAGTGCATATAGCTTTACAATATTTGAGAAGAAACTCAAATATTCCACTACAGCCTGCCCTTTCTTTCAGTCATTATGCATATAGAAAGATGTGCTAAGGACCTGGGTGGGGCCCTAATGACAAAAGCTAGGGGTCCTTTGTTAGGGTCTACTTACCTTTATGGAATGAACAATTCTCAAAGAACTCACATGAAAGTAGTTTCCCTTGACCCCCACCCCAAATCTGAGAAAATATGACAGTCTTTGTCTCATGGGATGTGAGCACCCCAGACTCTATTTGAGAGGACAAAATTTACCCATATTTGGGAAGCTGCCCTGGCTGTGTGTCACAAGACAGGCTCACATTCAAGCTGTGTGGATCTGTGGTGGTGGACATTGTCCTGAAGTTAGGCCCACAGCTGTGTCCAGGTGCACAGCACTGACCAAGCACATAGCAATGTCTAGGTACATAGCTGTGTCCAGGTGCACAGCACTGAGCAAGCACACAGCTTGCAAAAGCTGTTCTTTGCTTGTCAGGGTAAATATCCCTAAGAGATGAGTGATGAGAAGAAAGTGGGAAAATCTGGTATTCACCCTGGCTGCAGTGAATCTGTTTTACAGGTTTGTCTTGGGCTCTGACAGGAGAAGAGGTCGCAGGGTCACAGTTAAGTGTGGCAGAAAAAAGGAAGCATCATCCCCTGTCGTAGAGAGCAAGGTGGATGTGGCAGATCCATACCTTCCTGGGGGTGTGGTCTACTGTGAATGGTGTGATGGATTCTGGACAGTGTCCTGCAGTGGAGACTGGGATGAGGATAGGGGACCAGTTAATGTTTGTGTTGTCTTTTATAAACTCTTAAAATCATGAGCAGTGACCTCATATCTACAGAACTTAAATGATGAAAATATTTAATGCAGGTACATAAATATTTATGCATGCAAGGTGGACATGATGGCTCATGCTAGTACTTGAGAAACTAAGGTAGAAGGATTGCCATCCTGGAACACACGGCAGGACCCTTATCAAATAAAGAATATTCATGCTGTCAATACCTTTTTTGGTGTGTATGTGTGTGTATGTGTGATGTGTATCTGTATGCGTGTTCACATGTGTGGGCACATGTTTGTAGAGGCCAGGGTTGATATCTCCCATCTTCATGGATTGATCTCCACTCTATTTACTGAGGCAGGACCTCTCACTGAAACCAGAACTCACCTATTCAGCTAGTTTAGGTAGCAGGTTTGCCCCTGGATCCCTCTGTCCCTGCTCCCAAATGCTGAGATGACAGGAGGGCCTCCACATCCTCTTTGCTTTTCCATGCATGCTGGAGACTCAGGGCCAGTCCTCTCGCTTGCACTTTTTCATTGAGACATCTCTCCACCCCCCTTTTGTAGCAGCATGCTACAATCTTTTACCCTCAATTTCGGGAAAGAGAAAGAAATCTTCGCTACTTTTGTAAGTGGTCTTGATATAGAAAGAGAGAAAGGCAGAAATCTTCACAGCCTCCTAAGTTTGAAGAGGACTAGCTGACAGTGAGTCATACTAGCATCTCGGCTCATGGTCTATAAGCTCTCTCCAACCTTTGTTCTTTTAGGAATTATTACACTAACTAACAACAGTGACCCAACCAATGAACCACCAACCAATACCCCCACCCCGACTCTCCAGGCTTCAGACTCTGATCCAATAGTTTCTCACCAACCCATGTGGCACCCAATCCCAAAAACAAACTACAGGTGCCAGAACAACTGCACCTAACCAAATTATAGCCACCTGCATCAAGCATTCCAAATCCAACTCCACAGCTGGGGTGGGCACACAAACCTGATCCAAACGCCATTTTGTGTTTTTAAAGAAACCAAAATAACAAAAACTTCTTCCAAGTGTTCCTGTACACTCTGTACCCTATGTGCATGAATGTGCCGTGACATTCAAGTGGAGGTCAGAGGACAACTTGCACCAGTTGGTTCTCTCCTTCCATCATGTGGGTTCAGAGACTCAGGTGGTCAGGCTCAGCAGCATGTGCTCTCACCTGCTGAGCCTTGCCTGCTCCTCTCTGCCAGTCAGGAGGTGAGTATCTCTGTCTGCCATGTCGTTCCACAGCAATGTTCTACCCCATCACAGGCCTGCAAAAATCAGACATGGAACCAGTGGATCCGGGAACAAGATCTCTGGAAGGGAAATGCTAACAGTCTGTATGTGGGCTGTGATTTGAAAAGCTCCCGACACTTTCCAGATGTGGTGTGTTAAAACACGCAGAGAAAAGATCCAAAGCAACCACCTCAGTCACAAACTCGGCTACATCAAAGGCATGTGAGCTGTAACAATGACAAAGTCACCAGTGATTGTTTCTCTCTCTCTGCATTTTGTAATTTTTCATGAATGGCATTACTTCTATAAACAGAAAAAAAACATTTTATTTTCAATTAAAAAAATTTAAATTTATTTATTTGTACTTTTTTGTTTTTTTGAGATAGGACTTCTCTTTTAACTGTTAACTCTGTTAACAGGTTTCTCTGCTAAACCAGGTTAACTCTGGCTGTCCTGGAACTCACTTTGCAAACCAGGCTGGCCTAGAACTCACAGACATCTGCCTGCCTCTGCCTCCTGAGTGCTGGGATTAAAGGTGTGCGCCACCACTGCCTGGCAAAGTCCAGCTTGGACTAGAGGTCAGGGATCCCAAGAGAGATGTGGAGTTATATGACCAATGTAATTGACAGAGAGAGAGAGAGAGAGAGAGAGAGAGAGACCAGCAAGTCAGGGTTCCAAAAAGGAGGTGTAATTGCTTGTTCCAAAGCAGCTTGATGAAACAGCTTAATCTGATGCTATTGATTAGTTATTCTTTCTCGAGTTTCAATAGAATCACCAATTCAATTGAGTGGCACTGCCTTGCCCAAGTGGCGTTACTCGGGGGAAATTCATCCATCACTATTGTTATGAGTTATAGTTATTGTCAAAATCATCACTGTTATTATGCCCTATAGTTACATTGCTCTGTAAGGGTTTAGTAATTCCCGTATGAAATTCATACCATAAAATATACAATGGAATCACAACAGAGACTGCCACTATCAGATCCCACAGCAAAGGGTATTTGGAGGACAAATCTCTCAGGGCTTTGCCACACCAAGCTGGGTTCACTGGAGCTGTGCAAGCCAATGAGCTGTCCAGCCTCGTCGTAACTCCATGGCAGACTGTTGGTCTTCAGAGATGGCTCTTGCCATAATCCCAGTGCTTGAGAGGCAAAGGCAGATGGATCTCTGTGAGTTTGAGAGCAGGCTAGTCTACATGGTGACTTCTAAGACAGCCAGAGTTTCATAGTGAGACCTTGTCTCAAAGAAAAAAAAATATTAAAGGCTTTGTGCTTATTTCTGTGTATGTGTGCATGCGTATGTGCACATATGTGCAAGTCCTTGCAGAGGCCAGAAGAGAGTGTCAGATCTTCCAGACCCACAGTTACAGGTAATTGCAAGTCATCTGATGGTTCTGGGAGCTGAACTGTAGTTCTCTTAACTAGTGAGCCATCTCTCCATCTCACCCTTTTAACTAAAAACAATTACATTTATTTATGTATTAGTATTTATTCAAAGGCAGGCAGATCTCTGAATTCCAGTCTAGCTAACCCTGTTTTCCCCCTCAAAAAAAAAAAAAAAAAACCAAAACAAACAAGCAAACCATCTATTTATTTGTCTGTTTGTTTTGATGTATACCTGTGGAGGTCAGACAACAACTTTTGAGTCAGTTCTCAAGAAATAGAACAAATAAAAAGTAATTTTTTTTCTCCTCCCACCTCGTAGGTCTCAGATCAACACCCTTGGTGGCAAGTGCCCGCACCTGCTGAGCCATCTTGCCTGCTCTGAAAAAAAAAATGTTTTATAGAAAAATCAACTGGATGTCCTATTTACCTACTTTAAAACTTCTAAAATCTATCTATCTATCTATCTATCTTTCTATCTTTCTATCTATTTTTTGAGATAGAATCTCACTATATAGTCCTGGCCTGGAACTCACTATGTCAACCAGGCTGGCCTCGAACTTGCCTTAATGCTCCTGCCTCCGCCTCCAGAGTCCTCGGATGATTGGTGTGCTCCATGACACACAGCGTATCTAAAAAGGTTTTCCAAAGAAATACTTTTTCCTACCATTTTTTATTTAGTTCTCCAAATACTTAGTAAACAATTCTGCAACCATGAGAAAAAAGAATACTCGTGCATACAGATGTATCCATCAACCAATCACAAGTTGGTAAGTGTTGGCGCTTGTTTTCTCTGTCCCACAGAAGGGGACAGCCTGTTTTTGCCCAGGTTGGAGGAACTCCTTATCAACTGGATTCAGTTTGAAAATTCCATTCTTGAGGTTAAAGAGATGGCTCAGTGGTTAAGAGGACTGACTGCTCTTCCAGAGGACCTGGGTTCAATTCCAAGAATCCACATGGCATCTCAAAACTGTCTGTAAATCCAACTGACATCTGTTAGTTCCAGGGGATCTGACACCCTCACACAGACATAGATTAAAATAAATTGTATATAAAAAAAGAAAATTCTATTCCTTTGTGGGGAGGAGCTTTAAGAGATGTTTCATAGAGGCTAGGTTAGCCATTCTGGATGTTATGTAATGCTTTTCAGCATTTTGGCTAAGATCATGTATAGTATCAAACTTACTATGAGGCCAGGATGGCCTTGCATTTCTGATCCCCCTTCATGTGGAGGCCAGAGGAGAAACTCAAGAACACCCTCTACCCCTTCTGAGATAGGACCTCTCATTGGTCTAGAAGCTTACGAATTGCCTAGGCTGGCCAGGAATCCTCCTGTCTCTGCCTCCTCAATACTTCAATTACAAGAATGTTCTATCATTCCCTGCCATTAAAAAAAATTCTTAATTAGTTATTTTATGTGTGTGATTGTTTTGCCTACATGTATGTCTGTATACCACATGTGTGCAGTGCCCGAGGGGGCCAGAGAGGTCATTGGCTCCTCTGAAACTAGAGTTACACTTATGAACCACCATGTGGGTGCTGGGAATCAAATCCAGGCCCTCTGGAAGAGCAGCCAGTGCATTCACCCGCTGAGCCCTCTCTCCAGCTCAACATCTTGCTTTTTTTAACATGGGTCCTGGGGCTTAAACGCAGGTCCTTGTGCCAGGTAAGCACTTTACCTACTGAGCTATCTCCCTTGCCTGCAAAATATATATATTTTAAACTTTTACCTTAGAAATGACTTTCAAGGCCTTCATTCAGGTTTGTTTCTTGAGTGCTGGGACTCTAGAATTCTTTTGACTAGCATTTTACCCAGTCCATTACTTAAAATTTCAGGAGACAATTTGACTTTCAGATGGTCTATTTTTAAGTAGCATTTCAAGCTACTGCAGAAAGCAATACTCCTGAGGGAGAGTTGTTCAGGCGAGCTGCGTGCAGCACACAGGGAGAACCAGGAAACTTCGCCTCAGATCAATTCAAGGGCAGCATGCTTTCCAAGCCAGGATGTGAGAGAATTATTTTCTCATTGACTCTTTGAAGAAAATAAATTGGATGAAGGCCCTGCTGCTTCTTCTCCTTTTAAAAAATATTTAAGCTTGGCTGTCTCTCTGTAGACCTGGATGGCCTTGAACTCAGAGATCCATCAGCCTCTGCCTTCCTAGCGTGGAGATGACAGGTGTGTGCCACCACACCTGCCCCTAACTTTTCTCCAATTCCTTTTCACAAGTGGGAAGCTTAGCTGGGTGGGGGTCTTACTCTGAGGTCACTACTCCCTTTATTCCATCAGCATCAGCTTTTCTCTGATCTATTTACAGTTCCTGGTGCTCCTCTCCCCCTCCAATTGTATGCTTTGTATTTTTCGTTGCTTAGCTTGCTCCTTTTCTGTATAGATCTGCATAAGCCTGAGCACTGATAACCGCACAGCTGGGTCAACAATGAAGTGGAAATGTCTTCCGCCAAATGCATTAATCCAAAACCCTTCAATTTAGCCTCAGGCAGATAATTTGGCAGAGGGCAGGAAACAGTCACATTCTTTGCCAAGATATCACAAGAATGGGTCTCTAGGCCACCTAGTAGTATTCTTCTCTGAAACCTCTTGAGCCAGGCTTCCACAGTCCAATCACCCTAAGCACCACCGTCTTTCACGCTCCTCAGTAAGAGCATGGCCCATTATGGCCCTCTTAAAGCATTCAGCTGCTTTCCTAATCCAAAGTCCCAAAGTCTACATTACTCCAGACAAAAGCATGGTCTGGCTATCATAGTCATAGCCAATCCCTGGTACCAACTTCTGTCTTAGGGTTTTATTGCTGCGAAGAGACACCCTGATCATAGCAACTCTTCTAAAGAAAAGCCTCTAGTTGGGGCTGGCTTCCAGTTCAGAGATTTAGTCCATTGTCGTCCTAACAGGAAGGTGGCATGCAGGCAGTCACGGTGCTGGAGAAAGAACCGGGAGATGTGTATCTGGATCCTCAGGCTGCAGAAAGGAATGTGAGCCACTGGCTCTAGCTTAAGGTTCACCCTCCCCAGTGACACATTTCCTCCAACAAGACCACACTTCCTATAAGTGCTACTCCCTGAGCCAATGGGGGCCATTTTCAGTCAAACCACTACCTGTGTATATGTGTATGTCTGTGTGTGTTTGTATTTACGTGTGAGTGTGGATGCCTTCAGAGGCCAGAAGAGGGCACCAAATCCCCTGGAGCTAGAGCTACAGGCACCTTCTGACATGGGTGCTGGGAACTGAACTAGGGTCCTCTGGAAAAGCTGCTTAGCCACTGAGAATCTCTCAGCCTCGGGGCCCTGCTTCTTATGAACTGATTTTTGTGAAGTTTGGTTCTTTCCCCTCACAGTTAGGCTTACGAAACCTGGGTATGAGCTGACTCACGGTATCATACTCACGGTATGATCTAGAGGGACCAGGTGGTCCCTCTTCAAAGCCATGAAAACTTGTGCCGATGTGACGAGGATCAGAGGAAATGCCGCTTCTCAGACCAAGAAAACCTCTGGGACCAGAGTTCCATATAACAGGTTTCCAACAAGGAAGAAGGACCCATGAGGGGTGGTTATGAGCACCCTCAGGCAGAAGTGAGCAGACTTACAGCTCTGTTTTGTCATGCTAACACCATGGAGGCCTCAGCTGAAGATGCCCAGCACCTCAGAGCTGTGGTAGCCCCCCCCTCACAGAGACCCCTCTGAGGAGGCTACTGGGCCTTTACACCATGCACAGTGACCATCTTCCCAGGACTGTCTGAGTGGGCAGTAGCGAGTGTGTGCTGGCACTGGTGACAGGCTAAGCTCTGGCCGCCAGGGACTGCTGAGTCTTGGAGGGGGCAGTCTGTGTCCCCCACGACCCTCTCAAGGGTCTGAAGCAGATGCCGGATCTTTGACTTCCGAGTCTCTGGCAGGAGCTGGCGTGCTCTCTCTATTTTAGGCAAAGATTTTGTTAATTTTGTAGAACTCTCAGCCACAGTGCTGAAACTACAGGCCGTGGAGGAGGCTGTGGAAAATGTGTCGGGCATTCTAAGATTGTATGACTTACGTATGAAAACCCAAAATAGAATTTTAACCAGCAGGATTAAGCCTATGGCAGATGCGACAGAGGAAATGTTACCACAGGCACACTTCTCCAGTCATGGAGGGTGAGCGAGGTGCGGAGAGGAAAGCAGACAGCACACACTCTTCCCAAGCCTTGCATGAAGATTATCCTATTTCCACTCCTTCCAGAGAAAGAAGAATCACTGTAGTCTCAGAATTTGGGAAAGACAATATAAGGACATTCTCTCTCTCTCTCTCTCTCTCTCTCTCTCTCTCTCTCTCTGTGTGTGAAAAATAAAACAAAAGTCTTATATCTTGAAACATGGGATGGTAAGGTAACCCCTTGAAGTTTGTAGCAATTAGTTTGAGGCCAATGGAAGCCAGGTGGAGGAGGGTGTACCTCCTATGATCCTCGAAGGGCCATCCTAGAGCAAAAGGAACTGAAGGTGGCTCAGCTGATTTTCTGTTACCATAGCACACTATCTGGCATGGGGTAGTTGACAGAGAAAGGAAGCTTATTTAGCTCTAGGCTCTGGAAGCTGGGAAGCCTGAGAGCACCCAGTGAGGGTCTTCCTGCTCGCCTGAAACATGATCTCTATTATGCAAACAGAGTAAGTGGGCCTCCTGGGTCTCCCTTCCCTCCTTCCAGTTCTCTTTAATCCTTTTCCTTTTCTTTCCACCCTCCCCCTGCTTTGTTTCTTGGGACAGGGTTTCATGTAGCCCAGGCTGGCCTCAACTCACTGTGTAGCTGAGGATGGCCTTGAACTCCTCTTCCTGCCTTTACCTCCTGATTGCTGGGATTACAGGTGTGCACCATCACAGCACGATAGGTTTTTAGGTTTTTCTCCATGGAGTCTTGTGTCCTCTCTTAAGGGAGACCAAGGGGCATGTGGGTTTTTTAGACTGGGTGGTACTGTATAGCTCTCCACATATCCAAGCTGCCCACACACCCAGGATGAGGGCAGAGACAGGGTGAACTATCTGAGGGTGCCATGCAGATGGTGGCAGGGCTTCGGGCCTGGAGTTAGAGGTCACTGAGCAGGGACATCTTCCGGGAGGTGGCAACTGCTGCACTTAACAGCCATGTTCTGAACACAACCAGTCACTACTGGAAAGCAAAATGAGGGTGACTAGTCAGCCAGATAGGTGTCCTGGTGGTGGTTATTACTGGGGAAGCCAGGGCCACTGGGACACCTTAGCTCCATCATCAGAGGCTTGGCTTTCCTGAATTCTGCCTGGTCTACTCTCAGCCTCCCGATGCTATGGGTTTTCCATGTTCTCTTGCATAGTGGGAAGTTTCTGCTTAGCTCAGGATCCATGGAGCTCCTTGGTGAAATGAGTCTAATAACCAAGGGCTCAGAGCAGATGCCTGGAGAGGGGGAGGAGGCACCCACTGCTCAGACCTGCCTGCCTCCCCCAACATTGACAGTATCTATAGTCACCAAGGACAGAAAGGGACAAGAATGTGCTGTTCAAAAACAAAAACAAAACCCTCTTCTCTTAAGACAATGTCCTGGCCCAGTCTGATGCCTAAGCCCAGGGAGCACTGGGGTGCTGTGCCTATTATTACCCATTCCCACACTTGCCCTAGCAGCCCTCCTCTACCCCTAGCCTGTTGAAGCAGCAGCTGCTCCACCTGAAATTGCAAAGCAGGACGCCGCCGGGTCTTTGAAAGTGACACCAAAGAGAGAAACCAGTTTCATACCTGATGCTTGCCCTGGAACTCCTGACCTGGCCAAGCCAGAGTGAGCACAGCTTTGATCAAAATCTTCTACTTGGGAGCCAGAGAAAGAAGAGCTCTTCCTGCGGTGAGACGGTCTCTTCCTCCCCTCCCCCTGCTCCTCCTCCCTCCCTCTCTTGTTTCTCTGTCTCCTCCTTTCTCCTTTTTCCTCTTTTCATTCTTTCTTCTTCTCCCCACACCCTATTTTGAGACAAGATCTTGCCATACACCGAAGGTGACCTGGAAATCTCAACCCACCTCTTATCTCCCAAGGGCTGAGTTTAAGAGTGAATACTACTAGACTGGGTACGGTGTTACACTTTAATACCAGCTCTTGAGAGGCAGAGGCAGGCGGATCTCTGAGTTCAAGGCCAGCCTGTTCTACATAGTGAGTTCCAGGATAGCTAGGGCTACACAGAAAAACCCAGTCTCAGAGAAGAAAAATAGTATATATCTCTGCACCTGGCTCTGGCTCTGCTGGATTTTCTTAGCCTGAGGTCTGTTTATTTGGTCTCCAGGTTGATAGAGAATTGAGGAAAGAATCTCTCTGTGACAGACAGAGGTGGGGATGCTTAGAGAATGTCCTGGAGAATCCGAAGGTTGACAGAGTTGAAGGCTTTGGTCTTTACAGCTTAGTGAAGGGAGGAAACAGCCGTTTGTAACAAAGTCAAGGATGTGGCCCAAAGTCAAGGCCACACAGCCCTCACTACACAGGCCAAGCACTCCCCAGTGGTTCTTGCAGCTGGTCAAGAGCCTTGGGTCCTTTGAAGGGAGGAGGCAGCAGCTGGAACCTACACCTGGGGCGACTGCTGACTGAAGGCTGAAGAGCTATTAGTGTGAGTGTGAGTGTGTGTGTGTGTGTGTGTGTGTGTGTGTTTCTGTGTGTCTGTGTGTAGGGGTCTTCCTGAGGAATGTATAAGGCAGACTGAAGCCAGCTTGCCTCTGCCAGGGGTGGAGACCTTGGGTTGCCTGTTCCAGATGCCCACCCTGAGCCCAAGATTATTTTGTCTTAATAAAAATTGTAAAAATGTTGACAGTTCATTACAGTGTCTATCCAATAATATCTTTTAGGTTTCCAACTCACAGAAGACTCAAAGGACAGAATACCCAATTACAGGGGTGGAGGTGGGGTTGTTATTGTATTTTTTGAAATAGGGTCTCTCTACGCAGCCTCGGTTGTCCTGGAACTCTTGAGTACTGGGATTAAAGGCATGTGCCACCATGTCTGGCTAAGGAGGCATGTTTAAAGCATGAGAGTCCCTCAGCTCTGGAGTTGGTTCTCCCACGCTGCAGCCAGCTAAGATGTAGGGCTCACTTCTGTTAGCTCCACTCCAAAGACTCCAAAAGGCAGTCCTAATATCCAGGAATAAGCTCTATGTGGACTAATGGAGGATTTCTGGTGGTTAGATAAAAGCAAGCATTCCTCAGGAACTTGTAAAGACAGCTCCCCTCCACCCCTATCACCGGCAGAAGGGACAAAAGTCATCTGTGGTGCCTGTTAGCATACCAAAGCGCTTGCTGGCCTGTTACCTTTCAGACTCACGCTGGTATTCTGCTCTTCACACCCCACTCACCACCCCCCCCCCTAAACTTCCCCTGGCTCAGGAGCCTATGTAAATCCTAAATCCAGTAGAAAAAAAAATTCCCACAAAGTTTGATTGAATTTAAGCAAGCTTTTAATACTGGCCCGTGGTGGTGGATGCTGGCCAGGACCGCGTGGAGATATTCCCCTGGGACTACTCCGTGATGGCCTGACCACATGGAGATGCCCCTAGAACTCCTCCATGATGGCCCCAAGCTGTAGCTTTCAGTGTGAGGTGGGGTAGGGTGGGGAGGTGGGGTTGATGGGGGTAGTGTTTAAAGGCAGATCCCATGAGGCTTTGTGTTTCATGTTAGGCCCAATCAGGGGTGAGCACACATTTTGTGAGCTACGGCTCCTGGCCATCATGGAGTAGTCCCCATGTGGTCCTGACTGTCATGGAAGAGTCCCAGGGGAACCTGCTCGTTTTGGCCATCATGGAGGGCCTCTCCCACCCCTGTCTTGGCCAGCTTCCACTATTACTGGCCAGTATTGAAAGCTTGCTTAAAATCCAATTGAACTTTATGACAATGGCTTTTTTTCTTGACCGATTTGGGATTTCCATTCACCTCTTCTTAGGAGCTGCCTGCTTTGTCTCTGTTCCTCTCCTTGGCCAGCTGGAGCCTGCTGTTTAAGTCCCGCAAGTACATCAGACAACTTCCCTAGTCCTCCTGGGCTTTTATGCTGGAATCTTCCCTAGGGTGTGAAAGAAAAGTGCATGACACCAAGAAACAGGCAAGAGGTTTATTGGGTGGGGTGAGTTATGGAATGTTCGCTTCTGAGTGGAGGGAAGAAGAGAGAGAGGGAGAGATCAAAGAGGAGGTGGAGTTCCTGTTTGAGACTCATTCCCTCCTCCTCTAATCCCTTTTCTTCCTCGGACTCAGAAATTCCATTAAGCCTGGAAGTCTTACTGCGAACAGATTGGCCTCAGTACAGCTCAATGGCCACAAAATGGCACACTTGATTTTCAGATTCTCACAGATTGTAACAACTTCTGCTACTGTACAAGCAAATAATCCCAAAGCCTCTCTTTTTAAATTAATCACTTTATTTATATTTCTCTTATGTGATACATCCTGACCGCAGGTTCCCCTCCCTCCACTCTTCCCAGCCTCCCTCCCCATATCTTCCCTCTCCCCCAGATCAACTCCTCCTTTTCCCTTTAGAGAAGAGTGGGTCTCCCAGGGATATCAGCCAAACACGGTATATCAAGGTACAATAAGACTAGGCATAAACCTTCCTATCGAGGCTGGGAGAAGCAACCCAGTAGGAGGAAAAGGGTCCCAAGAGTAGGCAAAAGAGTCAGAGACACCCCCACCCAACTACTCCTGTTAGGAATCAGACAAGAACACTGCGCTAAATAACCTTAACATATAAGCAAATGATCTTATGCCAACCCACACAGGCTGCATGATTGCTGTTTCTGTCTCTGTGCGCCCATCTGAGCTCTGCTTAGATGATTCTATAGGCCATGTTCTCTTAGTGTTCTTGTTTTGAATTGGCCAGAGCTCCCTCCCTGGAGCCTGCCCATCCCCCAACACTTCCCACCCTCTGACCAGGTACTGCCCCTGTACCTGCCCCCAGACAGGTACCTGTCCTGGTTTTCAGTCCCATATAATCCAGGTAGGCTTTGGCCTCCTCCTCTTTGGCCTTTCTCTCTCCCTCTCTCTCCTCTTTTGTCCCCTCTCTCTGCTCCTCCTTGGTCCCCTCTCTCTCCTCCTCTTTGGTCTCTCCTCTCTCTTCTTCCCTCATCCCACCCCAATAAACCTCTTGCATGAGACCCTGTTGCTTGTTGCATGGTGCTGTGCACTTTTCTTTCAGTTCTCCCCTCTGGCTCCTAGAATTCTTTCTCCCCCTCTTCCTCAGGGTTCCCTGAGCTTCCTCAAATATTTGGCTGTGGATCTCTGGATCTGTTCCCATCAATTGCCAGAGGAAGCCTCTCTGATGACAACTGGGCCAGGCACTGATCTGTAAATATAGCAAAATATCATTAGCAAGCACTTCATTTTTTTTTTTTTTTTATTTCTTTTGAGACAGGTTTTCTAAGTTGTAACTCTGGCTGTCCTGGAACTCACTCTGTAGACAAGGCTGGCCTCGAACTCACAGAGATCTGCCTGCTTCTGCCTCCCAAGTGCTAGGATTAAAGGTATGCACCACCATTGCCTGGCATTTTTTTTTTTTTTAAATTGGCCAGTCATGCTTGGTTTTACTCTTGCTCTCTGGGATATTCAGTTTCCGGTTTCTAGCCAAGCCCAAAGTCTCTTATTTTTAAACTTTTTCTACTTTCCATTCTTGAAAATCTCTTACTTGCTCTCTGCTCTCAAAAAAGTCTCTTAAGATCATTGTTTAGACTCTTTGTATTTCAGGATTTGTAAATTCACTGGGTGTGGCTGCAACCTGTAAAATCTGTAACAAAAAGTTAGCTTAAAACTTGTAACAAAAAGAGCTGATAGTAAAATAATGTATATATAGGTAATCACTTGCTGGAGTTAACTCTTGTGGAGAAAAATAGATCTGCTACAGCATGCTGAGTGTGTAACTCGGATGCAAATCCTGTTGGACAGGTAGCTGTTAGACAGATGTCCTCACAGATTTTCTGTTCTAGTCTTCTGTGGTGATCATTTATAAACACACAGGCATAAGACTCCTTCATATCCTTCTTGTCCGTTCTATCTATCTATCTATCTATCTATCTATCTATCTATCTATCTATCATCTATCCATCCACCCATCCATCCATCCATCCATCCATCCATCCATCCTCCATCCATCCTCCATCCATCCTCCATCCATCCATCCTCCATCCATCCATCCATCCACCCATCCATCCATCCACCCATCCATCCATCCATCCATCTATCTATCTAGTTATCTATCTATCTATTTATCTATCTATCATCTATCCATCCATCCATCCATCTATCTATCTATCCATCCATCATCTATCTATCTATCTATCTATCTATCTATCTATCTATCTATCTATCTATTTATCTATCTTCTATCTATTTTTTTCCCTTTAGTGTTGAGGATGGAACCCAGGGCTTTGTGCATATGAGGCAACTGTTGTTATTTGTGTGTGTGTGTGTGTGTGTGTGTGTGTGTGTGAGGGTTGACACAAATGATTCCTTTTGACTGAAAAATTTCACAGGTACAAACTCTCAGTGATAACTAATTTCTGGGGCTGTAGGTACAGGCCCGTGGCTGACAGTACTGAAACCCTCACTTGAATTTTGTTGTGAAATAGATTCAGATTGCCTAACTATGCTTGCAACATGTGCACACATACTTGCCTTCTCATGTACACAAATATATTCACACACATGAACACATGTTCCCAGTCTCATACGTGCGTGCACACACGTATATGTGCATAGACATGTGCACACACTTGTATTCTTATATAAAAGTTCTCATATACGCTTACACATATGCATGCATGCACACGCTCACAAGCATCTCACATACATGTATACGAAAGCACACACATGTACTCTCACACATGTGCGCACATATATATGCTTATACACATTCATACAAACTCATACTTTCACATACATGTGTACACACATGCACACCCACAGTGATGGCTATGTTAGTTACTGGGTTGTGGTAATTGTTTCACAGAATTACACGGAGACCAAATCACCATATATCACATTCATCCATCCGCCGCACCCCAGTGACACTGGGGCAAGAACGTACATCCTGTAAATTATTAAGTCCAGTAACTGGTGTAGCCTCTTAGCTCAGAATGAGCTAATGACAAGTTTTATCAGGATCTCCCTCTAAAAAAAGAAAAATGACCAGGCACTCTTCTTCTTCAGTTCCCACCTGGTGTTGTGCTATTTGTTTGGCAGCCATGAGGGGAAAGTGTCCTTTTTTGGTTTCTGATCCTTCAAGGGATGGGAAGGTATAGAGGTTGCCCATCCCCACTGAGGGGCTGGGCCCTGCTTCAGGTACTGTCTATACTGGTAAAGGGAGCCTGTGGGGAGATCCCACTGTGGCCGAGTGGGAGGTTGAAAGGCCACGAGAGGCAAGAACTGACAGAGAGGAGCAGAGACAGGGCTCCAGTCAGATCCAAGCAGAGTGTCAGAGGGGACCTGCTCGCATGTGGCCTCCAGGGCCTTCTCCTTTTGAGGCAATTACATGCTGCCTCTTCCTGCAGCAGCTCCCTCTGATAGCAGCGATCCGTTCCTGTTATATTCGAGATGAAAGGCTCAGGGTTAAAATTCGCCTCACAGGAAATTCATTCATATTGTGTTTAGTGGAAGAGGCTCTGAATATGTGTGGGGAATACAAACTCAGTCAAAGCTGAGCTGAGGGAGGGAGGGCTTCAATGGGACCCTGAAGAAGTCTATGAGAACCTGTCATTAGAGCTGGGTGGGTACACCTGGTAACCTGGGGTCAGAGGGTTTCTATGAGTTCCAGGCCTGGGCTGCATATGGAGACCCTGCCTCAAACAGACAAAATAAATGGCTTTGGGCAGGGCTCAGTTGTAGTGCT
The DNA here is from genome assembly GCA_026225945.1 of Cricetomys ansorgei. Lineage (NCBI taxonomy): Eukaryota > Metazoa > Chordata > Mammalia > Rodentia > Nesomyidae > Cricetomys > Cricetomys ansorgei. Next base: position 620,446 of record JAMJFZ010002611.1, read on the forward strand.
TGCTTAGCATGCACGAAGCCTAGGGTGTTAATTCCAGCACCACAAAAGCTAGCTGTGGTGGCCCAGGCCTGTAATCCCAGTAGAGACTATAGAGTTAAACTTCAAGGCATGCCTTGGTTCAGAGGCCAGCCTGGGTTACAGGAGACCTCGCCTTAACAAGGCAAAACAACAACAAAAAAGAGAGACCCACAGAGATAGAGAGGGAAGGAAAGAATATGAATTTGTTATTGGAAAACCCATGTAAAAGTTACCACAGCAGCTGGTGTGGTAACGTATACCTGTAATCTCAGCAACAGAAGTGGAAGCACCTTGGCTACATAGTTTGAGGCCAGCCTGAGCTTCATGAGACCCTGCCTAAAAGAGCCAAAACCTCAAACAAATAATCACAACAAAATCAAACAAAATGTCCTCTCACCCCATAGATTTGCAGTTCTTACCCTGGGTGTGGGCTGTTGGCATCTGGAAATGAAGGCCAGGAATGTGGCTTAAGACCCTAAGGGGGTCAAGATGGTCCCCAAATCAGCAATTAGCCAGCATCAAGGTCAGTCACGCCGCAGCAGAGACTGCCTTAAATGGGCCTTTAGGAAAGGGGCAACTCTGGCTTCGGAAGAAAAGATTGCAAATATAAAATATAAAACCACCTGCATATATTTATAAAGAGAAAAGTGCCTCTCCACCTCCACTGTCTCTCAGTGCATTCTGTGACTTAGACACACTTTCATCTCTGCTTTTTCACTGTGATTGATTTAAGGCAGCCAGAGAATTAATTGGTTTAAATGTTCCAACCTGAAGGCAAGTTCCCTTGATGGATGCGCACGCCTGGTGCAGGAAGGACAATCAATAGGTATTTTCAGAGTTCACAGAGAAGTGAAGGACTACTGGGCAGGGAGGGAAGGTGGGCAGCCTTTCCTGCTGAAAGCAAGTCCCCTTCCAGGTGACAGCATGACTAGGACCAGGCCCCCTGTCTTTAGCCTGGGCACCCAGGAAGCACCATACAGGCCCAGCAGGTGGGAAATGAGCTCGGTTGACCCATAGGACACAGCTACTAGAGTTAGAAAAAGCCTTCTCAATTTCCCAGCTTCTCAGGATGCTTCCCAGCCCCAGAGGGGTCATTAAAAATGCTCTTTGGAGAAGCAATTTTAGCTCTCATTGCAAATACTTCCCTCTGTTCAATGTCTTCTTTAAAAGATTCCGTCTGCCTTCTTCACAGAAAGTGCTTCAGGAAAGAGGTAATTAGGGAGCAGAACTGAAGTGCTCTGGTCTGCTTGCCCAGTTCGTGGGAAGCCCTGGTCTTCATCATTTGTACTTGCAGAAATCAATCAATCAAAATAAAATAAAAGCAAAACAATAAACATAAACAAGTTGGGGGCTGGAGAGATGGCTCAGCAGTTAAGAGCACTGGCTGCTCTTCCAGAGGACCTGGGTTCAATTCCCAGCACCCACATGGCAGCTCACAACTGTCTGTAAATTCTGTTCCAGAGGATCTGACACCCTCATACAGACATACATGCAGGCAAAAACAGCAATGCACATGAAAATAAAAATAAATGAATTATAACACACACACACACACATACACACACATTAGTGGTATATGGATTTGTAAAACTTCCCTGTGACAGCTGGGAGCCAGGGCCAAGGAATAGGAAGGTAGAAGAGGGCTTGCACTGGGAATTAGCACAGGAAAGACACAGGAAGTTCGTATGTGTGTGTGTGTGTGTGTGTGTGTGTGTGTGTGTGTGTGAGAGAGAGAGAGAGAGAGAGAGAGAGAGAGAGAGAGAGAGAGAGAGACATTGCAGTCTTGTAGTCTGTGGAGGGTGGCCTTCCCTCCCTGCCCAGGAGCCCTTCACTCCTACGGCTGTAGGGCCTCACGAGTTTCTGGGACAAAGGCCTTCATCTGTGCAAAGCCAGGCTCCCACAGTTCTGGGAGGATGTGGTGAACTCCTGAGGCTGCATCCTTCTCTACGTGGGTGGCTTGTGACATCTGTCAGGAGATGGAGCCAGCCAGTGGTAAATGCACTAGTCCCGAAATGGGGAGTGAGAATGAAAGGAGACACAAGACATCTGAAAATTTGAGCAGACTATGAAGCCATACTGAAATTTAATTTTTCCAGCACCCCTTAAATAATAGTCTCCAGTATATTTCCTTATGGTAAGTAGTAAATCTTTGGGCATATACAGTCAAGCCATGTGAGCAAAGGACCGAGGTAACCAAACAAACACTTTCTCTGATACAAACACAATAGCCCAAAGGTAAGGAGTCTTCTCTAGGAAAATTATCACATGGCCTTGTAACTCAGTAACTAAACCTGCATGGACAAGTTCCTTAGAAACTGCAAGGTCATTTCTAAAATGTCTCCAAAAGCATCATGGCAGTGGTTTGGCTAACTACTATCCATATACATCTATGAAAATGCTTCTGTGTCTTCCTAGGTGAGCCCCCACAGTGGCTATTAACTACACATATATTCTAAAGAGACACTTTAGCTCTCAGGCTGCTAAAATGACCCCAAGAAATGGAGAAGTTCCTCAGGAATCTCATTCTGGAGAAGGAAAGTCTGGGCCAGCCAGAGGGGCTCTTTTCTCTTCATGGTAGGAGATTTGTGGCCTTGCAGAGACACCTCCCTTCAGGACAAAAGATGGGCTGGAGGGGGTCACTGCATCTCTTTGTCCCTCTTCTTAAGGAGGCGGCATTGAAAGAATCTCCTTAACTTGGCTTTGATTGGCTCCTAAAGAATGGGTGGCCAAACTTGGCATCTTGGGGTACAGATTGTGACCCAAAATTCAGTAACAGTATTGAATGTGGGAATATGGAATTAGGAATTTAAGGCCAGGACATCATGGAAGGTTCTGGCAGCATGCGCATGAAGACGGCCTGGATCCTTGAGAGGCTGGCATTGCCAAGGCGTGAAAGAATCTTTCAGTTAATTTTTTGATATTTTATTTTTATTTTATGTCTCTGAGTGTTTTGACTGCAAATGTGTCTCTGTACCATATGTGTACAGTGCCTAGAGTGGCCAGAAGATGGCAGCAAATCCCCTTGGACTGTGTTTACACACTGACATGGGTACTGGGAATTGAACCTGAGTCCTCTAGGAGAACAGCCCTTATTACAGTCATCTCTCCAGCCTCTGGTAGTTTGTTGAGGTTTGAATATGTTTCTTATGGAGTCTTTACCCCAGGACTGAGTCAGGGAGGAGGCAGGAGGCTCCCACAGTAGAGATAGGTGTCTGTCAGGGCTCATGGTCTAGCCAGGGCAGCTGATGTAACAGAGAAGACAGAGTGCAATTGTTGATCGGTGGACTTGCTCAAGGCCTCCCATGTGTCTTGGGGTGTGCTCACCTGGATCCTCCTGAGAGGGAGCTTCACAGGATGCACTACCTAGCAATGCTGGGTGAAATTGGCCTTTGCTGACCAGCCTCCAAACACACAAAAACTCATTGTATTACTGGTGGAAGCAGCCATAGCTCACTAGGTTCAAGAGGGAAGGACAGAGACACTACTCTTCAGTGGGCAGAAGATCAAAGATGTTGTAGCCATGTTTTATAATTGCTGCTCTTGAGGTCCTAAGCTTCACCACCTCTACCGGTAGCCAGGTTAGGGTATAGAATCATCTCTCTCTCTCTCTCTCTCTCTCTCTCTCTCTCTCACACACACACACACACACACACACACACACATATATGTATGTATTTGTGTGTGTCGGGGGGCTAGAGGTCAACAGCGGTTGTCCTCAATCACTCTCCACTATATATTTATTTAGTTTGAGTCAGGTTCTCATTAGCCCGCAACTCATTATCTAGACCTGTCTGGTCTCAAACACGTAGAGATATGCCTGTGTCTTCCCAGTGTTGAGACTAAAGGCATGTGCCATTTGATAAGGCTCCACTTTATTAAATTTTTATTTTTATACTTACTTATTTTATTTTTTTTTGTGCACATGAGTGTTTGCCTGGATGTATATATATGCAGTACACGCATGCCTGGTGCCTGTGGAGGCCAGAAGAGGGAGTCAGATCTTCTGGAACTGCTGTTACTGCTCTAACAAAGGACCACATTGAAAGGCCTGTGTGATAGTTAGGAAAGGATCATATTCAGAGACATGTGTGATCTTGATGAAATGCTCTGAAGGCAATGGTAGTGACACCTTTAATATCAAACTCCGAGATTGAATCAGAGTGAAGTCTGAGATTAGAGTGAGGAAATGTCCAACTCTCAGGATATAAAAGGAGGCTCTCAGCTCACAGACAGCTCAATTCAGAAGTTCAGTTCAGAATAGAATTAGAGAGTTGGAGAGAAAGAGTTCAGTCAGACAGAAGAAGTTGAGAAGAGCAGAGCCAGTACAGAATAAGCAGAGAGAAAGTAGGAAGCAGACAGCTTACAGTTCAGAGTTCACAATACATATCAGAGTGAAAAGAGGTAATTCAGAAGATAGCTTGTCAGAGTGAGCTCAGTCAGCAGTAAGTCTTGGAGGCTGAAACATTCCAGGTTTAGGTTTGCAAATCAGATTGTATGGAGGCTGAAGCCTTTTAGGTCTAGGCTTAAGATTAGATTGCATGAAGGTTGAAATCCTCTAGGACTGTGGATTGAATTAGCAAAGAATAATGCCTTTTGCCATGACCCTGCAATAATAATAATACACCCATGCCTACATCTGGTGCCCAACGAACCTTATAGTCACGTCTGTATTTATTTATTTATTTATTTTGAGGCAGCATCTTTTACTGATCTTAGAACTCCTCTGATTGGCTAGGCTGACCAGTGAGCTCTAGCAATTCTCCTGTCTCTGTTCCTCCTAGCTTTGGGATACAATATGCGCCACTGTATCTGACTTTTTAATTCAATTCCAAACTCATGTCCTCATGCTTTCAAGACTGAGCCATCTTCCCAGCCCCTCATACCAATATCTTTAGGGAAGAAACACTTTGCCCCGGGTGACTCAGGGTCAAAAGGGACTACTTTGAGTGGTGAGACTAAAAGTCCTCCTGAATGAACACCTCAAATTTCATGGGTAGAGCCCTGATGCCTATAGAATATTCTGCAAGGATGAAAGAATGGGGGGGGGAGGGAGGACTGAAAACAAACAGAAACCTCCAAACCTTAAGAGTTAGGCTTTGACACAGCTGTGACTGATCCCACTGACTTATGATGTCTAATACAAATGTTTGGCCTCTAACTCCTAACGATCCATGAGGCCTGTATTAGTTACTTTTATGTTGCTATTATAAAATACCATGACCAATGGCAACTTAAAGAAGAGCTTGTTTTGGCTTCCAGTTCCAGAAGGCCAGATGCCTGTAATAGTGGGTCAGGCATGGTGACTGGAGCAAGACGCTGAGAAATGGTATCTCAAAAGCACATGGGAAGCAGCGAGTGTGGACTGGAAGTGGGGTGAGGCTATAAACTCTAAAAGCCTGCCCCCAGTGATGTACTACTTCTTTCAAAGCTCCACAAGTCAAAGGGTCCATAATCTCCACCAAACTTCTTCACCAACCAGGGGCCAAATGTTTTCAAATACAGGAGCCTATGGGGCACATTTCCCATTCAAACCATCACACAGCTTCCAAATGGCCAGTCTCAAGAAAGATAATGCACATGGTGAAATTTACAGCTTAATAAGATCGTGAGATACTTGCCTGTCTAGGCGTAAATGGCCCAGGAGACAAGAGCATATAGTGTCTCTCCTCATTGTTAAAAAGCACTCCCACCCTTTCTTGGAGGTGTAGTTCCTCCTCTGTGAGCTTCCTGCTATGTGCCTTTAAAATGTATTTCAATAAACTCTTATTTTTTCATGAGCCTTGGTAAATTCTTCTACGCCCTGTGTCACAGGCTGACCACATGGTAGAAAGCACTTGAAAAAAATTAAAGTAAAAATTTACATAATAGGAGGCTGGAGAGATGGCTCAGCGGTTAAAAGCACATACTGCTCTTCCAGAGGCCCCAGGTTTGACTCTCAGCATTGACACTGGGCAGCTTACAACCACCCGTACCTCCATGGGGTCCTCGGGGCACCTGCTCTCATGTGCGTATACCCACACATACCCCATAATTAAAAAAAACAAACTCTGACGTAAAATAAAACTAGCCATCTTCTTAAAGAAGCAGATTTGAAAAATCACATTTATTCACTTTGTGTGTGTGTGTGTGTGTGTGTGTGTGTGTGTGTGTTTGTGCCCGAGCACACATGTGAAAGTGTTTGTTACAGCATGCATGTGGGAGTCAGAGGACAACTTTCAAGGACTGGTTCTCTCTTTTCATTGGGTTCTGGGGCCCATTTGAATTCAAGTTGTTAGGCTTGTCAGCCTGTGCTCTTAACCACCAAATCATCTCTCTAGCCCCCTCTGGATAGCCTTTACCTTCGTTCTATTTCTGTGGACATTTCTTTTATTTATTTAGCATGTGTTTGCATGTGTGTGGGTGCTTGACTGTGCCATAGTATCTGGAGGTCAAAGGACAACCTAGGGGAACCGGTTCTCTCCATGCGGGTCCTGGGGATCAAATGCAGACCCTCAGGCTCCCAGGGCTGGTGGAGGATTATGCTAGGTTAGAGGCTGTCTCTAATTTGCATTTTGCTCTCCTGTGTTTAATTGGGAGGAGAGGGAGCTAGGGTTTCAAGTCACCCAGACTGGCTTTGAACTCATTATGTAGCTGAGGATGCCTTGAACTCCTGATCTTCCTGCCTCTACTCCCCAAATACAGGGTTATAAGCATGTATCATATGCCCATTTGTGTGGTGCTGGGAAGGAACCCTGGGCTTTGTGTCTTTCATGCATGCTTGGCTAGTACTATACCAACTCAGCCTCCACTCCAGCCTGGCTTTTCCTTTTCTGCACTAGGGGGTTGAATCTAGGTCCTTGCTCACAATAGGCAAAATGCTCTACCATTGAAATAGGTTAGGTTTTTTTCCTTTTTTTTTTCTGAGTCATCCTTTCTCTCTTGTAACTCTGGCTGTCCTGGAACTCACTCTGTAGACCAGGCTGGCCTCAAACTCAGAGAGATCTTCCTGCCTCTGCCCCCTGAGTGCTGAGATTAAAGTGCCACTACCACCTGACTTTCATTTTTTACCTTTTATTTTGAGACAGAGTCACTAAATTCCCAAGCCTGGCCTTCAGCTCCCTCTGTGGTCCAAGCAGAACCTGAGTTTGTCTGCCCACCTTCTGAGTATCCGGGATTATAGGCCTGGGCCACCAGGCCCAGTGAGAGTCTGACTTGTGAAACAGGCACGTTGCCTATTTTTTATCCTGATGACTCTGGCTCTCCTTCACATCTTGTGCTCTAGATCATTGTCTCACCTCACGGTAGTCCTTGTCCTATTTCTGCTGTTTTTGGTAAGCCTGATCCCAGTGTGTCCGGGTCTTCCCAGCAGGCTCCAGGAAGGGATCCTTGCAGAAATGCCAGTTAGCCACTGGATACAGGGAGAAGAGCGGCCAGCAGGGGGCAGCAGCGTGCTTCCTTGGCTTGCTCCAACACTTGAAAAACAACGCTTCCACCAGCCTTTGGGAGTCAGGGCTGGAGCTGGACGTTGGGGTGAGCACAGGGAGTGGGACAGAGATGTGCTGTCCCTTCCTGCTGTCTTCTGCGCTGATATAGCTTCTTAAGAACCTGTGTCCACTAAGGTTTCCGGCTTCCATCACCCAGCTTTGGTATTTGAACGGAGATGGTTTTGGTTGTAGCCACTGGTCATATATCACCCCAGGATGTGCGGAGTGAGGCTGGTTGGAAAAGGGCAGCCGTTTAGATGTAAAGTCTGTGCTTGGTTCTGAGCAGTTAGAAGAAAAAAAAATCAGAGTAAGTTTTCTGTTGGTCTCAGGGGTGACAGTGTTTAGATGGCCTGATTCCAGGAAATACATTGTCAGGACGAGTTTTCTGGGCTCCCTTTGCCTTCAGAAGCATGGTGGGTACAGTGTCATAGGACAGTCACACCCAGAGCACCAGGTTTGCAAAGGTCATTCCTGTCTGCCCTGCACACTTTGTCGCCTGGGTTCTCCAAGGACAGCTCAGCACGCACGAGTGTTCCTGGGGCTCAGTTGGCTTGGGGGAACACCTTGTTTCCCTAACCCTCCATTATGATGCTCACCCATGGCCTGTTTGTGAGAAGCTCTTGGTGCTGTGGTGAGCGAAAGGGGTGTCTCCACACTGTGCCTGATGACTAGAGGCAGAACTTGCTCCCAGAACTCTGCACCAGAGGTGGGAGTCTTGTTTTGGGGTTCATTGCAAGAGTTACCTGTCCACTGAAGCCACTGGCCACAGCTTGAGTTCTGCTCTGGACAGGCACTAGGCTTGAGGTTTGCAAGGTGCCAAGGCTCTACTCTGTCCTGGATGGGGTCCCAGTGCAGCCGGAGCCCAAGTGAGGGATAGGCTGGGGCAGTCACCAGAAGTGGGTCATATGGGTACTCAGAGTGGGAGGGAGTCAGGGGAGGGACGAAAAGGGCTGGATGAAGTGGGTCGGGAGGTGAGGCTTCCAGATAGAAGGCTGAGCTGAGGTACACTGCAGAGACAAGTGGTCTCTGTGGGAGTCTAGCCAGTTCCAGGAGGGAGGTGGAACTGTCTATAGGCTGGAGAGATAATAATTTTAGCCTAAAATGACTGCACTTGTGGAATGTGCAGGGCCCAGTTCAGCACTCACTGCTTCACCTCCTCAGTCCTCAACTCATTCACCTTGGTGGCTAGTGGCAGCCGAGACTGCAAGGACCCTTGTGATATGCTACCACAGGTTAGCAAAGGAAAAGTCCCAGCAGACCTTCTCTCAGAGCCGGGCACGTGCTGGAGCTCTCACAGTGACGGGCAAGGCTGCTGAAGCTTCCTGGAGAGTAGCTGGACACAGGGCCTTGCTTAGAGGCACATGAGTCTACTTAGCTGCTGAGATGGAGTGCCAAGGATAGGTGTCTATTGTGGAAGTTTATTTTTAGTTATGTATAAAATAATTGTTTTATGCACTGTTGGGTGAGGGGCTATCCTAGGTCTAGGGTGTCTTGTATTGTCTGCAGGTGTTGGATTTCTGTTGGGGATGTTTGATTGCTTATGGTCTGCACCTGAGGAGTTCTGTATCAATAAAAGCATCTGATCTAGACACTTAGGGTTCCACTCCAGTATTGCGCTGGCCGGACAGTGGTTCCCTCTGCTGAGGTCTGGCAGGGCTTCTGCCTATGATTGTGCCTCCCCGTCTTCTTGCTGAGCTGCCACAGTAGCATACTACCATATGCAGCACCTGCAACTCGGGGCCTGAAGTCATGTTCATCCAACGTGGAGATAAGGAAGATCAAGAAAGGAACTTCAGTCCTCACAGAGTCCAGAGTGGCTGTTGGCCATTGTCTTCCTCATAGCTTAGAGAGACTAAACTACTGATTCCTTTTGGCTCTTGCCTCTGGAGCCTTCACCCCAGCTCCTGTAGTTGCGCCCCAACCTACCAAGATGCACTTACCTCTAGAGCTTCTGCCTCTGTCTCCACTCCACTCCCACCTCAGGTTGTATCCGACTCTAGGTTGCCTAAGTCAGCCCCAACTAATCTGTCTGGATACTGTGACCTCCTCTCAGGAGTCTCCAGCTCCTGGGGCCTGGTTTCAGGGAAGTGGCTGCACCCATCTCTCTTGCTTGGCCTCATGTCTTTGCCCTCTCCTAGTCTCTGCAACCCAACCATGATGTCCTCTGTACTGTCTGGAGCCCTGGCTTGAGAGGTAAGCTCAGCCAAGAATTCTGCTCAGATCTCTCCAGAGTAGCACTGGCTGCCCCAAGAGAGCCTTAGTACAAGCAAACCCCAGTGCTACTTCCTCAGGGTGAGCATGTCAAAGGTGCCCCCAGGGCCTTATGATGTCAGAGTCATGGACCCTCACAGTCAGGAGGTCTCCAGTTTGCTTCTACTAGGTGAGAGTCTCCTCTCTTCCCCACCTTTCTTCAGGGACAGCAGCAGGCTTCCGCTTTCCAGCAGTTTTGTGGTGGGGCCTGGCTGGAGGGGTGTTGCCTGGATGGAGAGAAAGTGCTCAACAGCTGCAGCCATCCATAGCCATCCACCAGGGGGTGCTATGAGCTCACCTATGATGCTTGGTGCCTGGTGGCTTGCTAGTAACTAGTAGCTGGTGACTTGTGGCTGGGGAATTACGGAGGCAGCTTACAGGGCCCTGGGACTGCAGTGCTGTTCAATGTCAGAGGCATGAGGAGCTTCACAGGCCTGGGCCTGTGAGGGGCCTTGGTAATTCTACTCCTGGAGAACCGGAGCCTGGCACTGCTCCGGGTGTATAGGTGTATGGATGTGTATAGGGTGACCACTGGGCACAGATAACAGGCCTGCAACCTGGAGGTAGAGTTCAGGTCACTTCAGTGCTGTTCACTGAATGGCTTCGGTGGGTTCTTCAGCCTTCTCGTTGAGTGTTCTTGCCTCTACACTGCCCTGTAGTAAAGCTGCATGCTCTCAGTTGGAACTCCTTCCTGGCTCCTAGGAGTTGTGCCATTTGGCGGCTGTTTGGGAGGTCACCATGCATGTCTCACTGCTCTTGGATGGCCCCTCAGCAACCTTTGTATTGCTTTGTATGAGCAGTCTGAGGTACAGATCAGCTCTGATGGGCTTAGAGTAGTCTCACGCAGTCCAGGCGGGGAGGGGGTTGAGTGCAGGTGGATGGGCCAGAGAGGTGGACGGGAAGCCCCCATACAGAGCCTGACATTTTTTTTTGGAGGAAGAGCATGTGGAGTCCAGGGTGTGAGAAAGGCAGGAGACGGTCCGCAGCTTGAGGGGTAGACGGAGCAAGGTGGGTGAGACTGGCAGTGGGGCCCATCTAAGATAGGTCGGGATAGTCCAGGATGAGGGCGCATCCACAGGCCAGGCCTCGGGTAGGAATCTCCACCACCTTGTGCCAGCTCTTAGCTTCTCCTGACACAAGAACAGATTGAGCAGACAGGGAGACACAGAGAGAGATGGAGAGATGAGAAAGTCTGAGAAGGATAGGAAGATAGAGTCAGAGAAAGACAGTAACAGAGAAAGACAGAGACAGGGAGACAGAGAGAGACAGCTAGCCAGGATGAGTACTCTTTTTGTTTTATATTTTTAGATTTATTTATTTTACTTTATGTAGGTGAATGTTTTGCCTGCATTCATACATGTGTACCATGTACATGCCTGTTGGATCCTCTGGAACTGGGGTTACTGATGGTTGTGAACCACCATGTGGGTTCTGGGAATTGAACCTGGATCCTCTGCAAGAGCAACAAGTGCTCTTAACCACTCTCCAGACTCAGGATGAGTATTCTTGATGGCTGCTTGGGATGCAGTGAAGCTGGGAGGGGCCACCATCTTCCTTGAGGGCGGGGTGGTGTTATCTTCTATCATTCCCAGTGGCTCTGAGCACACCATCCTCTCCTTTTGGGCCAGTTGTGACCCACCAGGTGACTCTCTGAGGCCCACGAACTACTCCCTTTCTACACTTCCTGTCCAGTGCCTGGCCCCTCCATCCTGTCTCAGGCATAGCGGCTCATGGCTGCAGGCACTCTGAGACCTTACTTGTCCTGCAAGGCGTGCCATGGCTAGTGTCTATCTGGAGGGGTCTTTGTATATACCTGAGCCTAGAATGGGGCTGATAACAGCACATAGAAGTGAGTCTTTATGGAAGAGGAGGTGGGAAGATCGTAAGAGCCAGAGGTGGTGGATGATTCCAAGGACACAGTGTCTTCCAGACACAACGGGACTGGGGACTGGTGTATACATGAACTCACAGAGACTGTGGCAGCACACGCAAGGCCTACACACACCGGACGGGGTCCCAGCATGGAGAGGGCCAGTGGGCACGGGCTCCCACCCCTAATCAAAAACTATCTGCAGTTGACACTCGCTGGAAAAGGGAAAATCAGTTTTCTCCAGTGGAGCATTGCTGGGTATATAAGCCACACTCCAGGGCAGCCCGTGCCCAGGAACAGCTGGCCAATAGAAACCAAACTCTATTTACTGATTCTTTGTGGACTCTTGGTTTTACTTTGGCATTTTTTGTCTTATTGGTTTTGTTTTGTGTTTTGTTTGTTTGTTTTGAGAGAGAGAGAGAGAACATAAAGTTGGGTGGGTAGGGAGGAGTTGAAGGAGGGGAAAACATTATCAAAATATATTGTGTAAAAATTTTTAAAGGGGAAAAAAAGTGTTTGTTGACCGAATGAAGATGCTGCCCAGCTCTTGTGTGTCACTGCCTCTCGCGTTCCCATCTGCCCATGACTCGTCCACACGCAGGGCTTGGTCCAGTGCCCACACATAGCCATCAACAAATGGAGGTGATGTTGTTATTATTATGATTACTGGTGACACTTGGGGCTGCTCACACAGTGTGCTGACCAGAGCATGCTGTCATCTCCAGCAGCACAGGAGGAAAGGCACTCTGGGGAGGTGGGGAGCTACACACACAGGCTCCAGTCAGCATCACAGAGTATGGCAAACTGCCAGTGGCCTGGGCACGAGCGACAGCCCCACCCCAGGTGCCTACCACAGTGTCCCCAAGCCAGGCACATGCTCCTCTCTGCAAATTGACTTGGCACTGGGCATGCTGGAATGAGGCCGTGCCTGGCTCTCCTGCCGGGCTGGGCTCCTTCCGAATGAAAGACAAATGTATTTTAATTTGTTCCAACTTGACACGAAATCCCACCTCCCCCTCTTGAGAAACTGGGTCACCAAGCAGAGAATTCCGTAGCTGGCTCCAATGTAACATTCTTGTTCATGAAACAGCCCTTGTTCCTCTTGAATTACAGGGAAGGTTCTGTGTTGCCTCTTTGGACGCTTGAACTCAGAGAGGTCCAGGAATGTTGGATGTTGCTGAACAGAGCAGAGAGTGGGCTCTAAGGGGTTCCTCCCCACATCCCCCCATCTAGGGAAGGCACAGGTAGGGCCCAAGGGAAGATGTTGGCTCAGAGTCACACAGCAGCGCTGAGACAGGCTGAATCTTGATGCACTGGGCATTAGGAAGGGTACCTGAGCCTCACCTCAGTCCCGTGGGGCTCCCTGGACTTTACTTTGCAGTCAGAGGCCTCACTGGGCTTGTCTCCTTTACCTAGAAAACAAGGAGACCACAAGGTTTGTGGACTGGGGACATGTGGAGAGGAGACATGTCTGGATGTCAAATCCATTTGTATGTGAGGAAGGACAGACAGACATGTGTGGGCCCTGGTGAGAGATCACAGAAGGTGATTTTTAAAAATTTTATTTTATATACATTGGTGTTTTATGTACATTGGTGTTTTGCCTGCATGTATGTCTGTGTGAGGGTGTCAGATCCCCTGGAACAGGAGTTACAGCATGAGCTGCCATATGGGTGCTGGGAATTGAACCCAAGTCCTCTGGAAGAGCAGCCAGTGCTCTTAACCACTGAGCCATCCCTTCAGTCTCCCAAAGGTGATCTTGAGTAGCCACAATCTGGGCATTGTGGGAAATTCTTGGCATTTGGGTTCTTGGGTTTCGCGAGAGGGAGAGGACAATCAGGGTCTCAGAAAGTCGTGTGTCATCCAGGCAGGGACCCTTCCTGCTCTGGGATCCAGGGCTTCTTCACTTCTGGACGCTGTGGGCAGCGCCATCCTGGGCTGTGGTGACGTTGGAACTGGAAGTGTAGCTGGAAGCAACTCAAACCTCAATTTCTATTTCTGATGAGATTTCCCTGGCCAGCACCTTAATGAAGCCCAGGCTGCTGGGGCTTCTGGGAAGTACACACGAACTTAATTACTCTTGCTTCTGCTCTGCTTGGCAAATGGTCCTGCTTCCCTGGGCTTTCTGTCCCCAGACCTCCAGCTTTTCTCTAAGTCTAGGTCCTGCCCTGTCCCTGTTCTCCTAGTCACTCTCTGTCCTTCCATTTGTGTGCCATTACTGACGGTCTAATCCTGCATCATCCCTCTGCCCATCCATCCATTTGGCACCACCTGTGTACTCATTCATCCGCTCATCTCCATTTATGCATTTACCCTCCATTCTGCCCATTGTCCACTCATCCACTGCCCACATATTTAGCCATTCATTTACCCACCCACCCATCTACTCATCCATCATTTACCTATCCTTCATCTATCAATCCACTAATCCATCCATGCTCCCATCCACCCACTTGCTACCCATCTAGCCATCCACATATTTATCCATCCACAAGCTACTCATTTGGTCATCCATCCATCCATCCATCCTCCTACTTTATAAACACTTTTCTGAAGCTGGATAGGTGGGGAAAAGATCCAAAGGGGGAAGATCCCAATAGCGTCAGCTCTCCTATAGGAACAGTCTGCTGAGTGACAGACAAGCGAATGGCCAGGACCATCCATGTGAGGAAAAATGTGCCGAGGATGTGGAGAGTCAGTGGGCTGTGCCGAGTGTAAGTATGTAGAGAATCTTCCTAGAGACCAGGGCTGCACTAAGAGGCTGCAGGCCTCATTCCTTGTGCCAAACCCACTCTCCCCGTGGCATCTCCTGATCTGGTGCGGAGGAGACAGCACCAGGAGAAGTCTTCGTCTGCCGCCCACATGGGGGTGGCACCACCAGTCTGCCCACGAGCCATCTGCCTCATCCTTTCCTTCCCCAAGCTCGCTGCAGCCCACGGGCTGCCTGGCTCCCAGCACAGTTGCCAGCTGCACATGTGGGCCTGGACTCCTGCCCCAGGCAGTGCCCAGCATTTGCTCTCATAGACTGGTGGAGATGGGGGTCTGCCTGGACACGTTGGCAGGACCACTGTGACACTCCCAGGCACAGGACTTTGCAGTTACAGGTGCTTCTGTGTTCAGTGTACTGGTGAGTTCTTGGGGCTGTGCTGGAGGTGGCAATGCAGGGACCTGTTGCTGCTTCTGGGAAGTGGAAACTGAGGCCCAGTAGTGGCCATTCCAATGTGTCTCAGATTTGTGGGCAAGCGGAGGGCGGAGAGAGCACTGCAGCAGGTTAGCTTCAGCCTCATCCTCCAGGGAGCCCAGGAGGGCAAGGGTTTGCACAGTGGAAAGTGCTGGCCACAGGTAGGTGTGGCTTCAGCTGATGTGGCACATTACCCAGAGGGGCTCAGAGGAGAGGGATGGGGTTAAGTGCCTCCGGGGAAGCAGTGACCCTGTGCATGCTCCTTCACTTCCTTTGAAGGATGTTCTGCATGCTCTCAACCTTGCCTTTCGGAAAGTACATCCTTCTTGGTTTTTGCCCATGACTCCTTGCAAGCTTCCCTTGAGCTCAGCTCTGGGTTTGGCCCTGGCTGGAATTAGCTTTGGGGTAGTACAGCTGCCATCTTGGAGACATGTTCTCAGCTCACCTGATAGCTTCTAGGAGGAGGAGGCTGATTTGTGACCAACATGTTTCACATTTTTCCGGAACCCCATGTGCAGCAAATGTGGATAGGAGGTTATTCCAGGGAGTGTGGACTCCAGACCTCAGTGTGCCTGGTGGTCTCCATTGAGTCACCTCTGTGCTGATGCTGGTGGTGGGTTTGGGTTCACAGAGACTTAGGCCTGGCCTCGCCAAGATGGTCCCCCTACCTCGGTCGTGTCATGGAGGCTCCTGGGACCTGGTTTCTTCCTCTAGGAATGGAGGGGAGGATGGTGTGTCCATGGCAGGATGCAGTTCTCACCGGCTGTGTGAGGAGCCAGCCTGGGGCCCTCTTGGATACCCTGGGAGCTGGCTGAGCTAGGGTGGAAGAGCCCTAACACATCTCAGCTCGCACCTCCTCTTCCCCCTTCTCTGAGTGCTTTCCCAGGCAGAACGCCTCCACACGGTCATCTTTGTTCATATTTATTTTATTCTATTGCTTTGATCTGTAAAATGCCCGGGAAATCCTTCCTTAGAAGGTTCTGGTTTCTGCCTCCCTCTTTAGTAGTAGAATATGATGTTTAAACATTTCATAGACTCAAGGTAAATTAGTTATCAAGGAGTCCGGTGGGTCACAGGTTAGTGGCTTGTCTTTCTGGGGCTCAGAGTCACCGAGGAGACCATGGGAAACAGGCTGGGGAAATGGCCAGGCCCTGTGTCCATAAGTAACTACTGTGGTACTCTGGCAATACAGGCAGGCTAGGGAGGTGGGAAGAGGCCGACATGGACCTCTCTTTCCTCCGTCTTCAGTAGCGGCCACCATGGTGGAAGGGCAGATGGTATAATGGCCGTAAGAGCTCATGCTTGTTGAAAAGCTGCTCTCCCTCCCTCCCTTCCTTTCCTCCCTCTGGGACACTTGTTCTTCTCTTTGCCCTGGCCTGGCAAGGCTCCTGGGGTGCAGGATGGGCTGCTAGCTCCTTGCGGGGGGGAGGTTCTTGTCTTTCTGATGGGTCCATATCCTCAGCTCAGGGCCTGCCTGCCTGACTGTTACACCCTCCCTGGTCCATCTGGGAATGAATTGTCTGAAGTCTGGGTTATGGAGAACCTTTTCTAGCTGATACACCTAACCTTCCGAGAACTCCAGGATGTAGGGACCATAGAGAAAGAGATGAAAGTCAAAAGTCAGACTAGTGGGCGTGGACCTCAAAGCCTCTCAGAGCTCCTCTGGGGACTGTCAGGTGTCTCTTTCCAAGCATTTTGGATTCCTTAGCATCCATCACTGCCTAGTGCAGGGACAAACTGCACATTCAGAATGGATTAGAGGGAACTACTCTCAGTGCTGGCACAGCCAGGCAGAATGCTCCAGGATGCTCTTGACTCCAGAGTCACTGGTAGGGCTTTGCTTCTGTTTGTAATGGACAGATAATGCAAGTAAAAGCAGTTCTGGCCTCAAATGATTGAGTTTAAAAGTGAGACCTGAAGAAACCAGCTGTATCAAAACTAGCTTACCCCCAAACAGAGTTCTAGCATATTTATGTGAATAAAAGCAACACTCAGCAATGTTGGACATTGAGTAGAAAATTTATCAGCCAGTGAGAAAATCAGACCAGAAGGAGAAGAAAAGCAATCAGCTCAGACTGACTGAGGACAGCACAGACCCAGACAGCCTTGTCAGGACGGCTGCTGTGCCTTCTCTCCACGCAGTTAGAGAGCTGGGCGACAGAACATGTTAGGCAGAGTGTGGGAATGAGAGGAGACTCAGAGCAAAGTTCTTGGGGTGAGTCTCAGTGTCTGAGATGAGAAGTTCAACAGAGGGGATTAAACCCTGTAGACAAACAAAAGTTAAAGGAGTTGAAGACACGGAAATAGAAGACCTGCCAGGGAAATACAGAGAGCTTAACCCTCAAACTCTGAACAAGTCTTCCGGAGCCCTGGAACAGTGTGTGTTAGCTAAGTGTGTACTTGGGGGAAGGTGGAAGAAGGAATGAGGAAGGGAGGAGGGAGTGATGAGGGAGGAGGGAGGAGGGAGCAGGAAGGGGGAGAAAAAAGAGCAAGGAAGCAGGAGAAAGTAGGGAACAGGGTGAAGGCAGCAGATTCAAGTCAATAAACGTCCAAGTTGGATGAAACTAGCTTCCAGATCCAGGAAGTTCATGGACCTGAGCATCAGAAGCAGGAAATGGAACTCAGGAAGTCACACAACGCTCCACAGCTCAGAACTAATGGTAAAGAGGCAGCCTTCACAGAGGCCAGAGGAGGCCAGAGGCAAAAGGAGGACAGCAAAGATAAGAGCAGATTTTCCATCAGGTACAGGTGGTGTGTAATGTCTGTATGACACAGAAGAAGAAGGAGGAGGGGGGGGAGGACGAGGAGGGGGAGGGGAAAGTGAGGGGGAGGAGGGGGAGGGGAAAGTGAGGGGGAGGAGGAGGAGGAGGGGGAGGGGAAAGTGAGGGGGAGGAGGAGGAGGAGGGGGAGGGGAAAGTGAGGGGGAGGAAGCCAACAAAGAGAAAAGAAAAGGGAATTGACCAGGTGATGATCTAGATGGCCCCATTTAGCAAAAACATCTTTCAGAACTGAAGGTAACATGAAGAATGTCTTGGTCAGATGCATCACATGGAAAGACCTGCTCCCTACAACCTGCACTGCAAGGGATGCTACAGGATGTCATTTAGGAGGAAGCAAAGCATGCCAGATGGAGTAACAACAGCAGAACTGGCAGCACATTGACTAGTATGTATGTGTATACACGTGTGTACACATGGATAAAGAGTTTTTCTTAGCATGAAAATCCATCTACAAAAATCGTAACACTGTGAATGCTTATATGCACCCAGCACTGGGCAGAGTCTATCCCATTCCGGGCTGTTGAGATGGCTCCGCAGGAGAAGGTGCTTGACTGCCAGGACTGGTGCTCTGAGTCTGATCCCTGTTAGATTTCTTTTGCTGTGACAGAAAGCAATTTTGGGAGGAAAGGGTTTATTTCATTTTACAGTTTGTAGACTGTCATGAAGTGAGGTCAGGGCAGGACCCGGAACAGGAACTTAGAGGCAGGAACTGAAGCAGAGGGCATGGAGGAATGCTGCTCATTGGGCTGCTATCATACACATCCCAGGGCCACCTGCCCAGGGGTGGCACTACCCACACTGAGCTGAGCACCCCGGTCATTAATCAAGAATATGCACCAGAGGCGTGCCTACAGGCCATCTGATGGAGACATTTTCTCAGTTAAGGTTAGCTTTTTCTCAGATGACTTCAGATTGTATCAAATTGATAAAAAACTGACTAGCTGAGATCCACATGGTGGAAAGAGGGAACTGATCCCCACAGTTGTCCTCTGAACACCACATATGTGTTGTGTCATGCATGTGTCTAAATACACACACACACACACACACACACACACTCGATTAATAAATAAATATAACTTCCTAACTCTGATGTGCTGCTACAGTTTCCTTCTCTATGTTACAGATGAAGAAATTGCAGGGTGGATGTGGATTCTGGCAGAGGCTCCTAGTGAAATACATTCACCGGAAGGCCCAGAAGCCTGTGAGGCTGCTCAGGGAGAACCAGAGGGGACTTTGTGACCTGGACAATAGAACACATTTGAAGAGGCCAAAGCCCAGAGTTGAATTCAGTTACATCCCAAACTGTGATCTTGACCCAAATCCGTTCCTTTGTTTCCTCATGAGGTCTCACCAAAACCATGTCAGTCCCACACTCTGAACCCTGAGGTCTCTCCAGCACCAGGCAGGAGACTGACACCCCTTCCCTTCCAGCTTGACTTTTACAGTTTTGCTAGAGCTTGTCTGAATCTCCAAGAGATGAAATATGGGCCGGGGCTGTTGCTGTGGCAACCACTCATCATTTATTGATGACCAGAGAGCCCACTTGCTCATACAACCAGGAGTGATTTGCTGGTTCTACTCTGCTACCCACGGGCTCTCAATGCACACACAGGGTGTGGAGGGTCAGGGGCCAGCAGTGGTCCTGAGGCCCTGGGTAGCATCTTTTACTATCCTTTAGAACAACTGCTTCCTTTCTAAGTGCTTAGTCACAAAGCAGATCTGACGCTGACCCGTAGCTGACTTCCATCTCCCAGGTCCTGCACACCCCATTTCACCATGCAGCTTGGCCTGCAAGCCTCCATGTGTTCCCGACTGTGTGGTGAGTGTCTGTGTGGAAAACTTAGCGGCAAACACTGGAAAGCGTTGTTGTAGCTGGCGGTTAGTACGGCAGGCAGAACAGCTCTGTCGGAGAATTGTCCTAACCAACGCGTGTTCTTGGAGTAAAACACCGATGACATGAAGCCTAGCATCCTAGCCCTCCCCCCTTTTTATTGACGCGCTGGGGATGGGACCCAGGGCTATGTGCATGCCAGGGATGCACTCTACTACGGAGCACACTACCCTCCCTGGCCTAACCCTTTCTAATCTCACAGTCCATTGCACTTAACTATAGTTACAGCATTGCCCAGGCACTGCCTTATCCACCCACGGAGCTCTTCCATCTCCCAAAGGGACAGTGTCCCCCACTGAGCCCCGATGCTCCAGCCCTCTCCGCTCTCTGGAATCCCCATTCCAAAGCCTTCTATCTCCATGGATCTTATGACTCTGGGGACCCACATGAGTGAATGCCTAGCTGCTCATTGTTTGGGGACCAGCCTGCAGCATAGCACATGGCCTCAGCTTTTGGCCATACTGTAACTAAAGTCGGAACCTCCTATCTAGCTTTGTCAGTGTTTCTTCCACTGTGAGATGGGCTGTTTTATTTACCCACCATCATGAGCATGTGGGTTCAGAAAAGGAGCTGGGGCTCAAGTGTGGCTTGCCCAGTGTGAGGAATGAAGATCCCTAGTCCATTATAAGAACCCTGGAGACTCAGAGTGGTGAGAGTAGGGCAGTTTGTTTTCTGACTTTGCAAAGCCTGGTGTCACCCCAGAATGGCAGAGGTGACTACAGAGAACAGTTCTCATGACCTTGAATGCTGGTCCCTTCCTCCCTTTGCTCATGACTGAGTAAGCAGGAGGGCAGAATCTTACAAGTCATCTGTGCCTTATCCCTCCCTGTTACTTACATTTGCTGTTCAACAGAAGCCATGTGTAAATTCATCTCTGCATTTTAATTTTTTTAATTAAAAAACAAAAAAAAGAGTGTGTGTTTGCCTGTATGAATGTCTGTATACCATGTGCATACAGTGCCCAAGGGGACCAGAAGAGGGCATTGGATCTCGTGGAACTGGAATGATGGTTGCTCGGCTTCTGTGAGGGTGCTAGGAACTGAACCCAGGTCCTCTGCAAGAGCAACAAGTGTTCTTAACAGCCGACCCACTCGCCAGCCCTCATCTCTAAATTTCACATCCTGTTTATTTTATTTTAATTAAACAACTTTTATTTGTCTTTTGAGACAGGGTCTCACTATGCAGCCCTGGCTGGCCTGGAATTATATAAACCAGGCTGACCTTGAACTTATAGAGGTCTGCCTGCCTCTGCCTCCCAAGTGGTCCTCCTGTTGATTTGAAAGTTTATCAGATGTGTGGCTTTGTCATGTCTGCAGATGACTAGGGCAGGGTTGGTTGTTCATAATTTTCTACTCTAAACTTATAACTTTGGGGATGGAGCCAGGTGGACTAGCAACACTTGGTGGTGGTGGTGGTGGTGAGGAGCTAGCTTACTTAGGCTGCCAGGACCGCCTGTGTTTCCTGTTTATCTGGAAGTGGACCTGAGCTGACTCAAGGAGCTTTTATTTTGAAAATGAACCACCAGATTTGTTTCTTACACCTAGAAGGCCCAAGGTTCTGGGCTATGCCCAGCACTGCAAAACAAATCAGAAACAAAATCCCAAATCTAGACAACCATTGGTTTGCTCTATCTGGTGCTCTCTTTTTCCTTCCCTTTGCTCCCCTTCCCATCCCCTCCCCTCCTCTTCTCTCTCTCTCTCTCTCTCTCTCTCTCTCTCTCTCTCTCTCTCTCTCTCTCTCTCTCCCACTACTCTCCACTCCCGTTTCCTTTTTATTCCCTTCTCCATATACTCATATGTGTGTGCGTACACACACACACACACACACACATACACACCCCATGAAGCCTAGCATCATTATGAAAGATATTCAACACACTGATCATACACTGATCATTTGCTTTCTGCCTTGTAGTTTTCCCTTCTGGTGGACAAAGCAACAAAGTGGAACCTGGGAAGCAAAGAATAGCCCCTGGCAGACCCCAACTTGTAGGCACCTTGGTTGTGGCCCTGCAGCTGTAGAACTCCGAGAAATTTCTGTTTGATGAACTGCCCAGCCTTGGGTGTTTTGTTAGAGGAGCACAGTGGATAAGAACTTCCTCATGACTTTCTTGACCGACAACATGTTAGGCCTGAAGCAGTCCTGGAGCTTCCAGATCCTCTTAGAAAGCTGGCTCTGTAGGGAACTGCAGTGGAAACTCACGGACAGGTTGAGACTTTCAGTACATGAGCAGATAACACAGACTTCCACCTTCCCTAGGGCTGTATTAGGTCTTCCACCTCCTGCTGCAATAGGCTATGAAGATGCTGGGGCCACCTGGATACCCCAGAGTATCCTAGGATCTGTGATGCAGTTGATAACATATTGGCTGGGTCACTTGGAGGGAGAGCAGGAACCGGGAGGCCTTGGTGGATGCATGGGCTCCAAAGGGAGGGAAAGATATTTTTGAAGAGGCCTCTGTGTGGGAGCTACCCGGGCTGGGGGTGCATGTCCGACCCCTGGGCTGGGATGCCTGTGTCCTGCCCCTGGGCTGGGGGGGATCTTTTAGGCATGACGGCCCTAATTTCCTTCCCTATTGCTGTGACAGAAGCATCTTTAAGAGAGAAAAGGTTTATTCATGTCACAATTCCAGGTGTCAGTCCATCACTGAGGGCAAGTCAAGTCTGGAACTTGAAGCAGATAGTCACACCCACAGTTAAGAGCAGATGGAATGAACCCAAATGGCCAGGATCCCCTATCTAGGGAATGACACTGCCCACAGTGGGCTGGGTCTTCCCCCATCAATTAACATAATCAAGACAATCACCCACAGACAGACCTATAGGCCAATTTGATCTAAATAATCACTCATTGACAATCTCTTTCCAGATGATTCCGGATTGTAGCAAGTTGACATTTAAACTAAACATCACACACACTGTTCATGACCTAGTAAGAAAAGAAGAGGGTGGGAACTTAGCCTGGCTGAAAACTGCAGAGAGAGTTCTCTGTGAGAAGGTTAGGATTGGGTTAAGGTCATCAGAATAGAGTCTATAGGTCAGTCCTGGTGGCTTTGTAGGTGGTGGTGGGGACAAAGGAGATATGCACATAGCTTCCCTACTTCTTGCCATGAGATATCTGTGAGGTCTGGACACTCTATCACTAAAAGACCATCACCAAAGGGACCTCAAGATCCAGGAGTTAAATGTGTGAAGCTCCGGATAAGTTCTTATAGCAATGAAAGGTGGACTGACTGCAGAGAGCCTCAAAAGAGCTGAGTGTACCCTCAGTGTACCAACTGGAGCCATGGTATCTTTCTCCACACCTGCATTCCCTAAGGAAAGGACCCATGCAGGGGAGGATGCCATGGGTCAAGTCTCTGCCCCAGCAAGGAGCATCTTTGGCTGTGGTGACAGTGAGCAGCAGTCATTCTGTGTGTCATTTGATGTTCCCATGCAAGCATCACAGGACTTGTCTGGGGTCCCCTCTGTGGCCAGTTACCACAGTTGGGAAATCCTACGGGGAGTCTTCTCATGGTCCCCTCTAGGGCCCGAGAAGCCTGGGCCTGGATATTGATGGTCTGGTCTTCAGCTCTCCAGCACCTGACCCACAGTAATGCAGAGCACTGGCTTTGGAGACCTCCCTGCACTGCAGTAATGACTCCGGTTAAGCTCCATTAGAGCCTCGTGTTTGCATTATTAGAATGAAATCTCTGCAGACATCAAATATGCATCAAATTACTCAACAGCCCACATTTGGTCATAATTAAAAGCAAAAGTGATGGGCAAGGAGAGGCCATGTGGGTCGGCTCTGCAGCCTGGGCTGATGACAGTAACAGGATGAGACACCGGACACCTCGCCCACCGTGGGATCCAGCCTCTCTGTGACAACTGAGAAGGGACATTTCTTTGTGGGTGACCTGGAAGTGAGAGAGGAAGAGGGCTCAGAGATACAAGTGGGATGCTGGGCTGAAAACCAAACTGGGTCAACAGGAAGGGTGTGTATGGCGGATGCTCAGTCCACTGCCTGGGTTTCCATCCAAGAGAAGCCTGTATCCACAGCACTATAGCTAACAATATGTCTCAGCCTGACTCTGCTGAGAACTCTGTTGTTGATCAAGGAGTCCTGGGCCAGACTCATGCATCTTCTGAGGGCGTCAGGATCCACAACTGGGTGATACGGGGTTTCTAGCGTCATGGGTCCTGGCCATGATTTGGGACAAAGCTGAGCATGAAGATGCCATGCCTTTTAGGCAGTTTAACCTATCCTGCTTTTGGCTCTTTTGCTCCCTAGAAGGCACTGTGAGGAAGCAGATGAAGTCCTAAATGATGAGTATTATTGACATGAGTGCGGCCATGTCAAAGACCCAATGCCTCGGCCCATGAGAATGGCAAAGCCTTCTCCCCGGCCGAAGTGCAGACAGTATGTGCAGAATTATAAGCTATGAGCCTCTCCCTTCGAGATGCTTCTTTACAGACACCTCTTTCCTGTTCTTGCTGAGTAACTACTGCTGGTATGTTTCCATTAGAGAGCACGGACCACCCAATCCCAGCTTTTCTGTATGTGTATCTGTCTTTTCTTCATTCTTCATCACCCCGGTCAGGTTAATCCCTAATCTGTGCAGAGCACAGAGGCTTCTGGGAGACCTCTCCATCCCCTATCTCCATGTCAGAGATGTGTACAGGTGGCCATTATCGTGAGGTAACAAGCCATGCAGGGTCTTCCATGAGGATCTGCTCTGGGTAGCTTCAAGAGACATCTGGGAAAGTTGGGTGCAAGACTCGGGATTTGAGTCCCCTCTCTGACCATGGGACCCTATGTCATAAAATTGCCCGAGGCCAGCCGTGGCAGTGAAGTTGCTCCTGGATGCTCCATCCTCATTGCTGGCTCCATTCTGACTGAATATGGTGAGAATGTTTGTCTGGACACTAAATGGTGGTTTAGTTCCTACATCTCATCTTCTCAGGGTCTTGTGGCAATTCTGATTTAACCCCCATCTATGACGTGAGGGTGGGCAATCTTTTAGAGACAGCTTTGGAGACTGGTGCAGCCTTCATCATTTGACCCATGTGCAAAAGGGTGCTGAGGGTTGGCGGTTTGGCACCACGGTTCTAGAATCCCTGAGTTTGACTCCTAGCTCAGCTACTCAGCAGGCATGCTGTGCTTGTGGCCAAGTGACTGACTGGGTTGGCTGTTCCAACTTCCTAGGTTGAAGTAATGGGTGGTTCCTGTGGATGCTAGAGCAAATATTAGAAGGTAACATATGGCGTGAATATGCACACATATGAACAATGTGGGCGTGAAGGACAATGTGGAAAATGGGACAGGTACACACAAGTTCACTGTCCTGGTGGCTGCATCATTGCTGCTGGTGAGTTCAGGCCCAGGTCTTGCTCTACCAGGAGCCCCACCAGGGCTGGAGACAGCCTTCTGCCCAGCCTGTACCAAACCCAGGGTTATTTATTTATTTATTTACTTATTTATTCTTTTTGTTGGTTTTGTTTGTTTTTCTTCAAGACAAGAGTTTCTCTGTCGTAGCCCTGGCTGTCCCGGAACTCACTCTGTAGACCAGGCTGGCCTCAAACTCACAGAGATCCGCCCGCCTCTGTCTCCCGAGTGCTGGGATTAAAGGCGTGTGCTACCACCACCCACCCGGCTCAAACCCAGGGACTTTGCAGTGCACATTCAGATTCAGTAGCTAAAGTCCAAAGTCAAGACAGAGACTGGACTGGGCCCTGGGCAGTAGTGGTGGCATAGGAGTGGGGGTGGGGTGGGGTTGGTGTCTTTGTTGCCTTTTCCGGCGCCTTCTGGCTCCAGGGTCCCTTCCTCCTAGCTCTATCTTTGCATGGCTTTCTGTCTTTTGGTGTTTAGTGTCCCTCTAGTCGTCTCCTAAGGACAGCAGTAACAACACAGTTCCTATGGCCTAGCCCAAAGTGACCATCCCAGCTCAGTCCTCCATCATGCCAGTTAAGACTCCTTTCATATGAGGTCACATTCATGGGTGTCAGGGATTAGGCTTTGGGGTCTGTTTTACAGTTGACCACAGGAGCCCTGGTTTGGATTAGCACCTTCATCTCAAATAAGGGGATGAGACACAATTCTAGTCTGCAGACCATGTTTGATCTGCGTAGAGGCCTCTCGCCTGGACATACAACTCTGAAAGCTTCCTGGAGGGCTGCAGGCCTGCAGGTCTAGGGTTTCCTCTCTGCTGGGGATGGGCAAAGGGCACAAAGCTGTAGCCTCTGCAACCGGGGACAGAAGGAAGCCAATCATCTGCCTAGGAGGGGCGGCTAGGACTTGGTTGGATAGGGCGGCACATTCCAGAAACTTCAGAGCTCCTGTCCCTTCTCGTTTTGAGAAGTTTGTGTCTACAGAGACATAAATCACCATGTAGTCACAGGGCCACTTGCATCTGCTGGCCTCTGGTCCACTCCACTTACAGGATCCTCTGCGAGGATGGGAGCTGCTGGGAAAGCCACCACAATAAATCATCGTGGGCTAATTTTCAGAGGTTGCGTTTCCACGTGGCGTGCTCACTTCCTGTTCCCATTGCCGGCGTCTCCCCATGCACATTCCACTGCAGGCTGGATCTCCACGGCTATGCAGCGTGCAGGGAGTGTTTGCCCATCAGTAAAGGCCCAGCCCTCTGCTGCTTGCTCACAGAGACAAACTGGTCCCCATGACACACCCCAGCCATGGTGCTCCATGTGAGAGGGAAGGAGCCTAGCAGTTTGAAGTGAATGAGAGACCATGTGCTTCAGGGCCCAGCGCTGTGGCCACAGACTTGGTTATGTGTGAAATACAAGTCATAGACCCTGGGGATTCCATGTAGATGGAATGTAGCAATTGATAGTCTCAGGTCTCTTCAGAGCTGGCTATCCATCACCTGTCATGCCAAAACAGTTTCCATCACCCCAGAAAGAAACCTGCACTGGCCAGAAGTCCTACTGCACAGTGTCCTCCTAACCCCACCAAATGCCCTCTCCACTTCTGGTGGTGGCTTGTCCCTGTGGCAGTGGCGCTGTGGCCTTGAGCAAGTGATATGCTTGTCCTAGCTTGAGTTTGCTCATCTGGAGGGCTGTGTGGCAGCAAAGGCTTCACTTCTTATGTTGGCAGGTGGAGCCCTGGGATGGAGGCTTTCAGTTCCCTTGACAGCAGGCGCAGGAGTCTGCAGGGGCCTGGGACTGACAGCCACAGTCACCTCACTACAGTGCTTCCCCCGTCTGCCCCTCCTCAGGGTCATGCTGTTTAGTGAGTGCCTACTGTATGCCAGTCACCACAGTTGGTACCTTTCTCTCTTCCCAGGACTGCCCTAGACAACAGGGCCCTTCTAAGAACCAAGGAGACAGGAACCCGAGAGGCTTTATTCCCCAAGGTCACTGGGACTGGGGTATGTCAGGAGGACCAGCTTGCCTCTGTGGGCAGCAGAGGGTTGGGCCTTTACAGATGGGCAAACACTCCCTGCATGCTGCATAGCCGTGGAGATCCAGCCTGCAGTGGGATGTGCATGGGGAGACGCCGGCAATGGGAACAGGAAGTGAGCACGCCACGTGGAAACGCAACCTCTGAAAATTAGCCCACGATGATTTATTGTGGTGGCTTTCCCGGCAGCTCCCGTCCTCGCAGAGGATCTTGTAAGTGGGTAAACAGGAAGGAGATTTAATTAGGAACGTGGAGCGGGGGAGTGGTGATTAGCGGGCAGATCCTCTGATGCCCTGTGCTACATGTAGTTAATTACACAGACTGCAGGGGAATTAATGTCAGGCAATGCTAATGTTTTTTTTTTTAGAATAATTTTATTTACACAACGTAGATGCAAGAATTATTGAAATAAGAAAAATGGAAGCAGTATAGGACTTAGGAGTGGCAGTTCTTAAGCCAGGAGGATTTTGCCATCTTTGGATGTTGGTGACAGACAGAACTCAAGTGGTCCCTCAGTCTTATCACACCCGGCTGGCAGGAGTATATTAGGGAGTTGGGGAGTCCAGGTGGGTCATTGCTCTCTGTCCCAGAATCTGCCTGGGTGTGGGTATTCTTGGGGCTACACCCTACAGGGTCCCCGGGAAATATGACCTTCCCTCAGGTTCAGTCTGTGCATAGGTTCTGTGGTGGTTAGTATAAATTATCAACTTGCCTGCATTTAGAGCCACCGGGGAGAAGGGCCTCTAGGCATGCCGTGGGATTAATGTGATTTCCTCGAGCTTGGAGGAGTTATCTGCTGTGGGTAGCATTATTTCTTAGTCAGGGGATCCTGGACAGTATAGGAGTAGAGACATAACTGAGAACTCAAATGCATTAATTCATCGCTCTCTTCCGGCTATGGATGAAGTGTGATCAGTTTCTTCAAGTTCCTTCTTGCCCCCGATAATGGACTGTACCCTGAAACCACGAGTGAAAAGACACCTTTTCTCCCTTAAGTTGTTTCTGTCAGAGTGTTTCATTATAGCAACAGGAAAAGAAACCAAGACAGCTCTAGAGACACAGACAAGTCTGCTCGCTGCAAAGAACTAGATGATGCTGGGCAGTGGTGGTGCACACGCCTTTAATCCCAGCACTCAGGAGGCAGGAGGATCTCTGTGAGTTTGAGGCCAGTATGGTCTACAGAGTGAGTTCCAGGACAGCCAGAGTTACAACAGAGAAACCCTGTCTCGATGTGTGCCCTCCATCCCCAAATGATGAAGGAGAGGACAAACCTGGAGTTTATTTACTTTTTTTTTTTTTCTAATTTTTTATTTTCTAAATTTTTTGTAGACCAGATTGGCCTTGAACTCATAGAGATCTACCTGCCTCTGCCTTCCGAGTTCTGGAATTAAAGGTGTGCACCACCACTGCCCAGTAAAACTTGGAATTTATAATAGCAAGCCCTTGAGAGTAGGAGCAGGGGTTTGGGGCTGGGCATGAACAGTAGCTAGGGGGCCTTGCCCCTGCAGTGTGTGGGGAGGGGTAGCCCCACAGGGCAGGCAGGCCCTGTGCCTCTCCAGCGGGAACTCAGTCAACTTTGCCCTTTTCTGGTAGAGACAGCAGGTTGAAAAGGCCACTGCTGTCCTCATCTGTCTCCAGATCTGGCCTCTGCTATAGATTTGTCCCACTGTCTCCTGATATTTGGGACAGGGAGGAATCTTCCTAGCGATGGAAGGTGTGAGTCCAGAACCAGGGGCTCAGGGGCTCAATCAGACTCAATCTGAGTAGAGTCTCCCAGTTCAGAGGTGCTCAGGGTGGGGTGGGGCAGGAAGAAGGGAGGTGGAAGAGATGGAGAGAGAGAGAGGGAGGGAGGGAGAGAGAGGGGGGGTGAAGGAAAGAGGCTTTCACTTACAAAGTCTGAGGTGGTATGGGCACATGGGGTGTTGGGGTACATGGAGGAGGCATTACTCATGTTTTCAAAGTTACATACTCCCTGACATGGCCCCCCGTCTTGGGAGTGAGGAAAGGACTTGTGGGCAGGGCATGTGGAGCTGAGTGGGTGTCCTAGGGAGTTCTAGAAGGGAGGTCAGTTGGGTCTCAGGAAGGCAGTACTGGTCTAACCTGATACAGGATGGTCTTTCTCCAAGACTCTTCCAACCTCTGGCTCTCCACTGTGGTTGATGTCGTGAATGATCACCCTCTTGGCCTTCTTCTGTCCTCGATGCTTCTCCCTCGCTGTCACTGTGTCCTTTCTCCCTTCTGGGGAACTTTCTTGGTAATCCCCATCCTAGGGACATCAGGTCCCAGTCAGTCCTGCTCCCCACTGACCACTCTGACATCACCCTCAGGGTTCACGGCCAGGGCTCTCAGATTACCCCAGGCACCACTCCCTGCATGCAAGTAGCCATGAGGCCTAGACTGGACGTATAGCATAGTAGATGGACAAAAAATAGACACCTAGCTGGGAGCAATGTCCACACCTTTAATCCCAGCACCCTGTGACGTCACAGCAGATCTCTGTGAGTTTGAGGCCAGCCTGGTCTACATAGGACAGAGCAACATAGCGAGACCTGTCTTGAAAAAAACAACCAGCCAACCAACCAATATCAACTAACCAAAAACAAACAAAAACAACACCCTCCCCCCAACCCCGACAAAAAAACCAAACCAAACTACCACCACCAAAAAACAAAGCAAAAACCCAAACCAAAACAAAACAACAACCCCCCTCCAAAAAAAAAAAAAATCCCTCAGCTCAAACCAAACAAAATGGAAATAGAAAATACCTGATAACGGAAGGCTCACAGACTCAGCTCTGGTCCTCAAAGGCTTCAAGCTCAACTATACCCCAGCCTTGCCCAGTTCTTCCTAGGAATTTAGGACTTAGGGTACAGAAAGATCAAGTTTCTGACACACGGCTGCCTAGAGGACGTGAGGCTCTCCATTCCCAGGATTCCCACTCTGTCCCGTCCTATTTGGTCCCACCCTCGCCTCTGATGGTCTATATTGACTTGTTAGATACCCTGGAACAACAGATGCAGCTGTCAGAGCATGATGGTGGCTGTGGGTTCTCCAGGGAGACCACAGTACTCACAGAGCTGGTCCCGCATCAGGTTCTCCAGCACCCAGAAAAGCGACTCTTTAGTAGTGGACACTTTTGGGATGGGTCAGACCTTCTAGAACTCTACTCTAAGGGTCTCTACTCTAAGGTGGGCATGAGAGTAAACAGGGTTGCATATCTCATCCCTCCATGGGGCAGAAGTGAGCACTGGGCAGAGTTAGGGGATGGGATGGGAAGAGAGCTGCAGAAGGCTGACCTCAACAAGGAGAGAACTTTGGGGAATGAGGAGCTGGGTGCTCGTGGGTTACAGCCCAGAGCATGTCCCTTCTGCAGACTGGCCTCTTTCAAGGCAAAATGGACTCCACAGCTCTTCCTTTTCATTCTCTCTATAGCCAGTGTCCCGGGCTTCGTGGGACTGGAGTGGCCTGGACTGTACAGGCTCAGAACTGACTCCTGCTCTGTGACCCTCCATCGCCCAGTCCCCACTGTGACCATCAGGATCTTATATGTTTGAACTTTGGGGACATCTCCCCCAGCAACAGGCTCTTTGCTCATAGGAAGCCCCAGCGTCCTTGCCATCCCATTTGGTGGCCTCCGGAGACTTTACAGTTTACAAGGGAGAAGACTCCTTTGGCCCTGTCTGCATGGAACTTCCAGACAGGGCCATCTGGAGGGAGCTTGGAACCTGACCAGTTTACTCCTGCTCTGTGCTGGTGAAGAAGGTGAGACCTTTCTCTAGGGGTACTCAGTCTTGCTGTAGCCCTCCCTCCCCACCCCTGGCAGTTGGAGACAGTAAAGAAGAAGTTGGGCCTGGTGGCTGTGATCATATGAAAGAGTGTTCCTGTGTGACTAGAAAGAGCCCTCACTTCAAGCCTCGGTTTCTATTCTGTGGAATGGGGATAATCCTCACTTGGGTGCCCCAGGACCTCTTTGGTCCTGCTAAGTAGGTACCTTTGACTGCACTGGATGCCCCCACTCTTGGGGCAGGGACTTCTCTAAAGGACAGACCAGCAATTAGTGTGCCCTGTGAGGATGGTGTATATGACAGCTGATGGCCGCTGGCGGGGAGCTGCTTGTGACTTTTAAAAGGTCCCGGTGATCTTGTCTGGCTGCTCATTTGCAGTGTCTGTAGAGAAAGCAAATGTCAGCCTCTGCCGGCTTAGGCAGGCTGATCACAAAGCCCTAATTAGCGGTGTCTGAAATAATGAGGTTTTCCTGTGTTCTCATTACATGGAAATTACTTCTGGAAAGCAACTTGGAAGGGCATGGAGATGTGAGGCAGTCTTTTAGGGAGGGCACTGGTCACTTCCAACGACCAAGCACTCTGCCTTGGAGGCCACCAGCAGAGAAGCCCCCGAGTGGAGGGTCAGCATCCTCACCTTGGCCCCGGGGAAGACCACAGTGGGAGGAGACTGGAGGCTGGATATGGGTGAAGGAGGCCTGAGAAGTCCAGGTTTGGGAGAGTCCCCTGGCGTCTTCTCACCTTGGAGGGTAGTGACCAGAGTGCCCAGTCACAGAAGGAAGGAGGTTAGAGGAACAGCAGCCTCTGCAGTACAGCCCCAGCTCCAGCCCAGCAGCAGAATTTCCTGCCTGCCCGTCAAAACGATGCTCTTTGGCAGACGGCAGGATGTCTTTAAAATTTCATGGGCTCCCCTTGGTGGAGGCCTGTTGTCCACAGCCTCAAGCCAGGGCTGTACTGCGTCCATGCGTGCCACCTCTTGGCAAGCCTGTCTCCTTGAGTCGTGGAGAGGAGCGACGGCTCTACGGCCATCGGGGCAGGTTGGCAGGGCCCAGCCTCTTGCTGACTTGGATGCTGTCAGCTTGAATTCACTTTCCGATAATGTATTGTTAACATGACTATTAAACGCCTGGGTCTATTCTTCATCTCTGAATGGTGTCTCAGGGCCAGGTTTTGCCGGTGGCCGTGTGTATTTCATCAGAAAGTGAGCTCCTGCTGCATCTGACACAGTGCTTGTCTCTGGTTACTGAGGCCATGCTAGGTGAGGGCCTGACCAACTGACGGAGTCCAGGGGTCCATAGCAGGCATTATCTAACCCTGGTGGCCCAGAGACTTTCAGTGGGCCTGCTGGGATGCATGTATCAGTGAGAACTCAGCCGCTGTGAAGCCTAGTGTGTTTGTGACCTGGGACAGAAACTGCTATCTACAGTTCTGACACAGACAGATACATGGAGTAAGACTTCCCCATAGGAAGTATTTCTAGTCACCCCAAAACCTCCAAGCCCCACTAGAAGGTCTGTCCCTACAAATCAGGAACAATTGTCAGGGTTAAGTATACATGGGGACCTCTGCAGTCTGTAGAGACTGGGATCCATCAGCACATGGGCTCTCATGAAGAGGCTTGGCTTACAGTGTGTGGGCCCTGAACACCGTAGAACCTGCACGGGTGGCTGAAGGAGAACAGGTGGACAGATGTGAATTGAAATAGGCAGATCTGCAATGGGATGTCTGTGTCCTGTGGGGAGAGCTGACACTGGTAAACTCACGTTAATGTCCTGGTCTCATGTTGAGTGTCCAGGGCAGTGATCTGCCTTGCTGCTAGGACACCTCTCTCTCTGTTGGTTAAGCTGTTTCCTGGCAGTTTAAGGTCCTGCTCTGGCTCCTCAGTATGGTGTCCATGCTTCCATGGGACCCACCCTGGTGGGTCCCTGGGGAGTAGGTGCTGTACCGAGGGAATGAGGAGAGTCCGTTTTCCCAGGCTGCTTTCTTGCTGGATCTCCTCCACCCTCAATTCCACTGCATCCCTGCTCATACCCCCTCTCCCCTGTTTAAACTTTTATTCTTAATTACTCAGAGGCTTGGGAGGGTTTCTGGAGTGGTTACAAAGTTGTCCAGTGGCTAGAGAGGTTCAGGGGAGGTCCTGATGCTGGCTGGTACAGAGTAGAGGAGGGAGCCTTTTGGAAGGTCAAGAGATCTCCTAGTTGTGTTTGAGAGTGAGTCCCTCAACCAGATAATAGCTCAGATATGCTGGGTATTGCTAATCTGCAATGGCTGTGGTCCAGCCAACCTATGGAAGCTGGTCAGGTGGTCATGCATCTTCTTGATGAGCTTCACAGTCTCATCCAGAAAGTAACAGAGATGTGGGTCTGTATGGGCAGAACACAGCATGAAGATCCAAGAGGGCCTGGGTCAGGTTCTTCTCTAGGGCAGACAGCTTCTACAGCCTCCCGGGTTTTAGCCTACTCACCTTGAGATGGCTTCTGCATATCTTGGAAGAGCCCCCCCCCCCCTGGTTTTGCAACCTAGGAGAAATTTGACACCTTTGACCTTTTCTTCCACTTAGTCTAGAACAAAGTGGCCAATGTCCTCCAGACTGTCAAAATAGTAGCTCAGAGAGACAGGTATAGGAGGCCAGAAAGTGCAACTTGACCAGGAGTTCAATGGCAGCTTACACTTCAGTGGAATAATTCTGATGAATCTGGGAGGCCATGACTGGTCCTCAGTATGGAGCTAACCATAAAAGACAGTGCTAGCTGGCCCTAGGAGCTGAAGGTGGAGAGGAGATGATCGAGGAGGCTGTGACTGCAGGGACTGGAGGGTGGTTAGAAGCTAGCAAAGAGGGAGTCCCTGGGTCTGTCCATCAGCATTGTTGAAGCAAGGCACAGATCCACAGTACCTCTGGGGCACTGCTTTCCACTGATTTTTTTGGTCAGAGGTTGCATTGGGGAACATTCAAACTTATCTCAAAATATTATATTTCTCTGTGTGTATACCCCTGTATATATTTTTTAAGGATAATCATTGTGCTGGTAGGACCTGTGATTCCTATAGTTGAAAAGGCCTGCTTTAAATGTAAATGGTTCTGCTTTCTGCTAAGGGTTTCCTATACCTGTCCAAGGTCGAGAGCAGATAATTGAAGCTGTACTCTGAAGCTGTTGAGGAAGTCTTGAGGCACTCACCCCAGCCTCAGGCAACATGGGAGTGAATCGCTCCCACTGGGCTTTGAGCTTCCCCACCATAAACGTGACTTAATTCGGCTGCTGAGGGCAGTGACTGGGTAGAGAGGTCATTTACATATATGTCTGTGTGTGTGGCATATGTCATAGCACACATGTGGAAGTCAGAGGACAATTTGCAGGGGTTGGTTCTCCCCTTCCATGACGTGGGACCCAGAGATCATCAAGCTTGTTGTCAAATGCCTTTATCTGCTGAGCTGTTTTCCTGGCCCTTGTCCCCTGCCCCTATTTATTTTTATTTTATTTTATGTGTATGGGTGTTTTGCCTACATGTATGTCTGTCATCGAGTGCATGCCTGGTACCCATGGCAGCCAGAAAAGAGTGTTGGATCCCATGGAATTGGGGTTACAGACAGTTGTGAGCCACCATGTGGGTGATGAAAGTTGAACCCAGGCTCTCTGGAAAAGCAGCCAGTGCTCTTAACTTCTGAACTCCCCAACCCCTCCCTACACCTAAAAAACAAAACAAAACAAAACAAAACCAGCTTCAAAACTCATTGTGCGGGCTGGAGAGATGCATTAAGAGTACATACTGCTTTTGCAGAGGGCCCAAGTTTGGTTCCCAGCATTGACAACTGATTGCAATTCTGGCTTCAGGGGATCCAACTCTTTCTTTTGGCTTCTAGGGACACCTGTACTCACATGTACATACCTTCCCTCTGTGCACATGTACACACATACAGAGAGAGAAAGAGAGAGAGAGTGCTATTGTCAAATAAGCCCCAGGCTTGGGCATGTAGCAGTAGAACATGTGCTTAGCATGCATGAACCCTGGGTTCTATCTCTAGGACCGCAACAAACAGACAAACAAACTCACCCTGGGCCTGAGGATTTTGTGTGGGACCTGAATCCAATTCTCTGTTTTCCAGAGTATTCTCCATAAGGGTCCCTGCATGATGGTGCTTGGCCTTTGCCCCATGAGGCTGTTAGCTCCTATGAGGGTTTATAAAGGAAGTCAACTTCTTACCCATAAGCAGGCTGGGAATGAGGGCTCTGAAAGTGACATGCCATCATGCAGCCTTCCCTCTGTCCCCATTACGCACAGGGTGGGTGGCTCAGTGAGGGTGGACAGACCCACCTGCTGATCTTGCAGGCTCAGGGGGTCAAGTCCAGCCTCTCCCTCTTGGGGGAGTGGTTGCCCCTGGGCATTGGGAAAGGAAGGGACATATGATGTGATGTGGGCAGTGAGCCTGTCTGCAGGGCTAGAAGGCTTCTTGGAGGAGAAGCTATTTCAGTGAGGACTGGTAGACAGATGAATTGACTGAGTGTAGGTGAAGGAGGAACAGGGATGTACTGGAGTGATAGAACAGTACAGACTCACTGGGGGTGTTGTAACATGTCCCGGAACATAGGGACTACACCATGCTCTGAAAAGTCAGGCTTACTGTTCATTGTAACCTAGTCTGAGTACCCCTGGGACCATTGGACATCTCCATTAGGGTTTGTTGGGGTGAATCTGCC
Organism: Cricetomys ansorgei; assembly: GCA_026225945.1. Classification (NCBI taxonomy): domain Eukaryota; kingdom Metazoa; phylum Chordata; class Mammalia; order Rodentia; family Nesomyidae; genus Cricetomys; species Cricetomys ansorgei. Next base: position 655,779 of record JAMJFZ010002611.1, read on the forward strand.
ATGGGCTCAGGCTGCTGGTGGGTGGTGTTCAGCGACCCAGGTTTGCTCTGGATGAGACTGTTGAGTGCTGGCTTGGTCTGTTGGCAGTATTAACCAGTAGGAGAGGCAGACTGGGCTCTGGTCCTAAGTGGTCAGGCCCAGGATGCTGCAGCCAGTGGGTGGGGAGCTTCTTGATGTGCTCGGTGGTCATGTCTCAGCTGTGCTTGCGAGATCTGGGAACACTAAGGGGCCAGGGAAAGAGCTCAATAGGTAAAGGGGCTGCCACCAAGCCTGACAACTGAAGTTTGGTCCTTGGACACTCCATGGTGAAAGGAAAGAGCCAGAGGCACTGGGATATCCAGCTGAAGATCTTAGGGAGGAAGATGTTTGGGGGCTGGAGCTGATGGAGCCAAGCCACATGGGATCAAGGACCAGCTATATTCAGGGTGGAGACTCAGGTTTGGGGCTCCTGCAGGCACCAGAGGCAAGGTCAAGCAAGGCATAGGTTGCAGTGGTTACAGTGGGGATGAAGTGAGCTCTGGAGGGCTCTAGGAGCCTGTACACCCACAGCCACCAGGGGACCAGACTCCAGAGCCACCTTAGGGCCCTCTTAGGTTCTACTTGGGTCTTTGAGACCTTAATTCACATATTCTTTGGTGTCTTCTTTTTATGTTAAAAAGTCTAAGATAGGTTGTAGTTAACTGATAAAAGCAGTGTTTGTCAGCCCTGAGGGCTGGGGAGGGCCAGGCCCCACCTCTTCTGAGCATTGCCATGCTGGAGTGCAGGGTGGCCTGCCTCATTGAAGATTGTTATCAGATTCTGTGGATGCTTCTCATCTGTCTGTCTGTCCATCCGTCCGTCTGTGGACCCAGCAGCTCCCTAAGAAGATCTAGCTCCCTAAGTTCCTCCTCCTTCCATCTCCACCCCCTCTTATTTTCTTGTAAAACCTAGAGGAGGCTGGGATGAAGGAGACTATGTTGCTTGATGCAGCTCTCTGTGGCCTCATCTCCTTTCTCAAGGTTACCGGGGAGGCAGGTCAGGGTTGCCTCATTTTAAGGTGAAGCTTAAGGGTCCAGTCCTCAGCACGGGGCTGCAGCCTGTAGACAGTTGGTTCAGTTGCAAATAGCACAGAGGGCACTTCATTTGCCAGGATCCCTGCTGTCCTGTTCTCTCCATGTAGGGGCATCTTGGAGGGTCATTTTACCTTTTCAAAAGGGACCCAGTGGAGGAAGCAGGAGGCAAGGGTGAGTTCAGGGCTCCCTCTCTCCCCTCCCCAGCAGCCTTGATTTCCTGTGCCTGGTGACAGCTCTCTCCAATAAATAGAAACCATCAGTCTCTGCCCAGAAGAGCCCAGGCGATTAGAAGGTCATTTCTGAGCTCCTTTTCATTACATTCAGGTGATGGCTGTGCAGCTGCAGCCAGGGACTATCTCTAGCTCTAGGGAATACATCCACATGCTCAAGAGAGAGTTTATGTGTATATGGTTCCTATGTGGGCATTGCCCTCTTCTGCCACAAGGCTGTATGCATCCACCTAGAACAGTGGTTCTCAACCTTCCTAATGCTGCAACCCTTTAACATAACCCTCATGTTGTGGTGACCCCCAGCCATAAAATTATTTTTGTTGCTACTTCATAACTATAATTTTGCTATTGCTATGAATTGTTATAAATATCTGATATGTAGATGGTCTTAGGTGACCTCTGTGAAAGGGTCACTTGATCCCCAAAGAGGTGGAGACCCACAGCTTGAGAATTGCTGACTTAGAAGCTGCCCTAGGGAGGATGCCTCCATGGCTCCTGAGGCTGCTTCTATGTTTCCCAGGGACTGTTCATAAAGACCCTGTTTCCAAATGGGGAGCCTAGCCTAAAGCTTTGGGGAGCACAGGGAATGCTTCCTGAGGAGTGCAGTGGTTCATGAGCCAGCATTGCTGGCATCACCATGGTGAAAAGGCTTGCTGACACGGGTGCTGCTTCCCTCACTTGTACTCACCTTCCAAAGACTTGAAAATTGGCATATTGGAGCTGGGCAGTGGGTGGTACACTCCTGTAATCCCAGCACTCGGGAGGCAGAGGCAGAGGCAGGCAGATCTCTGAGTTCTAGGCCAGCCTGGTCTACAGAGTGAGTTCCAGGCTAGCCAGGACTATACAGAGAAGACTTCTCTTGAAAAAACCAAACCAAACCAAAACAACAACAAAAAAGGAAATCGGCATTTTGGTTTGGTTCTTGGAACTCTGCTTATCCATGGATGAATGCCTAGCAGGTGACTGGAAAGGGGGGGAATGGAATCCATGCTTCTGAACCTGTGTAGCTTCCAACGTGACTGTGGCAAGCAGAAGGAACCCACCCTTGGGAGAGGAGAGCCTGTTTAATTCCAAGGCCTGCAGTATACTGTACTGTCTGTGGATCTTGGGCAAAGAGGCCCCTCCCCTGAGAGCTCTGGCTGATGGCCCAGGGATCACTGTTGGGTTCCAGACTTAGTTAAGCTCTTCCACAGAAAAGAACTTATCAAACACTCTGGAAAATTGAACAGTGTAGGTGGCTGTGTGTTAGAGGGAAGAAACTAGGACTTGAGCCTTTGGTCACAGCCTTGATGTCAGAACATAGGAGGACGTTAGACAGTAGCATAGGGGCCCAACAGCTCACTCAGATAGGGAGATTGGGCTTGGCAGGGCCCTGGCCTCAAATTCCAAATCTCTCTCTCTCCATTCCTCTGATGTGAGTGTGACTTGACAATCAAGCACCTTCTATTGTAGGTCTTGACCCTCCAGTCATCTACTGTTCACCACTGTTCACTCATGCACTGTATCTCCACCCACCCACCCATCCATCCATCCATCCATCCATCTATCCATCCATCCTTCCATTCATCCACCCACATATCCATCCATCCATCCACCCACTCACCCATTTATCAACTCACTTGTCCATCCACTTACCTATCCACTCATTGACCAATCTACCCATTCATCTGCCCACTCACCTCTCCATTCACTTATGTATCTACCAATCCATCTATCTAAAAATCTACCCATTCATCCACTCATTGACCAATCTATCCATTAATCCATAACCTATTCATTCACCCACTCATTTATCTATCATCCATCCATTTACTCATCTACTTACCCATTTATGTATCCACCAATCCATGTATGATACCGTCATGTAATCATAGATGTAATGGATGGATGGGTAATCTATCCATTAATCTATAATCCATCCATATACCCACTCATTCATCCACCATCCATCCATTCACCCATCCATTTACTGATCTACTTACCCCTTCATGTATATACCAAACCATCCACCTATCCATCTACCCTTCTATCCATTCATCTATACAGCTGTCAATCTATCCATTCACCATCCATCCATCACCCATTCATTCAACCACGCATCCATTCACCCAATCACTTGTTCACTCCTCTAACGCTAGTCAAGCAGCCATTTTTGCTAGGAAAGAAGGAAGCCAGCACAAACCAGAGAGGTCCCTGCCTAGACGTGCAGGACAAGAGGCAGAGTTGGACCGCCTCGTGAATTCGGTTGACAATGGTTATGAGAAGTGTTAACATGACAACGATCTGTGGGATAGCCTCCTGGGGACTCTGAGCAAGTACCTCAGTTTATGCACCTGAAAAGTTGGAACAGCAAACAACAGTGTCAGCCTCACTTGCCTTACTCAAATAAGGCGTCGATACATTTATGGGTGTGTCATCCTCAGAAGTGATGTCACTGTTGACTGTCATCACTGCCCTTGCTCTGGGGGCTATGAAAGGATGCTGTGGAACTAGGGGCAATGAGAGGGTGGCTTGATTGGAGGAGGAGTGGGAAGCCTACCTTAGCCAGGGACACAAGGCAGACTTGGGTATGAGGGAGTGGGGTAAGAAGGTGCAGGTGTGGTTGGGAAGGCTGGGCTGGGAAGAGGCACTGGGAGCTGGACCAGTGTGTGGGAAGGACACCTGCCAGAGGCATGGTGTGACTCCTGCCAGAGGTATGGTGTGCTGCAGAGCTCATCTGGGACAATGCAGGCTGCCCCTCCTCAGCCGTTCTTCTGGTCACTATGGGGCTGGTCCTCAGCATGGTGAAGGGAAGCCAAGGCTCAAGGGTAGGAGAACACTCTGCTGCTTTGTTAGTCATGTCTTCAAGATTCACCTTTTCAAGTTCAGAGAACAAAGTTAATAGTTGTGAATCCAAAGAGTCCCCTCCTCTTCTCTCCCTCCCCTCTCCCTCCCCAAGCTGAGTAGGATGTGGAGACTTGGCTTGCCTGGCTGACCCATGGGCTAAGGCTGGCAGGTGGTGGGGCTCATCGGGCCAGACTATACCTACTCCTGCCATGCTGATCTCTAAGGAGATCAGCGGACAATCTTCTTGTCATCCTCCACTAATGGACCTCCATGGGGCAGGTTATCCCTGCCTTCTCATCATCTCCAAGCTCCCTGGTGGCCCTGGGAGGTGGCTTGGGAGGGTAGGAATGGTCCTGGACAGCTCTGCCTGTCTTTTGATATGGGCGTAATGGTGCTCACTAACTGAGAGCCTCAGAACTGTTATTATGGGTCTCCAGTGGCCTTTGGTGGCATAGAGAGAGGTGATGTCCTTGGACATGGATAGCCTAGGCCATCACTCTGACCTCCTGGAGCTTGTGGTGCTGTCCAAATTTTAAGATGTAAAAACAGGCTCAGAGAGGTGATATAACAGACCTAAGGGCACAACTGGGAACAGGAGGGGCCAAGATCAAAGCCAGGTCCCAGGAAGGGACATGCCAGGTCTCTGCAGCCCTGCTTCCCCTTGGGGAGTGAAGGAGAGTCTTGGGCCTGCGGAAATAAACACTCCAGAACTTCCAGTTCTGGAGGCCAGAGGTCCGAATTTAAGCTCTGGGCTAAGCAGTGTGTCCTCTGAGAGCCCCAGGGAGGACATTCCCTCTACATTTATAGTTCCTGGGCCCAGGGACACCTGGCCTGAGGCATCATCTCTGTAATGTCCTCCTCATCCTCAGTGTCCCGGCCCTCCCTCTCCTTCCTGTTCTCGGCCCCTTCCCCTCCCCACTCTCCCCTCCTCCACCCTCTCTTCTCTGCCACAGGGATTGGGGCTTTGAGATTCTTAGTTAGATCTGCACAGACTTTTTCCAAGTGAGCATTCCAGTCTTAGGTTTGGAGGCACAGCCTGGGGACATACTTTTTGGGGGGCGCTATTGGACCCCCCAAGTAGGACATACTCTCTTCAAAGTAAATCACACTTGAGAATCTCCTCCCTGTGCTCCAAGGACAACCACCTTCCACAGCCCAAGTGCAGTCTCCTTAAGGGCCTGTGGCCACAGTGCCTCCCAGTTTTATTTTATTTGAGTTCTCTGTGGTTGCTTCTGTGTGGGCTCTTGTCCCTGTCCCCAGAGGACTGTGGCTCATCCCCATCTTCTACAGACCTGTCCCCATAGCACAGACCAACACACAATTGGGGCCAGTTAAGTCAAGGCCAGCAGGGAAAGGTCAAAGTCAACAAACCTGGCCCCATTTCCTTAATGGTATGGTAGCTTCCTGGGGCCAATGGCCTCACACCTGTGGTGGCAGCCCCATTGGGCAGAGCCCAGCAGCTCCAGGTCCATTTGCACTCTTCTCTGCTTGCCCTCTCTCTGCCTGTACGCACTGCTACAGATTACTGAGCAAACAGTGGACACCCCAAACCTCCTGAGTTCGGAAATTCCAAAAGCATTTCAGTCATAGCTGATGGGCAGCAGGCGCCGCTAATGGCTTCTGGGGAAGAGCAAGTCATTTGGAGGAGAGAAATAACTATTGATTGAGATGGGAAGTTACTGCACTGTCCACCTCTGGTTCTCAGTCTCTGTCTGCATCCCTCCCCCATGCCGAGGCTTCTGGGAGCTTCCCACTTAGCAGACTGTTCTCAGCTGCGAATCGGCAGAGCTTGTGCAGATTGCACTTTCTGGCTACAGAAACAAGGTCAGGTGGGCTCATGCTGCCTTGCCCGCCGTGTAGATCGTTGTTCCTGGGGAAAGGCTGATGGATGTACATAGACCTCAGCATCAGGTAGCTTCACTGAGACTTTTACCATCATGGTTGTCAAGAAAGGCTGGACACAAGCTCAATGTGCAGACTACAGACTGCTGAGGGAAACAGAAATGCTGGAGACACCTATCACTCATGGTCAGAGCATGTCTGTAGACCTGTGACCTTGCATAGCCCAGGCTACTCTGGAGAACAGTGGATGCCCTGTGTATGGGCACTGGGGAGAAGCTTGCTTTCTGCCCAGTTGGGGTGGCCCCCACAAGAGAATTAAAGCATCATGAAGGGGGAAACACTTCTTTTAAAGATGCAATGTGCTGGTCCAGCAGCAGGGGCTTTGAAAGGAGGAGCTACTGGTAAGGAACTGGTGGTCTGTCCTCCACGTGTACTGAGAATTCCTTCCCTGGGGAGATGTAAACAATGTCTATGTACTCCCTCCTCCTAAGGTCCCAATGACAACCAAGGCATGATTCCACCACCGTTCATCCTGTGGAACCAGTGAGCTTATTGGGCTTCCTTACAAAGCATAGGCAAGGGATTACCTGCAGGAGCGTGGGTGACCCCCCAGCAGCCACACCGGAGTCTTCATCCAGCAGGGACGATCGCTTCCTCATACTCACATGGAGGGGGCCCCTCTTCAATTAACCTCCCAAGTTTATACACTCTAGAGCCACCAAACACCTAGGGGATGGATGTGTAGTTAGGGCAGAACTGCATACAAATGGCT